>JBBDGP010002203.1:472500-1193697 GCA_037952835.1 Lithobates septentrionalis
TAGATAGATAGATAGATAGATAGATAGATAGATATGGTAGATAGATATGGTAGATAGATAGATATGGTAGATAGATAGATATGGTAGATAGATACTGTAGATAGATAGATACTGTAGATAGATAGATAGATACTGTAGATAGATACTGTAGATAGATACTGTAGATAGATAGATAGATACTGTAGATAGATAGATAGATACTGTGGATAGATAGATACTGTAGATATATAGATAGATACTGTAGATAGATAGATAGATACTGTGGATAGATAGATACTGTAGATAGATAGATACTATAGATAGATAGATAGATAGATAGATAGATAGATAGATAGATAGATAGATAGATAGATAGATAGATAGATAGATAGATAGATCATGGATGGAAGGTTAGATGGTTAGAAAGAAGAATAGATAGAAAATGGAAATATGGATAGACAATAAGACAGGTTGATTGATTGATTGATAGAAGGATAGATAGATAATAAAATAGATAAGTAGTACGACAGATGAATAATTAGAAAGATGGATACAAAACAGACAGTAAAATTGTGGATAGATAGATAGATAGAAATACAAAAAAGATGTATAGATGTAAGATAGATAAATAGAAAGATCGTAGATGTATGAATAGATAGAACTGTAGAAGAATAAAAAGATGGATAGATAGGTATATGAATACATACAAAATAGATAGATCGATGAATGATAGATAGATACATAGATCGATCATGAATGGAAGATTAGATGGTTAGAAAGAAGAATAGAAAGAAAATGGAAATATGGATAGATGAAGAAGAAGGATGAATAGACTATAAGACAGGTTGATTGATTAATAAGAAAGATGGATAGATAATAAAATAGATAAATAGTACGACAGATGAAGAATTAGAAAGATGGATACAAAATAGACAGTCAAATTGTGGATAGATAGTTGGAAATATGGATACGTAAAAGATGTATAGGTGTAAGATAGATAAATAGAAAGATCGCAGATGTATGAATAGATAGAATGGTGGAAGAGTAAAAAGGATGGGTTAGAAAAATAAATAAAACTACTGATCAAAGATGATAGATAGATGGAAAATAAAAAGATGAGTAGATAGAAAAAAGGTGAGATGGAGAGACAGACAGACAGACTAATAGATGGATGGGTAGATGGTTAGCAAGATGGATAGAAAATGGAAAGATGGATAGATAGTAAGAAATATGGATAGACAGAATGACAGATGGATGGGTAGTTAGTAAGATGGATAGATAATAAAATAGAAAGAAAGAAAGATACATACAGTAATTAGAAAGATGAATAAATAGACAGTACAAAGATGGATGGATGTATATATAGATGGATGGATGGATGTATAGATGGATGGATGGATGGATAGATATAAATATGGATACATTAAAGATGTATAGATACAAGATAGAGAAATAGAAGGATCATAGATGTATTAATAAATAGAAAGGTAGAAAAGGACGGATAGATGGTTATATGGATACATAGAAAATGGAAAGAGAAAAAGATATATAGATAAATAAAAAAGATGATAGATGGATAGTTAGTAAGATAGAAAGATATCTAGATAATGAGATATAGAAAGTGGCCATGGAGTGTAATGACAGACTTGACCAGTAGGGGTCAGGAGAAGACCTGTGATGAGATGGTGTGAAGTTATTTCTTTTTCTTTTTAATATGAGATGTCAGAGGTCACAGTGATGGAGATCTGTCCTTGGGCCTCCCCTCCCCCCATGACTGTGCCAGGTACCCTCCTTGGTGGACAGCTACTGCCCCCCGCCCCCCCCACACGGCGGCGGGTGTGTTGGCACCGCTTGTGCTTTGTCATGGAAACAAACTACTTGTTGCTAAGAGCTGAAAGCAGCGTATTGCTTGTGCTGTGGGCATGGAGGGGTTAACCCTGAACTTTGCAGAGTAGTTTATTATCTGGGGGGGGGTAATGAATGCAGCGGCGGCCCCTCTCGGGGAGTGAATGGCGTCCGTCAATTCCGCTCATGTACTGCCGTGTTTTATCCAAAGCATAAAAAGGAATAGTTTGTCACACCCCCCCCCCCCCCCGTGCTTCCATGGAAACCGATCATATACTAGAATTTTTTCTGTATCTGTGAAAAATACTATATAATAAAAAAAAGCTTTTTCGCGTTCCTTGTCCGCACGCCAATCTCCCGAAACGTGGAAGGTAAAGGCGCCACATCCAGCGGCTTCTAATTGTGTCCTGCATGTCGGTGGGCAAGCAGCTCAGATACAGGGTACTACTCAGGCTGTGAGTTTATAGGCTTAGCAATTAAAGGGATGAGTTTGGGTGGCATCAAAGCTGCAGGTAACAATAACATCTGGTCCTGAGTGTCCTGATCAGTCCGGGTTCTGGTTCTGGCACTTTTTTCACAAACTTCACTACAGTCTTGCTTTTGCTGCGTCCTTTCTCAAAGTGACTGCGATGTTGGCACCCCCCTGAGCAGTCTCTGTATTATATACACTGTAATGTATACTAACCCACAGCAACCAATCACAGAGTAGCCGTCATCTCGTCACCACCCCCGAGCAGCCTCTGTTTTGTAATGTACTCAAACCCACAGCGACCAATCACAGAGCAACTATTATCTACTGTGCTGATTTTTTTTATCACTCCACCCTGATCAAACTTTTCCTTGTCTGTTTTGTTTAGCAGTTGGGGATTCACAATAATGTGCAAGAACGAGAAGAACGAGAAGAGCCAATGGTGAGTCTATGAGGCCAAACAGGGGTTGGGACTTGGGTATGGCTTTGGGATTGCCTAGTAGAAATTGTCATGGAGCCTGATGATTCATGTTTATTGATTGAGAACATCAAATACAACATGTACAATAAATTAAAGCTCCAGCAGGGATGGTGGGAACCCCTCATAATGGACACAGCAGGTGTACAGACCTGGGAACTCAGCACAGGGATGGTGGGAAACTGCCATTCCACTCCCTGACAGCGAGGTGTGAGGTTGCTAGTTCCTTTGCTCCTGTGCTTCCAGAGACCAGGGGCTAGAGTTGCTCCTCTGCCCCAGGAGTGATGCAGGATCCTGGGGAGGATCCTGGTGGAGGCCCCCTGGATAGGCCTCAGCCTGTGGACGACACTGGGCCTGGCCCAAGGGAAGATGAGTCCCTGTCTGCCTTTAGACGGAGGGTTATTGAAACGCTGAAGCGGATTGAGAAGGAAGAGGAGAAGTTGGTGGCTTTGAAAAATGAATTTAAAAAGAAAAAGCAGATTTGTGCCAAAGTGTTCAGCAAGAAAAGAGCGGCTCTGAGGCCTGAGCTGAAAGACCTGGAACAAGCTCTGCGGAAGCAGAAAGAACTGGTGAGTTCTCTGAAGGAGAATAGTGGAGCATTTAAAGAGAAATATAAGAATGAAGAAAGATTCAGCCAAATGAGAAGAGGAGCCGCTTCCTGCATGGAGGGTGAGGAGACCAGTGAGGAGATGCAGGTACAGACAGCAGAGAGTGAGAAAGTGGGCCCGGAGGATGAGCCCAGCTCTTCAACACCTCAGACATCTGCTGAGCCCTCAATGGTGGAGGCCTCTGTCCCCTTCACTCCCCAGCAATGTGGAACATCTGAGCAGGAGGTTGAAGGTTCTGCCATGCTGGATTTCATCAATAAACTTGAATCCACTTCCCAGGATGGTGAGGAAAAGATGGACGCCGTTCCTAGCCCTGTGGAAGAAAGACCTGTGGAGAGACAAGGTGCAGGTACAGTGTGTGTGCAGGATGATGGTGTGAACTTTAATGACAATGTGCTTGCTGAGGGTTGTAGTGCTGCAGGCAGTCAGCCCAGACCCATAGACAATACACAGCATGCAATAACATCTGCTAATAACTGTCAGCTTCAGTCTGCAGAGAGGTCCATGGACAATACAGAGACTTTGCCTGGACCAGGCACAGCGGCTGTTCCTGTGAATGGTGGAGGAGATGCTGGGTGCAGTAATGCTACAAGTTTCCAGGAGTCTGCAGCAGCCATGACTGTGATTGATCCCAGAAAAGAAACCATGTGCTCGGGGGAGGGGGAGGGTCCTGCCTCTAATCAGAAGACTGCTATCCCAGCTGATTCAGACTCTCTGCCAGCAGGTTTGATTGTGTCCAAGGACAAGACTGCAAATGCTGCTGGTGTAAGAAAAACTTATGCTGGTGTTGCTGCTACAAGATCTGGGAAGGGGCAGCAAGCAGGGAGGGAGCATGAAAATGTTTTATCTTCCTCTATGTTTAAAAGGAGGAATGTTGTGCAATTAAAATGGGAAGGCAGTGGAATCCCCCCACATAGGAGGGCAGTGGTGGATAAAATCCTGCAGATGGGGTTTACACCCACAGATATCTTCGCCCTGATCAGTCCGGCAGGTTCCTATGAATATGATTTGTCCTTTATCCGTCCGGAGTCTTTGGAAATATTTTGGGAGAAGTATGAGCACGTGTGTAGGGGCCTGCCGGACTGGAAAGGGCTCATCCCAAAGCTTATATCATGCCAGCCCCTCATTAAAATGGTCACAATTTTGGTCCGCAATGAATCCATACCACAAGGGGATTTATCTGTATGGTTGAGGAGGTATGGAGACGTCCTGAGCCCCCTAAAAAAGATTGTGGACGATCAGGGAATATGGACGGGGGGATGGTCTGTACAGCTAAAATTAAAAGTTGTTGACAATGTTGTCCAGCATCTGCCATCCTCAGCTTTCCTGGGGAGGGACAGGCTGACCATCTTCTATCCAGGCCAGCCAAAGCTCTGCAATAAGTGTGGAGATAAAGGACATCTCGCATCCTCCTATCCAGTGATGAAGTGCTCTCTGTGTCAGGGTATAGGACATTTGGCAAAAGACTGTAATATCATCAGGTGCAATCTGTGCAATGCGGTGGGACATCCTTACAGTCAGTGTCCTGAGGCAATGCACAACAATCCTGAGCTCATGAGAGAGTTCTTCCGCATGGACATGGAGGATGCTCGGAGCTCAGCAGCTGGGGTGCCTGTGAGTCCATCTGAGTCTGTGCCAATACCCAATGTGTCTCCCCAGTCTGTGGTGCCCCAGTATGTGCCAATACCTAATGTGTCTGTGTCTCCCCAGTCTGTGCGTTTACCTAGTGTGCCCATGTCTTCTGTAGGTAAGGTATCGGTTGCCAAAAATGTGTCCAATCCTTCTGTGTCTGTGTTTTCTAAAATTGCAGAGGCAGCAAGAGGTGCTGAGGCAGGTGCGTCAGGTGTGGTGCCAACCCCCCTCCCCCGACGCTGCAGGGTTTCTATTGAGGATCGTGGGCTGCAGAGGAGTGGGGTGGATGGTGGAGAGGCTGGCCTGGTGGTAGATAAGGGAAGGGGGAGTGGGGGGGTGGGGGGTGAAGGGGAGGATAGGGGTGGGGAGGCTGTTGAGTCTGGTTTGTCTAAGGATGATATGGTGTGGTTGGAGGATAGGAGGAGGAGGGGCAAAAGAAGGAAAAAAGGGGGTTCAGTTACCTTAAATCCTAAATTTTTGCCTTTAGAAAATAAGTTTAAGGTCCTGTCTGATGATGATGATGATGATGAATGGGACTCATTCAGTTCTGCATCCTCTATGGAGGATGAGTGCCAGGGTGCAACAAAGCGCGCTGGTTCTCCAGGAAGAGGGAGTAGTCAGGCTAAGAAACGGCTGCCTCAACTACCCTAATGGCAGTTCCCACTCCGTTAAAAGTGGCAACCATTAATGTTGCCAGCTTAAGATCAGTAAGTGCTCGTCATATGGCTTTATTTTTGCTCAGCGAGTTTGATGCTGACATTTTGTTTTTACAAGAGACCCATCTGAGTAGTCTGGCCGATATACATCTGGCAAAGAAGGAGTGGAGACGTGGTCCCTCATTTTGGTCTCTTGCGGCCGAGCCTTACAGCGGAGTTGCAGTCCTTTTTTCTGGTATGGTAACGTGCCGGCGGGTAATTGAGGTAGAGATAGGGAGATGCATGGTCTTAGACGTCTCTGTGAAGGGGCAGGACTTGCGCCTGATTAACATCTATGGTCCCCAGACGAAGTGGGACAGGAAATGCCTCTTTACAAAGATTAAGCCTTTTCTTTTTACGGCCCAGCAGGTTATCTTTGGAGGTGATTTCAACACCATTACTAGGTCTAAAGACAGGAGAGGTTTCAGAGATAAGCTGGGCTATGACACCCTTTTTCTTAATGCGATAGTTAGGGAAGCAGGTCTGGTAGATGCGCACATTAAGCGCTGCCCAGACAGCACGGGGTTCACTTTTCAGCGAGGTAATAGTCAGAGTAGGATAGATAGGTTTTTTTTAAAGGGAGACTCCGCTTTTTCAGCACCTGTGTGTCGGGCAGTGGAGTTTTCTGATCACTGTATTCTATCTGTGACTCTGAATGCCCCAGACATGCCACCTAGGGGGAGGGGTATCTGGAGATTGAATTCGGCCCTCCTGGAAGACGAGAGAGTAAGACAATCCTTTGAGGATTTTTTTCAAGCACAGGTAACGATCCTAGACTTTTGCAACAGCAAGTCAGAATGGTGGGAGCTTGTTAAACAGCGGACTGTTGGGCTTTTCAAGGCCATAGGAAGAAAGAAGCAGCAAGATAAGTATATCACCTACCAGCGTTTGCGGAGGAAACTTGACCGCCTTGTTTCGAATGGAGGAGATTCTAGGGCGACCTCTGAGGTGAAGCTCCTCCTTAGGAGACATCAATATGACCGGCACGCCTCTTTGGTTCAGGAGAGGGATTACGGGAAATACCATTCGCCTGACCCTTACCAGAACTGTAAACAGAGCGTAGCAGTTAAGACGGTCAATGGCCTGAGGGACAGTACGGGCTCTCTGACGAAGTCTAGGTCAGGGATCCTGGAGGTTGTCAGGTCATACTATGCCGATCTCCTGGGAGGAAGGAACCTTGATCGGACAAGGATGTTGGGTTTTTTGGACTCTACACCAGGACTGGAAAGTAATGTTCCTTTGATGAATTTGACAGATGAAATCACTGCAGATGAGGTAATTCAGGCTATTGATAAACTAGCCATCAAGAAAACTCCAGGGCCAGATGGTTTGACAGCCGAGTTCTATAAATGTTTTAAAACGATCCTGGCTCCCTACCTTGCGGAGGTTTTTAATGGCTGTTTGAATGAGGGTTCTCTCCCTCCCTCCATGAGGCAATCTGCAGTGATCCTTCTGTCAAAGGGTAAAGATCCTTCCATGATTGGGAATTGGCGCCCCATTAGCCTTCTTAATGTCGATAGAAAGATACTGGCAAAGATTTTCTTCTGGCGATTATCACCAGTTGCAGGCAGTTTGTTATCCCGCCACCAGCACTGTTCGGTCCAAGGTAGAAGCACTTTCTCAGCAGTGTTAGCCGTCCGGGAGGCCTTGGAGCGTTGTAGGGCTGCTGGTTGGGGTAAATATTTGCTGACATTGGATCAGGCTAAGGCCTTTGATCGGGTTAATCATGAGTACTTGTGGCTCCTTCTTGACAAATATGGCCTGGAGGGGGGTTTCATTGATTGGCTCAAGATTTTGTACAAAGGGGCTGAAAGCTTTCCTCTGGTTAATGGTTGGGTCGGGCAGCCCTTTGCGGTCGGCTCGGGTGTGCGTCAGGGGTGTCCATTGAGTCCTCTGCTATATGTGTTTGCAATCGACCCCTTCATTAGAAGGCTAGAGAGTGGACCATTGTGTGGGGTACCTTTGGGCATCGCTGGTGAGCCTCCTTTGAAGGTTGTGGCCTATGCTGATGATGTTTCTGTTTTTATCTCTGGGACTGCGGAGGCGCAGGAGGTGGTCTCAGTGATAGGGCAGTATGCAGAGGCATCTGGTTCAAAGGTCAACCAGGATAAGTGCGAAGCTTTCTGGATGGGTGTGGAAGGTGAGAGCTTTGTTCTCCCGGATGACTTCCCGGAGCCCCAACAAAAAATTCGAGTTCTAGGCATTGAATTCGGCCCAGGTGACTATGGTCATGCAAATTGGGTGAACAGGCTGGAGAATGCCGATGCCAAGGTGGCAAGCTGGAAAGGTTGGCAGCTTTCCTTGAGGGAAAAGGTTGATCTGATCAAGACTTACCTGATTCCGATTTTTCTGTATGTCAGTTTTGTTTGCGTTTTGCCAGTTTCTCTCTATACCAGGATCTATAGTTGTTTCTTCCAGCTGTTATGGGGGAACAGAATAAACCTTGTCAAAAGGAATGTGACTTACCTTCCTAGGCGGGAGGGTGGTCAAGGGATGGTCAACCCTGTAGTCTTTTTCTCTCTGATGTTTCTGAAGTACAATCTTGGTAACATGTTGGCAGAGAGACCGCCTGGGTGGGTTGGTATTTTCCAGTCCTGGTTTAGGCCCTTTCTGCGAGACTGGGAAAATGGTGGGCCAGTGAAAAGCCTGAGGGTCAAGCATGAACAGCTCCCGGCTTATGTTGCCCCGTGTTTGAAAATGCTTCGGCAGTGGCAAGTAACAGCGGGAGAAGTCAGATCTCTTCCAAGGAAACTTCTTGAGAAGCGGATCATGAGCTCTGCTTTTTGCGAGCCACTGGCCTTGAGGGATTGCCCAAGCCTGGTTTTGGGGGTGGGTTTGCGATTGATTAATTTGGAGAGAATCCCAATGAAGTTTAGGGATCAGGCTTGGCTTGCCTTTCATGGAAAACTATATGTGAAGGGCAACTTGAAGTTTCTTTCCATGAGTGATCGGGGCTGCCCGAGAGTGGAGTGTGGAGGAGTCCATGGATCACTTTCTACTTCAATGCCCTTTTAATATAAAGGTGTACAAGAGGGTTGGGAGGGCTCTGAGTATACCCTTCCTCCCCCATATGAGTTATGCAGAGTGGGTGTATGGGGCATTCCAGACTCGTCGGGATTATGATTTGGAAACACTTTTTTTAGTTAGTCTGGTAGTCCGTTATTTCACGTGGAGTGCACGGTGTCAGGTATCCTTACGGGGTAAAATCCTCCCTGTCGAAGTAGTGGTGCAGGACATTCTGGGTGAGGTTGGGAAGATTCGGGGTCTTGAGAAAGGCAGGTGGCAGCAGGAGGCCTGGATAAGGGCGTGGAGGAATATCAAGACTCTGTAGCTGCTGCCTGTTGATCTCGGGGTGTGCGGCTTTTCTTTGTATTCTTGATTCACTCCCCTAGATTTTCAAGATGAAATATATTTTTGATAAAAGGCTACATGCATGGTGACGGTGATGTTCCTTAGTCTGGCTCTCCCATAGGGATTATGTAGTGCGCAATTTGGTTTGTACCATTTATAATATTTTTGTTTTGTATTATCAAATTCAATTATTTTGTAAATATGTTTTATTTATTTATTATGGTTTTATTGTATATAAGTTGTTGTTTGTAAGATTTTTCAATAAACAAAATTAACCCCTCATAATGGACACATCAGGTGTACAGACCCGGGAACTCAGCACAGGGATGGTGGGAACCCCTCATAATGGGCACAGCAGGTGTACAGACCTGGGAACTCAGCACAGGGATGGTGGGAACCCCTCATAATGGGATCAGCAGGTGTACAGACCTGAGAGCACAGATATTTTATCAGTAGAGTCCCTGGGAGATGAAAGAGACTGTCAAGGGGTTGAATATGTATCAGTGGTTGTGGAATATACAGTCCCTTGAAAAAGTATTCACACCCCATTGAAATTTTCCACATTTTGTCATGTTACAACCAAAAACGTAAATGTGTTTTATTGGGATTTTATGTGATAAACACAAAGTGGGACATAATTGTGAAGTGGAAGGAAAATGCTAAATGGTTTTCAATGGTGTTTACATTTACAGTTTTGGTTGTAACATTTTCAAGGGGTGTGAATACTGTTTCAAGGCATTGTACATATCTAAATATGAATAAGGTGTATGAGTATTTGTTATTATATTTTCTGTTTCAATATGTTATATTTTATATTCAATTTAAAAATCCTCATTAGAGATATAATCATTGTCTTCCTCTGATGTATATGGGTCAGTTCATACTTTATATGGTCCTCTCCTCTTCTCACCTCTCAGGTATCTTTGCTGTGACTCGGTTGGGGAGATGAGACAATGGCTGGCAGCGTTCATGTTTGCACAGGTATGTAGAAGACCCCGATGTATGAATACTTTGTTATGATCCAATATGAAGCCAAAGCTCCCCGAGATCTGAGCTTGTGAGTCTGGCCGCTTTCAAATCACTTGCTTAGTGCTAAACTCAACAGGGCAGTGATTATCAATGCTTATCCACGGCTCGGCATTTAGTGTTTAATGGAGCATGGGTGGGCAAACTCTGCCCCCCCCCCCCCCAGCTGTTTCATGTCCCATCATGCCTCTGCCTTTTGGGGTCATGCCCATGGCTAGAGTCTTGGGACTTGTAGTTACACAACAACTGGAGGACCAGAGTTTTCCCACCACTGCTCTGGAGAGATTCCCCTCACTTACTGTTCTGTCTGACCCCAGTAAGGACCACTAGAGCATGGGAAGGATGAGATCGCCACACCAATCGCAACCGTCCATCATAAAGTGCATTCCAATTAATCCATAGGCTCCCTAAAGGAGACCTGAAAAGGCATATACCTTTCAAGTCAAAAAGGCTTGGGTGTCACAACACCATGATTGATGAAAGACCACCGACAATCCTGTTGACATCGATATCACTGACTTGGTACAGCATGCGGCATCAGTATGACATATAACCAAAGTTGACACTCAGGCAGGTGAAAGTCAGCTCACACGATAAACCCAAAGAATAAAAAAGGGATCCACATTTAGTTTGTAGTTTAATTAAAAAAGGAGATAAAAATGGAACACTCACATGTCAATCGAGAACAATTCGCATATAGCTGGCACAATGGTAAAATCGGCACTTGACCTTGCGCGTTTCGTCTAAGTAGACTTCATCACACCAGCCTTTTCAGGTCCAACCTTTCTGGTAAGCCTTTAACCAATTGGTGGCAGTTTCTTCACAAGACTTCCTCACAAGATTTCTTCACTTGTTGACCTGCATTGATTTATTGGCTTTCATCCTTTCACGGACATTGTTTATAATCACTTGACCAATTGGTCTTTATTTATTATATATTTTTTTCACGTGGTGGACATTTTTCCATAATGCCATTTATATGCATGTTTATTTGTTTTTAGGGGTTGCATAATTTTTTTCTTTCCTGTTCATGTGCTGCTTGTCTTCAGCTATGCTGGCTCCCTAAATCTTTCTACACAGCGGTTTATCTAACACTCACTAAAGGAGACAACTTTGTGATGGACAGTTGAAATTGGAATGGTGTGCTCATCCTTCCTATACTCAAGTGACCTCCTCCAAGTGGTCCTCTGTGAGCCTCCAAGGCCTTCACATCATAGATATACTATATCACATAATATATATATAATACCAGGGCCCTGCAGTGTTACTCCTATCGGAAGGAGCAGCGGCCGATAGCTGCTGCTGGTGAGAGGATTTGGCTTTCTCCTTCCTCCAGCCTGCATTCGGTGGAAAAGAGCCGGTGCTGAGACGACAGAAACTGTCCTGGGGAAGCAGGGCAGACCGTGTCCTTCTTCCCCCTCCCCCTGTCATGTGACTTGTCTGACTGGAGAGAGGAAGGACACGCTGTGAGTACTGATCTCACAGTAGTGGGGGGGGGGGGGGGGGGCTCAAGCATGGGGACACCTAATGTAAAGGGGTACTCTGTTGGGGACACCTGATGTAAGAAGGACTCTATTGGGGCCAACTGATGTAAGAAGGACTCTATTGGGGCCAACTGATGTAAGAAGGACTCTATTGAGGCCAACTGATGTAAAGGAGACTCTACACCTACACCTGATGTAAAGGTGGACTTTATTGGGGATACCTGATGTAAGAGGGACTCCATTGGGGGCACCTGATGTAAAGGGGGGCTCTATTGGGATACCTGATGTAAAGGGGGATCCCATTGAGGATATCAGATGTAAAGGGCGATTCTACTGGGAACACCTGATGTAAAGGGGGACTCTATTGGGGATACCTGATGTAAGAAGGACTCTGTTGGGGACACCTGATGTAAGAAGGACTCTATTAGGGATACCTGATCTAAGAAGGACTCTACTAGGGACACCTAATGTAAGAAGGACTCTATTGGGGACACTTGATGTAAGAAGGGCTCTAGTAGGGATACCTGATATAAGAAGGACTCTATTGGGGACATCTGATATAAGAAGGACTCTACTAGGGACACCTAATGTAAGAAGGACTCTACTAGGGACACCTAATGTAGGAAGGACTCTTTTGGGGACAACTGATGTAAGAAGGACTCTATTGGGGACACATAATGTAAGAAGGACTCTATTGGGGGCACATGATGTGAGAAGGACTCTATTGGGGACACCTAATGTAAGAAGGACTGTATTGGGGGCACATGATGTAAGAAGGACTGTATTGGGGGCACATGATGTAAGAAGGACTCTGTTGGGAACACATGATGTAAGAAGAACTCTATTAGGGATACCTGATCTAAGAAGGACTCTATTGGGGACACCAAATGTAAGAAGGACTCTATTGGTGACACCTGATGTAAGAAGGACTCTATTGGGGATACCTGATGTAATAGGGAATCTATTGGCACCTTATGTAAAGGAGGACGTAAAGGGGGACTCTATTGGGGACACCTGATGTAAGTGGGGACTCTATTGGGGACACCTGATGTAAAGTTGGGCTCTATTTGGGACACCTGATGTAAACAAGGTCTCTAATGAGGACTGCACCTGGTGGAGGGCTGAAATGTGTCATCTGGGTGCTGGATGACCTTGACCTGGCACTGTATACTATGATCCTGGGTATCAGCGCACCTACACCATACATGACATCTGTAAGGCAATAAAACTCAACATTTTCTGAAAAAAACAAAGTGCCGCACCCATAGCTAAGGGTTAGACTTGAGTTATATCTTCACAGATTGGGACAGCCAAATCTGAATCCAAATTTTAATGGTATTTTCGGTGGTTTTGGTTTTCCAAAAGTCTTCTTGGAGAACGGGTCCAAATGCTGCTTCTACCTTGTATCTGCTTAGGTTCTTCCCTTTATTTTTTTAGATTCCATCCAAAACACCCTTTTAAGAAGCTCTTTTAAGAAGCTCTTCAATGCCTCATAGAGCAAGATTACACCACAAAGCCAAATCCTGTCTTCTTCCAGTGCCTCCTGATTTTACATTCAATAGTAGAAACTCAACAGTTTCTGGTGATGGAGGGGAAACAGGGATGTTGCATTCAGGGCCAGGACAAGGGGTGGGCAGGAGGGACAGTTGCCCCGGGTGCAGATGAGCAAGAGGGCATGGAATAGATGCAGAGTAGTACACCCATTCTATGGCATGCATTAAAAATGAGGGAGGGGGTGCAGTTCTGGATCCTTGCCCTGGGCGCTGGATGACCCTGTCCCAGGACTGGTTGCATTGGTGGAGGAGGGCACTTTGTGAGGTTCGGTGCTGTTCCTCCTTAGAGTTGACTGATTCTTGGCGTTATTCAACTAATTTCCTATGCATCATCAAGCTGCCTTGGGTTGCTGTGGAGAGCGGCAACATATCTTTACCTAATGATGTAATTCTGTAGTATTCAGGACTGTCCACAGCTAAGGACAGAGGAGGAAGAGTGATCCATACACCACATGACTGGGCCAGGGACACCGGCAATAAAGGACGTATGCAGAGACTTGAAAAGAAATAAAGGGTGGCCCCAAAAAAAGAACGGAGGTTGGGAGTGGGGAGCAGAGGTCCCCTCAAACTATGATTTGACTTTAAAGTACTTTGCCAATAGTCGGCTCACTTTTAAAGTGCTGGTTCACTTTAAAGAGGTTAGTTGGCCACCTATTTTGTTTTGGCAATATCTATATGTATTAGGGTGTGCATGCCAAAGCTCAAACACACATGCGCGCGCGCACGTGTGTGTGTGTATATATATATATATATATATATATATATATATATATATAGCAAATAATAGGTGGGTTTCTTTCCTTTCTTTCTTTTTTCTGTTGTTGAAGTACTGTCAAGGTGGACTCCCAATCCTCCACCGATATTGAGTCGAAGAAAAAAGACGGGACACATACTTCAATGCAATCCGTTTACTTATTCGGGTTAGAAAATGTACAAATATGCAAGCTTGCATGTTTGTACATTTTCTAACCTGAATAAGTAAAAGGATTGCATTAGAGTGCGTGTCCCGTCTTTTTTCTTTGACTGTATATATAGATATATATATATATATACCGGTATATCTCTATATATACAAGCACCAATCAGCCATAACATTATGACCACCGACAGGTAAATATCTTGTTACAATGTCATCTGAAAATTGGTGGGATATATGAGGCAGCAAGGGAACATGTTCTCCATGAAGTTGATGTGATGAAAGCAGAAAAAAATGGGTATCGCAGTTTGTTGTGTATGGGGCTGTGAAGCCCATGGTGACCCATGTCCACAGCCAAAAGCTTCTACAATGGTCACATGGACATCAGAACTGGACAAAGAAATGGAAGAAGGTGGCCTGGTCTGATGAACCACGTTTTTTCTACATCACGTGGATGGCCGGGTGTGTGTGCGTCATGCACCAGGATGCGGTATAAGAAGGCAAGTCCGCAGAGGCAGTGTGATGCTTTGAGCAATGTTCTGCTGGGAAACCTTGGGTCCTGCCATTCATGTGGATGACCCTTTCCCAGAAAGCTCCAGCGGCTAAGAACCTCCTACTGGGCTTGGCTGGAAAAGGATTAATTATTCATAGCCAGGGGCGTAACTAGAAATAGCAGGGCCCCATAGCAAAATGTTGTATGGGGCCCCCCTGCAAACAGCCCCCCCCCCACAGCTGCCCTAGTGCCACATACAGCGTGACCTGTGCCCAATGCAGCGTGACCTGTGCCCCATACAGCGTGACCTGTGCCCCATACAGCCTGGTCTGCCTGTGCCCCATACAGCCCCACCTATGCAGAGGAAGAGGCAAGCCACCGGATCAGCAGAGAGCGGGATTGCCCGCTGTAATAGCTTTCATTTGAATTTCCTGTCTTCCCGGGGCTCATCGTCACATAGCCCCACCTCTTGGCCCGACGCCTTTGATGACATCACATGTCCCGCATTGGATCGGCGTTCTGTCTATTAAAGGCACCGGGCCAAAAGGTGGAGCTATGTGACGTGAGCCCCGGGAACACTGGAAGTTCTAATGAAAGCTCTTACATCAGGCAATTCAGCTCTCTGCTGATACGGACAGCTCGCCTCTTCCTTTCCTCTCTCTTCTCCTGGCTGGGAGACTGTGCCGGCGGTGCTCTTATCCTCACTGGGCCCCACTCGGCTGCGGGCCCCATAGCACCCGCATGGGTCGCTATGGTGGTAGTTACGCCCCTGTTCATAGCTCAACCTTGTTGTAATTCTAATTTTTGTGCCATTTGGCCAACAGCCGGAAGTCTGAGCCGTTGGGGTGGGGGTGTTACCTACCTGATGCGCACTGACCTACCTGACACACACTGACCTACTTGACACACACTGACCTACCTGACATACACTGACAATTGCACTGACCTACCTGACCCACACTGACCTACCTGACATACACTGACCCACACTGACCTACCTGACCCACACTGACCTACCTGACATACACTGACCCACACTGAGCTACCTGACCAGACTTCAGGTGACGTGACCTCCTCCTGCAGCTCAGATGTAGTGTGCGGCGCGCCTATCACAGTAGAGTAGACAGCAGGCACTCCAGGCAGCCAGAGCTATGACAGGAGAGGAGAGCCACCCGCCCGAGCGCCGAGTAGGGATCTTCTCACAGTGGCGCGGCGGCCCGGCCGCGGCCGCATTGTAATTTTGTGCCATTTGGCCCAGAGTGGGAAATCGCAGTTTATTAACTGCCCATTACCCAAGAGGTTCGTCAGAATGGGGCACAGTGACCTCTCTAAGATATGCTTCTAGTCAGGGGCATTGCTAGGTGGCAAAAAGACCAGGGGCTTCAGCCGGAAGTCCGGGCCTGGCACCGTTGGGGTGGGGGTGTTACCTACCTGATGCGCACTGACCTACCTGACCTACCTGACATACACTGACCATTGCACTGACCTACCTGACCCACACTGACCTACCTGACCCACACTGACCTACCTGACATTCACTGACCCACACTGACCTACCTGACACACACTGACCTACCTGACCCACACTGAGCTACCTGACCAGACTTAAGGTGATATGACCTCCTCCTGCAGCTCAGATGTAGTGTGCGGCGTGCCTATCACAGTAGAGTAGACAGCAGGCACTCCAGGCAGCCAGAGCTATGACAGGACAGGAGAGGAGAGCCACCCGCCCGAGCGCCGAGTAGGGATCTTCTCACAGTGGCGCGGGGGCCGCATTGTAATTTTGTGCCATTTGGCCCAGAGTGGGAAATCGCAGTTTATTAACTGCCCATTACCCAAGAGGTTTGTGCGAATGGGGCACAGTGACCTCTCTAAGATATGATTCTAGTCAGGGGCATTGCTAGGTGGAAAAAGACCAGGGGCTTTAGCCGGAAGTCCGAGCGCGGCACCGTTGGGGTGGGGGTGTTACCTACCTGATGCGCACTGACCTACCTGACACACACTGACCTACCTGACATACACTGACCATTGCACTGACCTACCTGACCCACACTGACCTACCTGACCCACACTGACCTACCTGACATACACTGACCCACACTGACCTACCTGACACACACTGACCTACCTGACATACACTGACCAACACTGAGCTACCTGACCAGACTTCAGGTGACGTGACCTCCTCCTGCAGCTCAGATGTAGTGTGCGGCGCGCCTATCACAGTAGAGTAGACAGCAGGCACTCCAGGCAGCCAGAGCTATGACAGATCAGGAGAGGAGAGCCACCCGCCCGAGCGCCGAGCAGGGATCTTCTCACAGTGGCGCGGCGGCCGCATTGTAATTCTCGCCTTCTGGAGCCTGCAGCACCTAAAATGGACGTCACACGTCCCACGGTCCCGGCATTGGACCAGTGGGACATCCATCATAGATGCTGCCGGCTCCAGAAGGCAGAACCTGCTATGTCACTTGGCCGCGCTCCGGGTCATATTGGTCACCGCTTGGCGGCAGCGCTCGGGTTTGGGGCTAATAACAGAACTGTGCATGCCCAAGACCTGGGGCTTTTTGGGGACCCACTCGGGGCTCCAGCCCCCCCTCAGCCCCCCTCCCGACGCCACTGCTTCTAGTTGTATGGTAGCAGCTGTGGGAGCGTTGTTCTCAAATGTAGATGAATAAGCAATTTCTTGAAGAACACTGTCCAGATTGGTTCTTGGCTGGCGGACGGTGTGAGGCCTTTTGGCAGCTGGTTTCTCAAGTACGTCCTCGGGTGTAGCTGCCTGTTCAGATATTTTTTGCATTTCCAGCAGGAACATTTCTTTGGCCTGCCTGCCAGCATCTACATTTCAGAAGAACCGATCTTTATACCTAGAAGAAGACAAAAACAAAACAACAATATCATGCAAGCAACAACTGTGCAAGCTTGCTGTGGGGGTACTGCTCGAAGGAGAGGAGCCAGGAGTGCTGGCAGGGGGGACCCAAAAAGAGTTGGATTGGGGCTGCTCTGTGCAAAATTATTACAAAGAGGCAGAGCAGGTAAGTATACAGTGCCTTGCAAAAGTATTCACCCCCTTGGCTTTTTACCTATTTTGTTACATTACAGCCATTAGTTCAATGTTTTTTTAAATCTGAATTTATGTGATGGATCAAAACACAATAGTCTAAGTTGGTGAAGTAAAATTAGAAAAATATATACATAAAACTATTTTTCAGAAATAAAAAACTGATAATTGGCATGTGCGTATGTATTCACCCCCTGTGTTATGAAGCCCGTAAAAAGCTCTGGTGCAACTAATTACCTTCAGAAGTCACATAATTAGTGAAATGATGTCCACCTGTGTGCAATCTAAGTGTCACATGATCTGTCATTACATAGACACACCTTTTTGAAAGGCCCCAGAGGCTGCAACACCTAAGCAAGAGGCACCACTAACCAAACACTGCCATGAGGACCAAGGAACTCTCCAAACAAGTAAGGGACAATGTTGTTGAGAATTACAAGTCAGGGTTAGGGTATAAAAAAAATATCCAAATCTTTGATGATCCCTAGGAGCACCATCAAATCTATCATAATCAAATGTAAAGAACATGGCACAACAGCAAACCTGCCAAGAGACGGCCGCACACCAAAACTCACGGACCGGGCAAGGAGGACATTAATCAGAAAGGCAGCACAGAGACCTAAGGTAACCCTGGAGGAGCTGCAGAGTTCCACAGCAGAGACTGGAGTATCTGTACATAGGACGACAATAAGCCGTACGCTCCATAGAGTTGGGCTTTATGGCAGAGTGGACAGAAGAAAGCCATTACTTTCATCAAAAAACAAAATGGCACATTTTGAGTTTGCAAAATGGCATGTGGGAGACTCCCAAAATGTATGGAGGAAGGTGCTCTGGTCTGATGAGACTAAAATTTAACTTTTTGACCATCAAAGAAAACGCTATGTCTGGTGCAAACCCAACACATCACATCACCCAAGGAACACCAAGCCCACTGTGAAACATGGTGATGGCAGCATCATGCTGTGGGGATGTTTTTCAGCAGTGGGGACTGGGAAACGGGTCAGAGTTGAGGGAAAGATGGATGGTGGTGTGTGTGATTTGAGGCTAGGACGGAGGTTCACCTTCCAGCAGGACAATGACCCCAAACACACTGCTAAAGCAACACTTGAGTGGTTTAAGGGGAAACATGTAAATGTGTTGGAATAGCCTAGTCAAAGCCCAGACCTCAATCCAATAGAGAATCTGTGGTCAGACTTAAAGATTGCTGTTCACAAGCGCAAACCATCCAACTTGAAGGAGCTGAAGCAGTTTTGCAAGGAGGAGTGGGCAAAAATCCCAGTGGTAAGATGTGGCAAGTTCATAGAGACTTATCCAAAGTGACTTGGAGCTGTGATAGCTGCAAAAGGTGGCTCTACAAAGTATTGACTTTAGGGGGGTGAATAGTTATGCACATTGACTTTTTCTGTTATTTTGTCCTATTTGTTGTTTGCTTCACAATAAAAAAAAAAATCGTCAAAGCTGTGGGCGTGTTCTGTAAATGAAATGATGCAAATCCTCAAACAATCCATGTTAATTCCAGGTTGTGAGGCGACAAAACACGAAAGATTCCAAAGGGGGGGGGGGGGGTGAATAATTTTGCAAGGCACTGTACATGTGTTTGTTATTTGTAAATGTAAACCAAAAAAAAAACTAGTTAATGTCACTTTCATTAAAAATAATAATTATAAAATAAAATAGTAACAAAGCATATTTTTTTTATATTTTTTATAGCAGCCAGGATTACCTTGGCTCAAGTAAGGTGGCCATGCGGTAAAGTGGGTTTTGCTCCATGTCAGAGAGGGGTTTCTGCAAAGCACAGAGCAATGTGTTCTTCATCGTTTTAACACCATAGTCCTCATCAACTTCTTTTGATAACAATCTATGCAGCATAGTGAGTGCAAGAATTACATCTGAAAAAGAAAGAAAAGAATCTGAACAACTCAAATGGCGAGTCAATTCTTCAGAGGGAGCCAAGAAGATGTTGATCGTCTTTTCCATGAGATGTTGGATGAGAAGGCCTGGCTCACAGTCTCCACACTAATTTACCCCAAAGGTGTTCTGTCGGGTTGAGATCAGGCAAGTCAAGTTCCTCCACCCCAAACTCACTCATCCATGTCTTTATGGACCTTGCTTTGTGCACTGGTCCAGACCATTTGGTGGAGGGGGGGGATTATGGTGTGGAGTTTCTTTTCAGGGGTTGGGCTTGGCCCCTTAGTTCCAGTGAAGGGAACTCTTAAGGCGTCAGCATACCAAGGCATTTTGCACAATTTCATGCTCCCAACTTTGTGGGAACAGTTTGGGGATGACCCCTTCCTGTTCCAACATGACTGCGTACCAGCGCACAAAGCAAGGTCTATAAAGACATGGATGAGCGAGGTTTGGGGGGGGAATAAAAAGAAGGCTTCTCTGAGTGCAGCAGCATTAAGACTTTTAATTTGCCAAAGGATTTAAGACACTTACTAGAGGTAGAAGTTAAAAACTCATCATGTGTGTAAAAGAGTCTAGCTTGGGGGGTAGTCCTTGGATGATCAGGTCCGCAGTAGGTGTTGTTGATCCCGACTGTCCAGCAGAGGGAAACCACATGATCAGAAACCAGGAGAGATGGCTGTGTTGGAGTATACCAGCGTAGGACGCTGGACTCGTAGGTGACGTCACCGGAAGTGCTCCCGAAGCCAGCATGAACCACACGGGCCAGAAATTATGTCTATTAGGTGGAAGAACTTGACTGGCCGACACATAGTCCTGACCTCAACCCAATAGAACACCTTTGGGATTAATTAGAGCGGAGACTGTGAGCCAGGCCTCCTTGTCCAACATCAGTGCCTGACCTCACAAATGCTCTTCTGGAAGAATGGTCAAACATTCCCATAGACACACTCCTAAACCTTGTGGGCAGCCTTCCCAGAAGAGTTGAAGCTGTTATAACTGCAAAGGGTGGACCAACTCAATATTGAACCCTACAGACTAAGACTGGGATGCCATTAAAGTTCATGCGTGTAAAGGCAGGTGTCCCAATACTTTTGGTAATATAGTGTATTTTGCACCCGACTCCCACAGCATCCGCAATGCTGGGCTGTGAAAAAAGACCCTCGGAGACAGCCAGCTGCAGTGTATGTGCCACACATAAAAGACTGTGAAGTCCAGAATCTTCCACCACTTTTATTCTATTTCACGGACTATATGTGCTGAATAAAACGCGCACGAAGTGAAAATATGAATGGATAAACTGCAGCAGCTATTACAAAGGTACTAAACCTCAAGAACGAATATATCAATTAACAGCGCTAGTAGAATAATGAACAACAATTGATGATGTGCTCCAAAATAAAGTCCTTCTGTGATTCCAGATAAAGTGTTCATGTGCCACACTCCCCTCTTGTGACCCCACTCACCAGAGTTAATGGACCCTCAGCTTTGTAGTCCCCTCTTGTGACCCCACTCACCAGAGTTAATGGACCCTCATCTTTGCAGTCCGGGGTCAAGGGAGCTGAGATCTAAATGATCTGGTGTGTGAGGAATGGACTCTCAAAAAGCTTTCCATAGGGGTCTTCACGTGGATAAACCCGGAATAGATCAACCATAATGGGAGAAAAAACACAAGAAAAGCCAATAGTGAAGTACCACTGGTACTGTGTGTTAGACATGTGCAATTCGTTTAGTTCCGATATAATTTTTTTAACGAATTTTGACAAATTCTTTAATTTCCAAATTTTTCAATTTCCGAATTTTCCAATTTCCGAATTTTCGAAATTTCGGAATTTTGGAAATTCTGAATTTCAGAAATTCTGAATTTTTGAAATTCAGAATTTCAGAATTTGGGAATTCGAAATTTCGGAAATTGGAAATTTTGGAAATTCGGAATTTCGGAAATTGGAAATTCGGAAATGTGGAATTTCGGAAATTTGAAATTTGGGAAATTGGAAATTTGGGGAATTGGAAATTTGGGAATTGGAAAATTTTGGAAATTTCAAAAATTTGGAAATTTCGGAAATTTCAAAAATTTGGAAATTTCGGAAATTGGAAATTAGGAAATTCGAAAATTCAAGATTACGAAATTCCAAAATTCAAAAATTTGAAAGGAAATTCCAATACCTATAATTTAATAGTTATTATTTTGATTTTACTAATTTTCTTTCTTTTTTTCAGATTTTTTAATTTTTGGATTTTCGAATTATCGAATTTCAAAAATTCGGAATTCAAAAATTTGGAAATTTGAAAATTTGGAAATTTGAAAATTTGGAAATTTGAAAATCTGAATTTTTGGATTTCCAAATTTCCGAATTTCCGCAAAAAGGAAACAAAAAATGAATGAAACAAAAACGATCAAATTTTTTGTCAGTGCACATGTCTACTGTGTGTGCTGCGCAATCAAATACGCCACTCACGAGATATCTGAGTTTAAACAGGCATTAGTGTATGATCCGGGTCCGCCGCTGGTCCGGTGTGCGTTCCACGGATTGTGGAAGTTGCGTCACTGGTATACGAAACCGGAAATGCGCCAACGTGTTTCGCCCCTCCTCCAGGGCGTCATCAAGGACACGGTGATGCCCTGGCGGAGGGGTGAAACGCGTTGACGCATTTCTGGTTTTGTAAACCAGTGATGCAACTTCCGCCATCCGTGGAACGCACCCCGTCCAGGGGCGGACCCCGAATCATACACTGATGCCTGTTTAAACTCAGATACCTCGTGAGTGCTGCTTGTGTTTCATTTTGAGGAGTTTTATGAGATTACTGGTATTCTAAGAACTAACTTTTGAACCTCCTTTTGATATTTTTGCATAACAAAGTTTGCAATCTGCCATGCGTGGGTTGCTTTCATTGATTTTAACAACTTCCAGACCACCCACTCGCCCGCCGTCGTTATACGGCAGTACTTTGACGTAGAATACTGGGGTTATGGCAGCAGATAGCTTTCCAAATTGTGTCCAATCATCTGCATTTACCACAGGTGGACTCCAAGTTGTAGAAACATCTCAAGGATAATCAGTGGAAAACAGGAGGCACCTGAGCTCAATTCTGAGTGTCATGACAAAGGCTGTGAATACTCATGTACATGGGATTTTTTTTAGTTTTTTTATTTTAAATACACTTGCAAACATTTCAAACCGACTTCATTCATGTTGTCATTTTGAGGTATTGTTTGTAGAATTTTGAAGAAAATAATGAATGTAATCCATTTTGGAATAAGGTTGTAACATACAGTATCTTACAAAAGTGAGTACACCCCTCACATTTTTGTAAATATTTTATTCTATCTTTTCATGTGACAACACTGAAGAAATGACACTTGTCTACAATGTAAAGTAGTGAGTGTACAGCTTGTATAACAGTGTAAATTTGCTGTCCCCTCAAAATAACTCAACACACAGCCATTAATGTCTAAACCGCTGGCAACAAAAGTGAGTACACCCCTAAGTGAAAATGTCCAAATTGGGCCCAAAGTGTCAATATTTTGTGTGGCCACCATTATTTTCCAGCACTGCCTTAACCCTCTTGGGCATGGAGGTCACCAGAGCTTCACAGGTTGTCACTGGAGTCCTCTTCCCCTCCTCCATGACGACATCACGGAGCTGGTGGATGTTAGAGACCTTGCGCTCCTCCACCTTCCGTTTGAGGATGTCCCACAGATGATCAATAGGGTTTAGGTCTGGAGACATGCTTGGCCAGTCCATCACCTTTACCCTCAGCTTCTTTAGCAAGGCAGTGCTCATCTTGGAGGTGTGTTTGGGGCCGTTATGTTGGAATACTGCCCTGCGGCCCAGTCTCTGAAGGGAGGGGATCGTGCTCTGCTTCAGTATATCACAGTACATGTTGGCATTCATGGTTCCCTCAATGATCTGTAGCTCCCCAGTGCCGGCAGCACTCATGCAGCCCCAGACCATGACACTCCCACCACCATGCTTGACTGTAGACAAGACACACTTGTCTTTGTCCTCCTCACCTGGTTGCCGCCACACACACTTGTCACTATCTGAACCAAATAAGTTTATCTTGGTCTCATCAGACCACAGAACATGGTTCCAGTAATCCATGTCCTTAGTCTGCTTGTCTTCAGCAAACTGTTTGCAGGCTTTCTTGTGCATCATCTTTAGAAGAGGCTTCCTTCTGGGACGACAGCCATGCAGACCAATTTGATGCAGTGTGCGGCGTATGGTCTGAGCACTGACAGGC
The DNA here is from genome assembly GCA_037952835.1 of Lithobates septentrionalis. NCBI lineage: Eukaryota > Metazoa > Chordata > Amphibia > Anura > Ranidae > Lithobates > Lithobates septentrionalis. The sequence goes on from JBBDGP010002203.1 coordinate 496,238, forward strand.
TGACCCCCCCCCCCCCCCCACCCCTTCAACTTCTGCAGCAATGCTGGCAGCACTCATACGTCTATTTCCCAAAGACAACCTCTGGATATGACGCTGAGCACGTGACCTCAACTTCTTTGGTGGACCATGGCGAGGCCTGTTCTGAGTGGAACCTGTCCTGTTATACCGCTGTATGGTCTTGGCCACCGTGCTGCAGCTCAGTTTCAGGGTCTTGGCAATCTTCTTATAGCCTAGGCCATCTTTATGTAGAGCAACAATTCTTTTTTTCAGATCCTCAGAGAGTTCTTTGCCATGAGGTGACATGTTGAACTTCCAGTGACCAGTATAAGAGAGTGAGAGCGATGACACCAAATTTAACACACCTGCTCCCCATTCACACCTGAAACCTTGTAACACTAACGAGTCACATGACACCGGAGAGGGAAAATGGCTAATTGGGCCCAATTTGGACATTTTCACTTAGGGGTGTACTCACTTTTGTTGCCAGCGGTTTAGACATTAATGGCTGTGTGTTGAGTTATTTTGAGGGGACAGCAAATTTACACTGTTATACAAGCTGTACACTCACTACTTTACATTGTAGCAAAGTGTCATTTCTTCAGTGTTGTCACATGAAAAGATAGAAGAAAATATTTACAAAAATGTGAGGGGTGCACTCACTTTTGTCAGATACTGTAACAATATGTGTAAAAAGTGAAGTGCTGTGAATACTTTCCGGATGCACTGTATGAATTGAAGATAATGAAGCTGCTCTCACCACCTTCCTGCTGCCATGTGAGCGTCCAGCATCTTGGCATGGCCAAGTAACTCAGCGAGGAACAGGAAATTCATCTGGCATGCACTTTTCATGACATATATTATGTCGTCTATTAATTTGATCGCCTGGCCACCGAGCAGCATATAACCAGTCCGGACAGTGTTCATGCCGTCTATGTTCTGTGTATGTCTTGTCTGTTGTATTTATTAGTCCCTTTATGCCACCACACAAGATATGGCATTGTATTCTTAAGTGCACCAATCATTATTGTATGGTTATCATTCCCAGCTGTTTTATCATCTTATAATAAATGTTACTTTTTACTGCAATCATACTGTACTGACCTCTACTTGCTATAGTAACCACTTTTCCCGTCGGTATCCTTCATACCGTTTACCCCCCCCCCCCCCGTTCCCTGGTCCCCCACCTATTATATTACACTATTGTACTGGTTACAGCAACTACACCTTACAGGTGCATGGTCAGGATCTGATCAGTATTGGACTGATCAGAACACCTATACACACCTGCCATTGTCCCCCTCCCCCCTTCCCCCTCTTTTTTGGAATATCCTATGACCTTCTGATCAATATGGTCAGTTCCGGCGAGTGTGTATAGCTTTAATTTAGGTAACTCCTTGTTAACAACTATAGGGTGATATAAATAAAACGAACAATGGCGTTTGTGCTTAGCGAAGAAATGGATCGTGAAATAATGACAGCCTTCCAAAGCGACACACCCCAAGCAATCGATCAAGATGACGACATTAAAAATAAATTCAAAGAACATAAAAAATTACTAGTTAAACATCTCAACAGGCGCTGGGACGTGTCGGCTTTGGAAAACTACATTTCACACCGTATAGTACCAAGAGGTTTACGAGATAGAATAGTTCCTGCTGAACACCTACACACTGAGCGGTTCCTAGAGAAATGGAAGGAACTCTGTGTAGATCATGGTGTTGCAGTTATGGAGCTAATTGTAGAAGAAGAAAAACTGCAATTGGCCTCATTACAGGAACAAATTGAGGAGAGTGCTAGGGGTTTGGAGTCATTTAAAGACATGGAGGAATTTGCCAAGCAGAATGAATATCTTAAAAAAGAAATTGACAAGGTCCAGCTTAATTTAAAAATAACTAAACAGGGTAAATTTAGACGTGACACACTGGATTTTGAAAAGGATGAAGTTTTTGACCTGACGATACCACGTGGACGAAGTAGATCAAAAAGTAGAGGACGAGGGCAAAGAGCTAGAAACAATAGGAAAAAGTCTCAGAGCGATTCCGAGGACGAGACAATTAAAAAGGTGACTTTTTTAGAACAGGAGGGGCCGCCGCCAACCAACAAACAGGCGACGTCCCCTACAACCAAAGTAGCCGACAAAACCAGCAAGCCGACCAAAACTGTCAAAGAAAGGACCAATACCAGGAGTCAGAGAAGAAAGTAACGATAACACCACAGTTAGACATCAGTCAATTGAAAGTTGATATGAAGGTAGTTAATCTCTCAGACATTGAATTAACTTCGGATCATATAAATTTACTGCAGAAGGGCTTGACTTTCTCCCCAGTATCCAATATGGATGAATTTACAGTATACAAGGATATAGTTTTATTCCTGAGGAAAGTTTTTCTGAAATCACTATACACTGACCGAGAAACTCCCGACGATACATCTCAACCCCTCTGCACCGACGATCAACAAGCTTTGGACATCCTACAGTCCCTACTTCAGGAGAGCGAGGATCCAACGACTATTGAAGTCCCAACCCGACGACAGGCTAACTTAATAATCAGGTCACAAAAAATGCCCCCCCTCTCAAAAAACAAATGGTTACAAATCTTTCTAGATCTGGTACAGACTGATCTGGAGAAGATTAATTGGTTTCAGAAAACCACTGATAATTTAACACCTAATGAGAGACGAGCCCTTGCTGACCTACAGAAAAAGTCAGACATTGTTATTAAGAAGAGCGACAAAGGAGGGAACGTAGTGATACTTGATCAGAGACAATATGAAACAGAGGCAAAACGACTGTTGAGCGATAAATCCACCTACCGTAGACTGGAAAATAACCCCTTTCCCCACTTAGTCATAGAACTAAATAAACGACTAACTGAAGCTAAGAACGAAGGAATACTGACACAACGTGAGTTTGACCATCTTTCGGTACGGGAGTTCAGTGTGCCTACCTTTTACATCATTCCAAAAATTCATAAAGATCTGAGCAACCCACCAGGCCGGCCGATTGTCTCGGCCTGCCAAGGCCCACTGGAGAAAGTTGGTAGGTACCTGGACTCCCTGCTGAAGGATATGGTCACCAACTTAAAGTCCTATGTACAGGATACTCGACATGTGCTAGCCAAAATTTCTGAGCTAGGCGACCTGATCCATCTGAAGGACGTCATACTAGTAGGGATTGACGTTGAGTCCCTGTACACTTCGATCCCCCATCAATGTGGTGTCGAAGCGGTACAGGTATTCCTGGAATATTGGTACCCAGGGTCGAAACCCCAAAATAATTTTTTGGTCGAATTACTACGCTTCGCTTTACTCAACAACTATTTTCAGTTTTTGACGACCTACTATCAGCAGATCAGGGGTACCTCCATGGGTGCCGCTTGGGCCCCAGCCTACGCCTGCCTACATTTGGGCTTGTGGGAGGAGGAGGATGTCTACCCTTCGCCCATGTACCGCAGCCATGTACACACCTGGCTGCGGTACATTGATGATGTCCTTATGATATGGACAGGTACCATACAGGACCTCCATGACTTCATGGCACAATTGAACGTCAACCAGCGTAATATACGGTTGACGTACAGTTTCGATCGGACCAGTTTGTCCTTCTTGGACTTACTGATTTCATTTCAAAATGGCCAACTGTACACCAGTACCTTTCGCAAGGAAACGTCCGCCAACACCCTTCTGTATGCCACCAGCCATCACCCACGGTGGCTGATGAACGGCATCCCGGTGGGCCAATTCCTGCGAATAAAGAGGAACTGCACTAGGTCTAGTGATTACAGGCGTGAGTCAGAGGAACTCTATGCGAGGTTCCGCGAACGCGGATACTCCCACAGACAAATCAGAAGTGCGCGCAGAAAGGCCGCGGCAAGAGAGAGGCAAAGCCTATTACAGATTGCACCCACCTAACCAGCGTGCATCTAAACCTGAAGGTGGTGACCGTACTAGGATAATCACCACCTTCGGACCACAGTGGAAGGAAGTTCGCTCGATTCTGGAAAAACATTGGGGGGTCCTTACCAATTCCCCAGGGCTTCTGAAGATAGTTGGCACATCGCCTTTATTGGTGGCCCGGCGGGCTAGAAATTTGAGCGATATGCTGGTCCGGTCTGAATTCACAAAAAATCCTGATCCGACCTGGCTAGCCAACTATCCACGCAGTAAAGGTATGTTCCCATGTAATAAATGCCAGATCTGCCCGCTGATACATAGGACTGCCACCTTCTCAGACGCCCTGGGTAGGGAGCAGTTTGAAATACGTGATCGTATAAACTGCTCCACAACCAGGGTTATCTATATGATAACGTGCCCTTGCCCTAAGATCTATGTGGGGAAAACAAAAAGGCCCCTCAAAGTGCGAATCGGCGAACATCTAAGAGAAATTAAAGATAAAGAAAAAATCCCGGAGAAACCACTAGCAGGCACTTTGCACTTGAACACGATAGAAGCACTAAAGGCATGCTAATAAAGGGCATATATGCCTTGAAAATATCTAACCGACGCGGTGACTTTGATCGCGTCCTTCTGCAAAAAGAGAAACGATGGGTGTACCGTCTGAAGTCTCTTGTCCCTCTAGGGTTAAACACAGAACTAAACCTGCAGCCCTTTCTAAGTACATAAATGCTATTTATGCACTTCCAGGAATCTATATTAGTCAAGAATGAGATTTATTGGCTAATATAATTTCCCTTCAAATAAAAAATAAAAAATAAACACAAAAAAATAAACAATAAAAAATAAAAAATAAAAAATAAAAATAAAAAAATAATTAAGAAAGAACAGGTAACTTAAGGGCTTTGTCAAGGAAAAGTAAAAAAATTGTCCTATATTCTGCATGGCTAATGTAAATATGTCTAAACTGATCAAGTCCCCTATTTTTACTTTGATTATGATCTAGTTCAGGCTAAGTATCAGCCTGTCTCACTATGTCCATTATATAAATGACTCTAACCTCATCTATATGCACTTTATGCAATATTCTAAATGCACTGTGATCTCTATGTATCCTCGTGTCCTCACCTATTGTATTTTTCCTACCGTACCTCTGTAAAATCCATAATAGATATTGTACATCGCAGCACCTTCCCTTCTTTAATTGCACTTAATGTGATACTTAAATACCATATGCTTTTACAACTGACGATATCGTCTGTAAAGTCTCGTTGATATAACAACAACCGGGCAAATGTAGGGAAATGAATTACACAGCCCATGTTTTTCCGTACCCAGCAACAACTTAATTAAAATCAATCACAGAGCCGATTGGATATATAGAAGCAGGTTCGCCGAAATAAAAAGGTGTGGACTGACTTCTCCAATCAAACGTCCAGGAAGAAGCTACGCTACCACGCAACAGCGAAACGCGTTGACGTCATCACCGGCATCAGCACTGTCCACTGAACGGTCGGAGAGGAGGAAGCCATGCAGCAGTGATACATCAGGTAGCCCACTATACCCTTGAAGGCACCTGAAGCCACTCAAGCTACGAGCGTCAAGCAAGGCTTCTCTACCCAGGACCCGATTAGCAAATTCCTACGGAGGATCATAGGAGCAGCACCATCCACCGGCTTCACAACCACCTGGCCTTCACAAGTTACTTCCAATATGACCCGTGTAACTACCTCCAGGAATCCCCAAGGAGGTTAAGGTACGAGCATTATCCACTTATCAATAAGTTGAGGACTTTGTGCAGTCTTTAATAGCTCAAGCTCTACAAGTACCACACGGTCATCCGTGTTTTTGTCAACTATTGTCTGCACCTTAACAATAGTCCTGAAGCCTATCGATCACTGTGCTTTATCAAGCCCCCCTGCTTACACGGCCGACTATTACTGCTCACATTGTATATGTGACTCACACTATACCTACATCACCTGCTCAACCTAACTCAGAATAAACCTGGCTACCATCTGATAAGCACTCTGAACTGCAAGGATCTGTACAACCAACTCCTTGATCCCCATTCCCGGGCCCCTTTCCTTTCCCCCCCCCCTCCCCCCCCTCCCCCGTCCCCCTCTGCCCCCCCCCCCCCCCCCTCCACGTTCAATGTATATGCTTCTCGGCAGCGCGTTCCACTAAATTTCCATGACATATATTATGTCGTCTATTAATTTGATCGCCTGGCCACCGAGCAGCATATAACCAGTCCGGACAGTGTTCATGCCGTCTATGTTCTGTGTATGTCTTGTCTGTTGTATTTATTAGTCCCTTTATGCCACCACACAAGATATGGCATTGTATTCTTAAGTGCACCAATCATTATTGTATGGTTATCATTCCCAGCTGTTTTATCATCTTATAATAAATGTTACTTTTTACTGCAATCATACTGTACTGACCTCTACTTGCTATAGTAACCACTTTTCCCGTCGGTATCCTTCATACCGTTTACCCCCCCCCCCCCCCGTTCCCTGGTCCCCCACCTATTATATTACACTATTGTACTGGTTACAGCAACTACACCTTACAGGTGCATGGTCAGGATCTGATCAGTATTGGACTGATCAGAACACCTATACACACCTGCCATTGTCCCCCTCCCCCCTTCCCCCTCTTTTTTGGAATGGCATGCACTTTGGCAGAGGATGGTATTGGGAACCCAGCCACAATGAGGTGATACCACCAAAACAATGCACAAAGTATACCACTAGTAGATGGACAAATGCAAGGTGCAAAGAAAATGCAAATAATTCCAAATGTGTCAGTCCTCAATAAGTACAGTACAGTCCTCAATAAGTACAGTACAGTCCTCAATAAGTACAGTACAGTCCTCAATAAGTACAGTACAGTCCTCAATAAGTACAGTACAGTCCTCAATAAGTAAAGGGTGCATGCACAGCTGAGCCTGCTGACTATGAGTTTGGATGAGTGGATGGATAGGACAACTCCAAAGCTGTAAAGCTGTATATTATGTTCCATCCTGTGTGATCGTATTACTAGCTAGCTACCAATAAGTACAGCAAGAGATATGCAGGACATGTAACAGCACCATTTTTTACAATTTTTTAGGAGCCCCATTGGGGGCTTTGGTGAAACCTCAGGGGTCTTAAGAAGACCCCTGATGTCTCACTTTTGAGACAGAGATTCCCCAGTCCCTTTTTCTGCAGCCAAGCAGCAGGGAGAATCTGAACAGCACAGAGTGATTAGGGTGTGCCCAGGCACACCTGCCACACCCTGAGCGCACGCCTATGTATATATGACCCATCTGCATTGACCTCATTAGATTAACTGATACCATCATTTTATGTCCATTAATGCCATTTTGTTTGTCTTTTTTCCAGTATGGCAGTCTGTGGCCAGAAGAGTCAGTGCCGTTGCGGACACGGAGCTCCCGGCAGGATCCGTCACTTGGGAACCGATCGCTTATTCCTATTCGGGGGAATGACATGGATATAAGGAGAAGTATAGCTGCCTTCACAGCAGACCCGCTAACGGTGAGTAGCATTGTAGAATGCGTCATGTATTAATCTACACTCTAAGAAATTATTCGCCTGCCTAGGGGAACTGCTTCTCCTCCAGGGGTTGCAGTTCAGCACTCGGCAAAAATTCAATCTGTAGCCAGCTGTTCTGGGTACACCATCCCTTCTGCAGTCTGATTCCGTGGAGGAGTATTCCTAATCCCACCGGCATAGCCTTCTGTGTTCCCAGAGGGTCTGGACGCATTATCAAATTCACACCAATGATGTCGCCTCTGGACATCGTCAGCTGACATAGGGCTCCACCTGTGTTGCAGAGCTACTCCTCTTTTGGTTAAGCACCCAAGACTTTGTAACTTGATTAAAAAGACTTGATTAACTCCCAAGAAATCATCCAGGCCACCATCACCAGAGCCCCAATTTGATCAACCTAGATGAGGGTAAGTGCTCTGTCCAGGTGCCTTTCAACCGCTCCCCCCAAAACAACTTTATTCTTCAAGCCTTCTCTATTGCCGTTGCCTGTAGTCCTGCCATATCCTGGGCAAAGACGAATTTATGGCTCCGTAGTTTGATTGTTTCTGCCTCTAGAACATACTGCATATGTCAGAAGTGCTCCACTACTAAAATTTGGGAATCTTCAAGTATGTTATCAAAGCTCCGTGTGTAGTCAAACTTTTGGCCAGAAGATGCCAATATCACTGACCACAGAATGAGACGAATAAAGTACACAGAGCTGAGTTCCGTGTCATGTTGCTAAAGTCTGGTGGTCTCCTTAGATCCTCCTGTGACCAAGAAGGTGTATCACACAGCAATCTGAGGTGACTATTGTGGAACAATGGACAAGCAGAAGAAGTGAGCAGGAAATTCTGGTCTGCTTGCTGCTGCTGCTGCGACCACCATATTCATTACCACCTTGGAAATGTGGATTTTGGACCTTGGGTGTGGGAGTTACTCCTAAAAAAAAAAAAAAAAAAGCATCTCCTACGCCCTGTACTTTTTCCTCCACCGCTGCTTCAAGACATTTATTGCCAGCAAATTCTGGCTGGCAAAATGAGACAAATGACTGGCACTGCTGTTAAAAACAAAGTTGCTGTATAGCATTTGTTACTGTTAAGACCAGCCATACTCAACCAGAGTTCTGTGGAACCCTAGCGTTCCTCCAGGGGTTCCTTGACCTATGGTTGATTGATCTGTCATCTTAAGGTACCTGCATATTTCTGGGTCCAACACCACTGGTCAGAGCCAGCGGCATGACACTAGAGATCTCCCCAGCTGTCTGTACAGGTGGCATTCTGGTCACCACAGTAAGGGAGGTCATTTTATCTACTGGCCACCAATGTGTAGCAATATGGACTACAATTGCACCGAACAGTTATTCCCTGCCCTATCTGTATATCATATTCCTCTAGTGCCCAGCGTTACTAAACTGACATCATATTTGTGAACCCAACCAAAGGGATTGTGGGATTCGTAGTTCCACCAGATATCTATTCCCCTGCATGACTATACACCCGGACTACATATCCCAGGGATCTTTGCTACCATCTAGGAGACTGCTGGGAAGAGCTATAAAAGAAACCAAAGACCCGGCCCCCAGGCTCTCTTCTTCCTGGGTGTTGTGCGTGAGAGATCTCTCCCTGCAAGGAGAGGGAGGTCGCGGCCTACCACGCGGAGTACAGCATCCTCGCCTGAGAAGGGGTCCAGCACTGCCTGCTGTTCATCGGACATCTGACCAGCATTAACTCTACAGTCCATCAACCCCCCCTCCGCGCTTCGCAAGCGGGTCCGCAGCCAGGACGTCTATCCAGGAGTCGTTGTCTGGAAGGCGCTGAATCGGCCTGGTCATTGGTGAGCTTGCAATTGCCTACCTTTGCAAACCTTTCCTTGGTTGTTTCACTGGGACACTGTGTACAGACAGCGTTACCTTGGGAACACTTCATTGCACTTTTATTCGAACACTGTACACAGGCATCTTTAGCTACAGTCATCACAAGATGTAAGACCACCTTGTTACTACACCTTATTGGATATAGTTAATGAGCTCCGACTGCCGGTGAAGACCATCGGATCTGCAACGGGGACATTCTGTCATTGCTGCTTAAAGGGCCCTACTTCCATCCTTGTTTAGCTTCATCTCTCATTAGGAAAAAAGATTGAACAGGCCGGCCTGGGTTTCTCTCTCTAGAAGTATTGTCAGAATTAATGCTTAACGTTTGCTTATTCCTTCAGGTTATGTCAAGTGGTATTCCATTGTACATATATGTATATAGTATCCTGTTGTTGCCAACTGTTTTAACTGGTATTATTATGCCGCGTACACATGACCGGTTTTGCCGTCGGAATAAACTCCGAAGATTTCTCCGACAGAACTCTGACAGAATTCCATTCAAGCAGTCTTGCCTACACTATGGTCAACCCAAAGTCCGAAGGCCCAGAACGAGGTGACGTACAACACTTACGACGGGACTAGAAAAAGGAAGTTCAATAGCCAGTAGCCAATAGCTTCCGTCTTGGACTTGCTTCAGAGCATGCGTCGTTTTTGGTTCGTCGGAACAGCATACAGACGATCCTTTTTCCCGAAAGAAATTGGTCCTGTCGGAAATATTTAGAACATGTTCTATTTCTAGGTCCGTCAGAATTTTCGAAAAAAAAAGTCAGATGAGGCCTACACACGATCGTAATAGACGATAAAAAGCTTCCGTCTGACTTTTTCTATCGGACATTCCGCTCGTGTGTACGCGGCTTTAGAGGAATCATTCTGCTGAGTTTGTGCTGTTATTCAAAGCTCAGTTGAACCCTTACCTCCTTTGTGCAACAATATCTTATCTGAAGTATTCCAGTAAACGTTAATAGAATATAAACCTATTGAGTGTTGCCTTATTACTTAAAGGTGCCGCAATGATGTTTACAGGGTCATGGCGATGCAGATGAGCAGGAAAATCCAAGCAGTCCCCAAGGGGGGCCGTGCTACAAATGGAAGGGACCCTTTTCCACTGACTATCAATGTAGGGGGTATTTTTACCACTGGCCCTGGTTGATTAAGTTTAGCAGGGGTTCCCTGCCACGTGAAAATTATTTTAAGGACTACTCTGTGGTAAAAAAAATTGGGAAAGGATGGTTAGGCTCCTCTCTGTTTTATTCATGGGATGGTCTTTGATATGCAAAACAATAAAGCAACCCTACCAGTTTAAAAAAAAAATGTTATTAACCTTTAGTTAAGAGAGAAGTATGGGCAAAGCTTTTTTGGCCATACTTCTCTTGTGGGTCATAGGAGTGCATTTATTTGTTAAACCCCACTAAAGCCTGCTGTTTGTTGATTGGCATGTCACATCCCAGGAGGCTGTGTTGTACTATAGGGCTTGGTGAGCCAAGAGATTCCACACGTGTGTCCGTATATGATGTCCCGAATGCTTGGCAGAGATCTGCGGCACATGCAAGATCTCTGATATCAGAACCCAGCAGCATGTGCAGGAATCCCCCTGGGCTTGTGCAGATATGCCACATGCAGGGACCTACAGCATGGGGATGTTTAAAGATGGCGGTGTAGGAGGGGGCAGCTGGAGACAAATATTGCTGGGGTGAAGTTCTCCTCTAAGTAATGACCTAATCAGTGGGACCATAGTGGAAATGTGAGAATTGCTCTTCTCCATCAGAGGCGGGCAGGTGCTGGAGCCGAAGTGGTTAAAGCGCATTCAACATTTAGATTAAAACCAGAGGCCTAATGAACGAGGTGGTGTGTAGCAAGGGAGAGCGGCACACATCTACAGCCCCTCACTTGCTTTACATATACAGCAGCTCTGACAGTCTCATGCTTCAGGCACCGTTCTACTTGAAAAAGGAGCTTCAGCCGAGAGAGAGAGAAATTCTGTCTAAATAGGAGTTATTTTTTATGATGGGTTCAGTGGGATGCAGATGATAAACGTCTTAGGAATAGGAGTGCGGTGATTGACAAGCCGTTGCGGCGATGTGAAGATAAGTATACGCTGTTCCTGTCTGTCTGGCGGGTAGAAGACAGGAGGAGAGAGCGCTATATCCTTCATTTCATCTCTGCTTTCTTTGATCACTTCAAAAGCAGGATGAGATTCCCTCTAATCGCAGCTAAAAGGGGTCTCAGTGAAAGAGGCAGTGCCATTTGCGGTCAGAGAGCGACGCGTTCTTATCGACTTTCCGGGCTACATTACAGGTAGAAATTATACAGAATACAGGTGGACAGATGAGATGACTAAAGAGGAACTCCAAGGGAACAAATAAGCCCCATGCACAGTACTGTGCTTCGTCTGCAACTTATACACCGTGTGGCCAAAAAAATTGTGTAGATGTGAGAGGGAGCTAGATGGCCATCCCATTCCAAAACATTGACCATTATTATGGTGTTCCTTTGGCTATAACAGCCTCCACTGTTCTGAGACGGATTTCTAAAATAATTTGGAGGGTTGAGTTTTGGGAGTTTGTGGCCATTTGTGATTTGAGATGAGAAGACCTGGATCATAATCAGCAGTTTATCTTAAAGGCATTCAGTAGGGTTTGGTGTGCAGGCCACCTAAGTTCCTGACATTGAGCTAGGTGGCCACCCCACTTCCAAAACTATTGGCATTTATAAGGAGTTCCTTGTGGATATAACAGCCTCCACTCTTTTGAGAAGGCTTTCCACAAGATTTTGGAGGGTTGGGTTTTCGGAGTTTGTGGCCATTTGTGAAGTAGGATGAGAAGACCTGGCTTATAAATGGCAATTCATACCAAAGTTGTTCAGTGGGGTTAGTTGTGCAGGCCACACAAGTTCCTGACAATGAGCTTAGTGGCCATCCCATTTCCAAAACCATGGCCATTATTGTTGAGTTCTTTGTAGCAATAACAGCCTCCACTGTTCTGGGAAGTCTTTCCATGAGATTTTGGAGGGCTGGGTTTTGGAAATTTTGTCGCCATTTGTGATGTAGGATGAGAAGACCTGGCTCATAACAGCTCATCCAAAAAGGTGTGCAGTAGGGTTAGGTGTGCAGGCCACTCAAGTTCCTGACAATGAGCTGGGTGGCCATCTTATTCCACAACCATTGCTATTAATATGGAGTTCCTTGTGGTTATAACAGCCTCCACGCTTCTGGGAATGTTTTCTTCAAGATTTTGGAGGGTTGGGTTTTGGGAGTTTGTGGCCATTTGTAATGTAGGATGAGAAGACCTGGCTCATAATCTGCAATTCATCCCAAAGGTGTTCAGTAGGGTTGGGTTGCAGGCCACTCAAGTTCCTCCACACAATGCAATAGAAAAGGGTCTTTACCAAGCTGTTACCACAAGGTTGGAAGACCACCGTGCTCTAACATAGCCTTCCTTAACATAGAGGACCCTTTGAAATAACTTTCAGGTCTTAGGGAACCCCTGCTAATAATACTGTATGACAAAATGATTTTCCATAGTAACAATGAAATTGAATAAACCATAATATGGACAGGAAAGAAATGCATGCAGTGAAAACTGTATTGTTTCTCTTGTGGTCAGTGGAAAAAGAATGCATCTAACATTGGCGGTCACTGGGAAAAATTTGCCTTATATTAGTGGGCAGGGGAACCGGGCTCCCTTACATTGGTGGTCAGTTTAAAGGGCCTCTGTTGATTTGTGGTCAGTGGAGAAGGACCCTTTACATTGGTGGGAAGAATGCTCCTTACATTGGTGATCAGTGAGAAGAATGCTCCTTACATTGGTGATCAGTGGGAAGATTGCTCCTTACATTGGTGATCAGTGTGAAGAATGTTCCTTACATTGGTGATCAGTGGAAAGAATGCTCCTTACATTGGTGATCAGTGGGAAGAATGTTCCTTACATTGGTGATTAGTGGGAAGAATGTCCCTTACATTGGTGATCAGTGGAAAGAATGTTCCTTACATTGGTGATCAGTGAGAAGAATGCTCCTTACATTGGTGACCAGTGGGAAGATTGCTCCTTACATTGGTGATCAGTGGAAAGAATGTTCCTTACATTGGTGATCAGTGAGAAGAATGCTCCTTACATTGGTGACCAGTGGGAAGATTGCTCCTTACATTGGTGATCAGTGGGAAGAATGTTCCTTACATTGGTGATCAGTGAGAAGAATGCTCCTTTACATTGGTGATCAGTGAGAAGAATGCTCCTTACATTGGGGATCAGTGAGAAGAATGTTCCTTACATTGGTGATCAGTGAGAAGAATGCCCCTTACATTGGTGATCAGTGAGAAGAATGTTCCTTACATTGGTGATCAGTGAGAAGAATGCCCCTTACATTGGTGATCAGTGAGAAGAATGTTCCTTACATTGGTGATCAGTGGGAAGAATGCTCCTTACATTGGTGATCAGTGGGAAGATTGCTCCTTACATTGGTGATCAGTGGGAAGAATGTTCCTTACATTGGTGATCAGTGAGAAGAACGTTCCTTACATTGGTGATCAGTGAGAAGAATGTTCCTTACATTGGTGATCAGTGGGAAGAATGTTCCTTACATTGGTGATCAGTGGGAAGAATGTTCCTTACATTGGTGATCAGTGAGAAGAATGTTCCTTACATTGGTGATCAGTGGGAAGAATGTCCCTTACATTGGTGATCAGTGGGAAAAATGTCCCTTACATTGGTGATCAGTGAGAAGAATGTTCCTTACATTGGTGATCAGTGGGAAGAATGTTCCTTACATTGGTGATCAGTGGGAAGAATGTTCCTTACATTGGTGATCAGTAGGAAGAACGTTCCTTACATTGGTGATCAGTGGGAAGAATGTTCCTTACATTGGTGATCAGTGAGAAGAATGCTCCTTACATTGGTGATCAGTGGGAAGATTGCTCCTTACATTGGTGATCAGTGGGAAGATTGCTCCTTACATTGGTGATCAGTGGGAAGAATGTTCCTTACATTGGTGATCAGTGAGAAGAATGTTCCTTACATTGGTGATCAGTGGGAAGAATGTCCCTTACATTGGTGATCAGTGGGAAAAATGTCCCTTACATTGGTGATCAGTGAGAAGAATGTTCCTTACATTGGTGATCAGTGAGAAGAACGTTCCTTACATTGGTGATCAGTGGGAAGAATGTTCCTTACATTGGTGATCAGTGAGAAGAATGTTCCTTACATTGGTGATCAGTGAGAAGAATGTTCCTTACATTGGTGATCAGTGGGAAGAACGTTCCTTACATTGGTGATCAGTGGGAAGAATGTTCCTTACATTGGTGATCAGTGGAAAGAACGTTCCTTACATTGGTGATCAGTGGGAAGAATGTTCCTTACATTGGTGATCAGTGAGAAGAATGCTCCTTACATTGGTGATCAGTGGGAAGATTGCTCCTTACATTGGTGATCAGTGTGAAGAATGTTCCTTACATTGGTGATCAGTGGAAAGAATGTTCCTTACATTGGTGATCAGTGAGAAGAATGCTCCTTTACATTGGTGATCAGTGAGAAGAATGCTCCTTACATTGGGGATCAGTGAGAAGAATGTTCCTTACATTGGTGATCAGTGAGAAGAATGCCCCTTACATTGGTGATCAGTGAGAAGAATGCCCCTTACATTGGTGATCAGTGAGAAGAATGTTCCTTACATTGGTGATCAGTGAGAAGAATGCCCCTTACATTGGTGATCAGTGAGAAGAATGCCCCTTACATTGGTGATCAGTGGGAAGAATGCTCCTTACATTGGTGATCAGTGGGAAGATTGCTCCTTACATTGGTGATCAGTGGGAAGATTGCTCCTTACATTGGTGATCAGTGGGAAGAATGTTCCTTACATTGGTGATCAGTGAGAAGAATGCTCCTTACATTGGTGATCAGTGGGAAGATTGCTCCTTACATTGGTGATCAGTGGGAAGAATGTTCCTTACATTGGTGATCAGTGAGAAGAACGTTCCTTACATTGGTGATCAGTGAGAAGAATGTTCCTTACATTGGTGATCAGTGGGAAGAATGTTCCTTACATTGGTGATCAGTGGGAAGAATGTTCCTTACATTGGTGATCAGTGAGAAGAATGTTCCTTACATTGGTGATCAGTGGGAAGAATGTCCCTTACATTGGTGATCAGTGGGAAAAATGTCCCTTACATTGGTGATCAGTGAGAAGAATGTTCCTTACATTGGTGATCAGTGGGAAGAATGTTCCTTACATTGGTGATCAGTGGGAAGAATGTTCCTTACATTGGTGATCAGTGGGAAGAACGTTCCTTACATTGGTGATCAGTGGGAAGAATGTTCCTTACATTGGTGATCAGTGAGAAGAATGCTCCTTACATTGGTGATCAGTGGGAAGATTGCTCCTTACATTGGTGATCAGTGGGAAGATTGCTCCTTACATTGGTGATCAGTGGGAAGAATGTTCCTTACATTGGTGATCAGTGAGAAGAATGTTCCTTACATTGGTGATCAGTGGGAAGAATGTCCCTTACATTGGTGATCAGTGGGAAAAATGTCCCTTACATTGGTGATCAGTGAGAAGAATGTTCCTTACATTGGTGATCAGTGGGAAGATTGCTCCTTACATTGGTGATCAGTGTGAAGAATGTTCCTTACATTGGTGATCAGTGGAAAGAATGTTCCTTACATTGGTGATCAGTGAGAAGAATGCTCCTTTACATTGGTGATCAGTGAGAAGAATGCTCCTTACATTGGGGATCAGTGAGAAGAATGTTCCTTACATTGGTGATCAGTGAGAAGAATGCCCCTTACATTGGTGATCAGTGAGAAGAATGTTCCTTACATTGGTGATCAGTGGAAAGAATGTTCCTTACATTGGTGATCAGTGAGAAGAATGCTCCTTTACATTGGTGATCAGTGAGAAGAATGCTCCTTACATTGGGGATCAGTGAGAAGAATGTTCCTTACATTGGTGATCAGTGAGAAGAATGCCCCTTACATTGGTGATCAGTGAGAAGAATGTTCCTTACATTGGTGATCAGTGAGAAGAATGCCCCTTACATTGGTGATCAGTGAGAAGAATGTTCCTTACATTGGTGATCAGTGGGAAGAATGCTCCTTACATTGGTGATCAGTGGGAAGATTGCTCCTTACATTGGTGATCAGTGGGAAGATTGCTCCTTACATTGGTGATCAGTGGGAAGAATGTTCCTTACATTGGTGATCAGTGAGAAGAACGTTCCTTACATTGGTGATCAGTGTGAAGAATGCTCCTTACATTGGTGATCAGTGAGAAGAATGTTCCTTACATTGGTGATCAGTGAGAAGAATGTTCCTTACATTGGTGATCAGTGGGAAGAATGCTCCTTACATTGGTGATCAGTGGGAAGATTGCTCCTTACATTGGTGATCAGTGGGAAGAATGTTCCTTACATTGGTGATCAGTGAGAAGAACGTTCCTTACATTGGTGATCAGTGAGAAGAATGTTCCTTACATTGGTGATCAGTGAGAAGAATGTTCCTTACATTGGTGATCAGTGAGAAGAATGTTCCTTACATTGGTGATCAGTGGGAAGAATGTTCCTTACATTGGTGATCAGTGGGAAGAATGTTCCTTACATTGGTGATCAGTGAGAAGAATGTCCCTTACATTGGTGATCAGTGAGAAGAATGTTCCTTACATTGGCGATCAGTGGGAAGAATGTTCCTTACATTGGTGATCAGTGAGAAGAATGTTCCTTACATTGGTGATCAGTGAGAAGAATGTTCCTTACATTGGTGATCAGTGGGAAGAATGTTCCTTACATTGGTGATCAGTGAGAAGAATGTTCCTTACATTGGCGATGAGTGGGAAGAATGTTCCTTACATTGGTGATCAGTGAGAAGAATGTTCCTTACATTGGCGATGAGTGGGAAGAATGTTCCTTACATTGGTGATCAGTGGGAAGAATGTTCCTTACATTGGTGATCAGTGGGAAGAATGTTCCTTACATTGGCGATGAGTGGGAAGAATGTTCCTTACATTGGGGGTTTATTTCCCTAATGCTGTGCTTTGTCAGCAGGGGGAGGAGGCAGCTACACATGAATTTTTGTGCAAGGTCCACTTTAAATCCTCCCTCCGGCCTCCTCTCCAGTCTTGCACAGTTGTACTGACTCTTCCTATGGACTGAAATGCTTATTCTGATTGACTGCGAGCTTCTAACATTGTGCATTAGAACCTTCAGCAAATCAGATAGGTGCCCGCCTCAATTCCTGTCTGGAGGATGTCCAGCATCATTTAGCTTTTTCCTCCCCAACCTGACTGTCCCTGGCCCGCCCCTTTCATTCATTGTATTTCAGTTCTTTCAATCATGGAGGGTCAGCATCACGTGTGGGCGTTAGCTATTCACTTGCTGACCAGGCCTTTTCTGGAACTTTTACAAATTTAAATTAGTATTTTTTGCTAAAAAGTTACTTAGAAATCCCAAAAATAATCTCTTTAATCCAGAGACCCGGACGTGACATTAGACGTTGCTCCAGTCCTCCAAGGGCATAGAGCTATTTTGCCCTCACTCGACTTCCTGCCTAGCCATTGACCACATCCAATGGATTGCAGGCTTACCGACAGTTGCGGTAAGCTCGGGAACGATCGGGAAGCTGCCAAAGAGGGGGGTCTGCCTAGGAATGCTCACTCCTCAAGACTGATACCTACCTATCAAGTCATTTTAATATTTGCATAACTCCTCCTAAGATCCTACCCACTTCTTGCATCAGGATAATTAAGAGGATGTATTGGAGCAGGATGATGTCACTGGGTCCAATGTAAGGTACAGTGGGGCAAAAAATTATTTAGTCAGCCACCAATTGTGCAAGTTCTCCCACTTAAAAAGATGAGAGAGGCCTGTAATTGTCATCATAGGTATACCTCAACTATGAGAAACAAAATGTGGAAACAAATCCAGACAATCACATTGTCTGATTTTTGAAAGAATTTATTTGAAAATTATGGTGGAAAATAAGTATTTGGTCACCTACAAACAAGCAAGATTTCTGGCTCTCACAGACCTGTATCTTCTTCTTTAAGAGGCTCCTCTGTCCTCCACTCATTACCTGTATTAATGGCACCTGTTTGAACTTGTTATCAGTATAAAAGACACCCGTCCACAACCTCAAACAGTCACACTCTAAACTCCACTATGGTGAAGACCAAAGAGCTGTCGAAGGACACCAGAAACAAAATTGTAGACCTGCACCAGGCTGGGAAGACTAAATCTGCAATAGGCAAGCAGCTTGGTGTGAAGAAATCAACTGTGGGAGCAATAATTAGAAAATGGAAGACATACAAGACCACTGATAATCTCCCTCGATCTGGGGCTCCACGCAAGATCTCACCCCGTGGGGTCAAAATGATCACAAGAACGGTGAGCAAAAATCCCAGAACCACACGGGGGGACCTAGTGAATGACCAGCAGAGAGCTGGGACCAACGTAACAAAGGCTACCAACAGTAACACACTACACCGCCAGGGACTCAGATCCTGCAGTGCCAGACGTGTCCCCCTGCTTAAGCCAGTACATGTCCGGGCCCGTCTGAGGTTTGCTAGAGAGCATTTGGATGATCCAGAAGAGGATTGGGAGAATGTCATATGGTCAGATGAAACCAAAGTAGAACTGTTTGGTAGAAACACAACTCGTTGTGTTTGGAGGAGAGAGGATGCTGAGTTGCAACCAAAGAACACCATACCTACTGTGAAGCATGGGGGTGGCAACATCATGCTTTGGGGCTGTTTCTCTGCAAAGGGAACAGGACGACTGATCCATGTACATGAAAGAATGAATGGGGCCATGTATCGTGAGAAACCTCCTCCCATCAGCAAAGATGAAACATGGCTGGGTCCTTCAGCATGACAATGATCCCAAACACACCGCCCGGGCAACGAAGGAGTGGCTTCGTAAGAAGCATTTCAAGGTCCTGGAGTGGCCTAGCCAGTCTCCAGATCTCAACCCCATAGAAAACCTTTGGAGGGAGTTGAAAGTCCGTGTTGGCCAGTGACAGCCCCAAAACATCACTGCTCTAGAGGAGATCTGCATGGAGGAATGGGCCAACATACCAGCAACAGCGTGTGACAACCTCGTGAAGACTTACAGAAAACGTCTGACCTCTGTCATTGTCAACAAAGGATATATAACAAAGTATTGAGATGAACTTTTGATATTGACCAAATACTTATTTTCCACCATAATTTGCAAATAAATTCTTTCAAAAATCAGACAATGTGATTGTCTGGATTTGTTTCCACATTTTGTCTCTCATAGTTGAGGTATTCCTATGATGACAATTACAGGCCTCTCTCATCTTTTTAACTGGGAGAACTTGCACAATTGGTGGCTGACTAAATACTTTTTTGCCCCACTGTATATAATGAAAACAGAAAGGTTTTATTAATGTTGATGAGGAGGGAAGACGGAACCAAGGAAGGGTAAATAGAACCAGATTCAATTCAGAATGTTCCTTACATTGGTGATCAGTGAGAAGAACGTTCCTTACATTGGTGATCAGTGAGAAGAATGTTCCTTACATTGGTGATCAGTGGGAAGAATGCTCCTTACATTGGTGATCAGTGGGAAGATTGCTCCTTACATTGGTGATCAGTGGGAAGAATGTTCCTTACATTGGTGATCAGTGAGAAGAACGTTCCTTACATTGGTGATCAGTGAGAAGAATGTTCCTTACATTGGTGATCAGTGGGAAGAATGTTCCTTACATTGGTGATCAGTGGGAAGAATGTTCCTTACATTGGTGATCAGTGAGAAGAATGTTCCTTACATTGGTGATCAGTGGGAAGAATGTCCCTTACATTGGTGATCAGTGGGAAAAATGTCCCTTACATTGGTGATCAGTGAGAAGAATGTTCCTTACATTGGTGATCAGTGGGAAGAATGTTCCTTACATTGGTGATCAGTGGGAAGAATGTTCCTTACATTGGTGATCAGTGGGAAGAACGTTCCTTACATTGGTGATCAGTGGGAAGAATGTTCCTTACATTGGTGATCAGTGAGAAGAATGCTCCTTACATTGGTGATCAGTGGGAAGATTGCTCCTTACATTGGTGATCAGTGGGAAGATTGCTCCTTACATTGGTGATCAGTGGGAAGAATGTTCCTTACATTGGTGATCAGTGAGAAGAATGTTCCTTACATTGGTGATCAGTGGGAAGAATGTCCCTTACATTGGTGATCAGTGGGAAAAATGTCCCTTACATTGGTGATCAGTGAGAAGAATGTTCCTTACATTGGTGATCAGTGGGAAGAACGTTCCTTACATTGGTGATCAGTGGGAAGAATGTTCCTTACATTGGTGATCAGTGGGAAGAACGTTCCTTACATTGGTGATCAGTGGGAAGAATGTTCCTTACATTGGTGATCAGTGAGAAGAATGTTCCTTACATTGGTGATCAGTGAGAAGAATGCTCCTTTACATTGGTGATCAGTGAGAAGAATGCTCCTTACATTGGGGATCAGTGAGAAGAATGTTCCTTACATTGGTGATCAGTGAGAAGAATGCCCCTTACATTGGTGATCAGTGAGAAGAATGTTCCTTACATTGGTGATCAGTGAGAAGAATGCCCCTTACATTGGTGATCAGTGAGAAGAATGTTCCTTACATTGGTGATCAGTGGGAAGAATGCTCCTTACATTGGTGATCAGTGGGAAGATTGCTCCTTACATTGGCGATCAGTGGGAAGATTGCTCCTTACATTGGTGATCAGTGGGAAGAATGTTCCTTACATTGGTGATCAGTGGGAAGAATGTTCCTTACATTGGTGATCAGTGAGAAGAATGTTCCTTACATTGGTGATCAGTGAGAAGAACGTTCCTTACATTGGTGATCAGTGAGAAGAATGTTCCTTACATTGGTGATCAGTGAGAAGAATGTTCCTTACATTGGTGATCAGTGAGAAGAATGTCCCTTACATTGGTGATCAGTGAGAAGAATGTTCCTTACATTGGCGATGAGTGGGAAGAATGTTCCTTACATTGGTGATCAGTGGAAAGAATGTTCCTTACATTGGCGATGAGTGGGAAGAATGTTCCTTACATTGGGGGTTTATTTCCCTAATGCTGTGCTTTGTCAGCAGGGGGAGGAGGCAGCTACACATGAATTTTTGTGCAAGGTCCACTTTAAATCCTCCCTCCGGCCTCCTCTCCAGTCTTGCACAGTTGTACTGACTCTTCCTATGGACTGAAATGCTTATTCTGATTGACTGCGAGCTTCTAACATTGTGCATTAGAACCTTCAGCAAATCAGATAGGTGCCCGCCTCAATTCCTGTCTGGAGGATGTCCAGCATCATTTAGCTTTTTCCTCCCCAACCTGACTGTCCCTGGCCCACCCCTTTCATTCATTGTATTTCAGTTCTTTCAATCATGGAGGGTCAGCATCACGTGTGGGCGTTAGCTATTCACTTGCTGACCAGGCCTTTTCTGGAACTTTTACAAATTTAAATTAGTATTTTTTGCTAAAAAGTTACTTAGAAATCCCAAAAATAATCTCTTTAATCCAGAGACCCGGACGTGACATTAGACGTTGCTCCAGTCCTCCAAGGGCATAGAGCTATTTTGCCCTCACTCGACTTCCTGCCTAGCCATTGACCACATCCAATGGATTGCAGGCTTACCGACAGTTGCGGTAAGCTCGGGAACGATCGGGAAGCTGCCAAAGAGGGGGGTCTGCCTAGGAATGCTCACTCCTCAAGACTGATACCTACCTATCAAGTCATTTTATTATTTGCATAACTCCTCCTAAGATCCTACCCACTTCTTGCATCAGGATAATTAAGAGGATGTATTGGAGCAGGATGATGTCACTGGGTCCAATGTAAGGTACAGTGGGGCAAAAAATTATTTAGTCAGCCACCAATTGTGCAAGTTCTCCCACTTAAAAAGATGAGAGAGGCCTGTAATTGTCATCATAGGTATACCTCAACTATGAGAAACAAAATGTGGAAACAAATCCAGACAATCACATTGTCTGATTTTTGAAAGAATTTATTTGAAAATTATGGTGGAAAATAAGTATTTGGTCACCTACAAACAAGCAAGATTTCTGGCTCTCACAGACCTGTATCTTCTTCTTTAAGAGGCTCCTCTGTCCTCCACTCATTACCTGTATTAATGGCACCTGTTTGAACTTGTTATCAGTATAAAAGACACCTGTCCACAACCTCAAACAGTCACACTCTAAACTCCACTATGGTGAAGACCAAAGAGCTGTCGAAGGACACCAGAAACAAAATTGTAGACCTGCACCAGGCTGGGAAGACTAAATCTGCAATAGGCAAGCAGCTTGGTGTGAAGAAATCAACTGTGGGAGCAATAATTAGAAAATGGAAGACATACAAGACCACTGATAATCTCCCTCGATCTGGGGCTCCACGCAAGATCTCACCCCGTGGGGTCAAAATGATCACAAGAACGGTGAGCAAAAATCCCAGAACCACACGGGGGGGGACCTAGTGAATGACCAGCAGAGAGCTGGGACCAACGTAACAAAGGCTACCAACAGTAACACACTACACCGCCAGGGACTCAGATCCTGCAGTGCCAGACGTGTCCCCCTGCTTAAGCCAGTACATGTCCGGGCCCGTCTGAGGTTTGCTAGAGAGCATTTGGATGATCCAGAAGAGGATTGGGAGAATGTCATATGGTTAGATGAAACCAAAGTAGAACTGTTTGGTAGAAACACAACTCGTTGTGTTTGGAGGAGAGAGGATGCTGAGTTGCAACCAAAGAACACCATACCTACTGTGAAGCATGGGGGTGGCAACATCATGCTTTGGGGCTGTTTCTCTGCAAAGGGAACAGGACGACTGATCCATGTACATGAAAGAATGAATGGGGCCATGTATCGTGAGAAACCTCCTCCCATCAGCAAAGATGAAACATGGCTGGGTCCTTCAGCATGACAATGATCCCAAACACACCGCCCGGGCAACGAAGGAGTGGCTTCGTAAGAAGCATTTCAAGGTCCTGGAGTGGCCTAGCCAGTCTCCAGATCTCAACCCCATAGAAAACCTTTGGAGGGAGTTGAAAGTCCGTGTTGGCCAGTGACAGCCCCAAAACATCACTGCTCTAGAGGAGATCTGCATGGAGGAATGGGCCAACATACCAGCAACAGCGTGTGACAACCTCGTGAAGACTTACAGAAAACGTCTGACCTCTGTCATTGTCAACAAAGGATATATAACAAAGTATTGAGATGAACTTTTGATATTGACCAAATACTTATTTTCCACCATAATTTGCAAATAAATTCTTTCAAAAATCAGACAATGTGATTGTCTGGATTTGTTTCCACATTTTGTCTCTCATAGTTGAGGTATTCCTATGATGACAATTACAGGCCTCTCTCATCTTTTTAAGAGGGAGAACTTGCACAATTGGGGGCTGACTAAATACTTTTTTGCCCCACTGTATATAATGAAAACAGAAAGGTTTTATTAATGTTGATGAGGAGGGAAGACGGAACCAAGGAAGGGTAAATAGAACCAGATTCAATTTGGTCTCTAACTTTGTGTTTCTTGTTAATTGCAGCTTCTGGGAAATGTATGAGTGTGGTGGAGGGTCTCCAGGTAAGTTCTGTTTTGTCATACTCCGTACAACCTGACTCTACAATCTTTGTACAATCTGCTTCAGATTCCCAAAAAACGATGTAATGTGAGAACACACCTAAACTCTCCATTACATTGATGTTGGTAGATGTAAAGGAAATTGAAGTTGCTAGGCGACACAGGATGGTCTGGGGGGTGAAATTGAGTTGTGGTGCGAGAAGCCATGTGGGGGACACAGCAAACATGTGGAAGAAGGTGATCTGGTCAGATGAGACCAAAATTGAACTTTTTGGCCTAAAAGCAAAACTCTATGTGTGGCGGAAAACTAACACTGCACATCACCCTGAACACACCATCCCCACCGTGAAACATGGTGGTGGCAGCATCATGTGGTGGGGATGCTTTTCTTCAGCAAGGACAGGGAAGCTGGTCAGAGTTAATGGGACGATGGATGGAGCCAAATACAGGGCAATCTTAGAAGAAAACCTGTTAGAGTCTGCAAAAGACTGGAGACCGGGGCGGAGGTTCACCTTCCAGCAGGACAACGACCCGAAACATCCAGCCAGAGCTACAATGGAATGGTTTGTATCAGGGATATGCAATTAGCGGACCTCCAGCTGTTGCAGAACTACAAGTCCCATGAGGCATAGCAAGACTCTGACAGCCACAAGCATGACACCCAGAGGGAGAGGCATGATGGGACTTGTAGTTTTGCCACAGCTGGAGGTCCGCTAATTGCATATCCCTGCTTTAGATCAAAGCATATTCATGTGTTAGAATGGCCCAGTCAAAGTCCAGACCTAAATCACATTGAGAATCTGTGGCAAGACTTGACAATTGCTGTTCACAGACGCTCTCCATCCAATCTGACAGAGCTTGAGATATTTTATGAAGAAGAAGAATGGGCAGAAATCTCGCTCTCTAGATGTGCAAAGCTGGTAGAGACATCCCAAAAAAGACTTGCAGCTGTAATTGCAGTGAAAGGCGGTTCTACAAAGTATTGACTCCGGGGGGCGCCATACAAATGTACCCCCCACACTTTATAGATATAGATCCTTCCACTTCACAATTAGGTGCCACTTTGTGTTGGTCTATCACAATAAATCCCAATAAAATACATTTATGTTTTTGGTTGTAACATGAAAAAATTTGAAAAATGTCAAGGGGTATGAATACTTTTTCAAGGCACTGTATATGCACCCACAAGGGGTCTGAGGTTATGTGCTGAGAGCATGCTCATGGAGCTCTCCCAGCACACTGATTGGGACCCAGTAGGGTGGGCTCTCAATAATGTGACTGCTGCGAGCGCCGATACAATGATCATATGATACAGAAGTCACGCCACCTCCCGAGCTGTAAAGCCCATTAACCACTTCCAGTCCCAGCATATTCTGACATTCCTCTCCTACATGTAAAAATAAGCATTCTTTTTTTGCAATAAAATTACTTAGAACCCCCACACATATACATATAGTAAGTACACCCCTCACATTTTTGTACTTATTTTATTCTATCTTTTCATGTGACAACACTGAAGAAATGACACTTTGCTACAATGTAAAGTAGTGAGTGTACAGCTTGTATTAGCCCCGGTTCACACAGGGGCGGCACGACTTGCAGGTCGCCTCAGCGAGGCGACCTGAAACGACTTCCGCGGCGACTTGCAAAACGACTTCTGTATAGAAGTCTATGCAAGTCGCCCCAAGTTGCCCCCAAAGTCGTACAGAAACCTTTTTCTAAGTCGGAGCGACTTGCGTCGCTCCTATTAGAACGGTTCCATTGTACAGAACGGGAGGCGACTTGTCAGGCGGCTAGGTCGTCTGACAAGTCGCCCCTGTGTGAACCGGCTCTAACAGTGTAAATTTGCTGTCCCCTCAAAATAACTCAACACACAGCCATTAATGTCTAAACCGCTGGCAACAAAAGTGAGTACACCCCTAAGTGAAAATGTCCAAATTGGGCCCAAAGTATCAATATTTTGTGTGGCCACCATTATTTTCCACCATTATTTTCCACCATTATTTTCCACCATTATTTAACCCTCTTGTGCATGGAGTTCACCAGAGCTTCACAGGTTGCCACTGGAGTCCTCTTCCACTCCTCCATGACGACATCACGGAGCTGGAGGATGTTAGAGACCTTGCGCTCCTCCACCTTCCATTTGAGGATGCCCCACATAGGATCAATAGGGTTTAGGTCTGGAGACATGCTTGGCCAGTCCATCACCTTTACCCTCAGCTTCTTTAGCAAGGCAGTGATGGTCTTGGAGGTGGGTTTGGGGTCGTTATCATGTTGGAATACTGCCCTGCGGCCCAGTCTCTGAGTGGAGGGGATCATGTTCTGCTTCAGTATGTCACAGTACATGTTGGCATTCATGGTTCCCTCAATGATCTGTAGCTCCCCAGTGCCGGCAGCACTTATTGCAGCCCCAGACCATGACACTCCCACCACCATGCTTGACTGTAGACAAGACACACTTGTCTTTGTACTCCTCACCTGGTTGCCGCCACACACACTTGTCACCATCTGAACCAAATACGTTTATCTTGGTCTCATCAGAACACATGTCCTTAGTCTGCTTGTCTTCAGCAAACTGTTTGTGGACTTTCTTGTGCATCATCTTTAGAAGAGGCTTCCTTCTGGGATGACAGCCATGCAGACCCATTTGATGCAGTGTGCGGCGCATGGTCTGAGCACTGACAGGCTGACCCCCCACCCCTACAACCTCTGCAGCAATGCTAGCAGCACTCATACGTCTATTTCCCAAATTCAACCTCTGGATATGACGCTGAGCACGTGACCTCAACTTCTTTGGTGGACCATGGCGAGGCCTGTTCTGTTAAACTGCTGTATGGTCTTGGCCACCGTGCTGCAGCTCAGTTTCAGGGTCTTGGCAATCTTCTTATAGCCTAGGCCATCTTTATGTAGAGCAACAATTCTTTTTTTCAGATCCTCAGAGAGTTCTTTGCCATGAGGTGCCATGTTGAACTTCCAGTGACCAGTATGAGAGAGTGAGAGCGATAACACCAAATTTAACACACCTGCTCCCCATTCACACCTGAGACCTTGTAACACTAACGAGTCACATGACACCGGGGAGGGAAAATGGCTAATTGGGCCGAATTTGGACATTTTCACTTAGGGGTGTACTCACTTTTGTTGCCAGCGGTTTAGACATTAATGGCTGTGTGTTGAGTTATTTTGAGGGGGAAGAAAATTTACACTGTTATACAAGCTGTACACTCACTACTTTACATTGTAGACAAGTGTCATTTCTTCAGTGTTGTCACATGAAAAGATAGAAGAAAAAGTGAGGGGTGTGCTCACTTTTGTGAGATACTGTGTATGTATATATATATGTGTGTGTATATACAGTGGCTTGCGAAAGTATTCGGCCCCCTTGAACTTTTCAACCTTTTGCCACATTTCAGGCTTCAAACATAAAGATATAAAATTTTTATTTTTTGTGAAGAATCACCAACAAGTGGGACACAATTGTGAAGTGGAACGAAATCTTTTGGATTTTTGAAACTTTTTTAACTAATAAAAAAATGAAAAGTGGGGCGTGCAAAATTATTCGGCCCCCTTGCGTTAATACTTTGTAGAGCCACCTTTTGCTGCGATTACAGCTGCAAGTCGCTTGGGGTATGTCTCTATCAGTTTTGCACATCGAGAGACTGAAATTCTTGCCCATTCTTCCTTGCAAAACAGCTCGAGCTCAGTGAGGTTGGATGGAGAGCGTTTGTGAACAGCAGTTTTCAGCTCTTTCCACAGATTCTCGATTGGATTCAGGTCTGGACTTTGACTTGGCCATTCTAACACCTGGATACGTTTATTTGTGAACCATTCCTTTGTAGATTTTGCTGTATGTTTGGGATCATTGTCTTGTTGGAAGATAAATCTCCGTCCCAGTTTCAGGTCTTTTGCAGACTCCAACAGGTTTTCATCCAGAATGGTCCTGTATTTGGCTGCATCCATCTTCCCCTCAATTTTAACCATCTTCCCTGTCCCTGCTGAAGAAAAGCAGGCCCAAACCATGATGCTGCCACCACCATGTTTCACGGTGGGGATGGTGTGTTGAGTGTGATGAGCTGTGTTGCTTTTACGCCAAACATATCGTTTTGCATTGTGGCCAAAAAGTTGGATTTTGGTTTCCTCGGACCAGAGCACCTTCTTCCACATGTTTGGTGTGTCTCCCAGGTGGCTTGTGGCAAACTTTAGACGAGACTTTTTATGGATATCTTTGAGAAATGGCTTTCTTCTTGCCACTCTTCCATAAAGGGCAGATTTGTGCAGTGTATGACTGATTGTTGTCCTATGGACAGACTCTCCCACCTCAGCTGTAGTTCTCTGCAGTTCATCCAGAGTGATCATGGGCCTCTTGGCTGCATCTCTGATCAGTCTTCTCCTTGTCTGAGCTGAAAGTTTAGAGGGACAGCCAGGTCTTGGTAGATTTGCAGTGGTCTGATACTCCTTCCATTTCAAAATGATCGCTTGCACAGTGCTCCTTGGGATGTTTAAAGCTTGGGAATTCTTTTTGTATCCAAATCCAGCTTTAAACTTCTCCACAACAGTATTACAGACCTGCCTGGTGTGTTCCTTGGTCTTCATGATGCTCTCTGCGCTTTCAACAGAACCCTGAGACTATCACAGAGCAGGTGCATTTATACAGAGACTTGATTACACACAGGTGGATTCTATTTATCACCATCAGTCATTTAGGACAACATTGGATCATTCAGAGATCCTCGCTGAACTTCTGGAGTGAGTTTTCTGCACTGAAAGTAAAGGGGCCGAATAATTTTGCACGCACCACTTTTCAGTTTTTTATTTGCTAAAAAAGTTTAAAATATCCAATAGATTTCGTTCCACTTCACAATTGTGTCCCACTTGTTGGTGATTCTTCACAAAAAATTAAAATTTGATATCTTTATGTTTGAAGCCTGAAATGTGGCAAAAGGTTGAAAAGTTCAAGGGGGCCGAATACTTTCGCAAGCCACTGTATATATATATATACATATATTTTTTTATTATTTTTTTATTTATTTACAAGCAGAAGCCCTAGACAATAAAATGATGGGTGTTGCAAATTTTTATGTCACACAATATTTTCTGAATATTTTTTGGGGGAAAAAATACACTTTAATGAATTTTACAACACAACATAATACCCAATTGTTTGGTAAAATATAAAAGAAAATGATTGCTATTTATGTGATTGTAATGTGATTGCTATTTACATATGTGTGTGGGACTGATGCGCACGTTCGCCTTGGAAGGAAAGGGTTCTTTTAAAAAACTATATTTTTTATTGTTATTTTTTTAAAGTAACACTGTACTTTTTTTTTAATCAACTTTATTGCTTTCAAACGGATGAACAATATCCCTTGTGATGGCATGGGCCATGTCAGGTCCTCTGTATGAAGAGACCTGGGGTCTATTAGACCCCTGGTCTCTCCCCTGGTCTCCAAAGCCTCTGATCAAACCAAGATCGATTTAATCAAACGCTTTCACTAGCTGGTAACGGCTTGTTTACATCAGACTGAACCCGGAAGTGACAAAATCAATGTCGCTTCCACTTTCTGACATCACATAGTAGGAGGAACAAAATAAATTCCTCTTGCTGTGTCTGGGAAAGCTGATGCTGCCGGTCGCATCCCTAACTGGTTCCTCAATTGGCTGGGAGAGCCCAGTAAAGGCGATGGGGGGGGGGAAGACCCTTTCACCGTTTGTAAAAATAATCCATTGGCTGTTTATAAACGGCCTAAGGCATGGGAAGTGGTTAAAAGGGCCTTCTAGAGATGGCATCAAGGCATTAATAAAGTAATATATAGTAATATATAATGAAACTCTCCGTTTTTTTTAGGTGTGAACTACGTGGGAGATACCCTGCTGGAAGGATCCAACCCATTGTAGGAGGTCTTCTCTGCCTCCAGGACGTGTTGACCATTCTGGACTTTGGACTACTGCATGTATGCGCATGTGTGAGATCGCCATAGCAAACGGATTGCGACTGGACTTGCGTTACAGACAAACCTGCAAGACTTGGGATGTGTATAGAGGAACTCGATGCCTTGTAGATAGTCTTTTCTTCCTTCAAGATTTCTATGGGTTTTTTTTTCAATGCACTAACAAAATAGACACAGCCTAGGAAATGCAACTGATTAAATGTCTATTGAATGGGCTACAACTGATCACATACATTATGGCACCCCCAATGGCATGCAGTGGGTATGACCATTTCATGTATCTCCTTTCACTGCAGGGGAGCTGAGAAATGGCTGAACAATGGCTCACCTTGAGCCTGTTTGTCAGTTCTTCCTTACATATTTTTCATAATAATTGATGATTATCTGTGTTTCATCATGAAAAATCATCTTTACCATGACCATTCGTTATCTATGATCATTCCTTATCACCCACCATTAAGGTTCTCATATTCTGGTGGAGGTCATGGAGGATTTTAGGGTAAACAGGTCAAACCACAGGATTTTGTTGGTCCAGCTACAGACTTGAGCTCCTATTGGGGGATCTTTATAGATTCCACGGACAGCTGTTTGTTCAATGTGTTCTGGGCCTTCCCTTCCGGTTGGATGTGTGTAGAACAGCTTCTCTAGGAGCTTCCCGAAGGCCATCATTTTGGTTTCCAAGACAATGGTACCCTCTTTTTTTAGGATATGGTCTGCTGGACATTTCATGAAGAACTGTAACATTTAAGATGGGTACCAACTTCAGACACAAATTGAAGAGATGCATTGCCCGACCATCCACCAAATCATCATTCAACTGATATCTAGTGGTATGAAGACCATCCTCTTCTGGATCTTCTCTGGTTCTAAAATCAGGATGGCGACATTGGGCCTAGCGTGTCCTCCTGGTTCTGACCACCATGTAACATCTTATACTAAGATACTTGGTTTGTATTTAACAGAGAAACTAGATGACAATCTGGGATCTAGATGTTTTTATTGAATTCTCATTTGTTAATAAAAGAAAAGTGTTTAATGTGTATTTTTTGGTGTACCCCCCAAGGTCTACATTATTTAAAGAGAAAAAAAAGTTCAAAATTGGCAATACAACTAATACTGATATTTTAGTTCTAGCTTTGGTCTTCTTTATAGGTCTTTGATGGTGTAACATGCAGAGCCCCCTACCAGAATTCATGTCTCTAGTCTTGTCTACCTGCAAGCTTTTGGTGTTCCTGTCCTCTATGTGGTGTCCTGCCCACCTTTGTTTGCTCCCGTCCCCTATGGGGTGTCCTGACCACCTTTGTGTGTTCCCATCCTCTATCCCATCCTGTGTGAGGTGTCCTGCCCACCTTTGTGTGTTCCTGCCCCCTATGAGGTGCCCTGCCCACCTTTGTGTGTTCCCATCCCCTATGAGGTGTCCTGCCCACCTTTGTGTGTTCCTGCCCCCTATGAGGTGCCCTGCCCACCTTTGTGTGTTCCCATCCCCTATGAGGTGCCCTGCCCACCTTTGTGTGTTCCTGTCCCCTATGAGGTGCCCTGCCCACCTTTGTGTGTTCCTGTCCCCTATGAGGTGCCCTGCCCACCTTTGTGTGTTCCTGTCCCCTATGAGGTGCCCTGCCCACCTTTGTGTGTTCCTGTCCCCTATGAGGTGCCCTGCCCACCTTTGTGTGTTCCTGCCCCCTATGAGGTGCCCTGCCCACCTTTGTGTGTTCCCATCCCCTATGAGGTGTCCTGCCCACCTTTGTGTGTTCCTGTCCCCTATGAGGTGCCCTGCCCACCTTTGTGTGTTCCTGTCCCCTATGAGGTGCCCTGCCCACCTTTGTGTGTTCCTGTCCCCTATGAGGTGGCCTGCCCACCTTTGTGTGTTCCTGCCCCCTATGAGGTGCCCCGCCCACCTTTGTGTGTTCCCATCCTCTATGGGGTGTCTTGCCCACCCTTTGTGTGTTCCTATCCTTTATCCGGTGGCCTGCTCACCTTTGTGTGTTCCCGTCGTCTATGAGGTGTCCTGCTCACCTTTGTGTGTTCCCGTCGTCTATGAGGTGTCCTGCCCACCTTTGAGTGTTAATTATAACAAATTACTGCGCCAGCACTTATGCCATGTACACACGGTCGGACTTGCCAACGGGATAACCTCCGTCGGCATTTCCGAAGGAAAAATTTAGAACATGTTCTCTATCTAAGTCCGTCGGAAATGCCGACAGAAAAAGTCAGATGAGGCAAACACACGGTCGGAATATCTGACCAAAGGCTCCCATTGGACTTTTTGTGTCGGAAAAGCTAAGCTGCTGACACTGCAATAGAACTGATTGCTAATGTGAATTGTAAATAAAAGTGCAGCGCTGAGAAATGCAAACAAATGAGAGTGCAAAAAAAATATATAACAATTATCTAACTCTGGTATAAGTGTAGAACATACAAACATAATAATGATAAATGCATAAAAAAATCAATAAATCATAATGTCCATGCAAAAATAAACGTGATAAGATCAATTGATCCCAAGAAAGGAAGTGAGTGACTGAATCGGGAAAAAAAAAGTTCGATATGAATTCAAACTTCTGCTTCTGGGAAGAAGTTCGATGTTCTCTTGTGAAAAAGGACCACCATGAGTAGAAATCAATATCAAATGTTCAGCCACCACCAAACAAAATGATCGGGTACTCTTACCAGATCAAGTGGTCTACTTGCCATCAGCAAGGAGTCAAATGCGCAGAGAAACCAAAGGAAATTGGACTCCACAGGAACCAGCATACAAGGAACCAGCACATAGGAAATGCAGCTACTCCAACTCAGCGTCCAAAAAATCCAAGGCTCCACCAGACATATAACGATCAGGGAAGGAAAAACATAGCAAAAAAATCTTAACCAGATATGTTTATTGAATAAGTAATGCACTTACATCAATGTACCCCGGATGATGTCTTAGTGGACGAAACGTTGGGACGTATTGTGCTGGCTCCATGTTATCGCGCTTCCTATTACCTTTCTTTGTGATCACATATATACAGTGCCTGTATCCATCTACATTGATGTGAGTGCATTACTTATTGGGATCAATTTGTCTCATCACGTTTATTTTTGCATGGACATTATGATTTATTGATTTTTTTATGCATTTATTATTATTATGTTTGTATGTTCTACACTTATACCAGAGTTAGATATTTGTTATATTATTTTTTTGCACTCTCACCTTTGTGTGTTCCCATCCTGTATGGGGTGTTCTGCCCACCTTTGTGTGTTCCTGTTGCCTGCGGGGTGTCCTGACCACCTTTCTGTGTTCCCGTCCTCTATGGGGTGTCTTGCCTACCTTTGTGTGTTCCTGTCCCCTACGGGGTGTCCTGACCACCTTTCTGTTTCCCTGTCCCCTATGGGGTGTCCTGCCCACCTTTGTGTGTTCCTGTCCTCTATGGGGTGTCTTGCCCACATTTGTGTGTTCCTGTCCTCTATGGGGTGTCTTGCCCACATTTGTGTGTTCCTGTCCTCTATGGGGTGTCTTGCCCACATTTGTGTGTTCCTGTCCTCTATGGGGTGTCTTGCCCAGCTTTGTGTGTTCCTGTCCCCTAGGGGTGTCCTGACCACCTTTCTGTGTCCCCGTCCCCTATGGGGTGTCCTGCCCACCTTTGTGTGTTCCTGTCCTCTATGGGATGTCTTGCCCACCTTTGTGTGTTCCTGTCCTCTATGGGGTGTCTTGCCCACCTTTGTGTGTTCCTGTCCTCTATGGGGTGTCTTGCCCACCTTTGTGTGTTCCTGTCCTCTATGGAGTGTCTTGTCCACATTTGTGTGTTCCTGTCCTCTATGGGGTGTCTTGCCTACATTTGTGTGTTCCTGTCCTCTATGGGGTGTCTTGCCCACCTTTGTGTGTTCCCGTCCTCTAAGGTTTTTCTTCCCACCTTTGTGTGTTCCCATCTTCTATGGGTTGTCCTGCCCACCTTTGTGTGTTCCTGTCCTCTATGGGGTGTCTTGCCCACATTTGTGTGTTTCTGTCCTCTATGGGGTGTCTTGCCCACCTTTGTGTGTTCCTGGCCTCTATGGGGTGTCTTGCCCACCTTTGTGTGTTCCTGTCCTCTATGGGGTGTCTTGCCCACCTTTGTGTGTTCCTGTCCTCTATGGGGTGTCTTGGCCACATTTGTGTGTTCCTGTCCTCTATGGGGTGTCTTGCCCACATTTGTGTGTTCCTGTCCTCTATGGGGTGTCTTGCCAACCTTTGTGTGTTCCCGTCCTCTAAGGTTTTTCTTCCCACCTTTGTGTGTTCCCATCTCCTATGGGTTGTCCTGCCCACCTTTGTGTGTTCCCATTCTCTATCCGGTGTCCTGCCCACCTTTGTGTGTTCCCATTCTCTATCCGGTGTCCTGCCCACCTTTAGTGTGTTCCCATCCCCTATGAGGTGTCCTACCCACCTTTTTTGTGTTCTCATCCTCTATGGGGTGTTCTGCCCACCTTTGTGTGTTCCCATCCTCTATGGGGTGTCCTGCCCATCTTCGTGTGTTCCCATCCCCTATGGGATGTCCCACCCACCCACCTTTTTGTGTTCCATCCTCTATGGGATGTCTTACCCAACTATGTGTGTTCCTGTCCCCTGTAGAGTATCCTACTGACCTTTGTGTGTTTCTGTAGCCTATGGAGTATCTCTGCCCTCCTCTATGGGGTGCCCCGCTCACCTCTGTGTGTTCCTGTTCCTTGTGGGGTATCCTGCCAACCTTTGTGTGTTCCTGTCTCCTATTGTTTGTCTCCGTTCACCTTTGTGTCTTCTTGTCCCCAATGGCATGTCTTGCCCACCTTTGTGTGTTCCCATCCTCTATGGGATGTCCCACCCACCGTTTTATGTTGCTGTCCCCTATGGGGTGTCACTGCTCACCTTGTGTGTTCCTGTCCCCTATAGCATGTCTCTGCTCACCTTTTTGTGTTCCCTTCTCCTATGGGATATCCCACCCACCTTTGTGTGTTCACTATGGAGTGTCCCACCCTCTGTTTTTCGTTTCTTTCCCCTATGGGGTGTCGCTGCCCAACTAGGAACCCCAAGATCTCTCCAATGAAGGCACCATGAAAAGAAAATGTCAGAAGATTTAAATCTTTGGCATTCACCAAATACTGAGGTTCTGGGTGGACGGATACAAAGTTACAAGGTACAGTATGATCACTGGGTTAGGGGAGACTGAAGAAATGCTTCTTCCTGCCTGCAGCAGTCTGATGACCTCCTTTTGAGCTTGGTCAAAAGCAGCACACTGGAGATCAGGGACAGCGATTTAATGATAAAAGGTGGAGCTTTTCTGATAAATGATCCTGTTGCTGTATATTGTGATATGTCGGGAATGTATTCATTCAGACTTTAAAAAGTTTCTGAAATGTACTCTAAAACAAACGTTTTGTCCAGATCTTCACATTGGATCCGATGTGTTGAGCAATCCCCGCATTCGATGTGTTTTGTTCCTGTGCATTTTAATGTGTTTTCGATGTATTAAGATGTTCTGATTTGAGGTTTTGCAGTTTCCAAGGATACGGCGGGTGAAACATTTTACAAATCGGGAACTTTTTATTTTATCGTCTCTCTGTGTGCTCTGCATGTGTCCTCGTGCACCTCGGTATAGTTTCACACCATGCTGTATTGGGTGGACTTTTAAATCCTCCCTCCGGCCTTCCCTTCAGTCTTGCACAGTTGTAGCGGCTCTTCTCCTGGACTGAAATGTCTTCCTCTGATTTCACCGCACACTGTGAGTAGGGTGACCACATTTCCAAGCTGCCATTCAGGGACCCCCCCCCCCCCAAAAAAAAATAAGATGATTTTTTTATATCTTTTTTGCCAACTTTTGGGGCAGGGGGTGTCACATCTTTAGCTCTGAGATGGTTTGTGCTGGGACCTGTAGTCCTTCACTTTGGGGTGGTCACATCCCCCCCCCCCCCCCAAAGTGAAGGACTACAGGTCCCAGCACGAACCTCTGATATCTAAGGATGTGACCCCCCCCCCCAAAAGTGAAAATTGAAGGACTACAATTTCCAGCACGAACCCCTGATAGCTAAGGATGTGACCCCCCCCAAAATTGAAGGACTACAAGTCCCAGCATGAACCCCTGATATCTAAGGATGTGACCCCCCCCCCCCCAAAATTGAAGGACTACAAGTCTCAGCATGAACCCCTGACATCTAAGGATGTGACTCCCACCCCAAAAGTGAAGGGCTACAAGTCCCAACATGAACACCTGGGATCTAAGGGTGTGACCCCATAAATTTCATGGGTTCATGCTGAGACCTGTAGTTCTCTATTGGAGGGGGGGGCACATCTTCAGCTCTGAGGGGTTCATGCTGGGACCTGTAGTCCTTCACTTTTGGGGGGGGGGTCACGTCCTCCAAACGTGAAGGACTCCAAGTCCTAGCATGAACCCCTGAGATCTAAGGATGCGACACCCCCCCCCCAAAAAAATTGAAGGACTACAAGTCCTAGCATGAACCCCTGAGGGTGTGACCCCATAAATTTCACGGGTTCATGCTGGGACCTGTAGTTATCTATTTGGGGGGGTCACATCTTCAGCTCTGAGGGGTTCATGCTGGGACTTGTAGTTCTTTAATTTTGCGGGGGTCACATCCTCCAAACGTGAAGGACAACAAGTCCTAGCATGAACCCCTGAGATCTAAGGATGTGACTTCCCCCCCTCCCCAAAATCGAAGGACTACAAGTCCTAGCATGAACCTCTGAGGGTGTGACCCCATACATTTCACCGGTTCATGCTGGGACCTGTAGTTCTTTGCTATTTGGGGGGATGGGGGGGGGGTCACATCTTCAGCTCTAAAGGGTTCATGCTGGGACCTGTAGTCCTTCACTTTTGGGAGGGTCACATCCTTGGGTATCAGGGGTTCATGCTGGGACTTTTAGTCCTTCACCTTTGGAGGATGTGTCACTTTAAAGAATTTTAATGCAAAAAAACACACTATATAACCCATCATTTTTGGTAAAATATATAAGATGATGTCACGCCAAGTAACAAGATACCTAACATGTCACGCTTTAAAATTGCATGCGCTTGTAGAGTGGCGACAACCTACGATAGTTAAAAATCTCCATAGGTGACGCTTTAACATTTTTTTATAGGTTTCCCGTTTAGGGTAACAGAGGAGGTCTAGTGCTAGAATTAGTGCTCTCGCTCTAATGCCGCGTACACACGGTCGTACTTTTCGTCTACAAAAGTCCAACGGACGCTGACGGACTAAAGCTGGCTGGTAATCCGATCGTGTGTGGGCTTCTCCGGACTTTCAACGTACTTTTTTAGCCTCAAATCCGACGTACTTTAGATTTGAAACATGCTTTAAAACTTTACTTCGTAACTACGACGGACCCCGAAATCCGCTCGTCTGTGTGCTAGTCCGACGGACAAAAAGCCACGCTAGGGCACCTATTGGCTACTGGCTATGAACTTCCTTATTTTAGTCCGGTGTACGTCATCACGTAAGAATCCGTCAGACTTTTGTGTGGTCGTGTGTAGGCAAGTCCGTTCGTTAGAAAGTCTGCCGCAAGTCCGCCGAAAGTCTGCCGGAAGTCTGCCGGAAGTCTGTCGGACAGGCTGTCTGACTTTTGTAGACGAAAAGTCCGACCGTGTGTACGCGGCATTACGATCGTGGTGATACCTCACATGTGTGGTGTGAACACGTTTGCATATGCGTGCACTTTATTTATTTTTTTCGTCTTATTTTTATTTTTATTTTTTATGCTGTCCCTATGATTTTTTTTTTTTTTTTTTTTTTATGCTGTCCCTGTGATTTTTTTTTTAATCACTTTTATCCCTATTACAAGGAATGCAAACATCACTTGTAATAGAAATAATGATGACAGGTCCTCTTTATGAAGATGAGATCTATGTAGCAAGGTCTCTGGGCCTCCTTCAGTCTAATGAGAACCTCCAAGGCCAGAGATAGCCGACATACTTCAGTATGTGGTGGGTTGGGAGGCATAGTGGGTGCAAGGTGGAAGTTATTGGGTGCCAGACACTTTTTGAATGCGAAAGAGATGTTTATTTCTCTTACAAACTTTTATGGGGGGGGGGGAGAGAAGGTTAGGGCCAGGACACCCTTGAGTAGTTGTAAGTTCAATTAGCAGACTCGGAGACTTCAATAAGAGGACAGCCGTACAGGGAAATGCCTCCAGCAAGAACCCATATCTGCACGTGACGGAATGCTGTCTCTTATGGCAACAGTCTTTAACAGTTCCTAACACCAAACATAACAGTTCCTTCACTTCTACAATCACTCCTTGTAGTTCTTCAGCCCACTGAGCTCCCGGTCTCTCACTAGACCCTCTGATTCACTGACACTGAATCCCTTGAGCTCCTCCAATCTTCACGGTGGTATTTTCCTCAAGCTTCACCCCCGCCTCTCTGCTGGGTCCCTAGCTTGGCACTTCCGATACTTCTCAAGCTTCACCCATGCTGGCCTGCTCGGTCCCTGGCTTGGCACACAAGGCTGCTCTGCAAGCGTCACCTCCGCTGGTTGGGTCCCTGGCTTGATCACCATCTGAAGTTTCCCGATTCTCCACCGTGCCCGTTCGGTGAGAATGTGACTCCGGTACTTGGTTCAGTTACTCACTGTGGACCCTGGTAACAAGGTGAATGGTCGCTTTGTGACAACAGCTTCCCCTCTACCTCCGACCACGACAGGTTCTCCGTCCGGCAGAACCGTCACTTCTGGTTGGACTGCAAGCTGCAATCCCAACCCTGCGCTCCTCTCTTGCTTCTGGATAGGCCCTCAGACAGCCTGGCAGCTAGATGCCCCCGGGATAGGCCCAAACTCC
Organism: Lithobates septentrionalis; assembly: GCA_037952835.1. Lineage (NCBI taxonomy): Eukaryota > Metazoa > Chordata > Amphibia > Anura > Ranidae > Lithobates > Lithobates septentrionalis. Next base: position 534,844 of record JBBDGP010002203.1, read on the forward strand.
GGCCTAGCAGCCCGGGGCAACACAACACACGTCCACCCAGACATGAGCGAGTTTGGGGTGGAGGAACTTGACTGGCCTGCACAGAGTCCTGACCTCAACCCGATAGAACACCTTTGGGATGAATTAGAGCGGAGACTGTGAGCCAAGCCTTCTCATCCAACATCAGTGCCTGACCTCACAAATGTGCTTCTGGAAGAATGGTCAAACATTCCCATAGACACACTCCTAAACCTTGTGGATGGCCTTCCCAGAAGAGTTGAAGCTGTTATAGCTGTAAAGGGTGGGCCAACTCAATATTGAACCCAACAGACTAAGACTGGGATGTCATTAAAGTTCATGTGCATGTAACGGCAGGCGTCCCAATACTTTTGGTAATATAGCGTACGTATTGCGTTTGGCAAGTGGCTATTGGTAGCTGTATTCATAGTGCCCTCTAGTGGGCCCTTGAAGCACAGCTCACCTAGAAAAATGAACGGGGCTGAGATAAGCCAGCCTGGACCTATCAGAGGAAGGATCACTGGATCAGGGAGAAAGGTAAGTATTATCCCAGGTGGACTGCACCCGAGGGGGATTTCTTAAGACCCTATACACACTATTAGATTTTCTGCAGATTTTTGTCTTTAGATTTACCAAAACCATATAATATGAGGTCAAACCTTAAAAGTTTGAATTTGTATGCAATCAGGCAGGCCCTTCCACTACATGGTTTTGGTAAATCTGAAGACAAAAATTTGCAGAAAATCTAATAATGTGTATGGGGGGGGGGTCTTAAGCCTCGTACACACGGACAGATTTTCGGCAGTGTGATGACAGACTGTTTGCCTAAAATCTGTTTGTACGCTCCATCGGACAATTGTTGGCCAACTTTCCGCCAACAAATGTTGGATGGCAGGCTAGTAAATTTTCGGCGGACAACGGTCTGTTGTCGAATTTTCCAATCGTGTGTACACAAGTCTGTCAGACAAAAGTCCAAAGTACAAACACGCATGCTCGGAAGCAAGGACGAGCCAGAAGCGGTCGGTCTTGTAAAGTAGCATTCGTAATGGAGAATTAACATTCGTGACGCGGGAAATGATGAAATCTGGAAATGCAGCGCACAATTCTCTTCTTCTTTGATGGGATAATAATGAAGCTGCTTTGCTGGTGATACTGATGGAGTTTTTGCAAACAAATTTTCAAAGGCTTTTTTTTCTAGTGATATCAAGAATAATATTATTATGCTTTTTTTATTTTTGGTGGAAGTTACCACAACACCATTATCCCGTAGTTTTTAAGATCAAAGATACAACTATGTTGATGTCCCTTGTCAATTTTACATTATATTTTATAAAATGTAACTGCCGACTCCCAAACTGTCATTTGAAGTAAAACACACAGCCAAATATTATTCTCCACAATTTTTTATTGTGCATTAAAAAAAGAAAACAAATAAAATTAGACATGCTATCTGGCAATAGAACTTAACCAAAAAGTGCATTCTATGCATCCAAAAATATAGAAAATGTACCAAATCAAATCATTATTATTCAACCAAAAAATAAAATAAAAGCCTCATACATGTGTCCTGCTTCTTAGTATAGGGGGTCACCAATGCCAAGAGTTGGTGAAAGCAGGGGTCGCAAAATGAAAAAGCGCGAACTGAAAAACGCGAAATGAAAAAGCACAAAATGAAAAGCGTGAACTGAAAAGCGCAAAATGAAAAGTGCGAACTGAAAAGCGTGAACTGAAAAGCGCAAAATGAAAAGCGCGAATCAACACTCACCAAACTTCTACTAACACAAAATTAGCAGAAGGAGCCCAAAGGGTGGCGCCTGACAATTGAACTTCCTCTTTATCGGCTCTTGCGAAATGAAAAGCGTGAAATGAAAAAGCGCAAACTGAAAAACGCAAAATGAAATAGCACAAACTAAAAAGTGTGAAATGAAAAGCGTGAAATGAAAAGCGTGAAATGAAAATTGTGAACTGAAAAGCGCAAAATGAAAAGCGCAAAATGAAAAGCGCGAAATGAAAAGCGTGAAAAGAAAAGCGCAAAATGAAAAGCACGAATCAACACTCACCAAACTTCTACTAACACAAAATTAGCAGAAGGAACCCAAAGGGTGGCGCCTGACAATTGAACTTGCTCTTTATCGGCTCTTGCGAAATGAAAAGCGCCAACTGAAAAGCGCAAAATGAAAAGCGTGAAATGAAAAGTGCAAAATTAAAAGTGTGAACTGAAAAACGCAAAATGAAAAGCGCGAATCAACACTCACCAAACTTCTACTAACACAAAATTAGCAAAAGGAGCCCAAAGGGTGGCGCCTGACAATTGAACTTTATTCTTTATTGGCTCGTGCAAAATGAAAAGCATGAAATGAAAAAGCGCAAAATGAAGAAACGCGAACTGAAAAGCGTGAAATGAAAAGCGAAGAATGAAAAGCGCGAAAATGAAAAGCGCAAAATGAAAAGAACGAACTGAAAATCGAAAAATAAAAAGCGAACTGAAAAGCGCGAACTGAAAAGCGTGAAATGAAAAGCATGAAATGAAAAGCGCGAAATGAAAAAGCGCAAACTAAAAAGCGCGAACTGAAAAGCACAAAATGAAAAGCACAAAATAAAAAGCGTAAAATGAAAAGCGCGAATCAACACTCACCAAACTTCTACTAACACGAAATTAGCAGAAGGAGCCCAAAGGGTGGCACTAAAGAGCTGAAAAACCATGTAGTACGTCACTACGATCGTGTTTGTTGGCTGACAATTGTGTGCCGTTTGTATGCAAGACAAATTCCCGGCACACCCTCTTCGGACAAAAGTCCGACGCTTTGTCTGTGGAAAATCCGATCGTGTGTATGAGGCTTTAGACTCAGTTCACACCTACAGGTACGTCCAGGCATGGACGGGGTCTCGTGCGCCATGTGTAGGGCAGCCCATTCATTTCAATGCATGAGAGAACCATGGGAAAGAAGCCAATGACTCGTTTCTTAAAACGAGCTGCACCATGCGACTTGGGGCACGAAAACGCACATATTTGCAGATGCCAACAATGGCACCGCCGCGTGTCTACTAAATGGCAACGCTTTCCTGTGCACGTCGGGGAGCGCTCAATTCTGTGCCTGTTCTCAAAACGCATAGATGCCTAAACGTAATCCATTTTATAAAAAAAGTGCAACAGGAGGAGCGAGACCACCCTAAACATAAATGGGAACACCCAACACGCCAATAAGAAGAAACGGAAATCTGACCGATGGAATCGCCTTGATAAAGCGGTTGAGTTTTTCGGGGGGGGGGATGTGCTTTTAAACTGTGGACACAACGCATGTCATTCGCACGTTCGATGCGTCCCTCTCCCGCCGCCATCCCCAACGCAGTCATTTGTGAAAAGCATGTCGCGTTTATTTGCGTATTTTTCCGAGCGGTGCTTTTACCAAAAATCAACTTGTCGTTTTTTTTTTTTACAGCTCTTTAAAGTCGGGGAATGCCCCCCCCCCCCCTGAGATGTGGATCCTTCTACGCTTTTCATCGGCGTCTCCGGCAGGCCGCGGCGCGCTCGGTGTCCCTGTGTTATGTGTTTATCTTCAGAGGACGGCGGAGAGCGATGGCGGCCCGGCGATGGACGCCTTTCATCTTCCGCCAATTAATAAGATTCTGTCCCTGACCCGCTCGCTGCCACTTCCTGACTCAGCGCTGGCCTTGGCGTGTTCCCTCCGCCTGCGCCGACATTCCCCGATCGTGTTCCTCCTTTCATCTCCGGCTCTCTTATCTTCCCGTCTCTCAGGGCTGCCATAAAAAGACGAACGACGCGCGACCCTCCGGGCTGCACTCTGATATTCCTCTCCCCTCGTCCCGAACAGCCTCGTCTCTGGAGGAATCCGTCTTCTCCACAAGTCCCAATATTATGCAGAACGCCGGGGCCTGGAGCCACCCGCCGGCATCACCGGGAGGTCCACCGATAAGATCGCCGCTGCTACAGCGGACCAATCATTAACCTTTTTTTTTCTTTTTGCTTTTCTTTTTCTTTTTTTCTTTTTTAAATTCAATAATTCTTTATTGAGATTTACACTTATACAAAAAATAACAATACAACAAAAGGAGAAAGACGCAACGCTCATCAGGACTTCCTCAAAGTGTTTCTTGGAAAATGGTTGCTTAAAGTGGAGTTCCACTTCTAAAATTATTTTTGCATTAATCAGCTGCAATAAATCCAAATAACAACCTGTGGAATTTTTTTTTTTTTTTACTCACCTTTTCTTGTCTGTTGCTAGGGGGTCCCTCGTAATCTGCCTCTTCCTCTCCAAGGCGCCTGACGTCACTTCCCTCGGCGCCCGTTCTCGGTAGTGCTCCTGGGAGATGTCTGTCATCATTTCCCAGGAGTCACTGGGCAGCGTCAAGGGCTTTGCTGCCATCACAGTGGAGGCGGGCACTTCGTAGTGATGGCAACGTCAGAAGTGTATGGCGCTGCGCCGTACATATGGCGCACGCGCATGCGTGAGAATGGGCAGTACACTTCTGATGTTGCTATCACAATGGGCGTGGTCGTCGGAAGTGCCTGCCCCCGTTGTGATGGCAACGTCAGACGTGTACGGCGCTGTGCCGTACATACGGCGTATGCGCGAGAACGGGCAGTACACTTCTGACGTTGCTATCACAATAGGCGGCGTCGTCGGAAGTGCCCGCCCCCATTGTGATGGCAACGTCAGACGTGTACGGCGCTGCGCCGTACATACGGCGCATGCGCGAGAATGGGCAGTACACTTCTGACGTTGCCATCTCAACGGGCGGCGGCAGCGGAAGTGCCCGCCCTCGTGATGGCAACGTCAGACGTGTACGGCGCTGCGCCGTACATACGGTGCATGCGCAAGAACGGTCAATACACTTCTGACGTTGCCATCACAATGGGCGGCGTCGTCGGAAGTGCCCGCCCCCGTTGTGATGGCAACATCAGAAGTGTATTGCCCATTCTCAGCTGCACCAGAGCCCGGAAGATAGTGCTTGTGGGCTTCACATGGAAACTTCCAGTAAACAGGAATATAAGATGTCACTTAGGTTGCTGGTTTGGCGTAGGCAGGATGTTGCGTCGACGCGTTTCGCCCCTCCCCCAGGGCGTTATCAGCTCCCCCCCCACACAAAGACAAAGTCTTTGATAACGCCCTGGGGGAGGGGCGAAACGCGTCGACGCAACATCCTGCCTACGCCAAACCAGCAACCTAAGTGACATCACTTCCTGGAGTTGGTGGAACGCACGCTGGCTAGCGGCGAACCGACCTAGTATCTGATTGCCTGCTCTGCATCCTCGGTCCCGTGAGTAGCGCGTATATGCGCAGGTGACCCTATGGTACCGTAAGGTTTTACACCATATATCTTTCTTTCTTTTCTGTGGAACGCGAGTCTTTGTGGTCCTCCAAAGATCTCTTCCGGGCATTTCCAACATCAGTCCACCGTTTGTCCTGCTTACTACATGGTCCGGATAGCTGGGAGTTTGCCAATTGTCTCTAATATGGAAGATTTTCATCCAACCTAATACTTTTAGTTTGCAATCTTGCTATTAGTGACTTTTTTCGTTTATTATTTCACCTAGCATTGTCACAGTAGTCCGCATTAGTGCTATCTATATTGTTGTTTGCAAAACTAGGAGAGTATATGCATTTATATATTTATTATTTTTTGTTTGTTTAAGTGCATTGATAGGCTCTCCCTTAGCACTTCACAGTTGCACATGTTTATTATGTACACCTCTTATGATAACATAAGCCATTTATTTTGTTAGTGCATCCGCGCATGCTTCTATTTAGCACATGGTGTGGTGTGTTGGATATATATCCTATTCTACATTTTATGTCATTTAATTTTTTGTTTTCTTACCACATTCCTTTCTTATAGTGCATTTTGTTTTTTCTCTATTCAATTTATTTTGTTGCTAGCGCAGTTTTTTTGGTCATTAATGTACCAACAATTCTTTCTCTTCTCTTCCCTCCACCCCAATTCAATGTGCTAATTTCATTTTTAACCTTTTGTTCCTTCATTGTGAAACCATCACTTTTTTTTTTTTTTTTACCCCCATCTCTCTACCCACTACCTACCTCCCCATCCCCCTCCCCTACCCTATACAAACATATTACAATTTACATACACACAGCATTTCTAGTTATATTGTGTTGTGGAAAAGTACTTTTTTTTTTTCCTTTTTGTAATGTCCTCCTTCGTATTTCTCTTATTTCCCATCCCACTTTCACCTCAATAACCCCCTTTAGTCTTGTGTTTTGAAGGAAAAACCCTATAACCAGCTTGGAGCATCCTATAGGTTCCTTCTGGGTGGTTCTACTCTATTCTCCAATCCCTCAAGGTGGGGGGGGGGCAGCCCGTATTATCCAGCCAGGGTTTCCACATCTCCACAAATCTTTGACAATTCCCTCTTCTAGAGTATACCACCTTTTCCTTCCACACTGTGGTCTTTACCACTTTATCCCACTCTTCCAATGTCGGAGGTCTTCTTGGTTGCCAGTTTTGTGCAATCAGTTTCCTAGCTTGAAATAAGCATCTTGATATTATTATTTTAGTGATTGCGGGTACTCCCCATTTCCTCTATAAATCCTGATACACATATTCTGTCTACCAGCTCCAATGTAGTTCCAAAAATTCTATTTATAGTGCCAAGTATTTCTGCCCAATACCCAAACAGCTTTGGGCATCTCCAGAACATGTGTATGAGATCCCCTGTCTCCTGGCACCTTGGGCACTTAGCATCTGATCCAGGGCAGCCATCAGAAATTTTTAGGCACAGCTTTAGACATGTCCCCCCCCACCCCCCTCCGAGCCTGACCACCAACATTCCCCAGGGCATGCCTATGAGCCATCCTACCGAATCCACACACCGGCCACCTCACCTGTATGCACTCAGCCCCCTCAATCCTGTATATATGTCAACGCCCCACACACCTGTATATATGTCATCTCCCCCCACACACACCTGTATATAGGTCAGCGCCCCCACACACCTGTATATATGTCATCTCCCCCCCACATACCTGTATATATGTCATCTCCCCCCCACATACCTGTATATATGTCAGTGCCCACCCCCCACACACACCTGTATATATGTCATCTCCCCCCACACACACACCTGTAAATATGTCAGCTCCCCCCACACACACCTGTATATATGTCATCTCCCCCCACACACACACCTGTAAATATGTCAGCTCCCCCCACACACACCTGTATATATGTCATCTCCCCCCCACACACACCTGTATATATGTCATTTTCCCCCACACACACCTGTATGTATGTCACCCCTCCCCACACACACACACCTGTATATATGTCATCTCCCCCCCACACACACCTGTATATATGTCAATGCCCCCCCACACACACCTGTATATATGTCAATGCCCCCCCCACACACACCTGTATATATGGCAATGCCCCACACACACACACCTGTATATATGTCAATGTCCCCCCCACACACACACACACACCTGTATATATGTCAACGCCCCCCCCCCACACACACACCTGTATATATGTCAACTCCCCCCCACACACACCTGTATATATGTCATCCCCCCACACACACCTGTATATATGTCATCCCCCCACACACACCTGTATATATGTCAACGCCCCCCCCCCCACACACACACCTGTATATATGTCAACTCCCCCCCACACACACCTGTATATATGTCATCCCCCCCCCACACACACACCTGTATATATGTCATCTCCCCCACACACACACACCTGTATATATGTCATCTCCCCCCCACACACACACCTGTATATATGTCATCTCCCCCCCCACACACACCTGTATATATGTCACCCCCCCACACACACACCTGTATATATGTTATCCCCCCCCACACACACACCTGTATATATGTCACCCCCCCCACACACACACACACCTGTATATATGTCATCCCCCCACACACCTGTATATATGTCATCTCCCCCCCCCACACACACCTGTATATATGTCATCTCCCCCCCACACACACCTGTATATATGTCACCCCCCCACACACACCTGTATATATGTCAATGCCCCCCACACACACCTGTATATATGTCAACTCCCCCCCCACACACCTGTATATATGTCGTCCCCCCACACACACACACCTGTATATATGTCATCTCCCCCCCACACACACCTGTATATATGTCATCTCCCCCCCCCCCCCACACACACCTGTATATATGTCATCTCCCCCCCACACACACACACCTGTATATATGTCATGTCCCCCACACACACACACACATCTGTATATATGACAGCTCCCCCCACATACCTGTATATATGTCAGCGCCCCCCCCCCCCCCCCCACACACACACACCTGTAAATATGTCAGCTCCCCCCACACACACACCTGTATATATAATAAAAAAGAAATAACAGCGCTATATTCTTCTTTTTTCTTAGTCTTTTTTATTAGTTATTTTAGTGCACATCTCAGTGTTTAACTGCTGCTTTTTGGGGGGGTAGTTTCTATAGGTAGCGCAGTATTTTTTTGTTTTACACCTGTATATATGTCATCTCCCCCCCCCACACACCTGTATATATGTCAATGCCCCCCACACACACACCTGTATATATGTCATCTCCCCCCCCACACACACCTGTATATATGTCAATGCCCCCACACAGACACCTGTATATGTGTCATCTCCCCCCCACACACACCTGTATATATGTCATCTTCCCCCCCCCACACACACACACACACCTGTATATATGTCATCTTCCCCCCCACACACACACACACCTGTATATATGTCATCTTCCCCAACCCACACACACACCTGTAAATATGTCAGCCCCCCCCCACACACACCTGTAAATATGCCAGCTCCCCCCACATACCTGTATATATGTCAGCGCCCCCCCCCACATACCTGTATATATGTCAGCGCCCCCCACACACCTGTATATATGTCAGTGCCCCCACACATACACCTGTAAATATGTCAGCTCTCGCCCACACACACCTGTATATATGTCAGCGCCCCCACACACACACCTGTATATATGTCATCTCCGCCCCCCACACTTACCTGTATATGTGTCAGCTCCCCCCCCACACACACACCTGTATATATGTCAGCGCCCCCCCACACACACCTGTAACTATGCCAGCTCCCCCCACATACCTGTATATATGTCAGCGCCCCCCCACATACCTGTATATATGTCAGCGCCCCCCACACACCTGTATATATGTCAGTGCCCCCACACACCTGTATATGTGTCAGCTCCCCCCCACACACACACCTGTAAATATGTCAGCTCCCCCCCACACACACCTGTAAATATGCCAGCTCCCCCCACATACCTGTATATATGTCAGCGCCCCCCCCCACATACCTGTATATATGTCAGCTCCCCCCCACACACACCTGTATATATGTCAGCGCCCCCACACACACCTGTATATATGTCATCTCCGCCCCCCACACTTACCTGTATATGTGTCAGCTCCCCCCCCCCCACACACACCTGTATATATGTCAGCGCCCCCCCCACACACACACCTGTATATATGTCATCTCCCCCCCACATACACCTGTATATGTGTCAGCTCCCCCCCCCACACACCTGTATATATGTCATCTCTGCCCCCCACACTTACCTGTATATGTGTCAGCTCCCCCCCCACACACACCTGTATATATGTCAGCGCCCCCCCCACACACACACCTGTATATATGTCATCTCCCCCCCACACACACCTGTATATATGTCAGCGCCCCCCCCCCCCCCACACACACACCTGTATATATGTCATCTACCCCCCACATACACCTGTTTATGTGTCAGCTCCCCCCCACACATAACTGTATATGTGTCAGCTCCCCCCCACACACACCTGTATATATGTCATCTCCCCCACACACACACACACCTGTATATATGTCATGTCCCCCCCACACACACACACATCTGTATATATGACAGCTCCCCCCACATACCTGTATATATGTCAGCGCCCCCCCCCCCACACACACACACCTGTAAATATGTCAGCTCCCCCCACACACACACCTGTATATATACTAAAAAAGAAATAACAGCGCTATATTCTTCTTTTTTCTTAGTCTTTTTTATTAGTTATTTTAGTGTACATCTCAGTGTTTAACTGCTGCTTTTTGGGGAGGTAGTTTCTATAGGTAGCGCAGTATTTTTTTGTTTTACACCTGTATATATGTCATCTCCCCCCCCCCACACCTGTATATATGTCAATGCCCCCCACACAAACACCTGTATATATGTCATCTCCCCCCCCCACACACCTGTATATATGTCAATGCCCCCCACACACACACCTGTATATATGTCATCTCCCCCCCCACACACACCTGTATATATGTCAATGCCCCCCACACAGACACCTGTATATGTGTCATCTCCCCCACACACACACCTGTATATATGTCATCTTCCCCCCCCCCACACACACACACCTGTATATATGTCATCTTCCCCCCCCCACACACACCTGTAAATATGTCAGCCCCCCCCACACACCTGTATATATGTCAGTGCCCCCACACATACACCTGTAAATATGTCAGCTCCCGCCCACACACACCTGTATATATGTCAGCGCCCCCACACACACACCTGTATATATGTCATCTCCGCCCCCCACACTTACCTGTATATGTGTCAGCTCCCCCCCACACACACACCTGTATATATGTCAGCGCCCCCCCACACACACCTGTAACTATGCCAGCTCCCCCCACATACCTGTATATATGTCAGCGCCCCCCCACATACCTGTATATATGTCAGTGCCCCCCACACACCTGTATATATGTCAGTGCCCCCACACACCTGTATATGTGTCAGCTCCCCCCACACACACCTGTAAATATGCCAGCTCCCCCCACACACACCTGTAAATATGCCAGCTCCCCCCACATACCTGTATATATGTCAGCGCCCCCCACACACCTGTATATATGTCAGTGCCCCCACACACCTGTATATGTGTCAGCTCCCCCCACACACACCTGTAAATATGCCAGCTCCCCCCACACACACCTGTAAATATGCCAGCTCCCCCCACATACCTGTATATATGTCAGCGCCCCCCCACATACCTGTATATATGTCAGCTCCCCCCCACACACACCTGTATATATGTCAGCGCCCCCACACACACCTGTATATATGTCATCTCCGCCCCCCACACTTACCTGTATATGTGTCAGCTCCCCCCCCACACACACCTGTATATATGTCAGCCCCCCCCCCACACACACACACCTGTATATATGTCATCTCCCCCCCACATACACCTGTATATGTGTCAGCTCCCCCCCCACACACACCTGTATATATGTCATCTCCGCCCCCCACACTTACCTGTATATGTGTCAGCTCCCCCCCCACACACACCTGTATATATGTCAGCGCCCCCCCCCCCCCACACACACCTGTATATATGTCATCTCCCCCCCACACACACCTGTATATATGTCAGCGCCCCCCCCACACACACACACCTGTATATATGTCATCCCCCCCCCACATACACCTGTATATGTGTCAGCTCCCCTCCACACACAACTGTATATGTGTCAGCTCCCCCCACACACACCTGTATATATGTCATCTCCCCCCACACACACCTGTATATATGTCATCTCCCCCCACACACACCTGTATATATGTCAGCACCCCCCCCACACTCTGCGAGTTCAGACGTAAAAGGCATAAAAGGCAAACTCTGTGGACTCTGATGTAAAAGGGAAACTCTGTGGACTCTGATGTAAAGGGGGAACTCGGTGGACCCTGATGTAAAGGGGGAACTCTGTGGACTATAATGTAAAGGGGAACTCTGTGGATGCTGATGTAAAGGGGAACTCTGTGGACGCTGATGTAAAGGGGGAACTCTGTGGACTATAATGTAAAGGGGGAACTCTGTGGACTATAATGTAAAGGGGGAACTCTGTGGACTCTGACATAAAGGAGGAACTCTGTGGACTCTGATGTAAAGGGGAACTCTGTGGACGCTGATGTAAAGGGGGAACTCTGTGGACTCTGATGTAAAGGGGAAGTCTGTGGACTCTGATGTAAAGGGGGAACTCTGTGGACTCTGATGTAAAGGGGAACTCTGTGGACGCTGATGTAAAGGGGGAACTCTGTGGACCCTGATGTAAAGGGGGAACTCTGTGGACTCTGATGGAAAGGGGGAACTCTGTGGACTCTAATGTAAAGGGGGAACTCTGTGGACTCTGATGTAAATGGGAACTCTGTGGACGCTGATGTAAAGGGGGAACTCCGTGGACTCTGATGTAAAGGGGGAACTCTGTGGACTCTGATGTAAAGGGGGAACTCTGTGGACTCTTATGTAAAGAGGAACTCTGTGGACGCTGATGTAAAGGGGGAACTCTGTGGACTCTGATGTAAAGGGGAACTCTGTGGACCCTGATGTAAAGGGGGAACTCTGTGGACTATGATGTAAAGGGGGAACTCTGTGGACGCTGATGTAAAGGGGAACTCTGTGGACTCTGATGTAAAGGGGGAACTCTGTGGACTCTGATGTAAAGGGGGACATCTGTAGACGCTGATGTAAAGGGGGACCTCTGTAGACGCTGATGTAAAGGGGGAACTCTGTGGACTCTGATGTAACGGGGAACTCTGTGGATGCTGATGTAAAGGGGGACCTCTGTAGACGCTGATGTAAAGGGGGAACTCTGTGGACTCTGATGTAACGGGGAACTCTGTGGATGCTGATGTAAAGGGGGACCTCTGTAGACGCTGATGTAAAAGGGGAACTCTGTGGACTCTGATGTAAAGGGGAACTCTTGTGATTAACTTCATATGATTAGAAATGTTATTTAATAGATACATCTATGCATACTATGAAAAAAAATTGCTGTGCGATGCTGAAGTCTTCGGGTTTGACTTAAAGAAAAGGTGGCAACCCTACTGAGACCCTTTAGCAGGTGACTGACCCGGGGTGTGAGCAAACCAGTTTAGCGGCTGCTGCGGCTTGGTTCCCTTTTTCCTTTGCCGAGCGTGTAGCCTGTGAACCCGCATTCTCTCGTTGAGACTGCTCCTCACCCTTCTTTCTAGTCATATTTGTATAGCGCCACACTAGGCTGGTGTCATGAAAGCAGGGCTATACAGGGTCAGGCCCAAATGCCCGAGTGCTCTCTGATGATTTTTACCAACCCAGAAGGAGTGCTGTCGCCTGTGGCCCTTGTTGTCTCTAGTTATAGCTACTGGTCCGATGGTTCAGCAAATAAGTATATGAAGTTTGTACTGAATGCTGAATTCATCAGAGCATCAGGTCTAAAAAAAAAAAAGCAAAGGAGGCAGATTCTGCATTTCCTGTTTTATGGGAACAACCAGAGCTTCCAGACTAAGGCGTTCGATCGCCCCAGAATTTTTCTTCAGTGTTGACCATAAAATGCAAAAACCCTCAGTACCGCATTAATAGACAAAAGTAAAAAAAAAAAAGGTGTGTCCTTGGAAAGACAAAAGTCCCTTGTTGACACTGCAGGTACTGCCGGGATTTGCATACATTAATTGTTTGCACACGCCGACATCACAGGGAGGTCCACCCACATCTGAAAGATCGCCGCTGCTACAGTGGACCAATCATTAACCTTACCTGGGCATGAGACCTTTACTGACCTCACAGTATACAGCAACAGGATCATCCCTATAGGAAAGATCCAAGTTTTATCATTAAGAAGTGACTGTGTCTAGGCTGAGATGATGTCATCAGTCTGCTGCAGGCAAGAGGAAGCATTTCCTCAGTCTCCCCTCCCCCCAGTGATCAGACTGTACATTGTTACTTTGTAGAAGGAGGAGGAGGTGTATGGTGATGTTGCTATATCACTTTTTTAAGCTTTATGGTGGAGCATTCCTCAGGGATATCCATTTCCTACTGGCGTTCCATCGATTTGCCCACGGGGGTCACCACCTCAGCTCCCGGGACTGATGATATGTTTTCTCCCCCCCCGGCCGGTTTTAGCCCTTGGCGTCCTTCATCCACACACACAAGTCATCTGTAAGTAACAAGGGATGATTTAAAGGTTATCATCCTTAGTCCAATATTTATTTCTGTTTTCCCCTGCCTGTCATCTGGATAGTCCCCTAAGATATTCTGCCGATTTCTTTTTTATAGATAGCGATACTGCATCTGCTTCTGAAGATTGGAGGTTGTCCATGAAACGCGTCGAACTATATAGATGCTTTTATGATCATCAAATCAAGAGTGACATCAACATTTTCTTTTAATATGCTATACTGGCCTATACCAATATGTTATGGTTTTGCTATTATTATGTGTACATGGATTCTTGAGTCTGGTGGGTTTTTTACCATTATTGTGTCATTATCATTAATTTACAAGCTATTATGCTACCATGTTACTATGTGATGTATATTTAATAAATCCAACTACAATTTTACATAATGTGTTTATGTTATGCCATTGTATATATGAGGTGACACAATGTTACGAGGTTTACTTTTTACTTCATACTCACCAGCCACTCCGTGTTCACATTGCCTATTCGGTCGCATACTTCATATAACGTCCCAAACCTTCTCGTCATGTAAATAAGAGAAGTTGGTTATTAGTGTTTATATAGTCTTTATTGGTAATAAAGGATTCTAAGAGCACTGTGGGTTATCTAAAATTAAGGCACAACAAAGGATTACATTTTTTTTTTTTAGGCGTTATTTTTTTTTTTTCATGTGCATTATAATAAATAAAAAAAGAAGAAAATATGTACAAAATGATTATACTTTTTATTTTTATAAATAATTTTTTTTATAAAATGTTATTTTATTTATTTTAAAACAGACGCACATTATAAAGTTATCATCTCTGTACCCAGTCAGGCTTCACTGTTTCCATTTCACAGATGAAGTCATTTCTAGTGAATCTCAGACTTTGTATGGCCAAAGCTGTATGGACTTTAGAGGAACAATAAACACAAATGTAACCTTTCAGAGCAGACCTCCTTCTCCTCTCCCTTCCGATTCATCATCTCCAAGACCCGTCCATCAACCCTGCAGGCCACTCACCTCCCGCTGGTCCCCATGGCCCACAACCCCCTTCCATTACAGAGATAAAGGTCTCTGATCTTCCTGCTTCCGTTCAACGGGGCCTTTCTAATTAAAAGATTTTAATTATTCACATTAATCCTTGGCGGGTGATCTGCTCCATAGCATTGTTATGTTGCTTCTCCTAATAATGGGAGAAAATGATTCTGGTGAAAGTAAAGGGCCGCCAGACATACATTTATTTCTGTAATAGAGCAATTAATCGAATTTCTGGATGGAAGAGTTTCAGGAGTTCATCATGGCCGAAGGTAACTGGGTTCAAGTTCTGGATTTTGAAGGAAATATTTTTGTGTGCATTGAGAGTCTACAACTGTCTTCTGGTCTAATTCTGATGAACAAATGAAGAGAAATTTGAAGATTAAAGGTACAGGAAACACTGCTATATTCCCTTCACCTGACAAAAGGCATAATCCAGAAATTCTTAAACCCCTCATCCACCATTGACCTCTGCATCCCCTGCATCCTTCATCCACTGCTCACCTCGGCATCCTTCATCCACTGCTGACCTCTGCACCCCCTGTATATCTCATCCACTGCTCACCTCTGCATCCCTCACCCATATCTCATCCACTGCTCACCTCTGCATCCCTCACCCATATCTCATCCACAGCTCACCTCTGCATCTCTCACCCACTGCTCACCTCTGCATCCCTCACCCATATCTCACCCACTGCTCACCTCTGCATCCCTCACCCATATCTCATCCACTGCTCACCTCTGCATCCCTCACCCATATCTCATCCACAGCTCACCTCTGCATCCCTCACCCATATCTCACCCACTGCTCACCTCTGCATCCCTCACCCATATCTCACCCACAGCTCACCTCTGCATCCCTCACCCATATCTCACCCACAGCTCACCTCTGCATCCCTCACCCATATCTCATCCACAGCTCACCTCTGCATCCCTCACCCATATCTCACCCACAGCTCACCCCTGCATCCCTCACCCATATCTCACCCACAGCTCACCTCTGCATCCCTCACCCATATCTCACCCACAGCTCACCTCTGCATCCCTCACCCATATCTCACCCACAGCTCACCTCTTCATCCCTCACCCATATCTCACCCACTGCTCACCTCTGCATCCCTCACCCATATCTCATCCACTGCTCACCTCTGCATCTCTCACCCATATCTCACCCACAGCTCACCTCTGCATCCCTCACCCATATCTCACCCACAGCTCACCTCTGCATCAATCATCCATATCTCATTCACTGCTCACCTCTGCATCCCCCACCCATATCTCATCCACAGCTCACCTCTGCATCCCTCACCCATATCTCATCCACAGCTCACCTCTGCATCCCTCACCCATATCTCATTCACTTCTCACCTCTGCATCCCTCACCCATATCTCACCCACAGCTCACCTCTGCATCTCTCACCCATATCTCACCCACAGCTCACCTCTGCATCTCTCACCCATATCTCACCCACTGCTCACCTCTGCATCCCTCATCCATATCTCATCCACTGCTCACCTCTGCATCTCTCACCCATATCTCACCCACTGCTCACCTCTGCATCCCTCATCCATATCTCATCCACTGCTCACCTCTGCATCTCTCACCCATATCTCACCCACAGCTCACCTCTGCATCTCTCACCCATATCTCACCCACTGCTCACCTCTGCATCAATCATCCATATCTCATCCACTGCTCACCTCTGCATCTCTCACCCATATCTCAGCCACAGCGCACCTCTGCATCAATCATCCATATCTCATCCACTGCTCACCTTTGCATCTCTCACCCATATCTCACCCACAGCTCACCTCTGCATCAATCATCCATATCTCATCCACTGCTCACCTCTGCATCTCTCACCCATATCTCAGCCACAGCTCACCTCTGCATCTCTCACCCATATCTCACCCACTGCTCACCTCTGCATCCCTCACCCATATCTCACCCACTGCTCACCTCTGCATCCCTCACCCCTATCTGGCCCACTGCTCACCTCTGCATCCCTCACCCATATCTCACCCACTGCTCACCTCTGCATCCCTCACCCATGTCTCATCCACAGATCACCTCTGCATCAATGATCCATATCTCATCCACTGCTCACCTCTGCATCCCCTGCATCCTTCATCCACTGCTTGCCTCTGCATCTCTCATCCATATCTCATCCAGAGCTCACCTCTGCATCCATCATCTATATCTCATCCACTGCTCACCTCTGCATCCCTCACCCATATGTCATCCACTGCTCGCCTCTGCATCCCTCACCCATATCTCATCCACTGCTCACCTCTGCATCTCTCACCCATATCTCATCCATGGCTCACCTCTGCATCCCTCATCCATATCTCATCCATTGCTCACCTCTGCATCAATCATCCATATCTCACCCACTGCTCACCTCTGCATCCCTCACCCATACCTCACCCACAGCTCACCTCTGCATCCCTCACCCATATGTCATCCACTGCTCGCCTCTGCATCCCTCACCCATATCTCATCCACTGCTCACCTCTGCATCTCTCACCCATATCTCATCCACGGCTCACCTCTGCATCCCTCATCCATATCTCATCCACTGCTCACCTCTGCATCTCTCACCCATATCTCACCCACTGCTCACCTCTGCATCCATCACCCATATCTCATCCACAGCTCACCTCTGCATCAATCATCCATATCTCATCCACAGCTCACCTCTGCATCCCTCATCCATATCTCATCCACAGCTCACCTCTGCATCTCTCATCCATATCTCACCCACTGCTCACCTCTGCATCCCTCATCCATATCTCATCCACAGCTCACCTCTGCATCCCTCATCCATATCTCACCCACTGCTCACCTCTGCATCCCTCATCCATATCTCACTCACAGCTCACCTCTGCATCTCTCACCCATATCTCACCCACAGCTCACCTCTGCATCCCTCATTCATATCTCATCCACTGCTTACCTCTGCATCCCTCACCCATATCTCATCCACTGCTCACCTCTGCATCCCTCACCCATATCTCACCCACTGCTCACCTCTGCATCTCTCATCCATATCTCACCCACTGCTCACCTCTGCATCTCTCATCCATATCTCATCCTCTGCATCCCTCACCCATATCTCACCCACAGCTCACCTCTGCATCTCTCACCCATATCTCACCCACAGCTCACCTCTGCATCTCTCGTCCATATCTCACCCACTGCTCACCTCTGCATCCCTCACCCCTATCTGACCAACTGCTCACCTCTGCATTCCTCACCCATATCTCACCCACAGCTCACCTCTGCATCCCTCACCCATATCTCACCCACAGCTCACCTCTGCATCCCTTACCCATATCTCACCCACAGCTCACCTCTGCATCTCTCACCCATATCTCACCCACAGCTCACCTCTGCATCCCTTACCCATATCTCACCCACTGCTCACCTCTGCATCTCTCATCCATATCTCACCCACTGCTCACCTCTGCATCTCTCATCCATATCTCACCCACTGCTCACCTCTGCATCCCTCACCCATATCTCATCCACTGCTTACCTCTGCATCCCTCACCCATATCTCACCCACTGCTCACCTCTGCATCCCTCACCCATATCTCATCCACTGCTCACCTCTGCATCCCCTGCATCTTTCATCCACTGCTCACCTCGGCATCCTTCATCCACTGCTGACCTCTGCACCCCCTGTATATCTCATCCACAGCTCACGTCTGCATCCCTAACCCAAATCTCATCAACAGCTCGCCTCTGCATCCCTCACCCATATCTCACCCACAGCTCACCTCTGCATCCCTCACCCATATCTCACCCACAGCTCACCTCTGCATCCCTCATCCATATCTCATCCACTTCTCACCTCTGCATCCCTCATCCATATCTCATCCACAGCTCACCTCTGCATCAATCATCCATATCTTATCCACTGCTCAGCTCTGCATCCCCTGTATCCTTCATCCACTGCTCACCTCGCCATCCTTCATCCACTGCTGACCTCTGCACCCCCTGTATATCTCATCCACAGCTCACCTCTGCATCCCTAACCCAAATCTCATCCACAGCTCACCTCTGCATCCCTCACCCATATCTCACCCACAGCTCACCTCTGCATCCCTCATCCATATCTCATCCACTTCTCACCTCTGAATCCCTCACCCATATCTGACCCACTGCTCACCTCTGCATCCCTCACCCAAATCTCATCCACAGCTCACCTCTGCATCCCTCACCCATATCTCACCCACAGCTCACCTCTGCATCCCTCGTTCATATCTCACCCACTGCTCACCTCTGCATCTCTCATCCATATCTCATCCACAGCTCACCTCTGCATCCCTCACCCATATCTCATCCACTGCTTACCTCTGCATCCCTCACCCATATCTCATCCACTGCTTACCTCTGCATCCCTCACCCATACCTCACCCACTGCTCACCTCTGCATCTCTCACCCATATCTCACCCACAGCTCACCTCTGCATCTCTCACCCATATCTCATCCACTGCTTACCTCTGCATCCCTCACCCATATCTCATCCACTGCTCACCTCTGCATCCCTCACCCATATCTCACCCACTGCTCACCTCTGCATCCATCATCCATATGTCATCCACTGCTCGCCTCTGCATCCCTCTCCCATATCCCACCCACTGCTCACCTCTGCATCTCTTATCCATATCTCATCCACTGCTTACCTCTGCATCCCTCACCCATATCTCATCCACTGCTCACCTCTGCATCCCTCACCCATATCTCATCCACTGCTTACCTCTGCATTCCTCACCCATATCTCACCTACTGCTCAACTCTGCATCCCTCATCCATATCTCATCCACAGCTCACCGCTGCATCCATCATTCATATCTCATCCACTGCTCACCTCTGCATCCCTCGCCCATATTTCACCCACTGTTCACCTCTGCATCCCTCACCCATATCTCACCCACTGCTCACCTCTGCATCTTTCTCCCATATATCATCCACTGCTCACCTCTGCATTCCTTACCCATATCTCATTCACTGCTCACCTCTGCATCCCTCACCCATATCTCACCCACTGCTCACCTCTGAATCTTTCACCCATATATCATCCACTGCTCACCTCTGCATTCCTTACCCATATCTCACCCGCAGCTCACCTCTGCATCCCTCACCCATATCTCATCCACAGATCACCTCTGCATCAATGATCCATATCTCATCCACTGCTCACCTCTGCATCCCCTGCATCCTTCATGCACTGCTTGCCTCTGCATCTCTCATCCATATCTCATCCAGAGCTCACCTCTGCATCCATCATCTATATCTCATCCACTGCTCACCTCTGCATCCCTCACCCATATGTCATCCACTGCTCGCCTCTGCATCCCTCACCCATATCTCATCCACTGCTCACCTCTGCATCTCTCACCCATATCTCATCCACGGCTCACCTCTGCATCCCTCACCCATATCTCATCCACTGCTTACCTCTGCATCCCTCACCCATATCTCATCCACTGCTTACCTCTGCATCCCTCACCCATATCTCACCCACTGCTCACCTCTGCATCTCTCACCCATATCTCACCCACAGCTCACCTCTGCATCTCTCACCCATATCTCATCCACTGCTTACCTCTGCATCCCTCACCCATATCTCATCCACTGCTCACCTCTGCATCCCTCACCCATATCTCACCCACTGCTCACCTCTGCATCCATCATCCATATGTCATCCACTGCTCGCCTCTGCATCCCTCTCCCATATCCCACCCACTGCTCACCTCTGCATCTCTTATCCATATCTCATCCACTGCTTACCTCTGCATCCCTCACCCATATCTCATCCACTGCTCACCTCTGCATCCCTCACCCATATCTCATCCACTGCTTACCTCTGCATTCCTCACCCATATCTCACCTACTGCTCAACTCTGCATCCCTCATCCATATCTCATCCACAGCTCACCGCTGCATCCATCATTCATATCTCATCCACTGCTCACCTCTGCATCCCTCGCCCATATTTCACCCACTGTTCACCTCTGCATCCCTCACCCATATCTCACCCACTGCTCACCTCTGCATCTTTCACCCATATATCATCCACTGCTCACCTCTGCATTCCTTACCCATATCTCATTCACTGCTCACCTCTGCATCCCTCACCCATATCTCACCCACTGCTCACCTCTGAATCTTTCACCCATATATCATCCACTGCTCACCTCTGCATTCCTTACCCATATCTCACCCGCAGCTCACCTCTGCATCCCTCACCCATATCTCATCCACAGATCACCTCTGCATCAATGATCCATATCTCATCCACTGCTCACCTCTGCATCCCCTGCATCCTTCATGCACTGCTTGCCTCTGCATCTCTCATCCATATCTCATCCAGAGCTCACCTCTGCATCCATCATCTATATCTCATCCACTGCTCACCTCTGCATCCCTCACCCATATGTCATCCACTGCTCGCCTCTGCATCCCTCACCCATATCTCATCCACTGCTCACCTCTGCATCTCTCACCCATATCTCATCCACGGCTCACCTCTGCATCCCTCATCCATATCTCATCCATTGCTCACCTCTGCATCAATCATCCATATCTCACCCACTGCTCACCTCTGCATCCCTCACCCATACCTCACCCACAGCTCACCTCTCCATCCCTCACCCATATGTCATCCACTACTCGCCTCTGCATCCCTCACCCATATCTCATCCACTGCTCACCTCTGCATCTCTCACCCATATCTCATCCACGGCTCACCTCTGCATCTCTCACCCATATCTCACCCACAGCTCACCTCTGCATCCCTCGTCCATATCTCATCCACTTCTCACCTCTGAATCCCTCACCCATATCTGACCCACTGCTCACCTCTGCATCCCTCACCCAAATCTCATCCACAGCTCACCTCTGCATCCCTCACCCATATCTCACCCACAGCTCACCTCTGCATCCCTCGTTCATATCTCACCCACTGCTCACCTCTGCATCTCTCATCCATATCTCATCCACAGCTCACCTCTGCATCCCTCACCCATATCTCATCCACTGCTTACCTCTGCATCCCTCACCCATATCTCATCCACTGCTTACCTCTGCATCCCTCACCCATATCTCACCCACTGCTCACCTCTGCATCTCTCACCCATATCTCACCCACAGCTCACCTCTGCATCTCTCACCCATATCTCATCCACTGCTTACCTCTGCATCCCTCACCCATATCTCACCCACTGCTCACCTCTGCATCCCTCACCCATATCTCACCCACTGCTCACCTCTGCATCCATCATCCATATGTCATCCACTGCTCGCCTCTGCATCCCTCTCCCATATCCCACCCACTGCTCACCTCTGCATCTCTTATCCATATCTCATCCACTGCTTACCTCTGCATCCCTCACCCATATCTCATCCACTGCTCACCTCTGCATCCCTCACCCATATCTCATCCACTGCTTACCTCTGCATTCCTCACCCATATCTCACCTACTGCTCACCTCTGCATCCCTCATCCATATCTCATCCACAGCTCACCGCTGCATCCATCATTCATATCTCATCCACTGCTCACCTCTGCATCCCTCGCCCATATTTCACCCACTGTTCACCTCTGCATCCCTCACCCATATCTCACCCACTGCTCACCTCTGCATCTTTCACCCATATATCATCCACTGCTCACCTCTGCATTCCTTACCCATATCTCATTCACTGCTCACCTCTGCATCCCTCACCCATATCTCACCCACTGCTCACCTCTGCATCTTTCACCCATATATCATCCACTGCTCACCTCTGCATTCCTTACCCATATCTCACCCGCAGCTCACCTCTGCATCCCTCACCCATATCTCATCCACAGATCACCTCTGCATCAATGATCCATATCTCATCCACTGCTCACCTCTGCATCCCCTGCATCCTTCATCCACTGCTTGCCTCTGCATCTCTCATCCATATCTCATCCAGAGCTCACCTCTGCATCCATCATCTATATCTCATCCACTGCTCACCTCTGCATCCCTCACCCATATGTCATCCACTGCTCGCCTCTGCATCCCTCACCCATATCTCATCCACTGCTCACCTCTGCATCTCTCACCCATATCTCATCCACGGCTCACCTCTGCATCCCTCATCCATATCTCATCCATTGCTCACCTCTGCATCAATCATCCATATCTCACCCACTGCTCACCTCTGCATCCCTCACCCATACCTTACCCACAGCTCACCTCTGCATCCCTCACCCATATGTCATCCACTGCTCGCCTCTGCATCCCTCACCCATATCTCATCCACTGCTCACCTCTGCATCTCTCACCCATATCTCATCCACGGCTCACCTCTGCATCCCTCATCCATATCTCATCCACTGCTCACCTCTGCATCTCTCACCCATATCTCACCCACTGCTCACCTCTGCATCCCTCACCCATATCTCATCCACAGCTCACCTCTGCATCAATCATCCATATCTCATCCACAGCTCACCTCTGCATCCCTCATCCATATCTCATCCACAGCTCACCTCTGCATCTCTCATCCATATCTCACCCACTGCTCACCTCTGCATCCCTCATCCATATCTCATCCACTGCTCACCTCTGCATCTCTCACCCATATCTCACCCACTGCTCACCTCTGCATCCCTCATCCATATCTCATCCACTGCTCACCTCTGCATCTCTCACCCATATCTCACCCACTGCTCACCTCTGCATCCCTCATCCATATCTCATCCACTGCTCACCTCTGCATCTCTCACCCATATCTCACCCACAGCTCACCTCTGCATCTCTCACCCATATCTCACCCACTGCTCACCTCTGCATCAATCATCCATATCTCATCCACTGCTCACCTCTGCATCTCTCACCCATATCTCAGCCACAGCGCACCTCTGCATCAATCATCCATATCTCATCCACTGCTCACCTTTGCATCTCTCACCCATATCTCACCCACAGCTCACCTCTGCATCAATCATCCATATCTCATCCACTGCTCACCTCTGCATCTCTCACCCATATCTCAGCCACAGCTCACCTCTGCATCTCTCACCCATATCTCACCCACTGCTTACCTCTGCATCCCTCACCCATATCTCACCCACTGCTCACCTCTGCATCCCTCACCCCTATCTGACCCACTGCTCACCTCTGCATCCCTCACCCATATCTCACCCACTGCTCACCTCTGCATCCCTCACCCATATCTCATCCACAGATCACCTCTGCATCAATGATCCATATCTCATCCACTGCTCTCCTCTGCATCCCCTGCATCCTTCATCCACTGCTTGCCTCTGCATCTCTCATCCATATCTCATCCAGAGCTCACCTCTGCATCCATCATCTATATCTCATCCACTGCTCACCTCTGCATCCCTCACCCATATGTCATCCACTGCTCGCCTCTGCATCCCTTACCCATATCTCATCCACTGCTCACCTCTGCATCTCTCACCCATATCTCATCCACGGCTCACCTCTGCATCCCTCATCCATATCTCATCCATTGCTCACCTCTGCATCAATCATCCATATCTCACCCACTGCTCACCTCTGCATCCCTCACCCATACCTCACTAACAGCTCACCTCTGCATCCCTCACCCATATGTCATCCACTGCTCGCCTCTGCATCCCTCACCAATATCTCATCCACTGCTCACCTCTGCATCTCTCACCCATATCTCATCCACGGCTCACCTCTGCATCCCTCATCCATATCTCATCCACTGCTCACCTCTGCATCTCTCACCCATATCTCACCCACTGCTCACCTCAGCATCCCTCACCCATATCTCATCCACTGCTTACCTCTGCATTCCTCACCCATATCTCACCTACTGCTCACCTCTGCATCCCTCATCCATATCTCATCCACAGCTCACCGCTGCATCCATCATTCATATCTCATCCACTGCTCACCTCTGCATCCCTTGCCCATATTTCACCCACTGTTCACCTCTGCATCCCTCACCCATATCTCACCCACTGCTCACCTCTGCATCTTTCACCCATATATCATCCACTGCTCACCTCTGCATTCCTTACCCATATCTCATTCACTGCTAACCTCTGCATCCCTCACCCATATCTCACCCACTGCTCACCTCTGCATCTTTCACCCATATATCATCCACTGCTCACCTCTGCATTCCTTACCCATATCTCACCCGCAGCTCACCTCTGCATCCCTCACCCATATCTCATCCACAGATCACCTCTGCATCAATGATCCATATCTCATCCACTGCTCACCTCTGCATCCCCTGCATCCTTCATCCACTGTTTGCCTCTGCATCTCTCATCCATATCTCATCCAGAGCTCACCTCTGCATCCATCATCTATATCTCATCCACTGCTCACCTCTGCATCCCTCACCCATATGTCATCCACTGCTCGCCTCTGCATCCCTCACCCATATCTCGTCCACTGCTCACCTCTGCATCTCTCACCCATATCTCATCCACGGCTCACCTCTGCATCCCTCATCCATATCTCATCCATTGCTCACCTCTGCATCAATCATCCATATCTCACCCACTGCTCACCTCTGCATCCCTCACCCAAACCTCACCCACAGCTCACCTCTGCATCCCTCACCCATATGTCATCCACTGCTCGCCTCTGCATCCCTCACCCATATCTCATCCACTGCTCACCTCTGCATCCCCTGCATCCTTCATCCACTGCTTGCCTCTGCATCTCTCATCCATATCTCATCCAGAGCTCACCTCTGCATCCATCATCTATATCTCATCCACTGCTCACCTCTGCATCCCTCACCCATATGTCATCCACTGCTCGCCTCTGCATCCCTTACCCATATCTCATCCACTGCTCACCTCTGCATCTCTCACCCATATCTCATTCACGGCTCACCTCTGCATCCCTCATCCATATCTCATCCATTGCTCACCTCTGCATCAATCATCCATATCTCACCCACTGCTCACCTCTGCATCCCTCACCCATACCTCACCCACAGCTCACCTCTGCATCCCTCACCCATATGTCATCCACTGCTCGCCTCTGCATCCCTCACCCATATCTCATCCACTGCTCACCTCTGCATCTCTCACCCATATCTCATCCACGGCTCACCTCTGCATCCCTCATCCATATCTCATCCACAGCTCACCTCTGCATCTCTCATCCATATCTCACCCACTGCTCACCTCTGCATCCCTCATCCATATCTCATCCACTGCTCACCTCTGCATCTCTCACCCATATCTCACCCACTGCTCACCTCTGCATCCCTCATCCATATCTCATCCACTGCTCACCTCTGCATCTCTCACTCATATCTCACCCACTGCTCACCTCTGCATCCCTCATCCATATCTCATCCACTGCTCACCTCTGCATCTCTCACCCATATCTCACCCACAGCTCACCTCTGCATCTCTCACCCATATCTCACCCACTGCTCACCTCTGCATCAATCATCCATATCTCATCCACTGCTCACCTCTGCATCTCTCACCCATATCTCAGCCACAGCGCACCTCTGCATCAATCATCCATATCTCATCCACTGCTCACCTTTGCATCTCTCACCCATATCTCACCCACAGCTCACCTCTGCATCAATCATCCATATTTCATCCACTGCTCACCTCTGCATCTCTCACCCATATCTCAGCCACAGCTCACCTCTGCATCTCTCACCCATATCTCACCCACTGCTTACCTCTGCATCCCTCACCCATATCTCACCCACTGCTCACCTCTGCATCCCTCACCCCTATCTGACCAACTGCTCACCTCTGCATCCCTCACCCATATCTCACCCACTGCTCACCTCTGCATCCCTCACCCATATCTCATCCACAGATCACCTCTGCATCAATGATCCATATCTCATCCACTGCTCACCTCTGCATCCCCTGCATCCTTCATCCACTGCTTGCCTCTGCATCTCTCATCCATATCTCATCCAGAGCTCACCTCTGCATCCATCATCTATATCTCATCCACTGCTCACCTCTGCATCCCTCACCCATATGTCATCCACTGCTCGCCTCTGCATCCCTTACCCATATCTCATCCACTGCTCACCTCTGCATCTCTCACCCATATCTCATCCACGGCTCACCTCTGCATCCCTCATCCATATCTCATCCATTGCTCACCTCTGCATCAATCATCCATATCTCACCCACTGCTCACCTCTGCATCCCTCACCCATACCTCACTAACAGCTCACCTCTGCATCCCTCACCCATATGTCATCCACTGCTCGCCTCTGCATCCCTCACCAATATCTCATCCACTGCTCACCTCTGCATCTCTCACCCATATCTCATCCACGGCTCACCTCTGCATCCCTCATCCATATCTCATCCACTGCTCACCTCTGCATCTCTCACCCATATCTCACCCACTGCTCACCTCTGCATCCCTCACCCATATCTCATCCACTGCTTACCTCTGCATTCCTCACCCATATCTCACCTACTGCTCACCTCTGCATCCCTCATCCATATCTCATCCACAGCTCACCGCTGCATCCATCATTCATATCTCATCCACTGCTCACCTCTGCATCCCTCGCCCATATTTCACCCACTGTTCACCTCTGCATCCCTCACCCATATCTCACCCACTGCTCACCTCTGCATCTTTCACCCATATATCATCCACTGCTCACCTCTGCATTCCTTACCCATATCTCATTCACTGCTCACCTCTGCATCCCTCACCCATATCTCACCCACTGCTCACCTCTGCATCTTTCACCCATATATCATCCACTGCTCACCTCTGCATTCCTTACCCATATCTCACCCGCAGCTCACCTCTGCATCCCTCACCCATATCTCATCCACAGATCACCTCTGCATCAATGATCCATATCTCATCCACTGCTCACCTCTGCATCCCCTGCATCCTTCATCCACTGCTTGCCTCTGCATCTCTCATCCATATCTCATCCAGAGCTCACCTCTGCATCCATCATCTATATCTCATCCACTGCTCACCTCTGCATCCCTCACCCATATGTCATCCACTGCTCGCCTCTGCATCCCTCACCCATATCTCATCCACTGCTCACCTCTGCATCTCTCACCCATATCTCATCCACGGCTCACCTCTGCATCCCTCATCCATATCTCATCCATTGCTCACCTCTGCATCAATCATCCATATCTCACCCACTGCTCACCTCTGCATCCCTCACCCATACCTCACCCACAGCTCACCTCTGCATCCCTCACCCATATGTCATCCACTGCTCGCCTCTGCATCCCTCACCCATATCTCATCCACTGCTCACCTCTGCATCCCCTGCATCCTTCATCCACTGCTTGCCTCTGCATCTCTCATCCATATCTCATCCAGAGCTCACCTCTGCATCCATCATCTATATCTCATCCACTGCTCACCTCTGCATCCCTCACCCATATGTCATCCACTGCTCGCCTCTGCATCCCTTACCCATATCTCATCCACTGCTCACCTCTGCATCTCTCACCCATATCTCATCCACGGCTCACCTCTGCATCCCTCATCCATATCTCATCCATTGCTCACCTCTGCATCAATCATCCATATCTCACCCACTGCTCACCTCTGCATCCCTCACCCATACCTCACCCACAGCTCACCTCTGCATCCCTCACCCATATGTCATCCACTGCTCGCCTCTGCATCCCTCACCCATATCTCATCCACTGCTCACCTCTGCATCTCTCACCCATATCACATCCACGGCTCACCTCTGCATCCCTCATCCATATCTCATCCACTGCTCACCTCTGCATCTCTCACCCATATCTCACCCACTGCTCACCTCTGCATCCCTCACCCATATCTCATCCACAGCTCACCTCTGCATCAATCATCCATATCTCATCCACAGCTCACATCTGCATCCCTCATCCATATCTCATCCACAGCTCACCTCTGCATCTCTCATCCATATCTCACCCACTGCTCACCTCTGCATCCCTCATCCATATCTCATCCACAGCTCACCTCTGCATCCCTCATCCATATCTCACCCACTGCTCACCTCTGCATCCCTCATCCATATCTCATCCACTGCTCACCTCTGCATCAATCATCCATATCTCACCCACTGCTCACCTCTGCATCCCTCACCCATACCTCACCCATAGCTCACCTCTGCATCTCTCACCCATATCTCACCCACAGCTCACCTCTGCATCCCTCACCCATATCTCACCCACTGCTCACCTCTGCATCCCTCATCCATATCTCATCCACAGCTCACCTCTGCATCAATCATCCATATCTCATCCACTGCTCACCTCTGCATCCCTCACCCATATCTCACCCACTGCTCGACTCTGCATCCC
This sequence comes from Lithobates septentrionalis, assembly GCA_037952835.1. Lineage (NCBI taxonomy): Eukaryota > Metazoa > Chordata > Amphibia > Anura > Ranidae > Lithobates > Lithobates septentrionalis. The sequence continues at coordinate 564,252 of JBBDGP010002203.1, forward strand.
TCACCCATATCTCATCCACTGCTCACCTCTGCATCCCCTGCATCTTTCATCCACTGTTCACCTCGGCATCCTTCATCCACTGCTGACCTCTGCACCCCCTGTATATCTCATCCACAGCTCACCTCTGCATCCCTCACCCAAATCTCATCCACAGCTCACCTCTGCATCCCTCACCCATATCTCACGCACAGCTCACCTCTGCATCCCTCACCCATATCTCACCCACTGCTCACCTCTGCATCCCTCACCCATATCTCATCCACTGCTCACCTCTGCATCTCTCACCCATATCTCATCCACTGCTCACCTCTGCATCCCTCACCCATATCTCACCCACAGCTCACCTCTGCATCTCTCACCCATATCTCACCCACAGCTCATCTCTGCATCTCTCATCCATATCTCACCCTCTGTATCCCTCACCCATATCTCACCCACAGCTCACCTCTGCATCTCTCACCCATATCTCACCCACAGCTCACCTCTGCATCTCTCATCCATATCTCACCCACTGCTCACCTCTGCATCCCTCACCCCAATCTGACCCACTGCTCACCTCTGCATCCCTCACCCATATCTCACTCACAGCTCACCTCTGCATCTCTCACCCATATCTCACCCACAGCTCACCTCTGCATCCCTCATTCATATCTCATCCACTGCTTACCTCTGCATCCCTCACCCATATCTCATCCACTGCTCACCTCTGCATCCCTCACCCATATCTCACCCACTGCTCACCTCTGCATCTCTCATCCATATCTCACCCACTGCTCACCTCTGCATCTCTCATCCATATCTCATCCTCTGCATCCCTCACCCATATCTCACCCACAGCTCACCTCTGCATCTCTCACCCATATCTCACCCACAGCTCACCTCTGCATCTCTCGTCCATATCTCACCCACTGCTCACCTCTGCATCCCTCACCCCTATCTGACCCACTGCTCACCTCTGCATTCCTCACCCATATCTCACCCACAGCTCACCTCTGCATCCCTCACCCATATCTCACCCACAGCTCAACTCTGCATCCCTTACCCATATCTCACCCACAGCTCACCTCTGCATCTCTCACCCATATCTCACCCACAGCTCACCTCTGCATCCCTTACCCATATCTCACCCACTGCTCACCTCTGCATCTCTCATCCATATCTCACCCACTGCTCACCTCTGCATCTCTCATCCATATCTCACCCACTGCTCACCTCTGCATCCCTCACCCATATCTCATCCACTGCTTACCTCTGCATCCCTCACACATATCTCACCCACTGCTCACCTCTGCATCCCTCACCCATATCTCATCCACTGCTCACCTCTGCATCCCCTGCATCTTTCATCCACTGCTCACCTCGGCATCCTTCATCCACTGCTGACCTCTGCACCCCCTGTATATCTCATCCACAGCTCACGTCTGCATCCCTAACCCAAATCTCATCAACAGCTCACCTCTGCATCCCTCACCCATATCTCACCCACAGCTCACCTCTGCATCCCTCACCCATATCTCACCCACAGCTCACCTCTGCATCCCTCATCCATTTCTCATCCACTTCTCACCTCTGCATCCCTCATCCATATCTCATCCACAGCTCACCTCTGCATCAATCATCCATATCTTATCCACTGCTCACCTCTGCATCCCCTGTATCCTTCATCCACTGCTCACCTCGCCATCCTTCATCCACTGCTGACCTCTGCACCCCCTGTATATCTCATCCACAGCTCACCTCTGCATCCCTAACCCAAATCTCATCCACAGCTCACCTCTGCATCCCTCACCCATATCTCACCCACAGCTCACCTCTGCATCCCTCGTCCATATCTCATCCACTTCTCACCTCTGAATCCCTCACCCATATCTGACCCACTGCTCACCTCTGCATCCCTCACCCAAATCTCATCCACAGCTCACCTCTGCATCCCTCACCCATATCTCACCCACAGCTCACCTCTGCATCCCTCGTTCATATCTCACCCACTGCTCACCTCTGCATCTCTCATCCATATCTCATCCACAGCTCACCTCTGCATCCCTCACCCATATCTCATCCACTGCTTACCTCTGCATCCCTCACCCATATCTCATCCACTGTTTACCTCTGCATCCCTCACCCATATCTCATCCACAGCTCACCTCTGCATCTCTCACCCATATCTCACCCACAGCTCACCTCTGCATCCCTCGTTCATATCTCACCCACTGCTCACCTCTGCATCTCTCACCCATATCTCACCCACAGCTCACCTCTGCATCTCTCACCCATATCTTATCCACTGCTTACCTCTGCAACCCTCACCCATATCTCACCCACTGCTCACCTCTGCATCCCTCACCGATATCTCACCCTCTGCTCACCTCTGCATCCATCATCCATATGTCATCCACTGCTCGCCTCTGCATTCCTCTCCCATATCCCACCCACTGCTCACCTCTGCATCTCTTATCCATATCTCATCCATTGCTTACCTCTGCATCCCTCACCCATATCTCATCCACTGCTCACCTCTGCATCCCTCACCCATATCTCATCCACTGCTTACCTCTGCATTCCTCACCCATATCTCACCTACTGCTCACCTCTGCATCCCTCATCCATATCTCATCCACAGCTCACCGCTGCATCCATCATTCATATCTCATCCACTGCTCACCTCTGCATCCCTCGCCCATATTTCACCCACTGTTCACCTCTGCATCCCTCACCCATATCTCACCCACTGCTCACCTCTGCATCTTTCACCCATATATCATCCACTGCTCACCTCTGCATTCCTTACCCATATCTCATTCACTGCTCACCTCTGCATCCCTCACCCATATCTCACCCACTGCTCACCTCTGCATCTTTCACCCATATATCATCCACTGCTCACCTCAGCATTCCTTACCCATATCTCACCCGCAGCTCACCTCTGCATCCCTCACCCATATCTCATCCACAGATCACCTCTGCATCAATGATCCATATCTCATCCACTGCTCACCTCTGCATCCCCTGCATCCTTCATCCACTGCTTGCCTCTGCATCTCTCATCCATATCTCATCCAGAGCTCACCTCTGCATCCATCATCTATATCTCATCCACTGCTCACCTCTGCATCCCTCACCCATATGTCATCCACTGCTCGCCTCTGCATCCCTCACCCATATCTCATCCACTGCTCACCTCTGCATCTCTCACCCATATCTCATCCACGGCTCACCTCTGCATCCCTCATCCATATCTCATCCATTGCTCACCTCTGCATCAATCATCCATATCTCACCCACTGCTCACCTCTGCATCCCTCACCCATACCTCACCCACAGCTCACCTCTGCATCCCTCACCCATATGTCATCCACTGCTCGCCTCTGCATCCCTCACCCATATCTCATCCACTGCTCACCTCTGCATCTCTCACCCATATCTCATCCACGGCTCACCTCTGCATCCCTCATCCATATCTCATCCACTGCTCACCTCTGCATCTCTCACCCATATCTCACCCACTGCTCACCTCTGCATCCCTCACCCATATCTCATCCACAGCTCACCTCTGCATCAATCATCCATATCTCATCCACAGCTCACCTCTGCATCCCTCATCCATATCTCATCCACAGCTCACCTCTGCATCTCTCATCCATATCTCACCCACTGCTCACCTCTGCATCCCTCATCCATATCTCATCCACAGCTCACCTCTGCATCCCTCATCCATATCTCACCCACTGCTCACCTCTGCATCCCTCATCCATATCTCATCCACTGCTCACCTCTGCATCAATCATCCATATCTCACCCACTGCTCACCTCTGCATCCCTCACCCATACCTCACACATAGCTCACCTCTGCATCTCTCACCCATATCTCACCCACAGCTCACCTCTGCATCCCTCACCCATATCTCACCACTGCTCACCTCTGCATCCCTCATCCATATCTCATCCACAGCTCACCTCTGCATCAATCATCCATATGTCATCCACTGCTCACCTCTGCATCCCTCACCCATATCTCACCCACTGCTCGCCTCTGCATCCCTCACCCATATCTCATCCACTGCTCACCTCTGCATCCCCTGCATCTTTCATCCACTGTTCACCTCGGCATCCTTCATCCACTGCTGACCTCTGCACCCCCTGTATATCTCATCCACAGCTCACCTCTGCATCCCTCACCCAAATCTCATCCACAGCTCACCTCTTCATCCCTCACCCATATCTCACCCACAGCTCACCTCTGCATCCCTCACCCATATCTCACCCACTGCTCACCTCTGCATCCCTCATCCATATCTCATCCACAGCTCACCTCTGCATCCCTCACCCAAATCTCATCCACAGCTCACCTCTTCATCCCTCACCCATATCTCACCAACAGCTCACCTCTGCATCCCTCACCCATATCTCACCCACTGCTCACCTCTGCATCCCTCACCCATATCTCATCCACTGCTCACCTCTGCATCTCTCACCCATATCTCATCCACTGCTCACCTCTGCATCCCTCACCCATATCTCACCCACAGCTCACCTCTGCATCTCTCAACCATATCTCACCCACAGCTCACCTCTGCATCTCTCGTCCATATCTCACCCACTGCTCACCTCTGCATCCCTCACCCCTATCTGACCCACTGCTCACCTCTGCATTCCTCACCCATATCTCACCCACAGCTCACCTCTGCATCCCTCACCCATATCTCACCCACAGCTCAACTCTGCATCCCTTACCCATATCTCACCCACAGCTCACCTCTGCATCTCTCACCCATATCTCACCCACAGCTCACCTCTGCATCCCTTACCCATATCTCACCCACTGCTCACCTCTGCATCTCTCATCCATATCTCACCCACTGCTCACCTCTGCATCTCTCATCCATATCTCACCCACTGCTCACCTCTGCATCCCTCACCCATATCTCATCCACTGCTTACCTCTGCATCCCTCACACATATCTCACCCACTGCTCACCTCTGCATCCCTCACCCATATCTCATCCACTGCTCACCTCGGCATCCCCTGCATCTTTCATCCACTGCTCACCTCGGCATCCTTCATCCACTGCTGACCTCTGCATCCCTCGTCCATATCTCATCCACTTCTCACCTCTGAATCCCTCACCCATATCTGACCCACTGCTCACCTCTGCATCCCTCACCCAAATCTCATCCACAGCTCACCTCTGCATCCCTCACCCATATCTCACCCACAGCTCACCTCTGCATCCCTCGTTCATATCTCACCCACTGCTCACCTCTGCATCTCTCACCCATATCTCACCCATAGCTCACCTCTGCATCCCTAACCCAAATCTCATCCACAGCTCACCTCTGCATCCCTCACCCATATCTCATCCACTTCTCACCTCTGCATCCCTCATCCATATCTCATCCACAGCTCACCTCTGCATCAATCATCCATATCTTATCCACTGCTCACCTCTGCATCCCCTGTATCCTTCATCCACTGCTCACCTCGCCATCCTTCATCCACTTCTGACCTCTGCACCCCCTGTATATCTCATCCACAGCTCACCTCTGCATCCCTAACCCAAATCTCATCCACAGCTCACCTCTGCATCCCTCACCCATATCTCACCCACAGCTCACCTCTGCATCCCTCGTCCATATCTCATCCACTTCTCACCTCTGAATCCCTCACCCATATCTGACCCACTGCTCACCTCTGCATCCCTCACCCAAATCTCATCCACAGCTCACCTCTGCATCCCTCACCCATATCTCACCCACAGCTCACCTCTGCATCCCTCGTTCATATCTCACCCACTGCTCACCTCTGCATCTCTCACCCATATCTCACCCACAGCTCACCTCTGCATCCCTTACCCATATCTCACCCACTGCTCACCTCTGCATCTCTCATCCATATCTCACCCACTGCTCACCTCTGCATCTCTCATCCATATCTCACCCACTGCTCACCTCTGCATCCCTCACCCATATCTCATCCACTGCTTACCTCTGCATCCCTCACACATATCTCACCCACTGCTCACCTCTGCATCCCTCACCCATATCTCATCCACTGCTCACCTCTGCATCCCCTGCATCTTTCATCCACTGCTCACCTCGGCATCCTTCATCCACTGCTGACCTCTGCACCCCCTGTATATCTCATCCACAGCTCACGTCTGCATCCCTAACCCAAATCTCATCAACAGCTCACCTCTGCATCCCTCACCCATATCTCACCCACAGCTCACCTCTGCATCCCTCACCCATATCTCACCCACAGCTCACCTCTGCATCCCTCATCCATATCTCATCCACTTCTCACCTCTGCATCCCTCATCCATATCTCATCCACAGCTCACCTCTGCATCAATCATCCATATCTTATCCACTGCTCACCTCTGCATCCCCTGTATCCTTCATCCACTGCTCACCTCGCCATCCTTCATCCACTGCTGACCTCTGCACCCCCTGTATATCTCATCCACAGCTCACCTCTGCATCCCTAACCCAAATCTCATCCACAGCTCACCTCTGCATCCCTCACCCATATCTCACCCACAGCTCACCTCTGCATCCCTCGTCCATATCTCATCCACTTCTCACCTCTGAATCCCTCACCCATATCTGACCCACTGCTCACCTCTGCATCCCTCACCCAAATCTCATCCACAGCTCACCTCTGCATCCCTCACCCATATCTCACCCACAGCTCACCTCTGCATCCCTCGTTCATATCTCACCCACTGCTCACCTCTGCATCTCTCATCCATATCTCATCCACAGCTCACCTCTGCATCCCTCACCCATATCTCATCCACTGCTTACCTCTGCATCCCTCACCCATATCTCATCCACTGCTTACCTCTGCATCCCTCACCCATATCTCATCCACAGCTCACCTCTGCATCTCTCACCCATATCTCACCCACAGCTCACCTCTGCATCCCTCGTTCATATCTCACCCACTGCTCACCTCTGCATCTCTCACCCATATCTCACCCACAGCTCACCTCTGCATCTCTCACCCATATCTTATCCACTGCTTACCTCTGCAACCCTCACCCATATCTCACCCACTGCTCACCTCTGCATCCCTCACCGATATCTCACCCTCTGCTCACCTCTGCATCCATCATCCATATGTCATCCACTGCTCGCCTCTGCATTCCTCTCCCATATCCCACCCACTGCTCACCTCTGCATCTCTTATCCATATCTCATCCATTGCTTACCTCTGCATCCCTCACCCATATCTCATCCACTGCTCACCTCTGCATCCCTCACCCATATCTCATCCACTGCTTACCTCTGCATTCCTCACCCATATCTCACCTACTGATCACCTCTGCATCCCTCATCCATATCTCATCCACAGCTCACCGCTGCATCCATCATTCATATCTCATCCACTGCTCACCTCTGCATCCCTCGCCCATATTTCAACCACTGTTCACCTCTGCATCCCTCACCCATATCTCACCCACTGCTCACCTCTGCATCTTTCACCCATATATCATCCACTGCTCACCTCTGCATTCCTTACCCATATCTCATTCACTGCTCACCTCTGCATCCCTCACCCATATCTCACCCACTGCTCACCTCTGCATCTTTCACCCATATATCATCCACTGCTCACCTCTGCATTCCTTACCCATATCTCACCCGCAGCTCACCTCTGCATCCCTCACCCATATCTCATCCACAGATCACCTCTGCATCAATGATCCATATCTCATCCACTGCTCACCTCTGCATCCCCTGCATCCTTCATCCACTGCTTGCCTCTGCATCTCTCATCCATATCTCATCCAGAGCTCACCTCTGCATCCATCATCTATATCTCATCCACTGCTCACCTCTGCATCCCTCACCCATATGTCATCCACTGCTCGCCTCTGCATCCCTCACCCATATCTCATCCACTGCTCACCTCTGCATCTCTCACCCATATCTCATCCACGGCTCACCTCTGCATCCCTCATCCATATCTCATCCATTGCTCACCTCTGCATCAATCATCCATATCTCACCCACTGCTCACCTCTGCATCCCTCACCCATACCTCACCCACAGCTCACCTCTGCATCCCTCACCCATATGTCATCCACTGCTCGCCTCTGCATCCCTCACCCATATCTCATCCACTGCTCACCTCTGCATCTCTCACCCATATCTCATCCATGGCTCACCTCTGCATCCCTCATCCATATCTCATCCACTGCTCACCTCTGCATCTCTCACCCATATCTCACCCACTGCTCACCTCTGCATCCCTCACCCATATCTCATCCACAGCTCACCTCTGCATCAATCATCCATATCTCATCCACAGCTCACCTCTGCATCCCTCATCCATATCTCATCCACAGCTCACCTCTGCATCTCTCATCCATATCTCACCCACTGCTCACCTCTGCATCCCTCATCCATATCTCATCCACAGCTCACCTCTGCATCCCTCATCCATATCTCACCCACTGCTCACCTCTGCATCCCTCATCCATATCTCATCCACTGCTCACCTCTGCATCAATCATCCATATCTCACCCACTGCTCACCTCTGCATCCCTCACCCATACCTCACACATAGCTCACCTCTGCATCTCTCACCCATATCTCACCCACAGCTCACCTCTGCATCCCTCACCCATATCTCACCCACTGCTCACCTCTGCATCCCTCATCCATATCTCATCCACAGCTCACTTCTGCATCAATCATCCATATGTCATCCACTGCTCACCTCTGCATCCCTCACCCATATCTCACCCACTGCTCGCCTCTGCATCCCTCACCCATATCTCATCCACTGCTCACCTCTGCATCCCCTGCATCTTTCATCCACTGTTCACCTCGGCATCCTTCATCCACTGCTGACCTCTGCACCCCCTGTATATCTCATCCACAGCTCACCTCTGCATCCCTCACCCAAATCTCATCCACAGCTCACCTCTTCATCCCTCACCCATATCTCACCCACAGCTCACCTCTGCATCCCTCACCCATATCTCACCCACTGCTCACCTCTGCATCCCTCATCCATATCTCATCCACAGCTCACCTCTGCATCCCTCACCCAAATCTCATCCACAGCTCACCTCTTCATCCCTCACCCATATCTCACCCACAGCTCACCTCTGCATCCCTCACCCATATCTCACCCACTGCTCACCTCTGCATCCCTCACCCATATCTCATCCACTGCTCACCTCTGCATCTCTCACCCATATCTCATCCACTGCTCACCTCTGCATCCCTCACCCATATCTCACCCACAGCTCACCTCTGCATCTCTCACCCATATCTCACCCACAGCTCACCTCTGCATCTCTCGTCCATATCTCACCCACTGCTCACCTCTGCATCCCTCACCCCTATCTGACCCACTGCTCACCTCTGCATTCCTCACCCATATCTCACCCACAGCTCACCTCTGCATCCCTCACCCATATCTCACCCACAGCTCAACTCTGCATCCCTTACCCATATCTCACCCACAGCTCACCTCTGCATCTCTCACCCATATCTCACCCACAGCTCACCTCTGCATCCCTTACCCATATCTCACCCACTGCTCACCTCTGCATCTCTCATCCATATCTCACCCACTGCTCACCTCTGCATCTCTCATCCATATCTCACCCACTGCTCACCTCTGCATCCCTCACCCATATCTCATCCACTGCTTACCTCTGCATCCCTCACACATATCTCACCCACTGCTCACCTCTGCATCCCTCACCCATATCTCATCCACTGCTCACCTCTGCATCCCCTGCATCTTTCATCCACTGCTCACCTCGGCATCCTTCATCCACTGCTGACCTCTGCACCCCCTGTATATCTCATCCACAGCTCACGTCTGCATCCCTAACCCAAATCTCATCAACAGCTCACCTCTGCATCCCTCACCCATATCTCACCCACAGCTCACCTCTGCATCCCTCACCCATATCTCACCCACAGCTCACCTCTGCATCCCTCATCCATATCTCATCCACTTCTCACCTCTGCATCCCTCATCCATATCTCATCCACAGCTCACCTCTGCATCAATCATCCATATCTTATCCACTGCTCACCTCTGCATCCCCTGTATCCTTCATCCACTGCTCACCTCGCCATCCTTCATCCACTGCTGACCTCTGCACCCCCTGTATATCTCATCCACAGCTCACCTCTGCATCCCTAACCCAAATCTCATCCACAGCTCACCTCTGCATCCCTCACCCATATCTCACCCACAGCTCACCTCTGCATCCCTCGTCCATATCTCATCCACTTCTCACCTCTGAATCCCTCACCCATATCTGACCCACTGCTCACCTCTGCATCCCTCACCCAAATCTCATCCACAGCTCACCTCTGCATCCCTCACCCATATCTCACCCACAGCTCACCTCTGCATCCCTCGTTCATATCTCACCCACTGCTCACCTCTGCATCTCTCATCCATATCTCATCCACAGCTCACCTCTGCATCCCTCACCCATATCTCATCCACTGCTTACCTCTGCATCCCTCACCCATATCTCATCCACTGCTTACCTCTGCATCCCTCACCCATATCTCATCCACAGCTCACCTCTGCATCTCTCACCCATATCTCACCCACAGCTCACCTCTGCATCCCTCGTTCATATCTCACCCACTGCTCACCTCTGCATCTCTCACCCATATCTCACCCACAGCTCACCTCTGCATCTCTCACCCATATCTTATCCACTGCTTACCTCTGCAACCCTCACCCATATCTCACCCACTGCTCACCTCTGCATCCCTCACCGATATCTCACCCTCTGCTCACCTCTGCATCCATCATCCATATGTCATCCACTGCTCGCCTCTGCATTCCTCTCCCATATCCCACCCACTGCTCACCTCTGCATCTCTTATCCATATCTCATCCATTGCTTACCTCTGCATCCCTCACCCATATCTCATCCACTGCTCACCTCTGCATCCCTCACCCATATCTCATCCACTGCTTACCTCTGCATTCCTCACCCATATCTCACCTACTGCTCACCTCTGCATCCCTCATCCATATCTCATCCACAGCTCACCGCTGCATCCATCATTCATATCTCATCCACTGCTCACCTCTGCATCCCTCGCCCATATTTCACCCACTGTTCACCTCTGCATCCCTCACCCATATCTCACCCACTGCTCACCTCTGCATCTTTCACCCATATATCATCCACTGCTCACCTCTGCACTCCTTACCCATATCTCATTCACTGCTCACCTCTGCATCCCTCACCCATATCTCACCCACTGCTCACCTCTGCATCTTTCACCCATATATCATCCACTGCTCACCTCTGCATCCCTCACCCATATCTCACCCACAGCTCACCTCTGCATCCCTCATCCATATCTCATCCACTTCTCACCTCTGCATCCCTCATCCATATCTCATCCACAGCTCACCTCTGCATCAATCATCCATATCTTATCCACTGCTCACCTCTGCATCCCCTGTATCCTTCATCCACTGCTCACCTCGCCATCCTTCATCCACTGCTGACCTCTGCACCCCCTGTATATCTCATCCACAGCTCACCTCTGCATCCCTAACCCAAATCTCATCCACAGCTCACCTCTGCATCCCTCACCCATATCTCACCCACAGCTCACCTCTGCATCCCTCGTCCATATCTCATCCACTTCTCACCTCTGAATCCCTCACCCATATCTGACCCACTGCTCACCTCTGCATCCCTCACCCAAATCTCATCCACAGCTCACCTCTGCATCCCTCACCCATATCTCACCCACAGCTCACCTCTGCATCCCTCGTTCATATCTCACCCACTGCTCACCTCTGCATCTCTCATCCATATCTCATCCACAGCTCACCTCTGCATCCCTCACCCATATCTCATCCACTGCTTACCTCTGCATCCCTCACCCATATCTCATCCACTGCTTACCTCTGCATCCCTCACCCATATCTCATCCACAGCTCACCTCTGCATCTCTCACCCATATCTCACCCACAGCTCACCTCTGCATCCCTCGTTCATATCTCACCCACTGCTCACCTCTGCATCTCTCACCCATATCTCACCCACAGCTCACCTCTGCATCTCTCACCCATATCTTATCCACTGCTTACCTCTGCAACCCTCACCCATATCTCACCCACTGCTCACCTCTGCATCCCTCACCGATATCTCACCCTCTGCTCACCTCTGCATCCATCATCCATATGTCATCCACTGCTCGCCTCTGCATTCCTCTCCCATATCCCACCCACTGCTCACCTCTGCATCTCTTATCCATATCTCATCCATTGCTTACCTCTGCATCCCTCACCCATATCTCATCCACTGCTCACCTCTGCATCCCTCACCCATATCTCATCCACTGCTTACCTCTGCATTCCTCACCCATATCTCACCTACTGCTCACCTCTGCATCCCTCATCCATATCTCATCCACAGCTCACCGCTGCATCCATCATTCATATCTCATCCACTGCTCACCTCTGCATCCCTCGCCCATATTTCACCCACTGTTCACCTCTGCATCCCTCACCCATATCTCATCCACTGCTCACCTCTGCATCCCTCACCCATATCTCACCCACAGCTCACCTCTGCATCCCTCATCCATATCTCATCCACTTCTCACCTCTGCATCCCTCATCCATATCTCATCCACAGCTCACCTCTGCATCAATCATCCATATCTTATCCACTGCTCACCTCTGCATCCCCTGTATCCTTCATCCACTGCTCACCTCGCCATCCTTCATCCACTGCTGACCTCTGCACCCCCTGTATATCTCATCCACAGCTCACCTCTGCATCCCTAACCCAAATCTCATCCACAGCTCACCTCTGCATCCCTCACCCATATCTCACCCACAGCTCACCTCTGCATCCCTCGTCCATATCTCATCCACTTCTCACCTCTGAATCCCTCACCCATATCTGACCCACTGCTCACCTCTGCATCCCTCACCCAAATCTCATCCACAGCTCACCTCTGCATCCCTCACCCATATCTCACCCACAGCTCACCTCTGCATCCCTCGTTCATATCTCACCCACTGCTCACCTCTGCATCTCTCATCCATATCTCATCCACAGCTCACCTCTGCATCCCTCACCCATATCTCATCCACTGCTTACCTCTGCATCCCTCACCCATATCTCATCCACTGCTTACCTCTGCATCCCTCACCCATATCTCATCCACAGCTCACCTCTGCATCTCTCACCCATATCTCACCCACAGCTCACCTCTGCATCCCTCGTTCATATCTCACCCACTGCTCACCTCTGCATCTCTCACCCATATCTCACCCACAGCTCACCTCTGCATCTCTCACCCATATCTTATCCACTGCTTACCTCTGCAACCCTCACCCATATCTCACCCACTGCTCACCTCTGCATCCCTCACCGATATCTCACCCTCTGCTCACCTCTGCATCCATCATCCATATGTCATCCACTGCTCGCCTCTGCATTCCTCTCCCATATCCCACCCACTGCTCACCTCTGCATCTCTTATCCATATCTCATCCATTGCTTACCTCTGCATCCCTCACCCATATCTCATCCACTGCTCACCTCTGCATCCCTCACCCATATCTCATCCACTGCTTACCTCTGCATTCCTCACCCATATCTCACCTACTGCTCACCTCTGCATCCCTCATCCATATCTCATCCACAGCTCACCGCTGCATCCATCATTCATATCTCATCCACTGCTCACCTCTGCATCCCTCGCCCATATTTCACCCACTGTTCACCTCTGCATCCCTCACCCATATCTCATCCACTGCTCACCTCTGCATCCCTCACCCATATCTCACCCACAGCTCACCTCTGCATCCCTCATCCATATCTCATCCACTTCTCACCTCTGCATCCCTCATCCATATCTCATCCACAGCTCACCTCTGCATCAATCATCCATATCTTATCCACTGCTCACCTCTGCATCCCCTGTATCCTTCATCCACTGCTCACCTCGCCATCCTTCATCCACTGCTGACCTCTGCACCCCCTGTATATCTCATCCACAGCTCACCTCTGCATCCCTAACCCAAATCTCATCCACAGCTCACCTCTGCATCCCTCACCCATATCTCACCCACAGCTCACCTCTGCATCCCTCGTCCATATCTCATCCACTTCTCACCTCTGAATCCCTCACCCATATCTGACCCACTGCTCACCTCTGCATCCCTCACCCAAATCTCATCCACAGCTCACCTCTGCATCCCTCACCCATATCTCACCCACAGCTCACCTCTGCATCCCTCGTTCATATCTCACCCACTGCTCACCTCTGCATCTCTCATCCATATCTCATCCACAGCTCACCTCTGCATCCCTCACCCATATCTCATCCACTGCTTACCTCTGCATCCCTCACCCATATCTCATCCACTGCTTACCTCTGCATCCCTCACCCATATCTCATCCACAGCTCACCTCTGCATCTCTCACCCATATCTCACCCACAGCTCACCTCTGCATCCCTCGTTCATATCTCACCCACTGCTCACCTCTGCATCTCTCACCCATATCTCACCCACAGCTCACCTCTGCATCTCTCACCCATATCTTATCCACTGCTTACCTCTGCAACCCTCACCCATATCTCACCCACTGCTCACCTCTGCATCCCTCACCGATATCTCACCCTCTGCTCACCTCTGCATCCATCATCCATATGTCATCCACTGCTCGCCTCTGCATTCCTCTCCCATATCCCACCCACTGCTCACCTCTGCATCTCTTATCCATATCTCATCCATTGCTTACCTCTGCATCCCTCACCCATATCTCATCCACTGCTCACCTCTGCATCCCTCACCCATATCTCATCCACTGCTTACCTCTGCATTCCTCACCCATATCTCACCTACTGCTCACCTCTGCATCCCTCATCCATATCTCATCCACAGCTCACCGCTGCATCCATCATTCATATCTCATCCACTGCTCACCTCTGCATCCCTCGCCCATATTTCACCCACTGTTCACCTCTGCATCCCTCACCCATATCTCACCCACTGCTCACCTCTGCATCTTTCACCCATATATCATCCACTGCTCACCTCTGCATTCCTTACCCATATCTCATTCACTGCTCACCTCTGCATCCCTCACCCATATCTCACCCACTGCTCACCTCTGCATCTTTCACCCATATATCATCCACTGCTCACCTCTGCATTCCTTACCCATATCTCACCCGCAGCTCACCTCTGCATCCCTCACCCATATCTCATCCACAGATCACCTCTGCATCAATGATCCATATCTCATCCACTGCTCACCTCTGCATCCCCTGCATCCTTCATCCACTGCTTGCCTCTGCATCTCTCATCCATATCTCATCCACAGCTCACCTCTGCATCCCTCACCCATATCTCATCCACTGCTTACCTCTGCATCCCTCACCCATATCTCATCCACTGCTTACCTCTGCATCCCTCACCCATATCTCATCCACAGCTCACCTCTGCAACCCTAACACAAATCTCATCCACAGCTCACCTCTGCATCCCTCACCCATATCTCACCCACAGCTCACCTCTGCATCCCTCGTCCATATCTCATCCACTTCTCACCTCTGAATCCCTCACCCATATCTGACCCACTGCTCACCTCTGCATCCCTCACCCAAATCTCATCCACAGCTCACCTCTGCATCCCTCACCCATATCTCATCCACTGCTCACCTTTGCATCCCTCGTCCATATCTCATCCACTTCTCACCTCTGAATCCCTCACCCATATCTGACCCACTGCTCACCTCTGCATCCCTCACCCATATCTCACCCACAGCTCACCTCTGCATCCCTCACCCATATCTCACCCACTGCTCACCTCTGCATCCCTCATCCATATCTCATCCACAGCTCACCTCTGCATCAATCATCCATATGTCATCCACTGCTCACCTCTGCATCCCTCACCCATATCTCACCCACTGCTCGCCTCTGCATCCCTCACCCATATCTCATCCACTGCTCACCTCTGCATCCCCTGCATCTTTCATCCACTGTTCACCTCGGCATCCTTCATCCACTGCTGACCTCTGCACCCCCTGTATATCTCATCCACAGCTCACCTCTGCATCCCTCACCCAAATCTCATCCACAGCTCACCTCTTCATCCCTCACCCATATCTCACCCACAGCTCACCTCTGCATCCCTCACCCATATCTCACCCACTGCTCACCTCTGCATCCCTCATCCATATCTCATCCACAGCTCACCTCTGCATCCCTCACCCAAATCTCATCCACAGCTCACCTCTTCATCCCTCACCCATATCTCACCCACAGCTCACCTCTGCATCCCTCACCCATATCTCACCCACTGCTCACCTCTGCATCCCTCACCCATATCTCATCCACTGCTCACCTCTGCATCTCTCACCCATATCTCATCCACTGCTCACCTCTGCATCCCTCACCCATATCTCACCCACAGCTCACCTCTGCATCTCTCACCCATATCTCACCCACAGCTCACCTCTGCATCTCTCGTCCATATCTCACCCACTGCTCACCTCTGCATCCCTCACCCCTATCTGACCCACTGCTCACCTCTGCATTCCTCACCCATATCTCACCCACAGCTCACCTCTGCATCCCTCACCCATATCTCACCCACAGCTCAACTCTGCATCCCTTACCCATATCTCACCCACAGCTCACCTCTGCATCTCTCACCCATATCTCACCCACAGCTCACCTCTGCATCCCTTACCCATATCTCACCCACTGCTCACCTCTGCATCTCTCATCCATATCTCACCCACTGCTCACCTCTGCATCTCTCATCCATATCTCACCCACTGCTCACCTCTGCATCCCTCACCCATATCTCATCCACTGCTTACCTCTGCATCCCTCACACATATCTCACCCACTGCTCACCTCTGCATCCCTCACCCATATCTCATCCACTGCTCACCTCTGCATCCCCTGCATCTTTCATCCACTGCTCACCTCGGCATCCTTCATCCACTGCTGACCTCTGCACCCCCTGTATATCTCATCCACAGCTCACGTCTGCATCCCTAACCCAAATCTCATCAACAGCTCACCTCTGCATCCCTCACCCATATCTCACCCACAGCTCACCTCTGCATCCCTCACCCATATCTCACCCACAGCTCACCTCTGCATCCCTCATCCATATCTCATCCACTTCTCACCTCTGCATCCCTCATCCATATCTCATCCACAGCTCACCTCTGCATCAATCATCCATATCTTATCCACTGCTCACCTCTGCATCCCCTGTATCCTTCATCCACTGCTCACCTCGCCATCCTTCATCCACTGCTGACCTCTGCACCCCCTGTATATCTCATCCACAGCTCACCTCTGCATCCCTAACCCAAATCTCATCCACAGCTCACCTCTGCATCCCTCACCCATATCTCACCCACAGCTCACCTCTGCATCCCTCGTCCATATCTCATCCACTTCTCACCTCTGAATCCCTCACCCATATCTGACCCACTGCTCACCTCTGCATCCCTCACCCAAATCTCATCCACAGCTCACCTCTGCATCCCTCACCCATATCTCACCCACAGCTCACCTCTGCATCCCTCGTTCATATCTCACCCACTGCTCACCTCTGCATCTCTCATCCATATCTCATCCACAGCTCACCTCTGCATCCCTCACCCATATCTCATCCACTGCTTACCTCTGCATCCCTCACCCATATCTCATCCACTGCTTACCTCTGCATCCCTCACCCATATCTCATCCACAGCTCACCTCTGCATCTCTCACCCATATCTCACCCACAGCTCACCTCTGCATCCCTCGTTCATATCTCACCCACTGCTCACCTCTGCATCTCTCACCCATATCTCACCCACAGCTCACCTCTGCATCTCTCACCCATATCTTATCCACTGCTTACCTCTGCAACCCTCACCCATATCTCACCCACTGCTCACCTCTGCATCCCTCACCGATATCTCACCCTCTGCTCACCTCTGCATCCATCATCCATATGTCATCCACTGCTCGCCTCTGCATTCCTCTCCCATATCCCACCCACTGCTCACCTCTGCATCTCTTATCCATATCTCTTCCACTGCTTACCTCTGCATCCCTCACCCATATCTCATCCACTGCTCACCTCTGCATCCCTCACCCATATCTCATCCACTGCTTACCTCTGCATTCCTCACCCATATCTCACCTACTGCTCACCTCTGCATCCCTCATCCATATCTCATCCACAGCTCACCGCTGCATCCATCATTCATATCTCATCCACTGCTCACCTCTGCATCCCTCGCCCATATTTCACCCACTGTTCACCTCTGCATCCCTCACCCATATCTCACCCACTGCTCACCTCTGCATCTTTCACCCATATATCATCCACTGCTCACCTCTGCATTCCTTACCCATATCTCATTCACTGCTCACCTCTGCATCCCTCACCCATATCTCACCCACTGCTCACCTCTGCATCTTTCACCCATATATCATCCACTGCTCACCTCTGCATTCCTTACCCATATCTCACCCGCAGCTCACCTCTGCATCCCTCACCCATATCTCATCCACAGATCACCTCTGCATCAATGATCCATATCTCATCCACTGCTCACCTCTGCATCCCCTGCATCCTTCATCCACTGCTTGCCTCTGCATCTCTCATCCATATCTCATCCAGAGCTCACCTCTGCATCCATCATCTATATCTCATCCACTGCTCACCTCTGCATCCCTCACCCATATGTCATCCACTGCTCGCCTCTGCATCCCTCACCCATATCTCATCCACTGCTCACCTCTGCATCTCTCACCCATATCTCATCCACGGCTCACCTCTGCATCCCTCATCCATATCTCATCCATTGCTCACCTCTGCATCAATCATCCATATCTCACCCACTGCTCACCTCTGCATCCCTCACCCATACCTCACCCACAGCTCACCTCTGCATCCCTCACCCATATGTCATCCACTGCTCGCCTCTGCATCCCTCACCCATATCTCATCCACTGCTCACCTCTGCATCTCTCACCCATATCTCATCCACGGCTCACCTCTGCATCCCTCATCCATATCTCATCCACTGCTCACCTCTGCATCTCTCACCCATATCTCACCCACTGCTCACCTCTGCATCCCTCACCCATATCTCATCCACAGCTCACCTCTGCATCAATCATCCATATCTCATCCACAGCTCACCTCTGCATCCCTCATCCATATCTCATCCACAGCTCACCTCTGCATCTCTCATCCATATCTCACCCACTGCTCACCTCTGCATCCCTCATCCATATCTCATCCACAGCTCACCTCTGCATCCCTCATCCATATCTCACCCACTGCTCACCTCTGCATCCCTCATCCATATCTCATCCACTGCTCACCTCTGCATCAATCATCCATATCTCACCCACTGCTCACCTCTGCATCCCTCACCCATACCTCACACATAGCTCACCTCTGCATCTCTCACCCATATTTCACCCACAGCTCACCTCTGCATCCCTCACCCATATCTCACCCACTGCTCACCTCTGCATCCCTCATCCATATCTCATCCACAGCTCACCTCTGCATCAATCATCCATATGTCATCCACTGCTCACCTCTGCATCCCTCACCCATATCTCACCCACTGCTCGCCTCTGCATCCCTCACCCATATCTCATCCACTGCTCACCTCTGCATCCCCTGCATCTTTCATCCACTGTTCACCTCGGCATCCTTCATCCACTGCTGACCTCTGCACCCCCTGTATATCTCATCCACAGCTCACCTCTGCATCCCTCACCCAAATCTCATCCACAGCTCACCTCTTCATCCCTCACCCATATCTCACCCACAGCTCACCTCTGCATCCCTCACCCATATCTCACCCACTGCTCACCTCTGCATCCCTCATCCATATCTCATCCACAGCTCACCTCTGCATCCCTCACCCAAATCTCATCCACAGCTCACCTCTTCATCCCTCACCCATATCTCACCCACAGCTCACCTCTGCATCCCTCACCCATATCTCACCCACTGCTCACCTCTGCATCCCTCACCCATATCTCATCCACTGCTCACCTCTGCATCTCTCACCCATATCTCATCCACTGCTCACCTCTGCATCCCTCACCCATATCTCACCCACAGCTCACCTCTGCATCTCTCATCCATATCTCACCCACTGCTCACCTCTGCATCCCTCACCCCTATCTGACCCACTGCTCACCTATGCATCCCTCACCCATATCTCACTCACAGCTCACCTCTGCATCTCTCACCCATATCTCACCCACAGCTCACCTCTGCATCCCTCATTCATATCTCATCCACTGCTTACCTCTGCATCCCTCACCCATATCTCATCCACTGCTCACCTCTGCATCCCTCACCCATATCTCACCCACTGCTCACCTCTGCATCTTTCATCCATATCTCACCCACTGCTCACCTCTGCATCTCTCATCCATATCTCATCCTCTGCATCCCTCACCCATATCTCACCCACAGCTCACCTCTGCATCTCTCACCCATATCTCACCCACAGCTCACCTCTGCATCCCTCATCCATATCTCATCCACTTCTCACCTCTGCATCCCTCATCCATATCTCATCCACAGCTCACCTCTGCATCAATCATCCATATCTTATCCACTGCTCACCTCTGCATCCTCTGTATCCTTCATCCACTGCTCACCTCGCCATCCTTCATCCACTGCTGACCTCTGCACCCCCTGTATATCTCATCCACAGCTCACCTCTGCATCCCTAACCCAAATCTCATCCACAGCTCACCTCTGCATCCCTCACCCATATCTCACCCACAGCTCACCTCTGCATCCCTCGTCCATATCTCATCCACTTCTCACCTCTGAATCCCTCACCCATATCTCATCCACAGCTCACCTCTGCATCCCTCATCCATATCTCACCCACTGCTCACCTCTGCATCCCTCATCCATATCTCATCCACTGCTCACCTCTGCATCAATCATCCATATCTCACCCACTGCTCACCTCTGCATCCCTCACCCATACCTCACACATAGCTCACCTCTGCATCTCTCACCCATATCTCACCCACAGCTCACCTCTGCATCCCTCACCCATATCTCACCCACTGCTCACCTCTGCATCCCTCATCCATATCTCATCCACAGCTCACCTCTGCATCAATCATCCATATGTCATCCACTGCTCACCTCTGCATCCCTCACCCATATCTCACCCACTGCTCGCCTCTGCATCCCTCACCCATATCTCATCCACTGCTCACCTCTGCATCCCCTGCATCTTTCATCCACTGTTCACCTCGGCATCCTTCATCCACTGCTGACCTCTGCACCCCCTGTATATCTCATCCACAGCTCACCTCTGCATCCCTCACCCAAATCTCATCCACAGCTCACCTCTTCATCCCTCACCCATATCTCACCCACAGCTCACCTCTGCATCCCTCACCCATATCTCACCCACTGCTCACCTCTGCATCCCTCATCCATATCTCATCCACAGCTCACCTCTGCATCCCTCACCCAAATCTCATCCACAGCTCACCTCTTCATCCCTCACCCATATCTCACCCACAGCTCACCTCTGCATCCCTCACCCATATCTCACCCACTGCTCACCTCTGCATCCCTCACCCATATCTCATCCACTGCTCACCTCTGCATCTCTCACCCATATCTCATCCACTGCTCACCTCTGCATCCCTCACCCATATCTCACCCACAGCTCACCTCTGCATCTCTCACCCATATCTCACCCACAGCTCACCTCTGCATCTCTCGTCCATATCTCACCCACTGCTCACCTCTGCATCCCTCACCCCTATCTGACCCACTGCTCACCTCTGCATTCCTCACCCATATCTCACCCACAGCTCACCTCTGCATCCCTCACCCATATCTCACCCACAGCTCAACTCTGCATCCCTTACCCATATCTCACCCACAGCTCACCTCTGCATCTCTCACCCATATCTCACCCACAGCTCACCTCTGCATCCCTTACCCATATCTCACCCACTGCTCACCTCTGCATCTCTCATCCATATCTCACCCACTGCTCACCTCTGCATCTCTCATCCATATCTCACCCACTGCTCACCTCTGCATCCCTCACCCATATCTCATCCACTGCTTACCTCTGCATCCCTCACACATATCTCACCCACTGCTCACCTCTGCATCCCTCACCCATATCTCATCCACTGCTCACCTCTGCATCCCCTGCATCTTTCATCCACTGCTCACCTCGGCATCCTTCATCCACTGCTGACCTCTGCACCCCCTGTATATCTCATCCACAGCTCACGTCTGCATCCCTAACCCAAATCTCATCAACAGCTCACCTCTGCATCCCTCACCCATATCTCACCCACAGCTCACCTCTGCATCCCTCACCCATATCTCACCCACAGCTCACCTCTGCATCCCTCATCCATATCTCATCCACTTCTCACCTCTGCATCCCTCATCCATATCTCATCCACAGCTCACCTCTGCATCAATCATCCATATCTTATCCACTGCTCACCTCTGCATCCCCTGTATCCTTCATCCACTGCTCACCTCGCCATCCTTCATCCACTGCTGACCTCTGCACCCCCTGTATATCTCATCCACAGCTCACCTCTGCATCCCTAACCCAAATCTCATCCACAGCTCACCTCTGCATCCCTCACCCATATCTCACCCACAGCTCACCTCTGCATCCCTCGTCCATATCTCATCCACTTCTCACCTCTGAATCCCTCACCCATATCTGACCCACTGCTCACCTCTGCATCCCTCACCCAAATCTCATCCACAGCTCACCTCTGCATCCCTCACCCATATCTCACCCACAGCTCACCTCTGCATCCCTCGTTCATATCTCACCCACTGCTCACCTCTGCATCTCTCATCCATATCTCATCCACAGCTCACCTCTGCATCCCTCACCCATATCTCATCCACTGCTTACCTCTGCATCCCTCACCCATATCTCATCCACTGCTTACCTCTGCATCCCTCACCCATATCTCATCCACAGCTCACCTCTGCATCTCTCACCCATATCTCACCCACAGCTCACCTCTGCATCCCTCGTTCATATCTCACCCACTGCTCACCTCTGCATCTCTCACCCATATCTCACCCACAGCTCACCTCTGCATCTCTCACCCATATCTTATCCACTGCTTACCTCTGCAACCCTCACCCATATCTCACCCACTGCTCACCTCTGCATCCCTCACCGATATCTCACCCTCTGCTCACCTCTGCATCCATCATCCATATGTCATCCACTGCTCGCCTCTGCATTCCTCTCCCATATCCCACCCACTGCTCACCTCTGCATCTCTTATCCATATCTCATCCATTGCTTACCTCTGCATCCCTCACCCATATCTCATCCACTGCTCACCTCTGCATCCCTCACCCATATCTCACCCACAGCTCACCTCTGCATCCCTCATCCATATCTCATCCACTTCTCACCTCTGCATCCCTCATCCATATCTCATCCACAGCTCACCTCTGCATCAATCATCCATATCTTATCCACTGCTCACCTCTGCATCCCCTGTATCCTTCATCCACTGCTCACCTCGCCATCCTTCATCCACTGCTGACCTCTGCACCCCCTGTATATCTCATCCACAGCTCACCTCTGCATCCCTAACCCAAATCTCATCCACAGCTCACCTCTGCATCCCTCACCCATATCTCACCCACAGCTCACCTCTGCATCCCTCGTCCATATCTCATCCACTTCTCACCTCTGAATCCCTCACCCATATCTGACCCACTGCTCACCTCTGCATCCCTCACCCAAATCTCATCCACAGCTCACCTCTGCATCCCTCACCCATATCTCACCCACAGCTCACCTCTGCATCCCTCGTTCATATCTCACCCACTGCTCACCTCTGCATCTCTCATCCATATCTCATCCACAGCTCACCTCTGCATCCCTCACCCATATCTCATCCACTGCTTACCTCTGCATCCCTCACCCATATCTCATCCACTGCTTACCTCTGCATCCCTCACCCATATCTCATCCACAGCTCACCTCTGCATCTCTCACCCATATCTCACCCACAGCTCACCTCTGCATCCCTCGTTCATATCTCACCCACTGCTCACCTCTGCATCTCTCACCCATATCTCACCCACAGCTCACCTCTGCATCTCTCACCCATATCTTATCCACTGCTTACCTCTGCAACCCTCACCCATATCTCACCCACTGCTCACCTCTGCATCCCTCACCGATATCTCACCCTCTGCTCACCTCTGCATCCATCATCCATATGTCATCCACTGCTCGCCTCTGCATTCCTCTCCCATATCCCACCCACTGCTCACCTCTGCATCTCTTATCCATATCTCATCCATTGCTTACCTCTGCATCCCTCACCCATATCTCATCCACTGCTCACCTCTGCATCCCTCACCCATATCTCATCCACTGCTTACCTCTGCATTCCTCACCCATATCTCACCTACTGCTCACCTCTGCATCCCTCATCCATATCTCATCCACAGCTCACCGCTGCATCCATCATTCATATCTCATCCACTGCTCACCTCTGCATCCCTCGCCCATATTTCACCCACTGTTCACCTCTGCATCCCTCACCCATATCTCACCCACTGCTCACCTCTGCATCTTTCACCCATATATCATCCACTGCTCACCTCTGCATTCCTTACCCATATCTCATTCACTGCTCACCTCTGCATCCCTCACCCATATCTCACCCACTGCTCACCTCTGCATCTTTCACCCATATATCATCCACTGCTCACCTCTGCATTCCTTACCCATATCTCACCCGCAGCTCACCTCTGCATCCCTCACCCATATCTCATCCACAGATCACCTCTGCATCAATGATCCATATCTCATCCACTGCTCACCTCTGCATCCCCTGCATCCTTCATCCACTGCTTGCCTCTGCATCTCTCATCCATATCTCATCCAGAGCTCACCTCTGCATCCATCATCTATATCTCATCCACTGCTCACCTCTGCATCCCTCACCCATATGTCATCCACTGCTCGCCTCTGCATCCCTCACCCATATCTCATCCACTGCTCACCTCTGCATCTCTCACCCATATCTCATCCACGGCTCACCTCTGCATCCCTCATCCATATCTCATCCATTGCTCACCTCTGCATCAATCATCCATATCTCACCCACTGCTCACCTCTGCATCCCTCACCCATACCTCACCCACAGCTCACCTCTGCATCCCTCACCCATATGTCATCCACTGCTCGCCTCTGCATCCCTCACCCATATCTCATCCACTGCTCACCTCTGCATCTCTCACCCATATCTCATCCACGGCTCACCTCTGCATCCCTCATCCATATCTCATCCACTGCTCACCTCTGCATCTCTCACCCATATCTCACCCACTGCTCACCTCTGCATCCCTCACCCATATCTCATCCACAGCTCACCTCTGCATCAATCATCCATATCTCATCCACAGCTCACCTCTGCATCCCTCATCCATATCTCATCCACAGCTCACCTCTGCATCTCTCATCCATATCTCACCCACTGCTCACCTCTGCATCCCTCATCCATATCTCATCCACAGCTCACCTCTGCATCCCTCATCCATATCTCACCCACTGCTCACCTCTGCATCCCTCATCCATATCTCATCCACTGCTCACCTCTGCATCAATCATCCATATCTCACCCACTGCTCACCTCTGCATCCCTCACCCATACCTCACACATAGCTCACCTCTGCATCTCTCACCCATATTTCACCCACAGCTCACCTCTGCATCCCTCACCCATATCTCACCCACTGCTCACCTCTGCATCCCTCATCCATATCTCATCCACAGCTCACCTCTGCATCAATCATCCATATGTCATCCACTGCTCACCTCTGCATCCCTCACCCATATCTCACCCACTGCTCGCCTCTGCATCCCTCACCCATATCTCATCCACTGCTCACCTCTGCATCCCCTGCATCTTTCATCCACTGTTCACCTCGGCATCCTTCATCCACTGCTGACCTCTGCACCCCCTGTATATCTCATCCACAGCTCACCTCTGCATCCCTCACCCAAATCTCATCCACAGCTCACCTCTTCATCCCTCACCCATATCTCACCCACAGCTCACCTCTGCATCCCTCACCCATATCTCACCCACTGCTCACCTCTGCATCCCTCATCCATATCTCATCCACAGCTCACCTCTGCATCCCTCACCCAAATCTCATCCACAGCTCACCTCTTCATCCCTCACCCATATCTCACCCACAGCTCACCTCTGCATCCCTCACCCATATCTCACCCACTGCTCACCTCTGCATCTCTCACCCATATCTCATCCACTGCTCACCTCTGCATCCCTCACCCATATCTCACCCACAGCTCACCTCTGCATCTCTCATCCATATCTCACCCACTGCTCACCTCTGCATCCCTCACCCCTATCTGACCCACTGCTCACCTATGCATCCCTCACCCATATCTCACTCACAGCTCACCTCTGCATCTCTCACCCATATCTCACCCACAGCTCACCTCTGCATCCCTCATTCATATCTCATCCACTGCTTACCTCTGCATCCCTCACCCATATCTCATCCACTGCTCACCTCTGCATCCCTCACCCATATCTCACCCACTGCTCACCTCTGCATCTCTCATCCATATCTCACCCACTGCTCACCTCTGCATCTCTCATCCATATCTCATCCTCTGCATCCCTCACCCATATCTCACCCACAGCTCACCTCTGCATCTCTCACCCACAGCTCACCTCTGCATCTCTCGTCCATATCTCACCCACTGCTCACCTCTGCATCCCTCACCCCTATCTGACCCACTGCTCACCTCTGCATTCCTCACCCATATCTCACCCACAGCTCACCTCTGCATCCCTCACCCATATCTCACCCACAGCTCACCTCTGCATCCCTTACCCATATCTCACCCACAGCTCACCTCTGCATCTCTCACCCATATCTCACCCACAGCTCACCTCTGCATCCCTTATCCATATCTCACCCACTGCTCACCTCTGCATCTCACCCACTGCTCACCTCTGCATCTCTCATCCATATCTCACCCACTGCTCACCTCTGCATCCCTCACCCATATCTCATCCACTGCTTACCTCTGCATCCCTCACCCATATCTCACCCACTGCTCACCTCTGCATCCCTCACCCATATTTCATCCACTGCTCACCTCTGCATCCCCTGCATCTTTCATCCACTGCTCACCTCGGCATCCTTCATCCACTGCTGACCTCTGCACCCCCTGTATATCTCATCCACAGCTCATGTCTGCATCCCTAACCCAAATCTCATCAACAGCTCACATCTGCATCCCTCACCCATATCTCACCCACAGCTCACCTCTGCATCCCTCACCCATATCTCACCCACAGCTCACCTCTGCATCCCTCATCCATATCTCATCCACTTCTCACCTCTGCATCCCTCATCCATATCTCATCCACAGCTCACCTCTGCATCAATCATCCATATCTTATCCACTGCTCACCTCTGCATCCTCTGTATCCTTCATCCACTGCTCACCTCGCCATCCTTCATCCACTGCTGACCTCTGCACCCCCTGTATATCTCATCCACAGCTCACCTCTGCATCCCTAACCCAAATCTCATCCACAGCTCACCTCTGCATCCCTCACCCATATCTCACCCACAGCTCACCTCTGCATCCCTCGTCCATATCTCATCCACTTCTCACCTCTGAATCCCTCACCCATATCTCATCCACAGCTCACCTCTGCATCCCTCATCCATATCTCACCCACTGCTCACCTCTGCATCCCTCATCCATATCTCATCCACTGCTCACCTCTGCATCAATCATCCATATCTCACCCACTGCTCACCTCTGCATCCCTCACCCATACCTCACACATAGCTCACCTCTGCATCTCTCACCCATATCTCACCCACAGCTCACCTCTGCATCCCTCACCCATATCTCACCCACTGCTCACCTCTGCATCCCTCATCCATATCTCATCCACAGCTCACCTCTGCATCAATCATCCATATGTCATCCACTGCTCACCTCTGCATCCCTCACCCATATGTCATCCACTGCTCGCCTCTGCATCCCTCACCCATATCTCATCCACTGCTCACCTCTGCATCTCTCACCCATATCTCATCCACGGCTCACCTCTGCATCCCTCATCCATATCTCATCCACTGCTCACCTCTGCATCTCTCACCCATATCTCACCCACTGCTCACCTCTGCATCCCTCACCCATATCTCATCCACAGCTCACCTCTGCATCAATCATCCATATCTCATCCACAGCTCACCTCTGCATCCCTCATCCATATCTCATCCACAGCTCACCTCTGCATCTCTCATCCATATCTCACCCACTGCTCACCTCTGCATCCCTCATCCATATCTCATCCACAGCTCACCTCTGCATCCCTCATCCATATCTCACCCACTGCTCACCTCTGCATCCCTCATCCATATCTCATCCACTGCTCACCTCTGCATCAATCATCCATATCTCACCCACTGCTCACCTCTGCATCCCTCACCCATACCTCACACATAGCTCACCTCTGCATCTCTCACCCATATTTCACCCACAGCTCACCTCTGCATCCCTCACCCATATCTCACCCACTGCTCACCTCTGCATCCCTCATCCATATCTCATCCACAGCTCACCTCTGCATCAATCATCCATATGTCATCCACTGCTCACCTCTGCATCCCTCACCCATATCTCACCCACTGCTCGCCTCTGCATCCCTCACCCATATCTCATCCACTGCTCACCTCTGCATCCCCTGCATCTTTCATCCACTGTTCACCTCGGCATCCTTCATCCACTGCTGACCTCTGCACCCCCTGTATATCTCATCCACAGCTCACCTCTGCATCCCTCACCCAAATCTCATCCACAGCTCACCTCTTCATCCCTCACCCATATCTCACCCACAGCTCACCTCTGCATCCCTCACCCATATCTCACCCACTGCTCACCTCTGCATCCCTCATCCATATCTCATCCACAGCTCACCTCTGCATCCCTCACCCAAATCTCATCCACAGCTCACCTCTTCATCCCTCACCCATATCTCACCCACAGCTCACCTCTGCATCCCTCACCCATATCTCACCCACTGCTCACCTCTGCATCCCTCACCCATATCTCATCCACTGCTCACCTCTGCATCTCTCACCCATATCTCATCCACTGCTCACCTCTGCATCCCTCACCCATATCTCACCCACAGCTCACCTCTGCATCTCTCATCCATATCTCACCCACTGCTCACCTCTGCATCCCTCACCCCTATCTGACCCACTGCTCACCTATGCATCCCTCACCCATATCTCACTCACAGCTCACCTCTGCATCTCTCACCCATATCTCACCCACAGCTCACCTCTGCATCCCTCATTCATATCTCATCCACTGCTTACCTCTGCATCCCTCACCCATATCTCATCCACTGCTCACCTCTGCATCCCTCACCCATATCTCACCCACTGCTCACCTCTGCATCTTTCATCCATATCTCACCCACTGCTCACCTCTGCATCTCTCATCCATATCTCATCCTCTGCATCCCTCACCCATATCTCACCCACAGCTCACCTCTGCATCTCTCACCCATATCTCACCCACAGCTCACCTCTGCATCCCTCATCCATATCTCATCCACTTCTCACCTCTGCATCCCTCATCCATATCTCATCCACAGCTCACCTCTGCATCAATCATCCATATCTTATCCACTGCTCACCTCTGCATCCTCTGTATCCTTCATCCACTGCTCACCTCGCCATCCTTCATCCACTGCTGACCTCTGCACCCCCTGTATATCTCATCCACAGCTCACCTCTGCATCCCTAACCCAAATCTCATCCACAGCTCACCTCTGCATCCCTCACCCATATCTCACCCACAGCTCACCTCTGCATCCCTCGTCCATATCTCATCCACTTCTCACCTCTGAATCCCTCACCCATATCTCATCCACAGCTCACCTCTGCATCCCTCATCCATATCTCACCCACTGCTCACCTCTGCATCCCTCATCCATATCTCATCCACTGCTCACCTCTGCATCAATCATCCATATCTCACCCACTGCTCACCTCTGCATCCCTCACCCATACCTCACACATAGCTCACCTCTGCATCTCTCACCCATATCTCACCCACAGCTCACCTCTGCATCCCTCACCCATATCTCACCCACTGCTCACCTCTGCATCCCTCATCCATATCTCATCCACAGCTCACCTCTGCATCAATCATCCATATGTCATCCACTGCTCACCTCTGCATCCCTCACCCATATCTCACCCACTGCTCGCCTCTGCATCCCTCACCCATATCTCATCCACTGCTCACCTCTGCATCCCCTGCATCTTTCATCCACTGTTCACCTCGGCATCCTTCATCCACTGCTGACCTCTGCACCCCCTGTATATCTCATCCACAGCTCACCTCTGCATCCCTCACCCAAATCTCATCCACAGCTCACCTCTTCATCCCTCACCCATATCTCACCCACAGCTCACCTCTGCATCCCTCACCCATATCTCACCCACTGCTCACCTCTGCATCCCTCATCCATATCTCATCCACAGCTCACCTCTGCATCCCTCACCCAAATCTCATCCACAGCTCACCTCTTCATCCCTCACCCATATCTCACCCACAGCTCACCTCTGCATCCCTCACCCATATCTCACCCACTGCTCACCTCTGCATCCCTCACCCATATCTCATCCACTGCTCACCTCTGCATCTCTCACCCATATCTCATCCACTGCTCACCTCTGCATCCCTCACCCATATCTCACCCACAGCTCACCTCTGCATCTCTCACCCATATCTCACCCACAGCTCACCTCTGCATCTCTCGTCCATATCTCACCCACTGCTCACCTCTGCATCCCTCACCCCTATCTGACCCACTGCTCACCTCTGCATTCCTCACCCATATCTCACCCACAGCTCACCTCTGCATCCCTCACCCATATCTCACCCACAGCTCAACTCTGCATCCCTTACCCATATCTCACCCACAGCTCACCTCTGCATCTCTCACCCATATCTCACCCACAGCTCACCTCTGCATCCCTTACCCATATCTCACCCACTGCTCACCTCTGCATCTCTCATCCATATCTCACCCACTGCTCACCTCTGCATCTCTCATCCATATCTCACCCACTGCTCACCTCTGCATCCCTCACCCATATCTCATCCACTGCTTACCTCTGCATCCCTCACACATATCTCACCCACTGCTCACCTCTGCATCCCTCACCCATATCTCATCCACTGCTCACCTCTGCATCCCCTGCATCTTTCATCCACTGCTCACCTCGGCATCCTTCATCCACTGCTGACCTCTGCACCCCCTGTATATCTCATCCACAGCTCACGTCTGCATCCCTAACCCAAATCTCATCAACAGCTCACCTCTGCATCCCTCACCCATATCTCACCCACAGCTCACCTCTGCATCCCTCACCCATATCTCACCCACAGCTCACCTCTGCATCCCTCATCCATATCTCATCCACTTCTCACCTCTGCATCCCTCATCCATATCTCATCCACAGCTCACCTCTGCATCAATCATCCATATCTTATCCACTGCTCACCTCTGCATCCCCTGTATCCTTCATCCACTGCTCACCTCGCCATCCTTCATCCACTGCTGACCTCTGCACCCCCTGTATATCTCATCCACAGCTCACCTCTGCATCCCTAACCCAAATCTCATCCACAGCTCACCTCTGCATCCCTCACCCATATCTCACCCACAGCTCACCTCTGCATCCCTCGTCCATATCTCATCCACTTCTTACCTCTGAATCCCTCACCCATATCTGACCCACTGCTCACCTCTGCATCCCTCACCCAAATCTCATCCACAGCTCACCTCTGCATCCCTCACCCATATCTCACCCACAGCTCACCTCTGCATCCCTCGTTCATATCTCACCCACTGCTCACCTCTGCATCTCTCATCCATATCTCATCCACAGCTCACCTCTGCATCCCTCACCCATATCTCATCCACTGCTTACCTCTGCATCCCTCACCCATATCTCATCCACTGCTTACCTCTGCATCCCTCACCCATATCTCATCCACAGCTCACCTCTGCATCTCTCACCCATATCTCACCCACAGCTCACCTCTGCATCCCTCGTTCATATCTCACCCACTGCTCACCTCTGCATCTCTCACCCATATCTCACCCACAGCTCACCTCTGCATCTCTCACCCATATCTTATCCACTGCTTACCTCTGCAACCCTCACCCATATCTCACCCACTGCTCACCTCTGCATCCCTCACCGATATCTCACCCTCTGCTCACCTCTGCATCCATCATCCATATGTCATCCACTGCTCGCCTCTGCATTCCTCTCCCATATCCCACCCACTGCTCACCTCTGCATCTCTTATCCATATCTCATCCATTGCTTACCTCTGCATCCCTCACCCATATCTCATCCACTGCTCACCTCTGCATCCCTCACCCATATCTCACCCACAGCTCACCTCTGCATCCCTCATCCATATCTCATCCACTTCTCACCTCTGCATCCCTCATCCATATCTCATCCACAGCTCACCTCTGCATCAATCATCCATATCTTATCCACTGCTCACCTCTGCATCCCCTGTATCCTTCATCCACTGCTCACCTCGCCATCCTTCATCCACTGCTGACCTCTGCACCCCCTGTATATCTCATCCACAGCTCACCTCTGCATCCCTAACCCAAATCTCATCCACAGCTCACCTCTGCATCCCTCACCCATATCTCACCCACAGCTCACCTCTGCATCCCTCGTCCATATCTCATCCACTTCTCACCTCTGAATCCCTCACCCATATCTGACCCACTGCTCACCTCTGCATCCCTCACCCAAATCTCATCCACAGCTCACCTCTGCATCCCTCACCCATATCTCACCCACAGCTCACCTCTGCATCCCTCGTTCATATCTCACCCACTGCTCACCTCTGCATCTCTCATCCATATCTCATCCACAGCTCACCTCTGCATCCCTCACCCATATCTCATCCACTGCTTACCTCTGCATCCCTCACCCATATCTCATCCACTGCTTACCTCTGCATCCCTCACCCATATCTCATCCACAGCTCACCTCTGCATCTCTCACCCATATCTCACCCACAGCTCACCTCTGCATCCCTCGTTCATATCTCACCCACTGCTCACCTCTGCATCTCTCACCCATATCTCACCCACAGCTCACCTCTGCATCTCTCACCCATATCTTATCCACTGCTTACCTCTGCAACCCTCACCCATATCTCACCCACTGCTCACCTCTGCATCCCTCACCGATATCTCACCCTCTGCTCACCTCTGCATCCATCATCCATATGTCATCCACTGCTCGCCTCTGCATTCCTCTCCCATATCCCACCCACTGCTCACCTCTGCATCTCTTATCCATATCTCATCCATTGCTTACCTCTGCATCCCTCACCCATATCTCATCCACTGCTCACCTCTGCATCCCTCACCCATATCTCATCCACTGCTTACCTCTGCATTCCTCACCCATATCTCACCTACTGCTCACCTCTGCATCCCTCATCCATATCTCATCCACAGCTCACCGCTGCATCCATCATTCATATCTCATCCACTGCTCACCTCTGCATCCCTCGCCCATATTTCACCCACTGTTCACCTCTGCATCCCTCACCCATATCTCACCCACTGCTCACCTCTGCATCTTTCACCCATATATCATCCACTGCTCACCTCTGCATTCCTTACCCATATCTCATTCACTGCTCACCTCTGCATCCCTCACCCATATCTCACCCACTGCTCACCTCTGCATCTTTCACCCATATATCATCCACTGCTCACCTCTGCATTCCTTACCCATATCTCACCCGCAGCTCACCTCTGCATCCCTCACCCATATCTCATCCACAGATCACCTCTGCATCAATGATCCATATCTCATCCACTGCTCACCTCTGCATCCCCTGCATCCTTCATCCACTGCTTGCCTCTGCATCTCTCATCCATATCTCATCCAGAGCTCACCTCTGCATCCATCATCTATATCTCATCCACTGCTCACCTCTGCATCCCTCACCCATATGTCATCCACTGCTCGCCTCTGCATCCCTCACCCATATCTCATCCACTGCTCACCTCTGCATCTCTCACCCATATCTCATCCACGGCTCACCTCTGCATCCCTCATCCATATCTCATCCATTGCTCACCTCTGCATCAATCATCCATATCTCACCCACTGCTCACCTCTGCATCCCTCACCCATACCTCACCCACAGCTCACCTCTGCATCCCTCACCCATATGTCATCCACTGCTCGCCTCTGCATCCCTCACCCATATCTCATCCACTGCTCACCTCTGCATCTCTCACCCATATCTCATCCACGGCTCACCTCTGCATCCCTCATCCATATCTCATCCACTGCTCACCTCTGCATCTCTCACCCATATCTCACCCACTGCTCACCTCTGCATCCCTCACCCATATCTCATCCACAGCTCACCTCTGCATCAATCATCCATATCTCATCCACAGCTCACCTCTGCATCCCTCATCCATATCTCATCCACAGCTCACCTCTGCATCTCTCATCCATATCTCACCCACTGCTCACCTCTGCATCCCTCATCCATATCTCATCCACAGCTCACCTCTGCATCCCTCATCCATATCTCACCCACTGCTCACCTCTGCATCCCTCATCCATATCTCATCCACTGCTCACCTCTGCATCAATCATCCATATCTCACCCACTGCTCACCTCTGCATCCCTCACCCATACCTCACACATAGCTCACCTCTGCATCTCTCACCCATATTTCACCCACAGCTCACCTCTGCATCCCTCACCCATATCTCACCCACTGCTCACCTCTGCATCCCTCATCCATATCTCATCCACAGCTCACCTCTGCATCAATCATCCATATGTCATCCACTGCTCACCTCTGCATCCCTCACCCATATCTCACCCACTGCTCGCCTCTGCATCCCTCACCCATATCTCATCCACTGCTCACCTCTGCATCCCCTGCATCTTTCATCCACTGTTCACCTCGGCATCCTTCATCCACTGCTGACCTCTGCACCCCCTGTATATCTCATCCACAGCTCACCTCTGCATCCCTCACCCAAATCTCATCCACAGCTCACCTCTTCATCCCTCACCCATATCTCACCCACAGCTCACCTCTGCATCCCTCACCCATATCTCACCCACTGCTCACCTCTGCATCCCTCATCCATATCTCATCCACAGCTCACCTCTGCATCCCTCACCCAAATCTCATCCACAGCTCACCTCTTCATCCCTCACCCATATCTCACCCACAGCTCACCTCTGCATCCCTCACCCATATCTCACCCACTGCTCACCTCTGCATCTCTCACCCATATCTCATCCACTGCTCACCTCTGCATCCCTCACCCATATCTCACCCACAGCTCACCTCTGCATCTCTCATCCATATCTCACCCACTGCTCACCTCTGCATCCCTCACCCCTATCTGACCCACTGCTCACCTATGCATCCCTCACCCATATCTCACTCACAGCTCACCTCTGCATCTCTCACCCATATCTCACCCACAGCTCACCTCTGCATCCCTCATTCATATCTCATCCACTGCTTACCTCTGCATCCCTCACCCATATCTCATCCACTGCTCACCTCTGCATCCCTCACCCATATCTCACCCACTGCTCACCTCTGCATCTCTCATCCATATCTCACCCACTGCTCACCTCTGCATCTCTCATCCATATCTCATCCTCTGCATCCCTCACCCATATCTCACCCACAGCTCACCTCTGCATCTCT
This sequence comes from Lithobates septentrionalis, assembly GCA_037952835.1. NCBI lineage: Eukaryota > Metazoa > Chordata > Amphibia > Anura > Ranidae > Lithobates > Lithobates septentrionalis. The sequence goes on from JBBDGP010002203.1 coordinate 600,182, forward strand.
CACCCACAGCTCACCTCTGCATCTCTCGTCCATATCTCACCCACTGCTCACCTCTGCATCCCTCACCCCTATCTGACCCACTGCTCACCTCTGCATTCCTCACCCATATCTCACCCACAGCTCACCTCTGCATCCCTCACCCATATCTCACCCACAGCTCACCTCTGCATCCCTTACCCATATCTCACCCACAGCTCACCTCTGCATCTCTCACCCATATCTCACCCACAGCTCACCTCTGCATCCCTTATCCATATCTCACCCACTGCTCACCTCTGCATCTCACCCACTGCTCACCTCTGCATCTCTCATCCATATCTCACCCACTGCTCACCTCTGCATCCCTCACCCATATCTCATCCACTGCTTACCTCTGCATCCCTCACCCATATCTCACCCACTGCTCACCTCTGCATCCCTCACCCATATTTCATCCACTGCTCACCTCTGCATCCCCTGCATCTTTCATCCACTGCTCACCTCGGCATCCTTCATCCACTGCTGACCTCTGCACCCCCTGTATATCTCATCCACAGCTCATGTCTGCATCCCTAACCCAAATCTCATCAACAGCTCACATCTGCATCCCTCACCCATATCTCACCCACAGCTCACCTCTGCATCCCTCACCCATATCTCACCCACAGCTCACCTCTGCATCCCTCATCCATATCTCATCCACTTCTCACCTCTGCATCCCTCATCCATATCTCATCCACAGCTCACCTCTGCATCAATCATCCATATCTTATCCACTGCTCACCTCTGCATCCTCTGTATCCTTCATCCACTGCTCACCTCGCCATCCTTCATCCACTGCTGACCTCTGCACCCCCTGTATATCTCATCCACAGCTCACCTCTGCATCCCTAACCCAAATCTCATCCACAGCTCACCTCTGCATCCCTCACCCATATCTCACCCACAGCTCACCTCTGCATCCCTCGTCCATATCTCATCCACTTCTCACCTCTGAATCCCTCACCCATATCTCATCCACAGCTCACCTCTGCATCCCTCATCCATATCTCACCCACTGCTCACCTCTGCATCCCTCATCCATATCTCATCCACTGCTCACCTCTGCATCAATCATCCATATCTCACCCACTGCTCACCTCTGCATCCCTCACCCATACCTCACACATAGCTCACCTCTGCATCTCTCACCCATATCTCACCCACAGCTCACCTCTGCATCCCTCACCCATATCTCACCCACTGCTCACCTCTGCATCCCTCATCCATATCTCATCCACAGCTCACCTCTGCATCAATCATCCATATGTCATCCACTGCTCACCTCTGCATCCCTCACCCATATCTCACCCACTGCTCGCCTCTGCATCCCTCACCCATATCTCATCCACTGCTCACCTCTGCATCCCCTGCATCTTTCATCCACTGTTCACCTCGGCATCCTTCATCCACTGCTGACCTCTGCACCCCCTGTATATCTCATCCACAGCTCACCTCTGCATCCCTCACCCAAATCTCATCCACAGCTCACCTCTTCATCCCTCACCCATATCTCACCCACAGCTCACCTCTGCATCCCTCACCCATATCTCACCCACTGCTCACCTCTGCATCCCTCATCCATATCTCATCCACAGCTCACCTCTGCATCCCTCACCCAAATCTCATCCACAGCTCACCTCTTCATCCCTCACCCATATCTCACCCACAGCTCACCTCTGCATCCCTCACCCATATCTCACCCACTGCTCACCTCTGCATCCCTCACCCATATCTCATCCACTGCTCACCTCTGCATCTCTCACCCATATCTCATCCACTGCTCACCTCTGCATCCCTCACCCATATCTCACCCACAGCTCACCTCTGCATCTCTCACCCATATCTCACCCACAGCTCACCTCTGCATCTCTCGTCCATATCTCACCCACTGCTCACCTCTGCATCCCTCACCCCTATCTGACCCACTGCTCACCTCTGCATTCCTCACCCATATCTCACCCACAGCTCACCTCTGCATCCCTCACCCATATCTCACCCACAGCTCAACTCTGCATCCCTTACCCATATCTCACCCACAGCTCACCTCTGCATCTCTCACCCATATCTCACCCACAGCTCACCTCTGCATCCCTTACCCATATCTCACCCACTGCTCACCTCTGCATCTCTCATCCATATCTCACCCACTGCTCACCTCTGCATCTCTCATCCATATCTCACCCACTGCTCACCTCTGCATCCCTCACCCATATCTCATCCACTGCTTACCTCTGCATCCCTCACACATATCTCACCCACTGCTCACCTCTGCATCCCTCACCCATATCTCATCCACTGCTCACCTCTGCATCCCCTGCATCTTTCATCCACTGCTCACCTCGGCATCCTTCATCCACTGCTGACCTCTGCACCCCCTGTATATCTCATCCACAGCTCACGTCTGCATCCCTAACCCAAATCTCATCAACAGCTCACCTCTGCATCCCTCACCCATATCTCACCCACAGCTCACCTCTGCATCCCTCACCCATATCTCACCCACAGCTCACCTCTGCATCCCTCATCCATATCTCATCCACTTATCACCTCTGCATCCCTCATCCATATCTCATCCACAGCTCACCTCTGCATCAATCATCCATATCTTATCCACTGCTCACCTCTGCATCCCCTGTATCCTTCATCCACTGCTCACCTCGCCATCCTTCATCCACTGCTGACCTCTGCACCCCCTGTATATCTCATCCACAGCTCACCTCTGCATCCCTAACCCAAATCTCATCCACAGCTCACCTCTGCATCCCTCACCCATATCTCACCCACAGCTCACCTCTGCATCCCTCGTCCATATCTCATCCACTTCTCACCTCTGAATCCCTCACCCATATCTGACCCACTGCTCACCTCTGCATCCCTCACCCAAATCTCATCCACAGCTCACCTCTGCATCCCTCACCCATATCTCACCCACAGCTCACCTCTGCATCCCTCGTTCATATCTCACCCACTGCTCACCTCTGCATCTCTCATCCATATCTCATCCACAGCTCACCTCTGCATCCCTCACCCATATCTCATCCACTGCTTACCTCTGCATCCCTCACCCATATCTCATCCACTGCTTACCTCTGCATCCCTCACCCATATCTCATCCACAGCTCACCTCTGCATCTCTCACCCATATCTCACCCACAGCTCACCTCTGCATCCCTCGTTCATATCTCACCCACTGCTCACCTCTGCATCTCTCACCCATATCTCACCCACAGCTCACCTCTGCATCTCTCACCCATATCTTATCCACTGCTTACCTCTGCAACCCTCACCCATATCTCACCCACTGCTCACCTCTGCATCCCTCACCGATATCTCACCCTCTGCCCACCTCTGCATCCATCATCCATATGTCATCCACTGCTCGCCTCTGCATTCCTCTCCCATATCCCACCCACTGCTCACCTCTGCATCTCTTATCCATATCTCATCCATTGCTTACCTCTGCATCCCTCACCCATATCTCATCCACTGCTCACCTCTGCATCCCTCACCCATATCTCATCCACTGCTTACCTCTGCATTCCTCACCCATATCTCACCTACTGCTCACCTCTGCATCCCTCATCCATATCTCATCCACAGCTCACCGCTGCATCCATCATTCATATCTCATCCACTGCTCACCTCTGCATCCCTCGCCCATATTTCACCCACTGTTCACCTCTGCATCCCTCACCCATATCTCACCCACTGCTCACCTCTGCATCTTTCACCCATATATCATCCACTGCTCACCTCTGCATTCCTTACCCATATCTCATTCACTGCTCACCTCTGCATCCCTCACCCATATCTCACCCACTGCTCACCTCTGCATCTTTCACCCATATATCATCCACTGCTCACCTCTGCATTCCTTACCCATATCTCACCCGCAGCTCACCTCTGCATCCCTCACCCATATCTCATCCACAGATCACCTCTGCATCAATGATCCATATCTCATCCACTGCTCACCTCTGCATCCCCTGCATCCTTCATCCACTGCTTGCCTCTGCATCTCTCATCCATATCTCATCCAGAGCTCACCTCTGCATCCATCATCTATATCTCATCCACTGCTCACCTCTGCATCCCTCACCCATATGTCATCCACTGCTCGCCTCTGCATCCCTCACCCATATCTCATCCACTGCTCACCTCTGCATCTCTCACCCATATCTCATCCACGGCTCACCTCTGCATCCCTCATCCATATCTCATCCATTGCTCACCTCTGCATCAATCATCCATATCTCACCCACTGCTCACCTCTGCATCCCTCACCCATACCTCACCCACAGCTCACCTCTGCATCCCTCACCCATATGTCATCCACTGCTCGCCTCTGCATCCCTCACCCATATCTCATCCACTGCTCACCTCTGCATCTCTCACCCATATCTCATCCACGGCTCACCTCTGCATCCCTCATCCATATCTCATCCACTGCTCACCTCTGCATCTCTCACCCATATCTCACCCACTGCTCACCTCTGCATCCCTCACCCATATCTCATCCACAGCTCACCTCTGCATCAATCATCCATATCTCATCCACAGCTCACCTCTGCATCCCTCATCCATATCTCATCCACAGCTCACCTCTGCATCTCTCATCCATATCTCACCCACTGCTCACCTCTGCATCCCTCATCCATATCTCATCCACAGCTCACCTCTGCATCCCTCATCCATATCTCACCCACTGCTCACCTCTGCATCCCTCATCCATATCTCATCCACTGCTCACCTCTGCATCAATCATCCATATCTCACCCACTGCTCACCTCTGCATCCCTCACCCATACCTCACACATAGCTCACCTCTGCATCTCTCACCCATATCTCACCCACAGCTCACCTCTGCATCCCTCACCCATATCTCACCCACTGCTCACCTCTGCATCCCTCATCCATATCTCATCCACAGCTCACCTCTGCATCAATCATCCATATGTCATCCACTGCTCACCTCTGCATCCCTCACCCATATCTCACCCACTGCTCGCCTCTGCATCCCTCACCCATATCTCATCCACTGCTCACCTCTGCATCCCCTGCATCTTTCATCCACTGTTCACCTCGGCATCCTTCATCCACTGCTGACCTCTGCACCCCCTGTATATCTCATCCACAGCTCACCTCTGCATCCCTCACCCAAATCTCATCCACAGCTCACCTCTTCATCCCTCACCCATATCTCACCCACAGCTCACCTCTGCATCCCTCACCCATATCTCACCCACTGCTCACCTCTGCATCCCTCATCCATATCTCATCCACAGCTCACCTCTGCATCCCTCACCCAAATCTCATCCACAGCTCACCTCTTCATCCCTCACCCATATCTCACCCACAGCTCACCTCTGCATCCCTCACCCATATCTCACCCACTGCTCACCTCTGCATCCCTCACCCATATCTCATCCACTGCTCACCTCTGCATCTCTCACCCATATCTCATCCACTGCTCACCTCTGCATCCCTCACCCATATCTCACCCACAGCTCACCTCTGCATCTCTCATCCATATCTCACCCACTGCTCACCTCTGCATCCCTCACCCCTATCTGACCCACTGCTCACCTATGCATCCCTCACCCATATCTCACTCACAGCTCACCTCTGCATCTCTCACCCATATCTCACCCACAGCTCACCTCTGCATCCCTCATTCATATCTCATCCACTGCTTACCTCTGCATCCCTCACCCATATCTCATCCACTGCTCACCTCTGCATCCCTCACCCATATCTCACCCACTGCTCACCTCTGCATCTCTCATCCATATCTCACCCACTGCTCACCTCTGCATCTCTCATCCATATCTCATCCTCTGCATCCCTCAACCATATCTCACCCACAGCTCACCTCTGCATCTCTCACCCATATCTCACCCACAGCTCACCTCTGCATCTCTCGTCCATATCTCACCCACTGCTCACCTCTGCATCCCTCACCCCTATCTGACCCACTGCTCACCTCTGCATTCCTCACCCATATCTCACCCACAGCTCACCTCTGCATCCCTCACCCATATCTCACCCACAGCTCACCTCTGCATCCCTTACCCATATCTCACCCACAGCTCACCTCTGCATCTCTCACCCATATCTCACCCACAGCTCACCTCTGCATCCCTTATCCATATCTCACCCACTGCTCACCTCTGCATCTCACCCACTGCTCACCTCTGCATCTCTCATCCATATCTCACCCACTGCTCACCTCTGCATCCCTCACCCATATCTCATCCACTGCTTACCTCTGCATCCCTCACCCATATCTCACCCACTGCTCACCTCTGCATCCCTCACCCATATTTCATCCACTGCTCACCTCTGCATCCCCTGCATCTTTCATCCACTGCTCACCTCGGCATCCTTCATCCACTGCTGACCTCTGCACCCCCTGTATATCTCATCCACAGCTCATGTCTGCATCCCTAACCCAAATCTCATCAACAGCTCACATCTGCATCCCTCACCCATATCTCACCCACAGCTCACCTCTGCATCCCTCACCCATATCTCACCCACAGCTCACCTCTGCATCCCTCATCCATATCTCATCCACTTCTCACCTCTGCATCCCTCATCCATATCTCATCCACAGCTCACCTCTGCATCAATCATCCATATCTTATCCACTGCTCACCTCTGCATCCTCTGTATCCTTCATCCACTGCTCACCTCGCCATCCTTCATCCACTGCTGACCTCTGCACCCCCTGTATATCTCATCCACAGCTCACCTCTGCATCCCTAACCCAAATCTCATCCACAGCTCACCTGTGCATCCCTCACCCATATCTCACCCACAGCTCACCTCTGCATCCCTCGTCCATATCTCATCCACTTCTCACCTCTGAATCCCTCACTCATATCTCATCCACAGCTCACCTCTGCATCCCTTACCCATATCTCATCCACTGCTTACCTCTGCATCCCTCACCCATATCTCATCCACTGCTTACCTCTGCATCCCTCACCCATATCTCACCCACTGCTCACCTCTGCATCTCTTACCCATATCTCACCCACAGCTCACCTCTGCATCTCTCACCCATATCTCATCCACTGCTTACCTCTGCATCCCTCACCCATATCTCACCCACTGCTCACCTCTGCATCCCTCACCCACTGCTCACCTCTGCATCCATCATCCATATGTCATCCACTGCTCGCCTCTGCATCCCTCTCCCATATCCCACCCACTGCTCACCTCTGCATCTCTTATCCATATCTCATCCACTGCTTACCTCTGCATCCCTCACCCATATCTCATCCACTGCTCACCTCTGCATCCCTCACCAATATCTCATCCACTGCTTACCTCTGCATTCCTCACCCATATCTCACCTACTGCTCACCTCTGCATCCGTCATCCATATCTCATCCACAGCTCACCGCTGCATCCATCATTCATATCTCATCCACTGCTCACCTCTGCATCCCTCGCCCATATTTCACCCACTGTTCACCTCTGCATCCCTCACCCATATCTCACCCACTGCTCACCTCTGCATCTTTCACCCATATATCATCCACTGCTCACCTCTGCATTCCTTACCCATATCTCATTCACTGCTCACCTCTGCATCCCTCATCCATATCTCATCCACAGCTCACCTCTGCATCAATCATCCATATCTTATCCACTGCTCACCTCTGCATCCCCTGTATCCTTCATCCACTGCTCACCTCGCCATCCTTCATCCACTGCTGACCTCTGCACCCCCTGTATATCTCATCCACATCTCACCTCTGCATCCCTAACCCAAATCTCATCCACAGCTCACCTCTGCATCCCTCACCCATATCTCACCCACAGCTCACCTCTGCATCCCTCGTCCATATCTCATCCACTTCTCACCTCTGAACCCCTCACCCATATCTGACCCACTGCTCAACTCTGCATCCCTCACCCAAATCTCATCCACAGCTCACCTCTGCATCCCTCACCCATATCTCACCCACAGCTCACCTCTGCATCCCTCGTTCATATCTCACCCACTGCTCACCTCTGCATCTCTCATCCATATCTCATCCACAGCTCACCTCTGCATCCCTCACCCATATCTCATCCACTGCTTACCTCTGCATCCCTCACCCATATCTCATCCACTGCTTACCTCTGCATCCCTCACCCATATCTCACCCACTGCTCACCTCTGCATCTCTCACCCATATCTCACCCACAGCTCACCTCTGCATCTCTCACCCATATCTCATCCACTGCTTACCTCTGCATCCCTCACCCATATCTCACCCACTGCTCACCTCTGCATCCCTCACCCATATCTCACCCACTGCTCACCTCTGCATCCATCATCCATATGTCATCCACTGCTCGCCTCTGCATCCCTCTCCCATATCCCACCCACTGCTCACCTCTGCATCTCTTATCCATATCTCATCCACAGCTCACCTCTGCATCCCTCATCCATATCTCACCCACTGCTCACCTCTGCATCCCTCATCCATATCTCATCCACTGCTAACCTCTGCATCAATCATCCATATCTCACCCACTGCTCACCTCTGCATCCCTCACCCATACCTCACCCATAGCTCACCTCTGCATCTCTCACCCATATCTCACCCACAGCTCACCTCTGCATCCCTCACCCATATCTCACCCATTGCTCACCTCTGCATCCCTCATCCATATCTCATCCACAGCTCACCTCTGCATCAATCATCCATATCTCATCCACTGCTCACCTCTGCATCCCTCACCCATATCTCACCCACTGCTCGCCTCTGCATCCCTCACCCATATCTCATCCACTGCTCACCTCTGCATCCCCTGCATCTTTCATCCACTGTTCACCTCGGCATCCTTCATCCACTGCTGACCTCTGCACCCCCTGTATATCTCATCCACAGCTCACCTCTGCATCCCTCACCCAAATCTCATCCACAGCTCACCTCTGCATCCCTCACCCATATCTCACCCACAGCTCACCTCTGCATCCCTCACCCATATCTCACCCACTGCTCACCTCTGCATCCCTCACCCATATCTCATCCACTGCTCACCTCTGCATCTCTCACCCATATCTCATCCACTGCTCACCTCTGCATCCCTCACCCATATCTCACCCACAGCTCACCTCTGCATCTCTCACCCATATCTCACCCACAGCTCATCTCTGCATCTCTCATCCATATCTCACCCTCTGTATCCCTCACCCATATCTCACCCATTGCTCACCTCTGCATCTCTCACCCATATCTCACCCACAGCTCACCTCTGCATCTCTCATCCATATCTCACCCACTGCTCACCTCTGCATCCCTCACCCCTATCTGACCCACTGCTCACCTCTGCATCCCTCACCCATATTTCACTCACAGCTCACCTCTGCATCTCTCACCCATATCTCACCCACAGCTCACCTCTGCATCCCTCATTCATATCTCATCCACTGCTTACCTCTGCATCCCTCACCCATATCTCATCCACTGCTCACCTCTGCATCCCTCACCCATATCTCACCCACTGCTCACCTCTGCATCTCTCATCCATATCTCACCCACTGCTCACCTCTGCATCTCTCATCCATATCTCATCCTCTGCATCCCTCACCCATATCTCACCCACAGCTCACCTCTGCATCTCTCACCCATATCTCACCCACAGCTCACCTCTGCATCTCTCGTCCATATCTCACCCACTGCTCACCTCTGCATCCCTCACCCCTATCTGACCCACTGCTCACCTCTGCATTGCTCACCCATATCTCACCCACAGCTCACCTCTGCATCCCTCACCCATATCTCACCCACAGCTCACCTCTGCATCCCTTACCCATATCTCACCCACAGCTCACCTCTGCATCTCTCACCCATATCTCACCCACAGCTCACCTCTGCATCCCTTACCCATATCTCACCCACTGCTCACCTCTGCATCTCTCATCCATATCTCACCCACTGCTCACCTCTGCATCTCTCATCCATATCTCACCCACTGCTCACCTCTGCATCCCTCACCCATATCTCATCCACTGCTTACCTCTGCATCCCTCACCCATATCTCACCCACTGCTCACCTCTGCATCCCTCACCCATATCTCATCCACTGCTCACCTCTGCATCCCCTGCATCTTTCATCCACTGCTCACCTCGGCATCCTTCATCCACTGCTGACCTCTGCACCCCCTGTATATCTCATCCACAGCTCACGTCTGCATCCCTAACCCAAATCTCATCAACAGCTCACATCTGCATCCCTCACCCATATCTCACCCACAGCTCACCTCTGCATCCCTCACCCATATCTCACCCACAGCTCACCTCTGCATCCCTCATCCATATCTCATCCAATTCTCACCTCTGCATCCCTCATCCATATCTCATCCACAGCTCACCTTTGCATCAATCATCCATATCTTATCCACTGCTCACCTCTGCATCCTCTGTATCCTTCATCCACTGCTCACCTCGCCATCCTTCATCCACTGCTGACCTCTGCACCCCCTGTATATCTCATCCACAGCTCACCTCTGCATCCCTAACCCAAATCTCATCCACAGCTCACCTCTGCATCCCTCACCCATATCTCACCCACAGCTCACCTCTGCATCCCTCGTCCATATCTCATCCACTTCTCACCTCTGAATCCCTCACCCATATCTGACCCACTGCTCACCTCTGCATCCCTCACCCAAATCTCATCCACAGCTCACCTCTGCATCCCTCACCCATATCTCACCCACAGCTCACCTCTGCATCCCTCGTTCATATCTCACCCACTGCTCACCTCTGCATCTCTCATCCATATCTCATTCACAGCTCACCTCTGCATCCCTCACCCATATCTCATCCACTGCTTACCTCTGCATCCCTCACCCATATCTCATCCACTGCTTACCTCTGCATCCCTCACCCATATCTCACCCACTGCTCACCTCTGCATCTCTCACCCATATCTCACCCACAGCTCACCTCTGCATCTCTCACCCATATCTCATCCACTGCTTACCTCTGCACCCCTCACCCATATCTCACCCACTGCTCACCTCTGCATCCCTCACCCATATCTCACCCACTGCTCACCTCTGCATCCATCATCCATATGTCATCCACTGCTCGCCTCTGCATCCCTCTCCCATATCCCACCCACTGCTCACCTCTGCATCTCTTATCCATATCTCATCCACTGCTTACCTCTGCATCCCTCACCCATATCTCATCCACTGCTCACCTCTGCATCCCTCACCCATATCTCATCCACTGCTTACCTCTGCATTCCTCACCCATATCTCACCTACTGCTCACCTCTGCATCCCTCATCCATATCTCATCCACAGCTCACCGCTGCATCCATCATTCATATCTCATCCACTGCTCACCTCTGCATCCCTCGCCCATATTTCACCCACTGTTCACCTCTGCATCCCTCACCCATATCTCACCCACTGCTCACCTCTGCATCTTTCACCCATATATCATCCACTGCTCACCTCTGCATTCCTTACCCATATCTCATTCACTGCTCACCTCTGCATCCCTCATCCATATCTCATCCACAGCTCACCTCTGCATCAATCATCCATATCTTATCCACTGCTCACCTCTGCATCCCCTGTATCCTTCATCCACTGCTCACCTCGCCATCCTTCATCCACTGCTGACCTCTGCACCCCCTGTATATCTCATCCACAGCTCACCTCTGCATCCCTCACCCATATCTCACCCACAGCTCACCTCTGCATCCCTCGTCCATATCTCATCCACTTCTCACCTCTGAATCCCTCACCCATATCTGACCCACTGCTCACCTCTGCATCCCTCACCCAAATCTCATCCACAGCTCACCTCTGCATCCCTCACCCATATCTCACCCACAGCTCACCTCTGCATCCCTCGTTCATATCTCACCCACTGCTCACCTCTGCATCTCTCATCCATATCTCATCCACAGCTCACCTCTGCATCCCTCACCCATATCTCATTCACTGCTTACCTCTGCATCCCTCACCCATATCTCATCCACTGCTTACCTCTGCATCCCTCACCCATATCTCACCCACTGCTCACCTCTGCATCTCTCACCCATATCTCACCCACAGCTCACCTCTGCATCTCTCACCCATATCTCATCCACTGCTTACCTCTGCATCCCTCACCCATATCTCACCCACTGCTCACCTCTGCATCCCTCACCCATATCTCACCCACTGCTCACCTCTGCATCCATCATCCATATGTCATCCACTGCTCGCCTCTGCATCCCTCTCCCATATCCCACCCACTGCTCACCTCTGCATCTCTTATCCATATCTCATCCACTGCTTACCTCTGCATCCCTCACCCATATCTCATCCACTGCTCACCTCTGCATCCCTCACCCATATCTCATCCACTGCTTACCTCTGCATTCCTCACCCATATCTCACCTACTGCTCACCTCTGCATCCCTCATCCATATCTCATCCACAGCTCACCGCTGCATCCATCATTCATATCTCATCCACTGCTCACCTCTGCATCCCTCGCCCATATTTCACCCACTGTTCACCTCTGCATCCCTCACCCATATCTCACCCACTGCTCACCTCTGCATCTTTCACCCATATATCATCCACTGCTCACCTCTGCATTCCTTACCCATATCTCATTCACTGCTCACCTCTGCATCCCTCACCCATATCTCACCCACTGCTCACCTCTGCATCTTTCACCCATATATCATCCACTGCTCACCTCTGCATCCCTCACCCATATCTCACCCACTGCTCACCTCTGCATCCCTCACCCATATCTCATCCACTGCTCACCTCTGCATCTCTCACCCATATTTCATCCACTGCTCACCTCTGCATCCCTCACCCATATCTCACCCACAGCTCACCTCTGCATCTCTCACCCATATCTCACCTACAGCTCATCTCTGCATCTCTCATCCATATCTCACCCTCTGTATCCCTCACCCATATCTCACCCACAGCTCACCTCTGCATCTCTCACCCATATCTCACCCACAGCTCACCTCTGCATCTCTCATCCATATCTCACCAATTGCTCACCTCTGCATCCCTCACCCCTATCTGACCCACTGCTCACCTCTGCATCCCTCACCCATATCTCACTCACAGCTCACCTCTGCATCTCTCACCCATATCTCACCCACAGCTCACCTCTGCATCCCTCATTCATATCTCATCCACTGCTTACCTCTGCATCCCTCACCCATATCTCATCCACTGCTCACCTCTGCATCCCTCACCCATATCTCACCCACTGCTCACCTCTGCATCTCTCATCCATATCTCACCCACTGCTCACCTCTGCATCTCTCATCCATATCTCATCCTCTGCATCCCTCACCCATATCTCACCCACAGCTCACCTCTGCATCTCTCACCCATATCTCACCCACAGCTCACCTCTGCATCTCTCGTCCATATCTCACCCTCTGCTCACCTCTGCATCCCTCACCCCTATCTGACCCACTGCTCACCTCTGCATTCCTCACCCATATCTCACCCACAGCTCACCTCTGCATCCCTCACCCATATCTCACCCACAGCTCACCTCTGCATCCCTTACCCATATCTCACCCACAGCTCACCTCTGCATCTCTCACCCATATCTCACCCACAGCTCACCTCTGCATCCCTTACCCATATCTCACCCACTGCTCACCTCTGCATCTCTCATCCATATCTCACCCACTGCTCACCTCTGCATCTCTCATCCATATCTCACCCACTGCTCACCTCTGCATCCCTCACCCATATCTCATCCACTGCTCACCTCTGCATCTCTCACCCATATCTCATCCACTGCTCACCTCTGCATCCCTCACCCATATCTCACCCACTGCTCACCTCTGCATCCCTCACCCATATCTCATCCACTGCTCACCTCTGCATCCCCGGCATCTTTCATCCACTGCTCACCTCGGCATCCTTCATCCACTGCTGACCTCTGCAACCCCTGTATATCTCATCCACAGCTCACGTCTGCATCCCTAACCCAAATCTCATCAACAGCTCACCTCTGCATCAATCATCCATATCTTATCCACTGCTCACCTCTGCATCCCCTGTATCCTTCATCCACTGCTCACCTCGCCATCCTTCATCCACTGCTGACCTCTGCACCCCCTGTATATCTCATCCACAGCTCACCTCTGCATCCCTCACCCATATCTCACCCACAGCTCAACTCTGCATCCCTCGTCCATATCTCATCCACTTCTCACCTCTGAATCCCTCACCCATATCTGACCCACTGCTCACCTCTGCATCCCTCACCCAAATCTCATCCACAGCTCACCTCTGCATCCCTCACCCATATCTCACCCACAGCTCACCTCTGCATCCCTCGTTCATATCTCACCCACTGCTCACCTCTGCATCTCTCATCCATATCTCATCCACAGCTCACCTCTGCATCCCTCACCCATATCTCATTCACTGCTTACCTCTGCATCCCTCACCCATATCTCATCCACTGCTTACCTCTGCATCCCTCACCCATATCTCACCCACTGCTCACCTCTGCATCTCTCACCCATATCTCACCCACAGCTCACCTCTGCATCTCTCACCCATATCTCATCCACTGCTTACCTCTGCATCCCTCACCCATATCTCACCCACTGCTCACCTCTGCATCCCTCACCCATATCTCACCCACTGCTCACCTCTGCATCCATCATCCATATGTCATCCACTGCTCGCCTCTGCATCCCTCTCCCATATCCCACCCACTGCTCACCTCTGCATCTCTTATCCATATCTCATCCACTGCTTACCTCTGCATCCCTCACCCATATCTCATCCACTGCTCACCTCTGCATCCCTCACCCATATCTCATCCACTGCTTACCTCTGCATTCCTCACCCATATCTCACCTACTGCTCACCTCTGCATCCCTCATCCATATCTCATCCACAGCTCACCGCTGCATCCATCATTCATATCTCATCCACTGCTCACCTCTGCATCCCTCGCCCATATTTCACCCACTGTTCACCTCTGCATCCCTCACCCATATCTCACCCACTGCTCACCTCTGCATCTTTCACCCATATATCATCCACTGCTCACCTCTGCATTCCTTACCCATATCTCATTCACTGCTCACCTCTGCATCCCTCACCCATATCTCACCCACTGCTCACCTCTGCATCTTTCACCCATATATCATCCACTGCTCACCTCTGCATTCCTTACCCATATCTCACCCGCAGCTCACCTCTGCATCCCTCACCCATATCTCATCCACAGATCACCTCTGCATCAATGATCCATATCTCATCCACTGCTCACCTCTGCATCCCCTGCATCCTTCATCCACTGCTTGCCTCTGCATCTCTCATCCATATCTCATCCAGAGCTCACCTCTGCATCCATCATCTACATCTCATCCACTGCTCACCTCTGCATCCCTCACCCATATGTCATCCACTGCTCGCCTCTGCATCCCTTAACCATATCTCATCCACTGCTCACCTCTGCATCTCTCACCCATATCTCATCCACGGCTCACCTCTGCATCCCTCATCCATATCTCATCCATTGCTTACCTCTGCATCAATCATCCATATCTCACCCACTGCTCACCTCTGCATCCCTCACCCATACCTCACCCACAGCTCACCTCTGCATCCCTCACCCATATGTCATCCACTGCTCGCCTCTGCATCCCTCACCCATATCTCATCCACTGCTCACCTCTGCATCTCTCACCCATATCTCATCCACGGCTCACCTCTGCATCCCTCATCCATATCTCATCCACTGCTCACCTCTGCATCTCTCACCCATATCTCACCCACTGCTCACCTCTGCATCCCTCACCCATATCTCATCCACAGCTCACCTCTGCATCAATCATCCATATCTCATCCACAGCTCACCTCTGCATCCCTCATCCATATCTCATCCACAGCTCACCTCTGCATCTCTCATCCATATCTCACCCACTGCTCACCTCTGCATCCCTCATCCATATCTCATCCACAGCTCACCTCTGCATCCCTCATCCATATCTCACCCACTGCTCACCTCTGCATCCCTCATCCATATCTCATCCACTGCTCACCTCTGCATCAATCATCCATATCTCACCCACTGCTCACCTCTGCATCCCTCACCCATACCTCACCCATAGCTCACCTCTGCATCTCTCACCCATATCTCACCCACAGCTCACCTCTGCATCCCTCACCCATATCTCACCCACTGCTCACCTCTGCATCCCTCATCCATATCTCATCCACAGCTCACCTCTGCATCAATCATCCATATCTCATCCACTGCTCACCTCTGCATCCCTCACCCATATCTCACCCACTGCTCGCCTCTGCATCCCTCACCCATATCTCATCCACTGCTCACCTCTGCATCCCCTGCATCTTTCATCCACTGTTCACTCGGCATCCTTCATCCACTGCTGACCTCTGCACCCCCTGTATATCTCATCCACAGCTCACCTCTGCATCCCTCACCCAAATCTCATCCACAGCTCACCTCTGCATCCCTCACCCATATCTCACCCACAGCTCACCTCTGCATCCCTCACCCATATCTCACCCACTGCTCACCTCTGCATCCCTCACCCATATCTCATCCACTGCTCACCTCTGCATCTCTCACCCATATTTCATCCACTGCTCACCTCTGCATCCCTCACCCATATCTCACCCACAGCTCACCTCTGCATCTCTCACCCATATCTCACCTACAGCTCATCTCTGCATCTCTCATCCATATCTCACCCTCTGTATCCCTCACCCATATCTCACCCACAGCTCACCTCTGCATCTCTCACCCATATCTCACCCACAGCTCACCTCTGCATCTCTCATCCATATCTCACCAATTGCTCACCTCTGCATCCCTCACCCCTATCTGACCCACTGCTCACCTCTGCATCCCTCACCCATATCTCACTCACAGCTCACCTCTGCATCTCTCACCCATATCTCACCCACAGCTCACCTCTGCATCCCTCATTCATATCTCATCCACTGCTTACCTCTGCATCCCTCACCCATATCTCATCCACTGCTCACCTCTGCATCCCTCACCCATATCTCACCCACTGCTCACCTCTGCATCTCTCATCCATATCTCACCCACTGCTCACCTCTGCATCTCTCATCCATATCTCATCCTCTGCATCCCTCACCCATATCTCACCCACAGCTCACCTCTGCATCTCTCACCCATATCTCACCCACAGCTCACCTCTGCATCTCTCGTCCATATCTCACCCTCTGCTCACCTCTGCATCCCTCACCCCTATCTGACCCACTGCTCACCTCTGCATTCCTCACCCATATCTCACCCACAGCTCACCTCTGCATCCCTCACCCATATCTCACCCACAGCTCACCTCTGCATCCCTTACCCATATCTCACCCACAGCTCACCTCTGCATCTCTCACCCATATCTCACCCACAGCTCACCTCTGCATCCCTTACCCATATCTCACCCACTGCTCACCTCTGCATCTCTCATCCATATCTCACCCACTGCTCACCTCTGCATCTCTCATCCATATCTCACCCACTGCTCACCTCTGCATCCCTCACCCATATCTCATCCACTGCTCACCTCTGCATCTCTCACCCATATCTCATCCACTGCTCACCTCTGCATCCCTCACCCATATCTCACCCACTGCTCACCTCTGCATCCCTCACCCATATCTCATCCACTGCTCACCTCTGCATCCCCGGCATCTTTCATCCACTGCTCACCTCGGCATCCTTCATCCACTGCTGACCTCTGCAACCCCTGTATATCTCATCCACAGCTCACGTCTGCATCCCTAACCCAAATCTCATCAACAGCTCACCTCTGCATCCCTCACCCATATCTCACCCACAGCTCACCTCTGCATCCCTCACCCATATCTCACCCACAGCTCACCTCTGCATCCCTCATCCATATCTCATCCACTTCTCACCTCTGCATCCCTCATCCATATCTCATCCACAGCTCACCTCTGCATCAATCATCCATATCTTATCCACTGCTCACCTCTGCATCCCCTGTATCCTTCATCCACTGCTCACCTCGCCATCCTTCATCCACTGCTGACCTCTGCACCCCCTGTATATCTCATCCACAGCTCACCTCTGCATCCCTAACCCAAATCTCATCCACAGCTCACCTCTGCATCCCTCACCCATATCTCATCCACAGCTCACCTCTGCATCCCTCGTCCATATCTCATCCACTTCTCACCTCTGAATCCCTCACCCATATCTGACCCACTGCTCACCTCTGCATCCCTCACCCAAATCTCAACCACAGCTCACCTCTGCATCCCTCACCCATATCTCACCCACAGCTCACCTCTGCATCCCTCGTTCATATCTCACCCACTGCTCACCTCTGCATCTCTCATCCATATCTCATCCACAGCTCACCTCTGCATCCCCTGCATCTTTCATCCACTGTTCACCTCGGCATCCTTCATCCACTGCTGACCTCTGCACCCCCTGTATATCTCATCCACAGCTCACCTCTGCATCCCTCACCCAAATCTCATCCACAGCTCACCTCTGCATCCCTCACCCATATCTCACCCACAGCTCACCTCTGCATCCCTCACCCATATCTCACCCACTGCTCACCTCTGCATCCCTCACCCATATCTCATCCACTGCTCACCTCTGCATCTCTCACCCATATCTCATCCACTGCTCACCTCTGCATCCCTCACCCATATCTCACCCACAGCTCACCTCTGCATCTCTCACCCATATCTCACCCACAGCTCATCTCTGCATCTCTCATCCATATCTCACCCTCTGTATCCCTCACCCATATCTCACCCACAGCTCACCTCTGCATCTCTCACCCATATCTCACCCACAGCTCACCTCTGCATCTCTCATCCATATCTCACCCACTGCTCACCTCTGCATCCCTCACCCCTATCTGACCCACTGCTCACCTCTGCATCCCTCACCCATATCTCACTCACAGCTCACCTCTGCATCTCTCACCCATATCTCACCCACAGCTCACCTCTGCATCCCTCATTCATATCTCATCCACTGCTTACCTCTGCATCCCTCACCCATATCTCATCCACTGCTCACCTCTGCATCCCTCACCCATATCTCACCCACTGCTCACCTCTGCATCTCTCATCCATATCTCACCCACTGCTCACCTCTGCATCTCTCATCCATATCTCATCCTCTACATCCCTCACCCATATCTCACCCACAGCTCACCTCTGCATCTCTCACCCATATCTCACCCACAGCTCACCTCTGCATCTCTCGTCCATATCTCACCCACTGCTCACCTCTGCATCCCTCACCCCTATCTGACCCACTGCTCACCTCTGCATTCCTCACCCATATCTCACCCACAGCTCACCTCTGCATCCCTCACCCATATCTCACCCACAGCTCACCTCTGCATCCCTTACCCATATCTCACCCACAGCTCACCTCTGCATCTCTCACCCATATCTCACCCACAGCTCACCTCTGCATCCCTTACCCATATCTCACCCACTGCTCACCTCTGCATCTCTCATCCATATCTCACCCACTGCTCACCTCTGCATCTCTCATCCATATCTCACCCACTGCTCACCTCTGCATCCCTCACCCATATCTCATCCACTGCTCACCTCTGCATCTCTCACCCATATCTCATCCACTGCTCACCTCTGCATCCCTCACCCATATCTCACCCACTGCTCACCTCTGCATCTCTCATCCATATCTCACCCACTGCTCACCTCTGCATCTCTCATCCATATCTCATCCTCTACATCCCTCACCCATATCTCACCCACAGCTCACCTCTGCATCTCTCACCCATATCTCACCCACAGCTCACCTCTGCATCTCTCGTCCATATCTCACCCACTGCTCACCTCTGCATCCCTCACCCCTATCTGACCCACTGCTCACCTCTGCATTCCTCACCCATATCTCACCCACTGCTCACCTCTGCATCCCTCACCCATATCTCATCCACTGCTCACCTCTGCATCCCCTGCATCTTTCATCCACTGCTCACCTCGGCATCCTTCATCCACTGCTGACCTCTGCACCCCCTGTATATCTCACCCACAGCTCAAGTCTGCATCCCTAACCCAAATCTCATCAACAGCTCACCTCTGCATCCCTCACCCATATCTCACCCACAGCTCACCTCTGCATCCCTCACCCATATCTCACCCACAGCTCACCTCTGCATCCCTCATCCATATCTCATCCACTTCTCACCTCTGCATCCCTCATCCATATCTCATCCACAGCTCACCTCTGCATCAATCATCCATATCTTATCCACTGCTCACCTCTGCATCCCCTGTATCCTTCATCCACTGCTCACCTCGCCATCCTTCATCCACTGCTGACCTCTGCACCCCCTGTATATCTCATCCACAGCTCACCTCTGCATCCCTAACCCAAATCTCATCCACAGCTCACCTCTGCATCCCTCACCCATATCTCACCCACAGCTCACCTCTGCATCCCTCGTCCATATCTCATCCACTTCTCACCTCTGAATCCCTCACCCATATCTGACCCACTGCTCACCTCTGCATCCCTCACCCAAATCTCAACCACAGCTCACCTCTGCATCCCTCACCCATATCTCACCCACAGCTCACCTCTGCATCCCTCGTTCATATCTCACCCACTGCTCACCTCTGCATCTCTCATCCATATCTCATCCACAGCTCACCTCTGCATCCCTCACCCATATCTCATCCACTGCTTACCTCTGCATCCCTCACCCATATCTCATCCACTGCTTACCTCTGCATCCCTCACCCATATCTCACCCACTGCTCACCTCTGCATCTCTCACCCATATCTCACCCACAGCTCACCTCTGCATCTCTCACCCATATCTCATCCACTGCTTACCTCTGCATCCCTCACCCATATCTCACCCACTGCTCACCTCTGCATCCCTCACCCATATCTCACCCACTGCTCACCTCTGCATCCATCATCCATATGTCATCCACTGCTCGCCTCTGCATCCCTCTCCCATATCCCACCCACTGCTCACCTCTGCATCTCTTATCCATATCTCATCCACTGCTTACCTCTGCATCCCTCACCCATATCTCATCCACTGCTCACCTCTGCATCCCTCACCCATATCTCATCCACTGCTTACCTCTGCATTCCTCACCCATATCTCACCTACTGCTCACCTCTGCATCCCTCATCCATATCTCATCCACAGCTCACCGCTGCATCCATCATTCATATCTCATCCACTGCTCACCTCTGCACCCCTCGCCCATATTTCACCCACTGTTCACCTCTGCATCCCTCACCCATATCTCACCCACTGCTCACCTCTGCATCTTTCACCCATATATCATCCACTGCTCACCTCTGCATTCCTTACCCATATCTCATTCACTGCTCACCTCTGCATCCCTCACCCATATCTCACCCACTGCTCACCTCTGCATCTTTCACCCATATATCATCCACTGCTCACCTCTGCATTCCTTACCCATATCTCACCCGCAGCTCACCTCTGCATCCCTCACCCATATCTCATCCACAGCTCACCTCTGCATCCCTCACCCATATCTCACCCACTGCTCACCTCTGCATCTTTCACCCATATATCATCCACTGCTCACCTCTGCATTCCTTACCCATATCTCATTCACTGCTCGCCTCTGCATACCTCACCCATATCTCACCCACTGCTCACCTCTGCATCTTTCACCCATATATCATCCACTGCTCACCTCTGCATTCCTTACCCATATCTCATTCACTGCTCACCTCTGCATCCCTCACCCATATCTCACCCACTGCTCACCTCTGCATCTTTCACCCATATATCATCCACTGCTCACCTCTGCATTCCTCACCCATATCTCACCCACTGCTCACCTCTGCATCTCTCACCCATATCTCATCCTCTGCTCACCTCTGCATCTCTCATCCATATCTCATCTACTCCTCACCTCTGCATCCCTCACCCATATCTCATCCACTGCTCACCTCTGCATCCCTCATCCATATCTCATCCACAGCTCACCGCTGCATCCATCATTCATATCTCATCCACTGCTCACCTCTGCATCCCTCGCCTATATCTCACCCACTGCTCACCTCTACATCCCTCATCTATATCTCACCCACAGCTCACCTCTCCATCTTTCACCCATATATCATCCACTGCTCACCTCTGCATTCCTTACCCATATCTCATCCACTGCTCACTTCTGCATCTCTCATCCATATCTCATCCACTGCTCACCTCTGCATCCCTCACCCATATCTCACCCACTGCTCACCTCTGCATCCCTCACCCATATTTCACCCACAGCTCACCTCTGCATCTCTCACCCATATCTCACCCACAGCTCACCTCTGCATCCCTCACCCATATCTCACCCACAGCTCACCTCTGCATCTCTCACCCATATCTCACCCAGAGCTCACCTCTGCATCTCTCATCCATATCTCATCCACTGCTCACCTCTGCATCCCCTGCATCCTTCATCCACTGCTCACCTCGGAATCCTTCATCCACTGCTGACCTCTGCACCCCCTGTATATCTCATCCACAGCTCACCTCTGAATCCCTCACCCAAATCTCTTCCACTGCTCACCTCTGCATCCCTCACCCATATCTGACCCACTGCTCACCTCTGCATATCTCACCCATATCTCACCCACAGCTCACCTCTGCATCTCTCATCCATATCTCATCCACAGCTCACCTCTGCATCTCTCATCCATATCTCATCCTCTGCATCCCTCACCCATATCTCACCCACAGCTCACCTCTGCATCTCTCACCCATATCTCACCACAGCTCACCTCTGCATCTCTCATCCATATCTCACCCACTGCTCACCTCTGCATCCCTCACCCATATCTTACCCACAGCTCACCTCTGCATCTCTCACCCATATCTCACCCACTGCTCACCTCTGCATCCCACACCCATATCTCACCCACTGCTCACCTCTGCATCTCTCATCCATATCTCACCCACTGCTCACCTCTGCATCTCTCTTCCATATCTCATCCTCTGCATCCCTCACTCATATCTCACCCACAGCTCACCTCTGCATCTCTCACCCATATCTCACCCACAGCTCACCTCTGCATCTCTCATCCATATCTCACCCACTGTTCACCTCTGCATCCCTCACCCCTATCTGACGCACTGCTCACCTCTGCATCCCTCACCCATATCTCACCCACAGCTCACCTCTGCATCTCTCACCCATATCTCACCCACAGCTCACCTCTGCATCCCTCATCCATATCTCATCCACTGCTCACCTCTGCATCCCTCACCCATATCTCACCCACTGCTCACCTCTGCGTCTCTCATCCATATCTCACCCACAGCTCACCTCTGCATCCCTCACCCATATTTCACCCACTGCTCACCTCTGCATCTCTCATCCATATCTCACCCACTGCTCACCTCTGCATCTCTCATCCATATCTCACCCACTGCTCACCTATGCATCCCTCATCCATATCTCATCCACAGCTCACCTCTGCATCCCTCACCCATATCTCACCTCTGCATCCCTCACCCATATCTCACCCACTGCTCACCTCTGCATCCATCATCCATATGTCATCCACTGCTCGCCTCTGCATCCCTCACCCATATCTCATCCACTGCTCACCTCTGCATCCCTCATCCATATCTCACCCTCCCCCTTACTCGATATGTGAGAATTACAGTACCTTGAACAAGTATTCATACCCCTTGAAATTTTCCACATTCTGTCATGTTACAACCAAAAAACGTAAATGTATTTTTATGGGATTTTATGTGATAGACCAACACAAAGTGGCACATAATTGTGAGGTGGAAGGAAAATGATAAATGGTTTTCCAAATATTTTACAAATAAATATCTGAAAAGTGGCGTGCATTTGTATTCAGCCCCATTTAATTCGATACCCCTAATTAAAATCTAGTGGAACCAATTGCCTTCAGAAGTCACCTAATTAGTAAATAGAGTCCACCTGTGTGTAACTTAATCTCAGTATAAATACAGCTGTTCTGTGAAGCCCTCATAGGTTTGTTAGATAACTTTAGTGAACAAACAGCATCAAAAAGGCCAAGGAACACACCAGACAGATCAGAGATAAAGTTGTGGGGAAGTTTAAAGCAAGGTTAGGTTATAAAAAAAATATCCCAAGCTTTGAACATCTCATGAAGCTCTGTTCAATCCATCATCCGAAAATGGAAAGAGTATGGCACAACTGCAAACCTACCAAGACATGACCGTCCACCTAAACTGACAGGCTGGGCAAGGAGAGCATTCATCAGAGAAGCAACCAAGAGGTCCATGGTAATTCTGGAGGAGCTGCAGAGATCCACAGCTCAGGTGGGTGAATCTGTCCACAGGACAACTATTAGTCGTGCTCTCCACAAATCTCTTCTTTATGGAAGTGTGACAAGAAGAAAGACATTGTTGAAAGAAAGTCATAAGAAGTCCCATTTATAGTTTACGAGAAGCCATGTGGGGGACACAGCAAACAGTGGGTGAGATGTGGAAGAAGGTGCTCTGGGCAGATGAGACCAAAATTCGACTTTTTGACCTAAAAGCAAAACACTATGTGTGGTGGAAAACTAACACATCACCCTGAACACACTATCCCCACCGTGAAACATGGTGGTGGCAGCATCATGTTGTAGGGATGCTTTTATTCAGTAGGGACAGGGAAGCTGGTCAGAGTTGATGGGAAGATGGATGGAGCCAAATACTGGGCAATCTTAGAAGAAAACCTGTTAGAGTCTTCAAAAGACTTGAGATTGGGACGGAGGTTCACCTTCCAGCAGGACAACGACCCTAAACATACAGCCAGAGCTACAATGGAATGGTTTAGATCAAAGCATATTCATGTGTTAGAATGGCCCAGTCAAAGTCCAGACCTAAATACAATTGAGAATCTGTGAAAAGACTTGAAAATTGCTGTTCACAGACGCTCTCTATCCAATCTGACAGAGCTTGAGATATTTTGCAAAGAAGAATGGCCAAAAATGTCCCTCTCTAGATGTGCAAAGCTGGTAGAGACATCCCCAAAAAGACTTGCAGCTGTAACTGCAGCAAAAGGTGGTTCTACAAAGTAGTGACTCCGGGGGGGGGGGGGGGGGGGGGCATACAAATGTACCCCCCACACTTTTTACATATTTATTTTCAGATAAAGTTTGAAAATCATTTAACATTTTCCTTCCACTTCACAATTATGTGCCACTTTGTGTTGGTCTATCACATAAAATCCCAATAAAATACATTTACGTTTTTGGTTGTGACATGACAAAATGTATAAAATTTCAAGGGGTATGAATACTTTTTCAAGGCACTGTATATGTAAGCAAAAATCCCCCCCCCCCCAAAAAAAAAAATCACTCCTCCAAGAACAAATCTCTACCCCTCTGGGTGCACATTCTCCACCCCACCCACTTCAAATCCCTCCACTAGTATAAATAACTAGCTGTGTTTACTCTTTTTATATCATAATGACAACAGAAACTACCCAAATGACCCTGATCAAAAGTTTACATACCCTGGTAATTTTGGTCTGATAACATGCACACAAGTTGACACAAAGGGGGTTTGAATGGCTATTAAAGGTAACCATCCTCACCTATGATCTGTTTGCTTGTAATTAGTGTGTGTGTATAAAAGGTCAATGAGTTTCTGGACTCCTGACAGACCCTTGCATCTTTCATCCAGTGCTGCACTGACGTTTCTGGATTCTGAGTCATGGGGAAAGCAAAATAATTGTCAAAGGATCTGCGGGAAAAGGTAGTTGAACTGTATAAAGCAGGAAAGGGATATAAAAAGATATCCAAGGAATGGAGAATGCCAATCAGCAGTGTTCAAACTCTAATCAAGAAGTGAAAAATGAGGGGTTCTGTTGAAACCAAACAACGGTCAGGTAGACCAACTAAAATTTCAGCCACAACTGCCAGGAAAATTGTTTGGGATGCAAAGAAAAACCCACAAATAACTTCAGGTGAAATACAGGACTCTCTGAAAACACGTGGTGTGGCTGTTTCAAGATGCACAATAAGGAGGCACTTGAAGAAAGATGGGCTGCATGGTCGAGTCGCCAGAAGAAAGCCATTACTACGCAAATGCCACAAAGTATCCCGTTTACAATACGCCAAACAGCCCAGAGACAAGCCTCAAACCTTCTGGCACAAAGTCATTTGGAGTGATGAGACCAAAATTGAGCTTTTTGGCCACAACCATAAACACTACATTTGGAGAGGAGTCAACAAGGCCTATGATGAAAGGTCCACCATCCCTACTGTGAAACACGGAGGTGGATCTCTGATGTTTTGGGGATGTGTGAGCTACAAAGGCACAGGAAATTTGGTCAAAATTGATGGCAAGATGAATGCAGTATGTTATCAAAAATACTGGAGGAACATTTGCATTCATCAGCCGGGAAGCTGCGCATGGGACGTACTTGGACATTCCAACATGACAATGATCCAAAACACAAGGCCAAGTCGACCTGTCATTGGCTACAGCAGAATAAAGTGAAGGTTCTGGAGTGTCCATCTCAGTCTCCCGACCTCAATATCATTGAGCCCCTCTGGGGAGATCTCAAACGTGCCGTTCATGCAAGACAACCCAAGAATTTACAGGGAATGCAGGCTTTTTGCCAAAAGGAATGGGCAGCTTTACCATCTGAGAAGATAAAGAGCCTCATCCACAAATACCACAAAAGACTTCAAGCTGTCATTGATGTTAAAGGGGGCAATACACGGTATTAAGAACTGGGGTATGTAAACTTTTGATCAGGGTCATTTGGGTAGTTTCTGTTGTCATTATGATTTAAAAAGAGTAAACACAGTTGATTGATAATAAATGGCTTCAGCCAAACACTAACCATGAGTGAAAGAAAAGATTTTATGTTATCATTTATATCCTCTGAAAAATGGTCAAGAGATCATAAATTCTGCCAGGGTATGTAAACCTATGAGCACAACTGTAAATCCCTGTGAATCACCACTGCTAGCACCCACACCCACATTTCCCCTCCTAGAAAATTATTTTCCCCTGTTGCCCCCCAAATTCCTCTTCCCAACACATATCCCCACCCACCTTAAATATTACCACAGTGCCCAGGGCAGCCGCCCCTCCTGCCCACCACTTGTCCTGGCCCTGATGAGTGCTACAGACCAGTGTCACGTACCTTGGTGCAAGCCGAAGTGATAAGAGAGCATTCCCTTGCGGCTCTGATCCAAACACACCTGAACATGAGGACCAGAGCGCGAGGCTAATTCACTGCTCACCCCAGCACCCCCTCACTGACCATGAGCGCAGAAGGACACCTTACGATCCGTGGGCAGCCAGCGCACTGGTAGTGTAAAAGTTCAGGGTAAGATCCAGACTTGATAGGCATGGTAGCAGGAAGACGAAGCTTGGAGGGCCAAGGTCATACTCGGTCAGATGACTGGAAGAGGAGACATGATCAGGAGCCAGATAAGGGTCATGCACCGATGGAGGTAACAGAGGCTGGGTCCAATGACAAGACGCCCATAACAGAAGCAAGGTCTGGAGGCAGGCCAGACCATACACCAGGTTTTAGGGAAATCTAGTCCAATGCAGGTTGTGGCAGAAGTGTGGTCTGGGGGCCGACGCCCCCAACGCCCCGGTGTGAAAGTAGCCTGAGACGTAATGTAACAGACGCCGAGGATTATATAAATGTCACATTTCTCTGAAAGTCTGCCGCTATTCCAGGTGAGAGGATGTGATATTTGCTCAGTGCGACAATTGAAGGAGATAAGATTCAGTTTGTGATGATGTAGATAAAAGGTACACCTGAAAAAATGACAGGAGGAAAGATGAGGGGGGAAAAAAAGGGAGAAAAGAGAAAGGAAAGGAGAGGAAATGAGGAGAAAGCACAGGAAATAAATTGGGAAAGAAGAGGAGGTGATGAATGAGGAGAGGAAAAGAGAAAATATAGAAAAAGAAATTATAAAGGAGAGGAGAAGAAATGAGAGGAAATAAGAGCTGAGGAAAGGAGAATAGAGGAGAGGAAAGGAGAACAGAGGCGAGAAAATGAGAGAAAACAAGGAGAGGAAAGGAGAAAGCCGAGAAAAGAAATTGGGAAAAAAAGGAGGGGGTGGAGGAGAGGAGAGGAAAAGAGAAAATATAGGAAAGGAAATTAGAAAGGAGAGGAGAAGAAATGAGAGCCAAGGAGAGGAGAGGAGAAAATAGAACAGAGGAGAGAAAAGGAGAAAAGAGGAGAGAGGAGAGGAAAGGAGAAAAGAGAAGAGAGGAGAGAAAAGGAGAAAAGAGAACAGAGGATAAGAAAGGAGAAAAGAAAACAGAGGAAAGAAAAGGAGACAAGAGGAGAGAGGAGAGGAAAGGAGAAAGCAGAGAAAAGAAATTGGAAAAAAAAAGGAGGGGTGGAGGAGAGGAAAAAAGAAGATATAGGAAAGGAAATTAGAAAGGAGAGGGGAAGAAGTGAGAGCCGAAGAGAGGAAAGGAAAGGAGAAAAGAGAACAGAGGAGAGAAAAGGAGAAAAGAGGAGAGAGGAGAGGAAAGGAGAGAAAAGGAGGAGAGAGAAGATGAAAGGAGAAAGCAGAGAAAAGAAATTGGGAAAAAAAGGAGGAGGTGGAAGAGATGAGAGGAAAAGAGAACATATAGGAAAGGTAATTAGAAAGGAGAGGGGAAGAAATGAGAGCTGAGGAGAGGAAAGAAAAGGAGAAAAGAGAACAGAAGAGAGAAAAGGAGAAAAGAGAACAGAGGAGAGAAAAGGAGAAAAGAGGAGAGGAAAGGAGAAAGCAGAGAAAAGAAATTGGGGGGAAAAAGGAGGGGGTGGAGGAGAGGAGACGAAAAGAGAACATATAGGAAAGGAAATTAGAAAGGAGAGGAGAAGAAATGAGAGCCGAGGAGAGGAAAGGAAAGGAGAAAAGAGAACAGAGGAGAGAAAATGAGAAAAGAGGAGAGAGGAGAGGAAAGGAGAGAAAAGGATGAGAGAGGAAAGGAAAGGAGAAAGCAGGGAAAAGACAGGGGGTGGAGGAGAGGAGAGGAAAAGAGAAAATATAGGAAAGGAAATTAGAAAGGAGGGGGGAAGAAATTAGAGCTGAGGAGAGGAAAGGAGAATAGAGGAGAGGAAAGGAGAAAAGAGAACAGAGGAGAGAAAAGGAGAAAAGAGAACAGAGGAGAGAGAAGGGGAGAAAAGGACGAGAGAGGAGAGGAAAGGAGAAAGCACAGAAAAGAAATTGGGAAAAAAGAGGAGGGGATGGAGGAGAGGAGAGGAAACAAGAAAGTATAGGAAAGTAAATTAGAAAGGAGAGGAGAAGAAATGAGAGCTGAGGAGAGGAAAGGAGAATATAGGAAAGGAGAAAAGAGAACAAAGGAGAGAAAAGGAGAGAAAAGGAGGAGAAAGGAGAGGAAAGGAGAAAGCAGAGAAAAGAAATTGGGAACAAAGAGGAGGGTATGGAGGAGAGGAGGGGAAAAGAGAAAATATAGGAAAGGAAATTAGACAGGAGAGGAGAAGAAAGGAGAAGAGTAGAGGTGGGAAAAGAGGAAAAATAATTATAGATTAAAGAGATGAGGATAAAGGAGAGGATATAAGAGGAGAAGAGAGAGAAAAGGGGAAAAAGAAGAGAAGAGGACATGAGAAAAGAGTAAGAAAAGGAAAGGAAAAAAAGAAAGGAAAGGAGACAGAAAAGAAGAGGAAAGTAGAAAAGGGAGACGAGGAGAGAAAATTAATGCAAGTGAGAAGGGAATGAAGAGGAAAGAAAAATGCAAAAAGAAAGGAAAAAGGAAATTTGTTTTCAGAGCTCTCTATTAATTGTGCTCTGAATCTAAATAAACAACCTAAAATGCCGGGAAGCAGAGCATTGCTCCAAGTTGGGTTTGAACTTCTGCCTACCCAGCAATGGAAGCCCAGATGTAAAGATGTAAAACTGATTTATACATTTGTGCCCATATTGTGATCTTGCCTAACAGAATTCCTTTCATTGTTGTTTTGCTGCAGGCCGCGTGATGATCGGCCCCCTTCTTCCCTCCCAACCATGAAGATTCACTATGGAATGGTTCGATCTGCATCAACGACTGAAAAAAAGATCCAAATTTATGCTTTTTAACTCTGGAAATCTTCCGGCTATTGTTGTTAGAGAATCAGAGATGAAGAAATGGTACTGATTACAACACCAGCTATTTCATTGTTTAATGACACTTTAAACAGCGAAAAAAGCTTTTAAGTCCATTAGTGCCGAGACAAAACAGAGAGAAAATTCAGACAACATGGCAGACGTGTCCCTCGTGTTTTGTGATTAGGAGACTGCAATAAGAAGACTCGTAGATTGTTCTTCCAATGTGTCGGGAAATGGATTCCTGGAACACATCAGAAGCATTATACAACAATCTATGACAAAGTGCTACACCGTATCCAATCCAGACTTCTGATTGGCTGGGTTTTCCTCCATCATTATAATAGAGGTTCCATCCTTTGTATCCTCCAGTAGGGGTGTGATAGCGCTGGACCGTTGAAGGTGGAAGTTGGTTCTATTGAATTAAGAATAAAGTCCATGGGGGGCGTGGCCAGCACCTGGGATGTGAGGACGTGCTCAGCCTGAGCTCCGTCCATACCGCACAGATCCTGCCAAAATCCTGCGATCCAGGCCGACATCCGAGGGTCCCATATACCCCCACAGTACCCGGAGAGCACTGAGACCATCGGGGGATGGTCAAATACGGCCCACCGATGGAGGAAGCCCCGGGAATCGGGCCGTCAGTACCGCCATACAGGCCGCACCAAAATGGCGCCGATCAGCATGAGGGAGACACACAGCAGCAGGCGGCCTCCACATCCACTCCCTGGAAGCAGCTCAAGGGGAAGGGTGAGTCACAAAGATCCCCCCCTACCTTAAGCCCAGAAGACCCTCTCTCATTCTCCCCTGCAGAGAGACATGATCCTCAATCACCCAGAGCAGACAGGGATGATGCAGGCCCTGCAGAACCATCACTAGCCCAGATTATGGCAGCCATCCAGCACAGCCATGCATCTCTTACTACACAAATGGACACCATCAAAACAGAATTATCCTTTCTGAAACAGGATGTCCACAATATTCGCCATAGAGTGACTAATGCTGAACAACGTATTAGTGATATGGAGGATGAGACACGTCCCTTACAGGGCTCTGTGAGGGAATTGCGGCAGGCCCATGAATATACTGCAGATAAGCTCACGGATATGGAAGACCGCCTAAGAAGGAACAATTTACGTTTTTTGGGATTCCCAGAGGGTGCTGAGGGCAAAACACCAGAAACATTCATGGAAAGATGGCTACTGAATGAGTTCGGGGCAAACACCTTTTCACCAATGTTCGCCATAGAAAGGGCACACAGAATCCCCATGCGCCCTCTACCACCTGGGTCCCCACCACGTGCCATGATCATAAAGCTGCTACACTTCCGTGACAGAGAGGCTATTCTCAGAGTAGCTAGAGAGAGGGGCAAAGTTTCCTTTAATGGCAACAACATCACCATTTTCCCAGATTTTTCCGTAGCTACACAGAAGCAGAGAGCCACTTTTCTGGCAATTAAACGCAGGTTACGTGAGCTTCACCTTCCATATGGCATGTTATACCCTGCACGTTTGCGCATCATCTACCAGGGCAAGGCCTATTTCTTTACGGATCCCAGAGAGGCATCACAATGGGTGGACACTTTAGCACATCCGAATCGCAGGAACCAGGATAGGAGGTCTCCCCCCCGATAGAGCCGCAATCTACATGAAGCCCATCTGGCGGCCTTTACTATATCCCATTGCAGCTGTTAAGGGACTTTCTTTACTGCATCCTCAATAGCAGAAAATACATCCCCAACTATACACGGTCAAGACGGGACTATAACTCCTATATCTCACTGAAAAAGAAGACACCTCCTGCGTCACCCTCGGATGCCACTCAGCATCCTATCACCCTCCTTGACTTTTATTTTTCCTTTTTCTATTATTCTTATTATTATTATTAAAAAATTTTTTTTATTATTTATTTATTTATTTATTTATTTATTTATTTTTTTTTTTTTTCTATCACCATAATTTTACAGGCCAGGAGACACCACACATTCTTTATTTTGTGCGGACAAATGCGGATGGAGGCCCAGAGCTGTGGACCTTTCCACGTCTCCTGAAATTAGTTGGCTAGGGGTCTGAGCCATGGCCCTCCTGCCAAATTGGTTTGGTTATGGGAACAAAGCTCTCATATGTTGGGGGATGAGAGCCGGGAGGGTTAGGGAGGGGGGAAAATTTGTTGGGGTACACCTTGAGGGGTTTTGTTACAACGTCATGGTTATCTACAAAAGACGCTGGTATTCAATGGTATATGTATACTTTAAAAATGATTCTTTGGTTCTACAGTTTTTGCAATCTAGGAGTGAGATTCATAGATTGATGAGTAACATATCAAAGATACTTGTGTTTGGGTCTATTTCCCAGGGCTCGCTGGACCTTGTCCGGGGCTGGGCTATGGCGGGCAGTGGGAAATGGACACGAGTAATTATAAATTGTTTATACGCATGTCTAAGCTCCGTATAGTTTCATGGAATGTTAGGGGGCTTAACTCCAAAGTCAAAAGGTCACTGATGTTTGATTATTTGGCAAGACATGGTCCACACGTGATCCTCCTCCAGGAAACCCACCTACAGGGATCAAGAGTAATGGCTTTAAAGAGAGCCAAAATTGCCTATGCAATACATTCTACTTACTCCACATATGCAAGAGGCACGTCTATTCTTATAGCAAAATCGGCCCCTATCACCATAAAACATATTAAAACTGACCCTAATGGATGTTTTGTTATTGTGGTAATTGAATTATGGGGTAAGCCCTATACGGTCACAAGCCTCTATGTCCCACCACCTTTCACTAAATTGTTCTTTGAACGGGTAATGAGCTCCATCCTAGCAATAGCAGAAGGCCCTCTGTTGATAGCAGGGGACTTCAACACGGTACTCGACAATTCCATAGACAGGTTCAAGTGCTCTACATTACCCCCCACTCCCCTGTGCTCTTTTCTGGCCCAATTTGATCTTGTGGAGACCTGGAGGTGGAAGCACGCAGACGGGAGGGAGTACTCATGTCAGTCTGAAACGCATGGTACTCTCTCCCGAATAGACCTATGTTTGGCTTCATCCGAGTTATTGAATAGAGTGACTGAGGCCAGATATCTCCCAAGGGCCGTGTCTGATCATTCCCCTTTAATGGTGGACCTTGCCCTGGGTCCCCCCACCTCATACCGCATGTGGCGACTAAGCCCACTGTGGTTAGCAGATCAGATGGTGGTGGACCAGGGCACAGTAGAAATGAAAGCATATTGGCTACGCAACCGTCAGAATGTCTCTGTACCATTGACCTGGGATGCCTTTAAGGCCACCACGCGTGGCATTTTTGCTGCGGCAATTGGGCAGGCTCGTAAGGCATCCCAGTCCAAATTAAAGGACGCGGAGAAGGATCTTAGGGTGGCCGAGGCTGCTTACTCGGCCAATCCTTCCCCAGCAACACACAATATCTGGAAACATAGATCCAGAGACCTGGATCTAGTCCTTTTAGAGCGCACTCAGAAGAAATTGCTGTATCAAAACCAGCGAATCTTTGAGTTTGGAGACAAAAATAGCCGATTATTAGCGTATTTATCTAGGCCTGATTATCAACCGTGCAGTATTCCAAGAATTAAGAATACAATAGGTACAGTGGTGGAACAGAGTGGGGAAATAGTCGATGCCTTTGTGAAATTTTACTCCTCATTATATGCTACCAAAGCTCACTATACTATTGTAGAACTAGATGACTACTTGGCCGGCATCACGCTACCAAGGCTCCAAGAGGAACAGGCCGCACTTCTTGATGATCCTCTAACGGAGGAAGAGATTGGAGAAGCCATACAGTCCTTTGCCAGAAACAAAACACCGGGACTGGATGGCTTCCCCATAGAATGGTATATACAGTTTAAGGAACTTTTGATACCCCATTTACTGAGAGTTTATAATTTTGCTATGAAAACGGGACAGTTACCACCCTCTATGTCAGAAGCATTGATTGTCCTCATTCCCAAGCCTCATAAAGACCACCTATTATGCGAATCATATAGACCAATATCCTTAATTAACTCAGATGTCAAAATTCTAGCCAAAGTGCTCGCCCGGAGATTAAACTCAGTTATCACCACTATTATTGGGGCGGATCAGACTGGATTCATTCCAGGACGATCAACATCCATAAATTTACGGAGACTGTTCACAAACCTGCAGGCCACCCATGATGTCGTGGGGAATAGAGCGGTGCTGGCCTTAGACGCGCATAAGGCATTCGATTCGGTCGAATGGCCTTATCTCCTGGAAGTCCTGGCGAAATTTGGGTTCGGAAATACCTTTATCAAGTGGGTTCAACTTTTATATTCGCAGCCTACTGCCAGGCTGCGGATAAATACATCAGTAACCGATCCATTCCTGATTAAAAGGGGTACTAGGCAGGGCTGCCCCCTGTCGCCGTTGCTATTTGCAATTGCGATAGAACCTCTGGCGGCACTGATAAGATCCAGTGGGGAAGTAAAGGGACTGATGATTGGGGGCCTAGAAGAGAAAGTATCTTTATACGCGGACGACATGTTAATATACTTGGCAGACCCCCAATCATCTCTCCCAACCCTGCTGGAAATTATTCGACAGTTCGGCCTCTTCTCAGGGTTTCAAGTCAATTGGGACAAATCCCTTATGTTTAAAATAGATCAGGAGGCGGTGTTTACACCTCCTTCCTCTTGCCCGCTACAAATAGTTGATTCCTTCAGATACCTGGGGGTCATGATCCAACATCCTCTGTCCTCCTATAGCAAATATAATCTAGACCCACTTATTAATAGAATGAAGACCACACTGAAGACATGGACCAATCTTCCCTTAACGATACTAGGTAGGATAAATATCTTTAAAATGATATTCCTCCCACGTTTCCTATACCTACTATGCAATTCACCAGTATATATCACCAAAACTAAATTCAAAGAGATTGACTCTATTCTTATCGCCTTCATTTGGAAGGGGGGAGCAGTGAGAATTGCAAAAAATACTCTTCAACTGCCGGTGTTGGAGGGAGGATTGGCACTACCATGTCTTCAGACATACTACATTGCCGCACAACTGGTTCATGCCCATTGGTGGTTCTTCCCTGAAGCCAACAATGCGGCTACCTCCCTAGAAGCAGCCATACTCACTTCGTACGAATCCCTGCAGTATCTGATCCACCGCCTATCTCTTAGAGGGAGGGAAAGCACTAAAATCCTTGAAATGACTCTACGGATTCTCAAGCTAACTAAAATGCTGCCGGATACTGAGCACCGTACCTACTCTCCAAATACTCCACTATGGGGGAATCCAAATTTACAGGAATTCGCCCGTAGGACAGATGGGGAATATTGGTCGAAAAAAGGGGTAAAAACCATAATGCATCTATTCTCAAATAATACGTTTAGGTCATTTGAGGAATTTCGCCAGGACTACCAGCTGCCACGCACAGCCTATTTTCATTACTTGCAAATACGCCACACAGCAACCACTCAGTTTGGGTTGCGAAATATAACTGTCCGGTTATCTCCGCTAGAGCAATTACTAATAGATCCTTCCCACGACAAACTGATCTCCACATACTATAAGAATCTTCTGCACACCACAACGCATAGACTCAGCAACACGCTCACTAAGTGGAAAGCTGATATCCCTGAGCTGACAGAGGATATCTGGCAGGACATACTTCCCCTCCAGGTCCCCTCTGTCATCTCTTCCAGGGACAGGGTCATACAAACCAAATTATTATACAGAGCATACTTTACGCCATCCTTATTATTCAAACTCAGAAAACTACCATCGGCAATGTGCTCCAGATGCAGCATTATAGAGGCCACCTTCTTCCACTTGATGTGGGAATGCACCGAGATCAGGCGGTTCTGGTCAGAGGTTACTGCTTTTGTCAATTCCCTGACCCAATTGCCTAATATCTGCAACCCCCTGAGATGCCTACTAGGATATGTGGACGATGAGAGTATATCTAAAAACATGCAAACTTTCCTGAGAATTGTGTTATTTTATGCCAAAAAATCTATTACGATTCATTGGAAATCACAATCCCCACCTACGATAGCATTCTGGCTGAACATGGTTAATCAGGCTATACCATTATATAAATTAACATACGAAGCCAGAGGATGCCCAAAAAAATTTCACAAAATATGGGGTCTGTGGACTAACTCCGAAAACACTATTACACCTACCATACAAAGTTAATAAAGAAGCTCCAGTCAATGATACCAAGTTTGATGAAAACTGAATACCAAAATGAAGCTGTACAATATGAAAACATGTATGCCAAATATATACCAGTGTCTTATACTCTGTATTATGAAGAGCAATGTTTGCTCGAAATGTGTGTTTTTTGTGTTTGTATGTCTGTTTGTACCATAAAACCAAATAAAAATTTACCTTTAAAAAAAAAAAAGAATAAAGTCCATTCTCCTTGTAGGAGGTGAGATGATGATAATGGTACTGGTACCATGGTAATGGTAAGGTGTAGTTGGACCTGGTGCTGGGTCAAGTGCTACCCCTCTGATCACAATAGTGCAACAGAGGAACACCTTCTAATGCTCACATCTCTTGAAATTCTTTTAAAACATTTATTTGGTTATTTAAGTTCCTTCTCAGAGCTGAGCAACTTAGTTTTGAGAGGCCCAAGGGCAGTTATGGTGAACCTTGGCACTCCAAATCTTTTGGAACTACATTTTCCATGATGTTCATGCACTGTGCAGTGTAGTTGAGCACCAAGGGAAATGTAGTTCCAAAACATCTGGGGTGCCAAAGTTCGCCATCACTGCCCTAGGGTATACTTCGCCTTACCTGGGCCCACCAAACTACCCTCATGGTGTGAGCCTTGGCCAAGCAAAGGTTCCATAAACTCAGCCACTGGTACCCTGATCCATCCTCTATGGAGGAAACCTTAACTGCCCAATTGATCCAATTCTTGGCCCCAAAGTTTGGACACATTTTGGTGTAAAAAAAACCCTTCAACATATTATAATGGGGCCTTTCCTACTTTCCAGGAATTAGAATCCAAATATGACTTGCCCAATTGGATGATGTTCCAATACTTTAAATTGCGCCAAGCTGCTCGACTTTAGTTTCCACATCCAATTATTCTTCAGGGGATTCTATTGAATAAAGAAGGTGTGCCTGGACCTGGTTCTGGGTCAAGTGCTACCCCGCTGATGGTGATAGCCCCACGGAAGAACAACTTCTAATGTTCATATCTCTTGAAATTATTTTAAAACATTTATTTGTTTATTGAAGTTCCTTCTCAGAGTTGAGCAACTTAACTTTTACAGCGTACTTCACCTTACCTGGGCCCACCAAGACTACTCCTAGGGTGTGGTCCTTGGCCATGAAGAGGTTACATAAACCTAACCACTGGTCCCCTGGTCCATCCTCTATGGCAGGGGTTGTCAAACTCAATTTCATCACTGGCCACATCTGCATTATGGTCGTCCTCAAGGGGCAGCAGATGTATATGTAAGACTAGGTGTCCAGAGAACCCCTCCCCTTACTTCAAATATCAAGAGCCCACCCATCACCACCATCAGCAGTCAAGAGTCCCCAACCCTCCCTTACATCACAGTACACCCCCCCCCCCCCTTACCTTGTGCTGCTGCCAGGAAGAAGCTGTGGGCAGAGCTGGGAAGCAGAAAGTTCAGGCTCTGGAGGAGGACCAGAGGAGGGCTGGAGTCACCTGCCAACTGCCGGAGTCCGGGGGTGCTGTGGCTGTACAGAGAGTCGCAGGATCGGTGGGAGGAGTCCCGTCCTGACTGCTGAGACAATGTGGAGGTGCGAGGGCCACATGAAATGTCCTTGCGGGCCAGATTGGGCCTTGTGTTTGACACATGTGTTCTATGGGATCACTTTAGATCCATTCCTGACCCCAAAAATTGGGCACATTGTAAAAACCGTTCAACACATTCATGATTAGGGGGCTGTTCCTACTTTCCAGGAACTAGCATCTAGATCTGACTTGCCCAATTAGATGATGTTCCAATACTTCTGCTTCAGTTTCCACATCTGATTATTCTTCAGCTGGTCCTATTGAATAAAGAATCAAGTCCAATCTTCCTGTAGGGAGTCGGGTGATGATAAAAGTAAGGTGTGGTCGGACCTAGGTCCTCCTAAACCATCAGGGATTATTGTGATGAAAGCCGCAGAATAAACAAGACTCAAGAGGACTTTTGAAATTCCATTAACATGTTAACCCTTTGATGGGATCATAGTGATAGGTGTATATTTTTGTATTCATATATATGGGGGGGGTGGGTTATATATGATGTGGTGATACCATTGTGTTCATCATTCATCTCTCTCTATATTCTCCTCAGGTGCAGAGTGGCGGCTGGATTTAACAGTGACTAAATTTGGCTGACGAAAAACAGACTTCATTAGGAGCTAATCATCAGATGGAGAGATCTTATTAGCAAGGTCATTGTACAGAGAGTCACTACAGAGGTCTCAGTCCTGGACCATGGAGAACTTTCTGCAGTCTCTGATCATCTCCTGTACTATGTCTGCAGTCTCTGATCATCTCCTGTAATATGTCTGCAGTCTCTGATCATCTCCTGTACTATGTCTGCAGTCTCTGACCATCTCCTGTACTATGTCTGCAGTCTCTGATCATCTCCTGTACTATGTCTGCAGTCTCTGATCATCTCCTGTACTATGTCTGCAGTCTCTGACCATCTCCTGTACTATGTCTGCAGTCTCTGACCATCTCCTGTACTATGTCTGCAGTCTCTGATCATCTCCTGTATTATGTCTGCAGTCTCTGATCATCTCCTGTACCATGTCTGCAGTCTCTGACCATCTCCTGTAGTATGTCTGCAGTCTCTGACCATCTCCTGTACTATGTCTGCAGTCTCCGATCATCTCCTGTATTATGTCTGCAGTCTCTGAAAGCAGAGAAAAGACATTGAGGGAAAAATAGAGGGGGTGGAGGAGAGGAGAGGAAAAGAGAAAATATAGGAAAGGAAATTAGAAAGGAGAGGGGAAGAAATTAGAGCTGAGGAGAGGAAAGGAGAATAGAGGAGAGGAAAGGAGAAAAGAGAACAGAGGAGAGAAAAAGAGAAAAGAGAACAGCGGAGAGAGAAGGAGAGAAAAGGACAAGAGAGGAGAGAAAAGGAGAAAGCACAGAAAAGAAATTGGGAAAAAAGAGGAGGGGATGGAGGAGAGGAGAGGAAAAGAGAAAGTATAGGAAAGTAAATTAGAAAGGAGAGAAGAAGAAATGAGAGCTGAGGAGAGGAAAGGAGAATATAGGAAAGGAGAAAAGAGAACAAAGGAGAGAAAAGGAGGAGAAAGGAGAGGAAAGGAGAAAGCAGAGAAAAGAAATTAGAGAAAATAAAGGAGGGGGGGGGAGAGGAGAGGAAAAGAGAAAATATAGGAAAGGAAATTAGAAAGGAGATGAGAAGAAAGGAGAAGAGTAGAGGAGGGGAAAAGAGGAAAAATAAATATAGATTGAAGAGATGAGGATAAAGGAGAGGATATAAGAGGAGAAGGGAGAGAAAAGGGGAAAAAGAAGAGAAGAGGACATGAGAAAAGAGTAAGAATAGGAGAGGAAAAAAAGAAAGGAAAGGAAACAGGAAAGGAGAGGAAAGTAGAAAAGGGAGACGAGGAGAGAAAATGAATGGAAGTGAGAAGGGAATGAAGAGGAAAGAAAAGGAAAAAGAAAAGGAAATTTGTTTTCAGAGCTCTCTATTAATTATGCTCTGAATGTAAATAAACAACCTAAAATGCCGGGAAGCAGAGCATTGCACGAAGTTGGGTTTGAACTTCTACCTACCCAGCAATGGAAGCCCAAATGTAAAGATGTAAAACTGATTTATACATTTGTATAAATCTCTGACCATCTCCTGTACTATGTCTGCAGTCTCTGATCATCTCCTGTACTATGTCTGCAGTCTCTGACCATCTCCTGTACTATGTCTGCAGTCTCTGACCATCTCCTGTACTATGTCTGCAGTCTCTGATCATCTCCTGTACTATGTCTGCAGTCTCTGATCATCTCCTGTATTATGTCTGCAGTCTCTGACCATCTCCTGTAGTATGTCTGCAGTCTCTGACCATCTCCTGTACTATGTCTGCAGTCTCTGACCATCTCCTGTACTATGTCTGCAGTCTCTGATCATCTCTTGTATTATGTCTGCAGTCTCTGACCATCTCCTGTACTATGTCTGCAGTCTCTGACCATCTCCTGTATTATGTCTGCAGTCTCTGACCATCTCCTGTACTGTGTCTGCAGTCTCTCACCATCTCCTGTATCATGTCCGCAGTCTCTGATCATCTCCTGTACTGTGTCTGCAGTCTCTCACCATCTCCTGTATCATGTCCGCAGTCTCTGATCATCTCCTGTAGTGTGTCTGCAGTTTCTGATCATCTCCTGTACTATGTCTGCAGTCTCTGATCATCTCCTGTACTATGTCCGCAGTCTCTGATCATCTCCTGTACTATGTCCGCAGTCTCTGATCATCTCCTGTACTATGTCTGCAGTCTCTGATCATCTCCTGTAGTGTTTCTGCAGTCTCTGATCATCTCCTGTACTATGTCTACAGTCTCTGACCATCGCCTGTACTATGTCCGCAGTCTCTGATCATCTCCTGTACTATGTCTGCAGTCTCTGATCATCTCCTGTAGTGTTTCTGCAGTCTCTGATCGTCTCCTGTACTATGTCTACAGTCTCTGACCATCGCCTGTACTATGTCTGCAGTCTCTGATCATCTCCTGTAGTATGTCTGCAGTCTCTGATCATCTCCTGTACTATGTCTACAGTCTCTGACCATCGCCTGTACTATGTCTGCAGTCTCTGATCATCTCCTGTACTATGTCTGCAGTCTCTGATCATCTCCTGTACTATGTCTGCAGTCTCTGATCATCTCCTGTACTATGTCTGCAGTCTCTGACCATCTCCTGTACTATGTCTGCAGTCTCTGACCATCTCCTGTACTATGTCTGCAGTCTCTGACCATCTCCTGTACTATGTCTGCAGTCTCTGATCATCTCCTGTATTATGTCTGCAGTCTCTGACCATCTCCTGTACTATGTCTGCAGTCTCTCACCATCTCCTGTATCATGTCCGCAGTCTCTGATCATCTCCTGTAGTGTGTCTGCAGTCTCTGATCATCTCCTGTACTATGTCCGCAGTCTCTGACCATCGCCTGTACTATGTCTGCAGTCTCTGATCATCTCCTGTACTATGTCCGCAGTCTCTGATCATCTCCTGTACTATGTCCGCAGTCTCTGATCATCTCCTGTACTATGTCTGCAGTCTCTGATCATCTCCTGTAGTGTTTCTGCAGTCTCTGATCATCTCCTGTACTATGTCTACAGTCTCTGACCATCGCCTGTACTATGTCCGCAGTCTCTGATCATCTCCTGTACTATGTCTGCAGTCTCTGATCATCTCCTGTAGTGTTTCTGCAGTCTCTGATCATCTCTTGTACTATGTCTACAGTCTCTGACCATCGCCTGTACTATGTCTGCAGTCTCTGATCATCTCCTGTACTATGTCTGCAGTCTCTGACCATCTCCTGTACTATGTCCGCAGTCTCTGATCATCTCCTGTACTATGTCTGCAGTCTCTGATCATCTCCTGTAGTGTTTCTGCAGTCTCTGATCATCTCTTGTACTATGTCTACAGTCTCTGATCATCTCCTGTACTATGTCTGCAGTCTCTGATCATCTCCTGTACTATGTCTGCAGTCTCTGACCATCTCCTGTACTATGTCTGCAGTCTCTGATCATCTCCTGTACTATGTCTGCAGTCTCTGATCATCTCCTGTACTATGTCTGCAGTCTCTGACCATCTCCTGTATTATGTCTGCAGTCTCTGATCATCTCCTGTACTATGTCTGCAGTCTCTGACCATCTCCTGTACTATGTCTGCAGTCTCTCACCATCTCCTGTATCATGTCCGCAGTCTCTGATCATCTCCTGTAGTGTGTCTGCAGTCTCTGATCATCTCCTGTACTATGTCCGCAGTCTCTGACCATCGCCTGTACTATGTCTGCAGTCTCTGATCATCTCCTGTACAATGTCTGCAGTCTCTGATCATCTCCTGTACTATGTCCGCAGTCTCTGATCATCTCCTGTACTATGTCCGCAGTCTCTGATCATCTCCTGTACTATGTCTGCAGTCTCTGATCATCTCCTGTAGTGTTTCTGCAGTCTCTGATCATCTCCTGTACTATGTCTACAGTCTCTGACCATCGCCTGTACTATGTCCGCAGTCTCTGATCATCTCCTGTACTATGTCTGCAGTCTCTGATCATCTCCTGTAGTGTTTCTGCAGTCTCTGATCATCTCTTGTACTATGTCTACAGTCTCTGACCATCGCCTGTACTATGTCTGCAGTCTCTGATCATCTCCTGTACTATGTCTGCAGTCTCTGATCATCTCCTGTACTATGGCTACAGTCTCTGACCATCTCCTGTATTATGTCTGCAGTCTCTGATCATCTCCTGTACTATGTCTGCAGTCTCTGATCATCTCCTGTACTATGTCTGCAGTCTCTGATCATCTCCTGTACTATGTCTGCAGTCTCTGATCATCTCCTGTACTATGTCTGCAGTCTCTGATCATCTCCTGTACTACAGTGGGGAAAATAATGATTTGATCCCCTGCAGATTGTGTAGGTTTGCCCAATTACAAAGAAATGAAGGGTCTATGTTTTTTTATCATAGGTGTATTTTAAATGATAGAGACAGAATATCAACCAAATATCAAGAAAAAACACACAATACAAATGTTATAAATTGAGTCGCAGTTCGGTGAGTAAAATAAGTATTTGATATCCAAGTAAAACATGACTTAGTAGTTGGTGGAGAAACCCTTGTTGGCCAGCACAGAGGTCAGACGTTTCTTGTAGTCGGTGACCAGGTTTTGCACATCTCAGGTGGGATTTTGGTCCTCTCTTCTTTACAGATCTTCTCTAAATCCTTAAGGTTTCTCAGCTGTCGCTTGGCAACTCGAAGTTTCAGCTCCCTCCATAAATTTTCTATAGGATTAAGGTCTGGACACTCAATGACCTTAATGTGCTTCTTCTCAAGCCACTCCTTTGTTGCCTTGGCGGTATGTTTTGGGTCATTATCATGCTGGAAGACCCATCCATGACCCATCTTCAGTGTTCTGGCTGAGGGAAGAAGGTTCTCATCCAAGATTTTACAATACATGGCCCCCCGTCCATTGGCCCCCCAATGCGGCAAAGTCGGCCTGTACCTTTATCAGAGAAACAGCCCCAAAGAATATTGTTTCCACCTCCGTGCTTGACTGTAGGGATGGTGATCTTAGGGTCATTGTCAGAGACGCGTGGCAGCCCTCCCTTTCCCTCTGAAAAAAAGATCCACAGCGGATCTCCTCTCAGAGATCGGGCGACAGTGAGGTGGCACCACCTGATCCCGGACTGTTTTCACAATAAAACGGTTCGCAGTGAGTCCCCTCGTTTTTAAACAAAACATTTCCTTTTTCATTACTTGCTTTATTTTAGATCCAGTGATATCATCCCTGGGTCTCTGTGTGTCTCTATGCAATGCAGACAGATCATGGCTGGTGGGAGGGGTGCAGTACGTAGCTTCCTGAAAACACTCGGCTTCAGTACTCCTTTCAAGAACCCTCAGTCCAGACTCCAGAGGCAAACGGTGGGAGGGGTCATGAAAATATCAAAATCACCTGAAAGGTGGGTGTCAGTCTGAAGGAGTGGGCGTTCCTAGGCAGGTTGTATTTGCATAGGTAACGCCCACATGTGATGCTGAGCCTCCATGATTGAAAGAACTGAATTCAAATGGTTAAAACGGGGGCGGGGCCAGGGACAGTCAGGTTGTGGAGGAAAGTGCTAGATCACAGGTGTCAAGCGCAAGGCCCCCGGGCCGAATCTGGCCCTCCAGTGCATTTCATCTGGCTCTTGCACCTCCCTTGCAGCGGTGACAACCTCCTTGTTCCTGCCCCCACCTTATCTCACCAGTCGACAGCAGAGAGGAGGACAGATCTCCTCCGCCAGATCTTGCACTTCTCTGTACAGCTGCAGAGAGGCTCATGTCTGCCCCCCCTTCCCCATCTCAGCAGTCGGCAGCAGAGAGGAGACCAGAACTCCTTCTACTGATCCTGCACTTCTCTGTACAGCTGTAGAGAGGCTCATATCTGCCCCCCCTTCCCCATCTCAGCAGTCGGCAGCAGAGAGGAGACCAGAACTCCTTCTACTGATCCTGAGCTTCTCTGTACAGCTGCAGAGAGGCTCATATCTGCCCCCCCCCCCCCATCTCAGCAGTTGGCAGCAGAGAGAAGGCCAGAACTCCTTCTACTGATCCTGTGCCTCCTACAGATCTAGCCGCAGCACCCCCTGGTCTCCTCCTCTATTGGTCTCGCCATTCAGCTGGCTCCAACCCCACTCTGGTCCTCCTCCAGACCCTGCACTTTTTGCTTCCCAGCTCCACCCCTATCTTCTTCCCGGCAGCAGCACAAGGTAAGGGGGGTGCACTGTGATGTAAGAGAGGGTGAGGGACTCTTGACTTCT
Organism: Lithobates septentrionalis; assembly: GCA_037952835.1. NCBI lineage: Eukaryota > Metazoa > Chordata > Amphibia > Anura > Ranidae > Lithobates > Lithobates septentrionalis. The sequence continues at coordinate 644,799 of JBBDGP010002203.1, forward strand.
GATGGTGGCGGGGGGGGGGGGGCTCTTAACATCTGGTGTAAGGGGGTGTGGGGTGCTCTGGACATCCAGTCCTACAGATACAACTGGCCCTTTGAGGACGACCATAATGCCCATGCGGCCCACGATGAAATGGAGTTTGACACCCCCTGTGCTAGATGATGCTGGATGTGCTTCAGCCAGGAAATGAGGTGGGGCTCTCTCTGTGACTTTGCTGCAGCTTCTAATGCACATGGTGAGAAGCTCACAGTGTGCGGTGAAATCAGAGGAAGCCGTTTGAGTCCAGGAGAAGAGCAGCAACTGTGCAAGACTGAAGGGAAGGGTTTAAAAATAAGCCCGTGTTGGCGGATCATTAAATCCATCCAATTGACCTTCACCTCTGATGGGTGAAATGCATTTCTCTCTCCACTTGTGACGTCAATACGGCGCTTGTTATCCCGCTCATTGCTTCTCCACCCATCCTCCATGGCGGTGAGCGGTGAGCGGTAATGTCATTTCCCCGATTCCCTCCAATCCTGCGATCAGCGGAGCGCGCCGCCATCTTCTCCGACATTCCACCGGGCGGGATAATCACTCCTCTAATATCCAGCCCTGGAAATGATCTGAGATGTATTACGATCGCCGGCGGTGAGGTGGTACGATATGCACCGCGAGGTCCTCCGCAGAGTCCCGGGAGAGAGAGATCTCCGAGAACATTCCGTTACAATGTATCCACCATTCATCCAATCACTGAAAAAAAAAGAGATAAAGTGCGGCGCCAAATCCCCAATACACCACCAGTACCATCAAAATTATATTTAGATAACAGTCTAATGTACACCCACTTTATTAGGTACACCTGTTTCAATTTCTTGGTAACACAAATAGCTGCTCAGCCAACCACATGGCAGCAACTCAATGCATTTAGGCATCTAGACGAGGTGAAGACGACTTGCTGAAGTTCAAACTGAGCATCAGAAAGTGACTTTGAACGTGGCATGGTTGTTGGTGCCAGACGGATCGTTCTGAGTTCTTCTGGGATTTTCACGCACAACCATCTCTCGGGTTTACAGAGAATGGTGGGGAAAAGAGAAAATATCCAGTGAGCGGCAGTTGTGTGGAGGAAAATGCCTGGTTGATGATGTCAGAGGAGAATGGGCAGACTGGTTCCAGAGGATAGAAAGGCAACAGTAACTCAAATAACCACTCGTTACATCCAAGGTATGCAGAATATCATCTCTGAATGCACAACACATCGAACCTTGAAGCCAGATGGGCTACAGCAGCAGCAGACCACAGAGGGTGCCACTCCTGTCAGCTAAGAACAGGGAACTGAGGCTACAATTGGCACAGGATCACCAAAATTGGACAATAGAAGATTGGAAAAAACGTTGCCTGGTCTGATGAGTCTGGATTTCAGCTGCGACATTCAGGTGGTGGGGTCAGAATTTGGTGCATGGATCCATCCTGCCTTCTATCACCGGTTCAGGCTGGTGGTGGGGGGTGTAATGGTGTGGGGGAATATTTTCTTGGCACACTTTGGGCCCCTTAGTACCAACTGAGCATCGTTTAAACCCTACGGCCCCCCTGAGTATTGTTGCTGACCATGTCCATCCCTTTATGACTACAGTGTCCCCATCTTCTGATGGCTCCTTCCAGCAGGATAATGCACCGTGTCACAAAGCTCCAATCATCTCACCACTGGACAATGAGGTCCCTGTACTCCAATGGCCTCCACACTCACCACATCTCATCCAATGGAGCACCTTTGGGGTGTTGTAGAACGGGAGATTGGCATCATGGAAGTGCAGCTGACAAATCTGCAGCAACTGTGTGATGTTATCATGTCACTATGGAGCAAAATCTCTGAGGAACGTTTCCAACACCTTGTTGAGTCCACGCCATGAAGAATGAAGGCAAAAGGGGGTCCAACCCGGTACTAGCATGGTGGACCAGTCGGAGATTTGAATATTTATATATATTTATTGTATTCTTTGATATATCTGGCACATTTAATGTTGTTTTTTTTTTTTTACTTTAGTTACTATTTTGTAATTATTTTGATTTACTTTGAGCACTGAAGTTCGTTTTGATGGTACCATGTCTAGTATTTTACTGAAATTATTCACACATTCTGGCAAATCTATCACATACTTTAGACTGTTACCTAAATATTATTTTTATCTTATTGGAGATTTAGCCCCGTACTGTATATCTTATTTCAGTGATTCGTTTTATATGTGGGGGACACATGAAGTTTTGGCAGCGATATCCTTTTTAATATTATTTACATCGAATATTGGGTAGCGCATAAGTGGCCTGTCTTCCCTTCATCATTCAATGGAACAATCACTAATCATCAGATTGTCATCTATAGACATAGAAAATACTAGAACTTCCCTTCCAACAAGAATTTCCATTAGTCACTCCAACTTCAAATACTCATCAATGTTTGGTGGAGAGCTAAGTGCCCTGATACCGTCTGACTCTTGGGGGGGTTCCCACCATCCCTGTGCTGAGTTCCCGGGTCTGTACACCTGCTGTGCCCATTATGAGGGGTTAATTTTGTTTATTGAAAAATCTTCCAAACAACAACTTATATACAATAAAACCATAATAAATAAATAAAACATATTTACAAAATAATTGAATATGATTCTACAAAACAAGAACATAATAAATGGTGCAAACCAAATTGCGCACAACATAATCCCTACGGGAGAGCCAGACTAAGGAACATCACCGTCACCATGCATGTAGCCTTTTATCAAAAATAGATTTGATCTTGAAAATCTAGGGGAGTGAATCAAGAATACAAAGAAAAGCCGCACACCCCGAGATCAACAGGCAGCAGCTACAGAGTCCTGATATTCCTCCACACCCTTATCCAGGCCTCCTGCTGCCACCTGCCTTTCTCAAGACCCCGAATCTTCCCAACCTCACCCAGAATGTCCTGCACCACCACTTCCACAGGGAGGATTTTACTCCGTAAGGATACCTGACACCGTGCACTCCACGTGAAATAACGGACTACTAGACTAACTAAAAAAAGTGTCTCCAAATCATAATCCCGACGAGTCTGGAATGCCCCATACACCCACTCTGCATAACTCATATGGGGGAGGAAGGGTATACTCAGAGCCCTCCTCTTGTACACCTCTATATTAAAAGGGCATTGAAGTAGAAAGTGATCCATGGACTCCACCACTCCTCCACACTCCACTCTCGGGCAGCCCCGATCACTCATGTAAAGAAACTTCAAGTTGCCCTTCACATATAGTTTTCCATGAAAGGCAAGCCAAGCCTGATCCCTAAACTTCATTGGGATTCTCTCCAAATAATCAATCGCAAACCCACCCCCAAAACCAGGCTTGGGCAATCCCTCAAGGCCAGTGGTTCGCAAAAAGCAGAGCTCATAATCCGCTTCTCAAGAAGTTTCCTTGGAAGAGATGTGACTACTCCTGCTGTTACTTGCCACTGCTGAAGCATTTTCAAACACGGGGCAACATAAGCCGGGAGCTGTTCATGCTTGACCCTCAGGCTTTTCACTGGCCCACCATTTTCCCAGTCTTGCAGAAAGGGCCTAAACCAGGGGGATTCCCACCATCCCTGTGCTGAGTTCCCGGGTCTGTACACCTGCTGTGCCCATTATGAGGGGTTCCCACCATCCCTGTGCTGAGTTCCCGGGTCTGTACACCTGATGTGCCCAGTATGAGGGGTTCCCACCATCCCTGTGCTGAGTTCCCGGGTCTGTACACCTGCTGTGCCCATTATGAGGGGTTCCCACCATCCCTGTGCTGAGTTCCCGGGTCTGTACACCTGCTGTGCCCATTATGAGGGGTTCTCACCATCCCTGTGCTGAGTTCCCGGGTCTGTACACCTGCTGTGCCCATTATGAGGGGTTCCCACCATCCCCTCCATCACTCTCCTGGACTGAAAATGATTACTTTGACGGCAATCTGCATGCAACTGACACCCGCCGCTTGAGGCTTTTTTCTATTTGCATAACTCCTCCCAAGAGCATGCCCACTGCTTTCATCTGGACTGAGGGCTTGTGAGAGCAGTACTGAGCCGGGGTGCTGTGGTGTTTGCAGGAAGCTATGTACAGCACTCTGCCAGCCCCTCCCACCAGCCATTATCTGCCTGCATTGCATAGAGAAGCACAGAGACCCAGTGATTTGTTAATGTCATTATCTTTCGGATGAAGGAGTTGGGAGGAACCAGGGAAGGAAAAATATAAGCGGCACGTTGGTGCATCCATCTCTCCTTGCCGATAAACCGGTGGCACAGATCTGGTTCTGCAGTCTTCCTATCTGTGTCTCTGTTTGTAAATGAAGTCTCCGAAGACCAGAAGAATTCCTTGTGAATCCTCCAAAGAACCATTAATGAGCCCCCCCCCCCCCCTTGGGCCCTACACACCCCGACTGGAACTCTGCGATTTCCCCCAAATCTCCATCAGACGAGAGTTAATTCCTCCTCCCCTACACAACATACGGCGTGTCGTCCCGTCTTCCTCCACGCACTGAAGCGCGTATGAGGCGAGGGAAGCGGGCTGCGCTCCCTTCAGGATGCCGAACACCAGGGTTCAATTTTAATTCTTTTACCCAGGAGATCATTAGGCAGGCCCCCCCGCTGATCAATCTTCTCCATGGAGACCTCATCAGTCCGCTGTGCGCTGCACGCCTGCCTTGCCTTGCGGTCTTCATAATGGAACTGCGTTCCTTCACACAGCCGGGATATTCCGGGAGCCAGAACCGTGTCCATGGAAGGCTTTATGAAGATGAACTCAGATCTCTTTTACTGAGCAAAAGATTTGAAATGGTCTTCAGTCAGTCCTGGAACATCGCAGTGACCTCGAGTTACTCTGCTGCGGTCAAGTACTACAGCTTGGCCACCAAACCGAACTGAGTACTTGTATGGCCCCATTTTGGGGGAGTAGGAGACATCCTTGTCCACCTAGTGGGGACTCATTACACATTGACCCCACTGAGAGCCTCCAGGCCTCATGTTTGGTTAATGTCCCATGCTACACCGTGAGAGTAGGAGACATCCATATCCTTCCAAGGAGGACTCATCACACATTGACATTTTCTGAGATGACATCCAGACCTTCAGGCTTTATGATTGTCCCAAGCTACTCCAGGAGAGTAGGAGACATCCATGTCCAACCCATGGAGGACTCATCACACATTGACATCTTCCAAGACTGCACAGAGAGCTTCCAGGCCTCATGATTGTTCAATGTCCCAAGCTACTCCGGGAGAGTAGGAGACATCCATGTCCATCCCAGGAAAGACTCATCACACGTTGACATCTTCTGAGACTGCACCCAGAGCTTCCAGGCCCCAGGATTGGTCAATGTCCCATGCTACTCCGGGAGAGTAGGAGACACCCATGTCCATCCCAGGGAGGACTCATCACACATTGGCCCCACTGAAAGCTTCCAAGCCCAAAGATTGGTCAATGTCCCTTGCTACTCCGGGAGAGTAGTAAACGTCTATGTCCATTCCAGGGAGGACTCAACACATATTAACATCTTCTGAGACCGAACCGAGAGCTTCTAGGCCCCATGATTGGCCAATGTCCCACGCTACTCTGGGAGAGTAGGAGACATCCATATCCATCCCAAGGAGGGCTCATCACACATTGACATCTTCTGGGACCACACTGCAAGCTTCCAGGCCTCATGATTGGTCAATGTCCCATGCTAGTCCAGGAAAGTGGGAAACATCTATGTCCATCCCATGGAGGATTTATCACACACTGACATCTTTTGAGATCGCGTCCAGAGCTTCCTGGCCCAAGATGGGTCAATGTCCCAGACTCTCCTCCGGGAGAGTAGGAAACATTCATGTCTATCCCAAAGAGAACTCATCACACATTGACATCTTCTGAGACCACACCCAGTGCTTCCAGGCCCCGTGATTAGCCAACGTCCCAACTTTATCCTATAGTACACGCTGGACTCTTTCTCGGAGAGTGACTCGTCTCCAGGAGGCACGGACTATCGTTTACCCATAGGTCTGGAAGGCATCTCACTTCGTCCCCTGGGAGTTTCCTCCATTCTGACTACTCACACTGAGCAAATATGAGAGCTGAACTCTTCTCTCCCATTTTAGCTATTTCTGTATGGCTGCTGAAGTATTGCTTTTAGCCAAACTGCCACAGAACAGAGATAAGGGACCACACTTTTTGTCATGCTGAGGAACGTTTACTGAATTCCTCAGCAGGACATACATTTACCTGCTGTGCCCATTATGAGGGGTTCACACCATCCCTGTGCTGAGTTCCTGGGTCTGTACACCTGCTGTGCCCATTATGAGGGGCTCCCACCATCCCTGTGCTGAGTTCCTAAATCTGTACACCTGCTGTGTGCATTATGAGGGGTTGTCACCATCCCTGTTCTAAGTTCCCAGGTCTGTACACCTTTTGTGTCAATTATGAGGGGCTCCCACCATCCCTGTGCTGAGTTACTGGGTCTTTACACTTGCTGTGCCCACTATGAGGGGTTCCCACCATCTCTGTGCTGAGTTCCCAGGTCTGCTCTCCAGACCAAAATCCCAGACCAGGCTTGAAATAGGCCCTTTCAGCTATGCTAGAGCTGGGACCTCGATCACCCTCTAACAGCATTCTGGCAGACGGCCCCTAGGGACAGAAGCCCCTAGGCAGGGGAGGTCCTCCTACAGGACTGGACACAGGGCTAACTCCCGCTCCTGGCCTCAGGCTATTTATGGGCTCCCCAGACACCTACTGGGCACACCTCCCCAGGGATTGGCTGGATATCCATAAATATTTAGACTGCCCCTCTACTTCACCGCCCACTGTGATTCCAGAACCCTCTGGAATGCAGGGAGAAATAATTAGACCAGCAGCCTGTGAGACACTAAGCAGGCTAAAGCAATCAACGGCTGCTCCACTGGCTACAGAGGAGCCAAACTAAATTTACCTGTCATTCTATACCTTAACCAGGAGAGTTCTACACATGGTTTGTCCAGTGTTGTGTGGAGGAACTCGAGTGTCCTGCACAGAGCCCTGACCTCAACTCTACTGACCACCTTTGGGATGAGTAAAAGTGGGGAGAGCAATGAGGGTGGGACTTTACATGAAGTGTCCCCGTGTGGCCGGCGGTGCCCGAGTTTCAGCCACCATCACACGAACCTTAGTGCGTAAACATGTTCCTTGTCACCTTGTGTGGGGTCCCTTCTATTACCCCACCTTTGTTTCATGTCTGTCATTAACAGACTACCCTTTTACCCAATTTTTACTCTAGATATCACACGCGCTTGCTGCTGACGAGTGGCACCTAAGCCACGAAACGCGTAGAGCTACCAAAGTCGTGTTTCTCATTACCTTATCAAGTTCCTACCATTCGTACCTACAGGATTTGGAGGCCATTTGTCACGTAGGCAACACTCTATGTTTCATGGTTTTATACTAATGCTATTTTGGTGTACTGTCTGTGGAATACCCTTGTGTTCATATTATGTTATATATATCATGTATCACTATTGCTATCATGTACAATGTTAATGTCTCTTATTAATTGTAACTGATATTATCATCAATTGCATGTTATACCTTTATGAACCAATTAAATTTTCCCATTTCTGCACCAATTTTACTCTTTTGCAATCATGCTGTTCATGTAAAGTCCCACCCTTGTTGCTCTCCCCACTTTTACTAGTACAGGGATGGAAACACATGACCTTACCAAGCCATAATTTCATGTAAAGTCCCTAAACCTCTTTCCAATTATACCTTTGGGATGAATCGGAATGAGGATTGTGAGCCAGGTCTCATCCAACATCAATACCTTACCTCAACAATGGGCACAAATCCCCACGGACACTCAAAATGTGATGGACTCTGATGTGATGGGTGGCTGCCATGTAGGAGCAGGACTCTGATGTGATGGGTGGCTCCCATGTAGGGGCAGGACTCTGATGTGATGGGTGGCTCCCATGTAGGAGCAGGACTCTGATGTGATGGGTAGCTCCCATGTAGGAGCAGGACTCTGATGTGATGGGTGGCTACCATGTAGGAGCAGGACTCTGATGGGATGGGTGGCTCCCATGTAGGAGCAGGACTCTGATATGATGGGTGGCTCCCATGTAGGAACAGGACTCTGATGTGATGGGTGGCTCCCATGTAGGAACAGGACTCTGATGTGATGGGTGGCTACCATGTAGGAGCAGGACTCTGATGGGATGGGTGGCTCCCATGTAGGAGCAGGACTCTGATATGATGGGTGGCTCCCATGTAGGAACAGGACTCTGATGTGATGGGTGGCTCCCATGTAGGAACAGGACTCTGATGTGATGGGTGGCTCCCATGTAGGAGCAGGACTCTGATATGATGGGTGGCTCCCATGTAGGAACAGGACTCTGATGTGATGGGTGGCTCCCATGTAGGAACAGGACTCTGATGTGATGGGTGGCTCCCATGTAGGAGCAGGACTCTGATATGATGGGTGGCTCCCATGTAGGAACAGGACTCTGATGTGATGGGTGGCTCCCAATGAGGAGCAGGACTCTGATATGATGGGTGGCTCCCATGTAGGAGCAGGAATCTGATATGATGGGTGGCTCCCATGTAGGAACAGGACTCTGATGTGATGGGTGGCTCCTATGTAGGAGCAGGACTCTGATGTGATGGGTGGCTCCCATGTAGGGGCAGGACTCTGATGTGATGGGTGGCTCCCATATACAGTATGAGCAGGACTCTGATGTGATGGGTGGCTCCCATGTAGGAGCAGGACTCTTATGTGATGGGTAGCTCCCATATACAGTATGAGCAGGACTCTGATGTGATGGGTGGCTCCCATGTAGGAGCAGGACTCTGATGTGATGGGTGGCTCCCATGTAGGAGCAGGACTCTGATATGATGGGTGGCTCCCATGTAGGAACAGGACTCTGATGTGATGGGTGGCTCACATATATGAGCAGGACTCTGATGTGGATTACTCTAATTTAAAGGGGGATTTGATGTGATGGAGGGACTTTGACGTTAAGGGGGGACCTCTAGAATAATGAGAGGTCTTTGACATGACGAGGGGACCTCTGATGTGAAGGGGGGCTCATAAGCTATGAAGGGACCACTGACATGAAGGTAGGCTCTGATGTGATGGGGTGGCTCTCATGTATAGGCTGAACTTTGATATGATGATGGGTCTCTGAAAAAAATGGTGGGGACTTTGAAGTGATGGAGAAACTTTTACATGAACGGGGAACCTCTGATGTGATGGGGGCTCTCATAGATAGGCAATGCTCTATTGTGATGGGTTGTGCTAATGTATTGGAGAATTTGATGTGACTGAGGTACTGTAATGTGAAGGGTGAACCTCTGGCATAATGGGGAGCCTCTGATGTGATGGGGGGACCTCTGGCGTCATGAGGGGACCTCTAATCTGATGGGAGGACCTCTGGTGTGACAGGGGACCTCTGGTATGATGGGGGGACCTCTGATGAGATGGGGGACCAATGACGTGATAGGGGAACCTCCGACGTGATGCGGGGGCCTCTAATTTGATAGGGGGACCCCTGACATGATGGGGGGGACCTCTGATGTGATAGGGGACCTCTGAGGTGATGGGGGGACCTCTGATGTGATGGTGGGACCTCAGACGTGATAGGGGGACCTCTAATGTGATAGGGGGACCCCTGACATAATAGGGGGCTCTATGGTGATGGGGGGACTTATGATGTGATGGGGGGCCTCTGAGGTTATGGGGGGACCTCTGACGTGATGGTGGGACCTCAGACATGATGGGGGGACCTCAGACGTGATAGGGGGACCTCTGATGTGATGGAGGGACCTCTGACGTATAGGGGAATTTCTGGTGTGATAGGGGGCTCTAATATGATGGGGGGACCTCTGACGTGATGGGGGACCTCTGACGTGATAGGGGGCTATTATGTGATGGGGGGATCTCTGATGTAAAGTCGGCTCTGATGTGATGGGAGGACCTTTGACGTGAATCGGGCTCTGATATGATGGGGGACATCTGACGTGCCTGTACCTTCTTTTTAGGGATGTCCACTAAAATCAGGTGTGATGGCCAGGTGTCCACCAACCTTTGGCCATATAGTTGGATCCAAAGATTTGGTGTCCTTCTGTGATGATGCGTAAGCTCTCATCGGCATCAGTGCTCGGCGTCAGATCTGCCATCTCTGAGCCGGTAAACAGAACGTTCCCTGAATTATCTGCCATCAGAATAAGATGAAAAGGGAAAAACCTGCCTCGTTATCAGCTCCACCACAGGAGAAGTCACATCAAAGAGGCCTCCCGCATAGAGGCTTATTGGGTAAACAGATGAAAATCAGGATTCATTTATAGAAAACACTCTCAGAAGTGATATGTGGGAAATAATGCCGGCAATTCTGTTTGTTCGCTTATTTCCAGAAGAGGGGGAGGGAGTCTTTGAAGAATGAACTATATTTGTATTAATAAAAGTAAACTCCATTGAAGAGCACCATTGATAACACAACCCTAGTGCAGGCACACACTTTAGAAATGGCGCCTTTACAGGATTGGGGGTCTCTTCTTTCCCGGCTTGTCACAGCTAAGCACATCTGTACCAGGGAAAACCAATGTTGCATCAAGAGCAAGAGGTAATAAATCCTCTGGACAGTTGGCAAGGGCCTCTCTGGGGTCTGCAATACCTTAATCTTGCTCTTGGTTTGTATTATGCAAATGGTGTTGGGAAACCAGCACCTCCATTGCTCCTTGCCTGGCCGACCCTAAACATGCCATCTTTGTACAGCATAGCTCCGACTAGGGGAAGGGGAAGCAGCACAAGGAGCCAAATTGTGTGGTAGTGCAAGGAAAATGTTGATAGGGGAAGAGAGCAGAGTGACAGAGAGAGGCGTTTATAAGCCTCATTGTCCTTCTCTGTCTGCTACTTGGGTTAGGTAGTGAGTTGAGGGGAATGGCAGAAGAGATGGTCCAGCATAGACAGTAAATTAGGCCAGGACACAGAGAGGGCTATGCCTTCAAAAGGAGGGGGCTGTGCTAGAGGATTGGCTCTTCCTAAAGTAGTCAATTGCCCTAGAAAGTTTAGAAACAACTAAAAAAAAAAAAAAACTAGATTTTTCGGCAAACTGGTCCATTTAAGGTCAACCTAACCCATGAATTTAACCCTTAACCCGAACCTAACCCCCTATCTCTGACCTCTAAACCCGGTCTATGCCATTATGCAGATCCTAGAGGTATGAATATCTTCATAAAGAAAATAACGCCATAAAAATACAATATAGCAAATGATATGAACTTTCATTATAAAGACGTGCTCAGTAATATCCTCCTGGTGATGGCATGGATTCCGGGGATGGACAAACTCAATGAAGCTGTCATTACACCGAGGAGAATTTATGGAAGGTCACATGTCACTTCTCCGACATTCGCAGCTTGCCTGGCGATGGTGTTAATGTCGCCCTTATGATTTACGCCGGGGTGAGACCATTATTCTTTATAATCCGCAAATTATTCCACTTTTATGAGCTTTAATAATGCGACTCCGATGCTGAACTGCTACAATCAGCTGCTGTGAGCCTGGAAATGCCCCAAATGTCGAGGCGCCGCCTGCGGCGTTCAGCAATTAATACCACCGACAGTGGAGGGAATTGCAGATCTACTAAGGGGAAAAAATTTAAAGGTTTCCCAGGTGTGTCCGGAGTTTGGAATTTTTATTGGTCATGAGGGTTAAAGTTTAAAACATAATACTGCATCCTTCTAAAATAAACTAAGGTAGAAAATACTCTTCTCCTGACCGTCTCTCTACCTTTCTGATTACATCCACCACCGGGATATCATACCTCGATACGACCCTCCATAAGATAGAAAATACTCTGCTCCTGACCTACTCTTTACCTTTCTGATTACATCCACCACCAGGATATCACACCTCCAACGTGACCCTCCATATGGTGGAAAATACTCTCCTTCTGACCATCTCTCTATCTTCTGATTATATCCACCACCAGGATATCACACCTCCAATGTGACCCACCATAAATTGGAAATGTGCGCCATCGCTGGTGTCATTGGTAGGAATTTTGCCCTATCATTGCGCCCCATTGTTGGTGTCATTGGGAGGAATTGTGCCCCATCACTAGCGTCATTGGGAGGAACTGTGGCCCATCATTTATGTAATTGAGAGGAATCGTGCCCCATTACTGGTTTCATTGGGAGGAATTGTGCCCCATTGTTGGCGTTGCTGGGTCCCAATGTTGGTGTCATTGGTAGGAATTGTGCCCTATCATTGGTGTCATTGGTAGGAAATGTGCACCATCGCTGGTGTCATTGGTAGGAATTGTGCCCCATCATTGCGTCCCATTGTTGTTGTCATTGTGAGCAATTATGCCCCATCACTGGCATCATTGGGAGTAACTGTGGCCCATCGTTGATGTTGTTGAGAGGAATTGTACCCCATCACTGGTCTCATTAGTAGGAATTGTGCCCCATCATTGGGTTCCATTGTTGTTGTCATTGGGAGGAATTATGCCCCATCACTGGCATCATTGGGAGGAACTGTGGCCCGTCATTGATGTCATTAAGAAGAATTGTGCCCCATCACTGGTGTCATTGAGCCCCATTGTTGGATATCATTGGGAGGAACTGTGCCCCACCATTGGTGTCATTGGCCGGTATTGTGTCCCTTCATTGGTGTCAGTAAATGAAATAGTGCCCCAAGGGCTGGATAAAAGCAAGCAAAGGACCGCATCCAGCCCTCGGGCCACAGTTTTGAGACCACTACTCTACAAGATAAAAAATACTCTGCTCCTGATCTTCTCTCTATCTTCTGATTACACCCACCATTGGCATATCACACATCCAACATGACCCTCCATAAGATAGAAAATACTCGGCTCCTGACCTTCCCTCTATCTTCTGACTACACTCAACACTGGAATATCGCACCTCCAACATGGCCCTCCATGAGATAGAAAATACTCTGCTCCTGACCTTCTCTTTACCATTCTGATTACATCGACCCCCAGGATATGTAAGTGAAGGGTTAGTGTGTGGGTGTGGCGCAGTCCTAATTCATAGAAATACTTGGTAAATCGTGTGTAGCCAAATCCCATATGTAAAGTCGCATATAAAGTATAAACCAAAATTGCAAATAAAAAATTCAACGAGAATAAAACCAAACATAAAACAGCAAAGTGACCCCCTTTGGAGTGTGTAGGTGTAACGTTGTCCTAGTTTAAAAAATACTTTGTAAATCGTGTGTAGCCAAATCCCACATATAAAATCGCATGTAAATTATAAACAAAATATAAACAAAATCGCATATAGCAAATTTAACGGCTAGGTTGGCCCCCTTTGAATTGGGGGAGGGGGAAGGGGAACAGGGGATGAAATCAAAAAATGACTTTAGCCAAAGCTATTCCATCCGCATAAAAACCCCATATAGTGATTGACAAACATAACATTGCTGAATAATTACATAGGTTAAATTGTGACTAGTGCTCAGTGCAACTTAAGTGAAAAACTTGACATCTTTGTAAAACAAGGCAGGTATTTGTATAAATCTTGGTGACCAGGTGCTCGTGTCTTGTGATCATGTGGACACTCACCAGCTTCTTTAACCCCTGCGGGGGTAATGCGCAGTCACAGTGTATGCCACTGTGCGGCAATCCACAGGCTGTTTCTGGGTCACGGTGATGTTTTAGGCAGCTTCTTTAACCCCTGCGGGGGTAATGCGCAGTCACAGTGTATGCCACTGTGCGGCAATCCACAGGCTGTTTCTGGGTCACGGTGACGTTTTAGGCATAAGAGAAGAAAGAGGAGATTCCATAGCGTAAAACCATAAAACACTCTTTATTGAACGCAGATGACAGAATGGTACTCACATTTAAGCAGTTTATAATAGGCAACCAAATGTCATCAAAACAGGAGAGGGTCAGATTTAGGTTGGTGATCCTCTGGGAGATGATGCAAAAGCGTCAGAATAGGCCACGCCCTACGCGTTTCGTCATAGGGACGTCAAAGGGAGCGCTCCAGTTGACGTCCCTATGACGAAACGCGCAGGGCGTGGCCTATTCTGACGCTTTTGCATCATCTCCCAGAGGATCACCAACCTAAATCTGACGCTCTCCTGTTTTGATGACATTTGGTTGCCTATTATAAACTGCTTAAATGTGAGTACCATTCTGTCATCTGCGTTCAATAAAGAGTGTTTTATGGTTTTACGCTATGGAATCTCCTCTTTCTTCTCTTATGCCTAAAACGTCACCGTGACCCAGAAACAGCCTGTGGATTGCCGCACAGTGGCATACACTGTGACTGCGCATTACCCCCGCAGGGGTTAAAGAAGCTGGTGAGTGTCCACATGATCACAAGACACGAGCACCTGGTCACCAAGATTTATACAAATACCTGCCTTGTTTTACAAAGATATCAAGTTTTTCACTTAAGTTGCACTGAGCACTAGTCACAATTTAACCTATGTAATTATTCAGCAATGTTATGTTTGTCAATCACTATATGGGGTTTTTATGCGGATGGAATAGCTTTGGCTAAAGTCATTTTTTGATTTCATCCCCTGTTCCCCTTCCCCCTCCCCCAATTCAAAGGGGGCCAACCTAGCCGTTAAATTTGCTATATGCGATTTTGTTTATATTTTGTTTATAATTTACATGCGATTTTACATGTGGGATTTGGCTACACACGATTTACAAAGTATTTTTTAAACTAGGACATCGTTACACCTACACACTCCAAAGGGGGTCACTTTGCTGTTTTATGTTTGGTTTTATTCTCGTTGAATTTTTTATTTGCAATTTTGGTTTATACTTTATATGCGACTTTACATATGGGATTTGGCTACACACGATTTACCAAGTATTTCTATGAATTAGGACTGCGCCACACCCACACACTAACCCTTCACTTACCTTCTGTTTTTTCCACCTTGGTGGAAATCACATTTGTGGAGGCAGCAGTCCTTTATGCGATTTCTTCCATTGTTTCCATTTTTTTCCATCTTCTCCACTTTTTTCTCCACTAGGACAACATTACACCTACACACTCCAAAGGGAGTCACTTTGCTGTTTTATGTTTTGTTTTTATTTTCGTTGAATTTTTTTATTTTTTTTTATTTGCAATTTTGGTTTATGCGACTTTACATATGGGATTTGGCTACACACAATTTACCAAGTATTTCTATAAATTAGGACAGCACCACACCCACACACTAACCCTTCACTGACCCCCAGGATATCACACCTCCAACATGACCGTCTATAACAGGAGTCTTCAAACTTTCTAAACAAAGTGCCAGCTTACTGTCCTTCAGACTTTAGGGGTGGGGTGGGGTGGGCAGCCTGTGGCTATCGTGGGTAAAAAATGTCCCAGCATCAGTTGGAGTAAATAATGTCCCATCTTTGGTGTCAGCGAGAGGAATTGGGCCCCATCGTTGCTGTCATCGGGAGGAAATGTGCGCCATTATTGCTGTCATTGATAGGAATTGTGCCCCATCATTGGCGTCATTGGTAGCAATTGTGCCCCATCATTGGTGTCACAGGGTCCCAGTGTTGTTGTCATCTTCTGATTACACCCATCACCGGGATATAACACCTCCAACATGACCCTCCATAAAATAAAAAATATTCTGCTCCTGACCTTCTCTCTATCTTCTGATTACACCCACCACCGGAATATCACTCTTCCAACATGGCCCTCCATAAGATAAAGAATACTCTCCTCCTGAACTTCTCTCTATCTTCTGAATACACCCATCACCGGAATATCACACCTCCAATTGGTAGAAAATACTCTGCTCCTGACCTTCTCTCTATCTTCTGATTACACCCACCACTGGGATATCACATCTCCAACATGACCCCCCCATAAGATAGAAAATACCCTGCTCCTGACCTTCTCTCTATCTTCTGATTACACCCACCACCGGAATATCACTCTTCCAACATGGCCCTCCATAAGATAAAGAATACTCTCCTCCTGAGCTTCTCTCTATCTTCTGAATACACCCATCACCGGAATATCACACCTCCAATTGGTAGAAAATACTCTGCTCCTGACCTTCTCTCTATCTTCTGATTACACCCACCACTGGGATATCACATCTCCAACATGACCCCCCCATAAGATAGAAAATACCCTGCTCAAGACCTTCCTACTCTCTATCTTATGATTACACCCACCACCGGAATATCACACCTCCAACATGGCCCTCCATAAGATAAAAAATACTCTCCTCCTGACCTTCCCTCCATCTTCTAATTACACCCACCACCGGGATATCACACCTCCAATATGACCCTCCATATGGTGGAAAACGCTCAGCTACTGACCTTCTCTCTACCTTTTTGATGTCCCTAATACTCAAATGGTGTTGGGCAACAGGCACCTTGCCTGGCTAGCACTAAGACATTCACAATGCTTCAACATGACTCTACATTACCATTCTGGTCTTGACCAGACCTCTGCTTTTCTGTTCACTCTTACCCCCCCCCCCTCCTCCATGGTGTCACATCTTCTAACATTACCCCTAATCCTTTGGCATTTTTTGCCTCTTTTGGTGAACAGGCCCCTTGCACTGAGCAATTTTTCTTCACTGAAAAGTCATATAAAAGCTGAATATCTCGGTTTCTGAGCCTAGGTCATTTCATATACAGTATTCACAAACAGTTGCACATCCTTTTCTTTTGTTTTGGGTTCTTTACTTTTCGCAATATTAGATGACCCAGCGGTGGGTTTCGATCACCTACAACAGTCATCGTTACAATGTGACCTTAGTACGCTTGAAGGATATTGATTGTTCTAGGATGAGACCTGCAGCGCCCCCATCCCTATCGCTGCAAAACACAGACACCAAGATTTATTGAGTGTTTATGATGTGGTAAAAAATAAAGAGCCTGAAAATGAGTAAAAGAGATCCACGGGTCCAAATATGAGTGTTCCTGTATGTGCAAAGAACACAACAGAACAGCAGACACAAGAGACATACAACTGAGAAATATCTATTGATTTTGTTTTTATAGTGTTTTATGATTTTTTAAATGAGTATTTAATATATATGTAGCCATATAAATGTATAATAATAATAGTCTGTGACTGTGGGGGGACATTAGAGTGTAAGCTCCTTTGGTACAGAGACTGAGGTGACTGGCTTACTGTTCTCTGTACATCACTGCGGTATATGTCAGAGCTATATAAATGTAGCAGAATCTCTAACCTCTTCCAGTCTAATGAGAACCTGAGGCCACAGACTACTTACATCCTTCAATATGTGTTGGGTTGTGAGGCATAGTGGGTGCAAAAATGGTGAAAGTCATTGGGCGCCAGACACTCCTTGGATGCAAAAGAGGTTTTATTTCTTTTAACAGTCCTTTTTATATTTTGCAAGGGAAAGAGGGTTAGGGCCAGGACACCCCTAAGTAGTTGCAATTTCAATAGGCAGGCTCCAAGACTTCAATAGGAGGACAGCCGTACAGGGAAAGACCCCAGCAAGGTGCCATTTCTGCACGTGCAAGTTTGCTGTCTCCTATGGCTACAGTATTTAACAGTTCCTAACGCAAAGTTCAACAGTTCTCTCAGCTTCACTACAATGTCCACTTGTAGTTAATCAGCCCCTTGAGCTCCTAGTCTCTCACTGGACTCTGATTCACCTACTCTGAACCCCCATGAGCTCCTCAAGGCTTTTTCGGTGGTATATCCCTCAAGCGTCACCCCCGCTTCCCTGCTGGGTCTCTAGCTTGGCACTCCAGATATCTTTCAAGCTTCACCCCTGCTGACCGGCTCGGTCCCTGGCTTGACACACAAGGTTGCTCTGCAAGCATCACCTCCACTGGTTGGGTTTCTGACTTGATCATCGCCTGAAGTTTCCAGATTCTCCACCGTGCCCGTTCGGTGAGAATACTGCTCCGGTACTTGCTTCAGTTACTCACTGTGGTTCCTGGTAAAAGTGGTTGGCCCCTTAATGGCGACAGCTTCACTTCTACCTCTGACCACGACAGGTTCTCCTGCCGGCAGAACCGTCACTTTTGGTTGGACTGCAAGCCGCAGTCCCAACACTGCGCTGCTTTCTTACTTCTGGTTAGGCCCTCACATAGCCTGGCAGATAGATGCCCCCGGGATAGGCCCAATCTCCGGCCTAGCAGCCCGGGGCAGACGACACACGTCCACCCAGACGGCAGTCCAGGTGGCACAGAACACAGATCACTTGACTCCACCCGTATATAAAGGTTCTCCCAGCAGGCCAAGGGATTCAAGAAAACCCCTGCCCATTGGCTGAGATATCCCATATACCCATACCTTGACCTTGAAATGCCCTTCTCACATCTAATGCCACCAAGTGTCTGGCCACCCAGTGGCAGAAGAAAAAAGTACAACAAGGCCAAACTTAGGGAGAAAGCAATGGATCTCTAACAATTATCTACAGTAGCTACTCCTGACAAGGAATTAGGTGAGGAGTTCCATGACTAAACCCCAGGGTGCAACATCAATGTATAATAATAATACTGTGTGACTGCGAGGGGGACATTAGAGTGTAAATTTTTGTTTATTAAAAAACCATACAAACATACAGCTTATTAATAAAAACATATTTACACAAAAATAAACAACAACTAAACAAAAACAAGCGTGCTTACATCAGCAAGTAAAGAAAACTGTTTCCTGACAAGATAACATAGAAAGAAACATATTTTAATGACAACAAAAAAGAGACTACAAACCCCGAACCTCAACTTAAACACAATCCAGGCTAAGAAACCTTTTTGAAATTTAATCACCATCAGGATGCGATTCCAAAACCCCTCCATTATTAACCCCTCCCCCACATCATCCACCCCGACTTCCACATCATTCACCTTGCATTCTGCACCAGTCACTCTCATTAGGAGAAACAATTAGGTGCAGACACAGACTTGACAACCACACTTTCTGACCCTGACTGGGGGGACACTGACACCACAGACGGCCTCACAGACACAGATTCTGATGGGACAGAGACACTAGGATGCCCTGGTACAACCTCTGCCGACCCAGGCTCTTCACTATCTGGACGAAAGAATTCCTCCACTAGATCTGGCTTATTGTGGAAAGCCTCAGGGCACCGGCTATAAGGGTGACCAACCTTATCACATAGGTCACATTTAATGATGTTACAATCCCTCGCCGGATGCCCCAGTTCCTGGCACAAAGAGCACTTCTGTTCTGGACATTTAGAGGAGAAATGTTCCTTGACTCCACATTTATGGCACAGCTTAGGTTGACCAGGGTAGAAGACAGTAATCCCATCTCTACCAATAAAGGCAGAGGAAGGCAAATGCTGGACCACATTCCCACACACACTCAACCTCATTGACACCGACCACCCACCTGTCCAGATTCCTCTATCATCCACAATCTTTTTTAGGGGACACAAAGTTTCACCAAACCTCCTCAACCAGACCCATAAATCCTGGGGAGGTATAGACTCATTCTTTGTCAGGACAGTCACATTCTTAATCAAGGGCTGACGTCAGACAACTTTGGGGACAAGCCTCTTGCAATACGGCTGGCCCCTATACACATGCTCAATCCGTTCCCAAAACAGATCCAGCTATTCTGGACGCACAAATGATAAATCAAATTCATAGGAACCAGCCGGACTGATAAGCGCATAAATATCCTCTGCCTTAAATCCCATGGCTAGGATCGTATCCACAACCACCCTCCTGATAGGTGGAATACCTCCTCCTTCCCACTTCAGCTGTACCACATTCCTACGTTTAATGGAAAGTGCGTTAGGTGAAAGTCGCACAACTGGCTCCCTTCCACCACCAGCAGCATGATTTTGTCCCAACACAGCCTTAGCATAGTTCATAACTGGGACAGATAACACATTTACTGGCTGCATAGGAATATTAACTGGCTGCTTAGGAACCTCTGAAATCTGGTTTGGCAATTCACCCACCACTCGATCCTCCCTCCTCCCCTCCAGCACAACAGTCCCACTCACCATAGTCCCAGAAGTACCACAAGTACCAGCAGTCCAGTTATTAGGTACACCAGCTGTTTAGCATCTATGCGACTTTCTTACTCTGTGATTTTAGCATCCATGTGGGACTCCTGCTCCTTCTTCTCACAGACAAAAAGAACTTCTGTGTCGGGATTGACACCATCTCCTCTTGCATTCCTTGCCGACTGCAAGGATCCATTGACAGATGCAGTTTCTTTGTCTGCAGCACTCACAGGAATGGCATCCATACACAGAGAGATATTCTTAACAAGCATTCCTTCACCAGCATTTTCCTGAACTGAAACAGCCTGTCCTCCATTTGCAGACACTGTAGCACTGCTGCAATCTTGATCAGACTTATATGAAACTTTTTCCACAACTTTCTCTCTTACAGGCTGAGGGACGACATTCTCTTCCTCATCTGATGAGTTGTGCCACTCAAGGGAGATTCCTCCTCCTGAGATGACCCAGGCTGCTGGGGTGGGAGGGGGGAAGATACTGACTCAGGTGCAACAGATCATGAGACAGGGGTAGTACTGGGGCCACCATGTGAAGGCACTACCTTACCCCTATCCATACTGTCGCCGTTGCTCTGGCATCCACCTTCTCGCTGGTACTGGCACAGGCACTCTCCTTCATCTGTTGGAATCTCTCCTCATTCTCATATTTTTCTCTAAACGCATCACTGCTTTCCTTCAGAGAAGTGACCAGCTTCTCCTGCTTCGTCAATGCCTCCTCCAGAGACTTTAGCTTGGAGTCTTCCCTCTTACTGCTCCCAGACTTACTGTGCAGAGATTTCTTTTTCCAGAAATCCACTTTTAGGACAGCAAGTTTCTGTTCCTCTTTGGTAATACGGCAAAGTTTATTCACCACTTTATACTGGATTGCTGCTAAGGACTCCCCTTGCATGGGGACAGGCCCAGGATCCAATGCAGCATGAGCACATGGTGTAGGCCTCAGTGCCTCTGGGGAGCCTCCACCTTCGTCTTCCCCAACATGGTCCATGCTTGCCTGGGAAAAGCCTGCAGGACAGGCCCCAGGCTTGCTGCTTCTCTCAGTTGAGATCCCAGCAGAGTGAGCCAACAGCACCTTGCAAAACAGCACCACCTAGTGGAGAAGTTCCTCTGGTGCAGAGACTGATGGGACTGGCTCAGTGTTCTCTGTACAGCACTGCGGTATATGTCAGAGACATATAAATGTATAATAATAATAATGTGTGACTGTGGGGGGACATTAGAGTGTAAGCTCCTTTGTTGAATAGAGCTGAATATAAAAGTAACATACTTTATAATACATGAATAAAGCAGAGCTCTGGGTTTGTGTGGCCCTCCGGGGCCTCCTTTAGATGTATAGTATAAGGTGAGCTCTGTGGAATAATGGTGTGCTGCGTGGCTCACATGGAGACAGATGCAGGAAACGTGGGGATGTTAGTCAGGCACTTAGTAAATCAATACACACACAGCTCATCTCTTGGCCATTGTCCTGGGATTGATCTGAAGTCTGGCTTTCCAGGAAAGCAATACGCCGTATTGCTCAGTCAATGTCAATCTCTGCGCTGCTGAACCGCCTTGCGCCTGGTGCTTTATGGCATCAGATGTCTTTTATGTATCAGCTTCCTGTAAGTTGAAATGACATTTATGATTTGTCATCGATAGCTGCCATGGCTTTATAAGGCCCAGGCTGGTAAGGTTTATGTACAGCTGTGTTAGGTCGGTCAGCTCGCTCGTCGTCTAATTTAAAGGAACGCTCCACTGAGGCCGAAAAGTTTTGTATTGCAAGTCTATTTAATATCCAATTGGAAGTGGCTTGTTATATTTGTTCAATAAGTGAAAATAAAAAATATCTGTTGATCCTGACAGAAATCTTGTGAGCTGATAACTTCCTGTGCTGCACACTTATCTCTGTGCACTACTGAACAACCCCCCCCCCCCAGTGCTTTTGGGTGAAGAGGAGGAGGTGTTCTGTAGTCCTGTTTTAGACGAGTCTACAGTGGGGAAAATAATGATTTGATCCCCTACAGATTGTGTACGTTTGCCCACTTACAAAGAAATGAAGGGTCTATAATGTTTAGCATAGGTGTAATTTACACGATAGTGACAAAATATCAACCAAAAATCTAGAAAACACACATGATACAAATGTTATAAATTGAGTTGCAGTTCAGTGAGTAAAAAAAGTATTTGATGCCCAAGCAAAACTTGGTGGAGAAACCCTTGTTGCCCAGCACAGAGATCAGACGTTTCTTGTAGTTGGTGATCAGGTTTGCACACATCTCAGGAGGGGTTTTGCTCCACTCTTCTTTACGGATCTTCTCTAAATCCTTAAGGTTTCTTGGCTGTCTCTTGGCAACTCAAAGTTTCAGCTCACTCCACAAATTTGCTATAGGATTAAGGTCTGGAGACTGGCTAGGACACTGCATGACCCTGATGTGCTTATTCTTAAGCCACTCCTTTGTTGCCTTGGCTGTATGTTTTGGGTCATTATCATGTTGGAAGACCCATCCACGACCCATCTTCAGTGTTCTGGCTGAGGAAAGAAGGTTCTCATCCAAGATTTTACAATACATGGCCCCGTCCATTGGCCCCTCAATGCGGCAAAGTTAGCCGGTACCTTTATCAGAGAAATTGCCCCAAAGCATCATGTCTCCACCTCCATGCTTGACTGTAGGGATGGTGTTCTTAGGGTCATAGTCAGCATTTTTCTTCCTCCAAACACGGCGAGTCGAGTTCATGCCAAAGAGCTCAATTTTGGAATCATCTGACCTCAACACTTTCTCCCAATCCTTCTCTGAATTATTTAGATGTTTGTTGGCAAACTACAGATGGGTCTGTACATGTACCTTCTTGAGGAGGAGGACCTTGCAGGTGCTGCAGGATTGCAATCCATGGCGGCGTATTGTGTTACCAATGGTTTGTTTGGTGACTGTGGTCCCAACTGCCTTGAGATCATTCACAAGCTCCTCCCGTGTAGTTCTGGGCGGATCCCTCACTTTTCTCATGATCATCCTCACCCCATGAGGCAAAATCTTGCATGGAGCTCCAGACCGAGGGAGATTGATGGTTATTTTGTATTTTTTCTATTTGTGAATTATCACTCCAACATTTGTCTCCTTCTCACCAAGCTTCTTGCTGATGGTCTTGTAGACCATTCCAGCCTTGTGCAGGTCTACAATCTTCTCCCTGACGTCCTTTGGCAGCTCTTTGGTCTTCCCCATGATGGTGGGTTTGAATGGAAGAAAGAGGTTCTGTGGAGAGGTGTCTTTTATACACATAACGAGTTGTCGTTCGGAGCACCTTCTTACATTGACAGGACTAAACTGTGTACCACATGAGCACCTACTGTAGCCAGTCTGTGGAAGAGAGAATTATTGCTGGTTGGTAGGGGATCAAATACTTATTTTACTCACTGAACTGCAACTTAATTTACAACATTTATACCGTGTGTTTTTTCTGGATTTTTGGTTGATATTCTGTCTCTATCATTGAAAATACACCTATGATAAAAATTATAGACTTAATTTCATTGTAAGTGGGCAAACTTACACAATCTGCAGGGGATCAAATCATTATTTTCTCGGCTATATATGTATTTTTCTGTCTTGTATTGAACGTCATCAGCTTACTATTGTTCTGTAGTATGCTGACATCAAGTGCCCATTTAGAGCCCCTTCAAATTGTTTACGTGTGTGGTTTGGTATCTCTCTCTGCCCCCCCCCCCCCCCTTCCTGTTTAGTGCTAGTTAGTTCAGTCCCTGCTAGACCCTCCCAATTTTTTCCGTATCCCTTCAATCAGTGTTAGTACTTTGCAGAGACAGAGCATAGAAAAGTCATCAAGGTTGATTTATTAAAACTGGAAAGTGCCAAATTATAGGTATTGGAATTTCCTTTCAAATTTGGCTGTTAGTGAACGTAACGAATACGAATTTATCCGAAGTTACGAATTATCCGAAATAACGAATGCCGCATCTAAACGAATGGATTGTAACAAATTAATAATAATAAATAATAATAATAATAATAATAATAAAACCTTTTTATTATTATTTATTAAGTGTTCTTGCATAGCAAGACCACTTACTGTTATCTCACATATATATTATTATTCTTATTATTATAGCCAAATTTACCACCCTAACTCCTCCCACAGTTTTTACACTACATAGACAAGTAATATACCGAAACGTGCGGATTGTTCCCGAATGGTGTGCTATTACTTTGTGGAACGTTTCGCCGAAAGGTTCACGAAATATCGTCGTTTTTGCGGCGAAATTGGTCCCATAGGAATGAATGGGGAAACTAGAGTGGGAGATGACAAAAGCTGGAAAATCAGAACATGATTTCTAAACTGCCGCCACTCCCTCATTTTCAAGCCCACCTACACAAATCTTATATCAAAACGTTCAGCTATCCCTGCTGCCACTAAACATGTCCACGGCTAAGTCATAGTCCTGATAGTTTTCACAATATGACCATTTGTTTGCAACTCACGCCGTCCATTGACATTCATTGAAACTACACTCTAGCCCCCTCCAAATTTGAAGGGCAATTTCTAAACTGCGACTGTGCCTTCATTTTTAATATTTCAGAGACATACTATACATCAAAATCTAGGTCTGGGTCTTGTGATTCTCACAATATAAAGATCTTCGCTGTAGGATGTATAGTTTTTAAAATACGGCCATTTGTTTAGAGGTCATTTCAGGAAATTTTAGCCATTAATCAGAGTGCACTGTTAGTGTTTGTTTTGTTGCCATGGTTACCAAAGCTTCTGTTATACACAGGGGGGAAGGTGGCTGGAGCATCTCAGCTGATTACAGAGCCCGGGGGAGGGGACAGACACACCATGTACTGATTTATAATAGAGGAATATGATGGGGCAGTTTTGATGGGGTAATTCTGATGGGGCAGTTTTGATGAAGTAGTATTTGGGAAGCATAAACAGGGCATGAGCGTTGCTAGGAAACAGTGGTTGTAAACACAAGATGCTGAGACACTCCAAATGCATGTGACTTCATCTGCTAGACTTGATAATGCTTGTAGACTCCTCCCACAGTTTTCACACTACAGAGACAAATAATATACCGAAACGAGCGGATTGTTCCCGATTGGTGTGTTATTACCTTGTGGAATGTTTTGCCGAATGGTCCACGAAATGACGTTTTTACGGCGAAATTGGTCCCATAGGAATGAATGGCGAAATGTTCAAAACTAGAGTGGGAAGTGACAAAAGCTGACAAACCCATGATCAGCCAAAACATTATGACCACCCCATGATCAGCCAAAACATTATGACCGCCCCAAGTAAAAAAAAAAATATTTTTGAAAAAAAAAAAAAAAATTTTTAAAAAGTAAAAAAATAATTTTTGAAAAAAAAAATCATTTTTGAAAAAAAAAATATTTTTGAAAAAAAAAAAATTATTTTTGAAAAAAAAAAATATTTTTGAAAAAAAAATTTTTTTAAAAAAAAATTATTTTTGAAAAAAAAATATATTTGAAAAAAAAAATATTTTAGAAAAAAAAAAATTATTTTTGAAAAAAAAAATTACCTTTGAAAAAAAAAATTACTTTTGAAAAAAAAAATCATTTTTGAAGAAAAAAAAATCATTTTTGATTAAAAAAAATTCATTTTTTGAAAAAAAAAATTACTTTTGAAAAAAATGTTCAGCTCTCTCAGCTAATGATGGAACTTTTTTACTACTATTTATACTTTTTAAAATATTAAGCTTTTTAACACTTTTCACAGTTACTCAAGCCACTCCACCCCACCCAGTTACTCCGCCCACTCCAGTTGTAGAGGCAAGAACACTTTCACAATTTCCCCAGAAATTGTACCTTTTCTAGTTCTTATTCTTATTATTATAGCCAAATTTACCACCCTAACTCCTCCCACAGTTTTTACACTACATAGACATGTAATATACCGAAACGTGCGGATTTTTCCCGAATGGTGTGCTATTATTTTGTGGAACATTTCGCCGAATGGTTCACGAAATATCGTCATTTTTGCGGCGAAATTGGTCCCATAGGAATGAATGGGGAAACTAGAGTGGGAGATGACAAAAGCTGGAAAATCAGAACATGATTTCTAAACTGCCGCCACTCCCTCATTTTCAAGCCCACCTACACAAATCTTATATCAAAACGTTCAGCTATCCCTGCTGCCACTAAACATGTCCACGGCTAAGTCATAGTCCTGATAGTTTTCACAATATGACCATTTGTTTGCAACTCACGCCGTCCATTGACATTCATTGAAACTACACTCTAGCCCCCTCCAAATTTGAAGGGCAATTTCTAAACTGCGACTGTGCCTTCATTTTTAATATTTCAGAGACATACTATACATCAAAATCTAGGTCTGGGTCTTGTGATTCTCACAATATAAAGATCTTCGCTGTAGGATGTATAGTTTTTAAAATACGGCCATTTGTTTAGAGGTCATTTCAGGAAATTTTAGCCATTAATCAGAGTGCACTGTTAGTGTTTGTTTTGTTGCCATGGTTACCAAAGCTTCTGTTATACACAGGGGGGAAGGTGGCTGGAGCATCTCAGCTGATTACAGAGCCCGGGGGAGGGGACAGACACACCATGTACTGATTTATAATAGAGGAATATGATGGGGCAGTTTTGATGGGGTAATTCTGATGGGGCAGTTTTGATGAAGTAGTATTTGGGAAGCATAAACAGGGCATGAGCGTTGCTAGGAAACAGTGGTTGTAAACACAAGATGCTGAGACACTCCAAATGCATGTGACTTCATCTGCTAGACTTGATAATGCTTGTAGACTCCTCCCACAGTTTTCACACTACAGAGACAAATAATATACCGAAACGAGCGGATTGTTCCCGATTGGTGTGTTATTACCTTGTGGAATGTTTTGCCGAATGGTCCACGAAATGACGTTTTTACGGCGAAATTGGTCCCATAGGAATGAATGGCGAAATGTTCAAAACTAGAGTGGGAAGTGACAAAAGCTGACAAACCCATGATCAGCCAAAACATTATGACCACCCCATGATCAGCCAAAACATTATGACCGCCCCAAGTAAAAAAAAAAATATTTTTGAAAAAAAAAAAAAAAATTTTTAAAAAGTAAAAAAATAATTTTTGAAAAAAAAAATCATTTTTGAAAAAAAAAATATTTTTGAAAAAAAAAAAATTATTTTTGAAAAAAAAAAATATTTTTGAAAAAAAAATTTTTTTAAAAAAAAATTATTTTTGAAAAAAAAATATATTTGAAAAAAAAAATATTTTTGAAAAAAAAAAATTATTTTTGAAAAAAAAATTACTTTAAAAAAAATAATAATTTCGAAAAAAAAATTCATTTTTGAAAAAAAAAATTACCTTTGAAAAAAAAAATTACTTTTGAAAAAAAAAATCATTTTTGAAGAAAAAAAAATCATTTTTGATTAAAAAAAATTCATTTTTTGAAAAAAAAAATTACTTTTGAAAAAAATGTTCAGCTCTCTCAGCTAATGATGGAACTTTTTTACTACTATTTATACTTTTTAAAATATTAAGCTTTTTAACACTTTTCACAGTTACTCAAGCCACTCCACCCCACCCAGTTACTCCGCCCACTCCAGTTGTAGAGGCAAGAACACTTTCACAATTTCCCCAGAAATTGTACCTTTTCTAGTCTCACATATATATTATTCTTATTATTATAGCCAAATTTACCACCCTAACTCCTCCCACAGTTTTTACACTACATAGACAAGTAATATACCGAAACGTGCGGATTGTTCCCGAATGGTGTGCTATTACTTTGTGGAACGTTTCGCCGAATGGTTCATGAAATATCGTCGTTTTTGCGGCGAAATTGGTCCCATAGGAATGAATGGGGAAACTAGAGTGGGAGATGACAAAAGCTGGAAAATCAGAACATGATTTCTAAACTGCCGCCACTCCCTCATTTTCAAGCCCACCTACACAAATCTTATATCAAAACGTTCAGCTATCCCTGCTGCCACTAAACATGTCCACGGCTAAGCCATAGTCCTGATAGTTTTCACAATATGACCATTTGTTTGCAACTCACACCGTCCATTGACATTCATTGAAACTACACTCTAGCCCCTTCAAATTTGATGGGCAATTTCTAAACTGCGACTGTGCTTTCATTTTTAATATTTCAGAGACATACTATGTATCAAAATCTAGGTCTGGGTCTTGTGATTCTCACAATATAAAGATCTTCGCTGTAGGATGTATAGTTTTTAAAATACGGCCATTTGTTTAGAGGTCATTTCAGGAAATTTTAGCCATTAATCAGAGTGTACTGTTAGTGTTTGTTTTGTTGCCATGGTTACCAAAGCTTCTGTTATACACAGGGGGGAAGGTGGCTGGAGCATCTCAGCTGATTACAGAGCTCGGGGGAGGGGACAGACACACCATGTACTGATTTATAATAGAGGAATATGATGGGGCAGTTTTGATGGGGTAATTCTGATGGGGCAGTTTTGATGAAGTAGTATTTGGGAAGCATAAACAGGGCATGAGCGTTGCTAGGAAACAGTGGTTGTAAACACAAGATGCTGAGACACCCCAAATGCATGTGACTTCATCTGCTAGACTTGATAATGCTTGTATAAACCAGGTAGACTGCGCTAGCAACTAAAAGTGAAGAAATATATAAATACAATACAAAAACCACATACAATGGTAAAGTGACACGTGAATATAAATGTGGATGTGTCAGAGAACTGGACCTGCAGCCCACGCATTCGAGCCACCACTCAGCATGCGTGTGCTGAACTGCACCACCAGATCTCCAAGACCCTCCACAACAATTATACCAATTAGTGTAGGAATGACAGGATTATGAAACGATGCACTACTCAGTCAAATGCATCTAACCTCAGAGATAACCGTATGGCATACAATAATAAAAAAATATGTAAAAAAATGGCATATCAATGGTAAAAAAATTGGAAAGCAAAACACTCAACAAGTTCCAGATGACAAAAAGAAGGCAGGAAGATGTCATCTATGATATAATATAAAAATATATAAAACTCCTTCATGGAACAAACTAAGAAGAGGCTTCCAACTTTTCCATCTCTTCCAAACAACCAGGGCCACTCGTATAGCGATGTAAAAGGGGTTTTGCCCGTAACCCACAGAAGCACACGTTCCACCGAAGGAGAGAAGAGAGGTATATAGCATAAAACCTTAGAGTAACAAAGGTCACCTGCGCATAAATGCGCTACTCACGGGACCAAATAAGGAAAGCAGGCATTCAGATAATTCGGTCGGTTCGCCGCTCTTGGCGTGCGTTCCACCGCCAGGAAGTGATGTCACTGGTGAGACACAAACGAACGTAGGCAGGATGTTGCTTGTAGACTCCTTCCACAGTTTTCACACTACAGAGACAAATAATATACCGAAACGTGCGGATTGTTCCCGATTGGTGTGTTATTACTTTGTGGAATGTTTTGCCGAATGGTCCACGAAATGACGTTTTTGCGGCGAAATTGGTCCCATAGGAATGAATGGCGAAATGTTCAAAACTAGAGTGGGAAGTGACAAAAGCTGACAACCCCATGATCAGCCAAAACATTATGACCACCCCATGATCAGCCAAAACATTATGATCGCCCCATGTAAAAAAAAAAATATTTTTGAAAAAAAAAAATAATTTTTGAAAAAAAAAAAATATTTTTGAAAAAAAAAATTATTTTTGAAAAAAAAAAATATTTTTGAAAAAAAAATTACTTTTAAAAAAAAAATTATTTTTGAAAAAAAAATATATTTGAAAAAAAAAATATTTTTGAAAAAAAAAAATTATTTTTGAAAAAAAAATTACTTTAAAAAAAATAATAATTTCGAAAAAAAAATTATTTTTGAAATAAAAAAATTCATTTTTGAAAAAAAAAAAATTACCTTTGAAAAAAAAAATTACTTTTGAAAAAAATGTTCAGCTCTTTCAGCGAATGATGGAACTTTTTTACTACTATTTATACTTTTTAAAATATTAAGCTTTTTAACACTTTTCACAGTTACTCAAGCCACTCCACCCCACCCAGTTACTCCGCCCACTCCAGTTGTAGAGGCAAGAACACTTTCACAATTTCCCCAGAAATTGTACCTTTTCTAGTTCTTATTCTTATTATTATAGCCAAATTTACCACCCTAACTCCTCCCACAGTTTTTACACTACATAGACATGTAATATACCGAAACGTGCGGATTTTTCCCGAATGGTGTGCTATTATTTTGTGGAACATTTCGCCGAATGGTTCACGAAATATCGTCATTTTTGCGGCGAAATTGGTCCCATAGGAATGAATGGGGAAACTAGAGTGGGAGATGACAAAAGCTGGAAAATCAGAACATGATTTCTAAACTGCCGCCACTCCCTCATTTTCAAGCCCACCTACACAAATCTTATATCAAAACGTTCAGCTATCCCTGCTGCCACTAAACATGTCCACGGCTAAGTCATAGTCCTGATAGTTTTCACAATATGACCATTTGTTTGCAACTCACGCCGTCCATTGACATTCATTGAAACTACACTCTAGCCCCCTCCAAATTTGAAGGGCAAATTCTAAACTGCGACTGTGCCTTCATTTTTAATATTTCAGAGACATACTATACATCAAAATCTAGGTCTGGGTCTTGTGATTCTCACAATATAAAGATCTTCGCTGTAGGATGTATAGTTTTTAAAATACGGCCATTTGTTTAGAGGTCATTTCAGGAAATTTTAGCCATTAATCAGAGTGCACTGTTAGTGTTTGTTTTGTTGCCATGGTTACCAAAGCTTCTGTTATACACAGGGGGGAAGGTGGCTGGAGCATCTCAGCTGATTACAGAGCCCGGGGGAGGGGACAGACACACCATGTACTGATTTATAATAGAGGAATATGATGGGGCAGTTTTGATGGGGTAATTCTGATGGGGCAGTTTTGATGAAGTAGTATTTGGGAAGCATAAACAGGGCATGAGCGTTGCTAGGAAACAGTGGTTGTAAACACAAGATGCTGAGACACTCCAAATGCATGTGACTTCATCTGCTAGACTTGATAATGCTTGTAGACTCCTCCCACAGTTTTCACACTACAGAGACAAATAATATACCGAAACGAGCGGATTGTTCCCGATTGGTGTGTTATTACCTTGTGGAATGTTTTGCCGAATGGTCCACGAAATGACGTTTTTACGGCGAAATTGGTCCCATAGGAATGAATGGCGAAATGTTCAAAACTAGAGTGGGAAGTGACAAAAGCTGACAACCCCATGATCAGCCAAAACATTATGACCACCCCATGATCAGCCAAAACATTATGACCGCCCCAAGTAAAAAAAAAAATATTTTTGAAAAAAAAAAAAATTTTTTTTAAAAAGTAAAAAAATAATTTTTGAAAAAAAAATCATTTTTGAAAAAAAAAATATTTTTGAAAAAAAAAAAATTATTTTTGAAAAAAAAAATTTTTTTTTTAAAAAAAAAATTATTTTTGAAAAAAAAATATATTTGAAAAAAAAAATATTTTTGAAAAAAAAAATATTTTTGAAAAAAAAATTATTTTTGAAAAAAAAATTACTTTAAAAAAAATAATAATTTCGAAAAAAAATTATTTTTGAAATAAAAAAATTCATTTTTGAAAAAAAAAATTACCTTTGAAAAAAAAAATTACTTTTGAAAAAAAAAATCATTTTTGAAGAAAAAAAAATCATTTTTGATTAAAAAAAATTCATTTTTTGAAAAAAAAAATTACTTTTGAAAAAAATGTTCAGCTCTTTCAGCGAATGATGGAACTTTTTTACTACTATTTATACTTTTTAAAATATTAAGCTTTTTAACACTTTTCACAGTTACTCAAGCCACTCCACCCCACCCAGTTACTCCGCCCACTCCAGTTGTAGAGGCAAGAACACTTTCACAATTTCCCCAGAAATTGTACCTTTTCTAGTTATTAATCTGTTGTGTTCCATTCGTTTAGATGCGGCATTCGTTATTTCAGATAATTTGTAACTTCAGATAAATTTGTATTCGTTCACTAACAGCCAAATTTGAAGGGAAATACCAATACCTATAATTTAATAGTTAGTTATTATTAGTTAGTTAGTTATTCTTTCGAATTTTCAGATTTTCTTTCTTATTTTCGAATTTACGAATTGCGATCATAACGAATGAACCGAAAACAGAAAAAAAACCGAATGAAACTAAAACGAACAAATTTTTCGGCAGTCCACATGTCTGGCTGTTAGTTCAGTTATCCTGATGGTCACATACATAGCAACATTTCAGCACCCAGCCCTGGAACACAGTTAATCCCACCCACAATCAGCTTTAGGCCCTCCCAGTGGCTGGACTGCCCCACCCAGACCCCATTAACTAACTGGAATGGTCTTCCAAAAAACACTTCTAAGCACACAGGGAGTACCCATGCCTTTTTGAGTTAATGCGCATGCTAAGTAACAAAAAAAAAAAAAAAGTGGCACTGCGATCCCAGGACACAGCCTTGGACACAGCATCATCCGGACTGATGTTCAAGAAATGGGACTGTTCTCGCAAATTTGTAACATCTATGTGGTCATTGTAGTTTCCTTGAGTCTAATTCTAGACCGTTATTTTAAAAACTGAACCATTTTTTAGAAAATAATTTAAAGATTACCACCAACGGCGACATCTGTCCACTTCCCGGAGGCACTGTTGTCATCGCTGCTGTCGCATGGCGACTGGAAAACATCCAGCCATTAGAGGGAGCATCTACAGACCCGCGCAGTCAATACTGTAATTTAAATATGTAGCACCCCCTACCTAGGTAGGTGCTGGAGTAAGGTTTGGTAAATGTAGGTAGATGTAAGTAGGCCTGGCTTGAAGCTAGGCCTGTTTGTTTTTGGGTTTGTGTGGGCTGGGAGTGGCTCAGAGTAGCAGCTATGACTCACAGACAACATCACCTCACTGTTACATCCCTCTTTCTTCTAGAGCAAGGGTCTCCAAACTATGGCCCTCCAGTTGTTCAGGAACTACAATTCCCATCATGCCTAGTCATGCATGCGAATGTCAGAGTTTTACAATGCCTCGTGGGACGTGTAGTTCGGCAGCAGCTGGAGGGCCGTAGTTTGGAGATGCCTGTTCTAGAGGATTCTAGAAGAAGAGGAGGGGAAGAGAGGTGGAGCTGTCTGGGGGTGTCTCAGGGAGCTCTGACCAATCCCCAACTAGGAATGGCAGGGGGCAGGCCTCCTTGAAATTCCCTGAGTCAGCCCAGCTGGGGAGGAGGAGGAACTGGAGATGAAGTACTAGGCTGTCGGGGCCTTTGAGGGAGCTCCCCAGTTTGGGGAGGGGGGGTGACCATGGGCCTGGGACTCAGGTGCAGGATGGAGCCCTTCAAGAACTCATAAAGGATCCAACCAGGAGACACAGGAGGAGTCAGAGAGGACTGCAGGAGATAGTACTGCCGGGCAAGTCTTCTGGAATGAACCACTGGTTGCAGCCAGGAGGGCTGGTGAGTGAAATGCACAGTCGGGAGGACTGGGGAGGCACGCCTGAGAGGACTGGGAGTGTGCAGTCTGGGATGGGTGCAGAACCGTCAGTGTGGATTGTGATGTTGCGGGCAGTGAAGTCCGCCAGCTGCAGCCAGGAGGTCTGGCAGGGCCTGAAGAGGGCTGATTGGGACCAGTAGTCCATCGGTTAGGACAGCTAGCACTAAAGAGACTTTCCATATTTTCTGCTACTCTATAGGGGCCCGCGGCCCCTGCCTGCAAAAGGCTATTGCT
The DNA here is from genome assembly GCA_037952835.1 of Lithobates septentrionalis. Classification (NCBI taxonomy): domain Eukaryota; kingdom Metazoa; phylum Chordata; class Amphibia; order Anura; family Ranidae; genus Lithobates; species Lithobates septentrionalis. The sequence continues at coordinate 678,474 of JBBDGP010002203.1, forward strand.
AAGGCCTGGCTGAGACAGCGTCAGGCCTAACCACCAAGTGCAAGCTGTTCCTGAGACCACTAAATAGGAGGCGACATTCAGGAGGAGGAATGGAGCGAATCTTCTGGACTGTACATAGTTTTGTCCCAACCAAACTTCTATGATCGCTACTGGGCATCCCATATATTCCTTTACCCATCCAGGTTTATCCCCTCAATAAAACAACAAAACAAAGCCAACGGACTGTTCATTGTCTTGGAGTGTCTGGGAAGTGAATGCCGGGCCAGGCAGGGGTGACAGGTGGGCCACATCACTTAGCAGTCCCATCGGGGGTACCGCTACAAATATGGTACAGCAAATGCACAAAAATGTAACAGATTGACATTTTCTTGACGAAGAGCAGTGCAATGATGACCCAAAATAGGTGCTCGGTGCAAATACACTTTTCTTCCTTTTTATGATGTAAAATACATCCAGAATCAGATTTGTGAGTCATTTTTAGAACTGAACAATGGGATGCCTCAGACTGCAGTGAGAGACTGATGATAATTATCATTACAGGAGCGATGGAACATCCATCTGCAATGATATCTGATCCCTGAGCATGGAGCTTAATATGTGACATTCTATACGTCTAATGGGGTTTATAATGAAAACCAGAGCCTAGCGATTTATACCGCGGCCAGGGCACGGAATCCCATATTGTTGTATTGAAGATCCGTCCAACAAGAGAAATCTGAAAATATAGAAAATCACCGGGGGGGCTCCAAAATCAATCGCTTTCTTTCTCTACCATTTCTTTCCATCCCTTCCTTTTCCATTCTCTAATGCTCTCCTTCTCTGCCACCCCCTTCCCATTCCTTTCCCTCTCTTTCACTCTAGAATTCCACTCTCTTCTTCTGAAATTCAAATAAGGTAATTGGCAGAATCAAATACATTTTAGCATTGCTAAAATAGGAGGCGTTTTTATTGGTTGGAGGAGAACAGAGGTTGGAAGGAATAATACCTAGGACATTATTAGGGATGAGGAGTAATACAAAGGAGATAGGAATGTTGTAGGGTAGGCCACACAAGTGCCTGGTGTAATATTCCTGATTTATCCACTAGGTGTAAAGAGAGATTTGATGTCAGCTGGCCACTGGTGGTCCCCAGTATTAGAGTGAGTGGTGACTTTAGATGTCACCAGAGGGTAATGCCAGCTCAGCTCTTCCAGTTCAGGGGCATCATGGGTAACAGAGCAGTGGTCTAAATGGTCTTGGTGGGATATGTTACTGGAAAAGTAAGCCAGCAAGATGTATCCAGCAAGGTTTACCTGTTTAGTTTCCCCTTGGGAGGAAGATGCAGGTAGGAAGATGTAGGACTTTTTGGGACTCCTCACATACCCTTTGCATGGGTTGCTGGACTCTGGGCAACCCCTCTGGTTGATATAGAATACTCCTCAACGTTACTCTGAATTGGCCCTCTAAACAGTGTGCAGTTAAATAGGAATGGGCCAACATCTGTCTAGGATGACTGAAGCTGTACATATGTTATTTATTTGTGGCGCTCACCCCTGAAGGAGCTGCTGGAAGCAGACAGGTTCTCTCTAATGCCTCGTTTCCACCGAGCGGATCGGTTCTGATCGGATCCGTTTGGACGGCCTAGAATGGTCCGGCCTATTCAGGCGAGCGTTTCCACTGCAAATCGGACCGACAGGGGCCATACGTGGGTTTAGAAAAAATGCTGTCATGGCGTCACACGTCCACCAATCAGTGTAATGTATCGTAGCTCCGCCCTAATCGAACCGTTCCATTTTCTATGGCCCCACATCTGAAGCAGGACCCTGAATGGAACAGTTCGTTTCGGTTGTATGGGCCGCTTTCATAATGGAAACACCCAAAATAGCGTACCGTACCGAACCGAACCGATCCGCTCAGTGGAAACGAGGCATAAGTAGTACAGAGGCCATTAACCACACCAGCAGACCGACAATTAAATCTCAGTTTAGGCGATGTCTTTCTAGGGTTTATTGCTAAAGAACGTAAACAGGAGGATGGGGTTTGGGGTCACGGGATGGTTGGAATGTCTAAAGCCCCACATCTGCAGACCATAGGGCAATCTCTGGCCACTGATCCCTTCTGCTTTGCTCAGCTACCAGTCCCCAGTAATATCTTTACTGGCAGGAGCTGTCCTTAGGAGCTGTCTGCCATTCAGCCTCCATAGGTAGTGAGAGAGATAACAAAATCCTTCTCCAGACCAGGACTCTGAAGCAGTGTCCTTCAGCAGGTATGTCTCCTTAGCAATTATCCTAAAGCCCTCAGCCAAGCAATCTCTGAGGCCCCAACTATAGTCTCTTCTCATTGATTCTGCCCCCAGGGGAAGCAGCCCCAGGAGCAGGGGCGGACTGATAACTCATGGGGCCCCCGGGCAATAGGAGATTATGGGGCCCCCATGCAAGCAGAGATTATGGGGCCACACAGTATACACACACATACAGTATACAATCACACAGTATACACATACATGTACACACAGTATACACAGACAGATGTAAAAAAAACACAGATTTATACATACTGTCCCTGGTTTTACTGAGGCTGGCAACCCTGATGGGGCCCCCTAGTGGCCCAGGGCCCTCGGGCAGTGCCCGAGTGGCTCAATGGTCAGTCCGCCCCTGCCCAGGAGTATCATTTGAGTATCCCTCCCTGGAAGCTGTTTCCAGAGGCGGGGGGACGCAATCAAACTCTCAGATCAGGATCAGACCTGATCAGATCAAAAACAATCAACAACCACTCCGCTCACTATAGTGGAGCAGAAAACAAAATTTCTTTATCATCCTAACTAGGAGGGCACTACATATTGTTTTTCAAGTAAATAGTTAAGAGGGTCTCTCCTTCTCCTAATCTTAAGGTAGGAAAATCCTGTGTGGTAAAGGCTGCAACTGAGGTTCACTGCCATAAGGCCTGAAGCATGTCTGTGGCTGACTGTTGGAGATGCTGATAAGGCTAAACCCAGGGTGTGCCTTTGAGGGGCAAGGTGCAGTAATTCCTGCCGGTGTAATGGGTACCCTGGGGATCCCCATGTCCAGGGGTGTTGCTAGGTCTACAAAAGATCTGGGGCTAGAGCCCATAGCAGCGTAGTAAAGAAAGTCATACGCTTGGGCGGGCATACACATGTTTATACAGTAATATACGTGTGGGTGTATATATATCCCCAGAGAGCCCCCCGCTTACATCAGGGTCCCCAGAGAGCCCCCCCTTACATCACCTTACATCAGGGTCCCCAGAGAGCCTCCTTCTTACATCTGAGTCCTCAGAGAGCCTCCCCCTTCCATCAGGGTACCCAGAGGACCCCTCCCACTTACATCAGGGTTCTCAGAGAGGCCCCCTTACATTAGGGTCCCCAGAGAGCCTCCCCCTTAAATCTGGGTCCCTAGAGAGCCTAGGCCTTAAAATCAGGGTCCCCAGAGAGCCTCTCCCTTACATCAGGGTCCCCAGAGAGCCCCCCCACTTACATAAGGGTCCCCAGAGAGCCTCCCCCCCTTGGGGACCCCTGCAGAGACTCGGGGCTATTGGCCTCAGATTCGGGGCTATAGCCCCAAAAGCCTCCCCCTAGCAACGCCCCTGCCCATGTCCATAGTATCCTGGTGGGTCAGGTAACAGACTTAAGTCCAGGCTGGAATAGGTTACAGAGACTACATGCTTCCCTCACCACATGGTAGTTAATCACATGGAGGACATGCAGCTTGGCATATGGCTCCCATCACGTTACACAGGAATAATACTTTCTCATCATGTCCCTCTCAGTCTATGACATGCTTTGACAAATACTGCAGCTATTTTCTCGATCGGCTTCTCTTCTGTAACAGAATGTGGAACTCCCTTGTCTTTCTATAGAAGTGTAATCCTGGATGAGAGCGTTGAGTCCCTCACTGCTGAGTACTTGGGGTCCTGTAGTAGGAAGTGGTCCTCATTCTCCAGGACCCCCTGGTCACACCACTGGCAGAAGGTGTGACCTATTCTGCATTGGTTTGTAGGTCTGTTTGGGCCATCCTGCTTCGATCTCCAGGCTGTGGGCATTCAATCTGTACAGGCTCAGGGCCTGTTTATCTTTGGGGTCTTGTAGCACCTCCAGGCATTTGGCCAGTTTGTAGTCTCTCCATCCTGAGAGCTAGTTAGTTTCTGTGAGTTTGTTATTTAATGTCTCCATTCTCTGACATATTTTTTGGGGAATTGTTCATTTGTTTCAGATTTTGCACATTGTTAAGAGTTATGAGATGGAAAGGTCCTGATGATTTGTCGCAGGCCTCCCGGTTTGGATTGATCTTTATTCATCAGCAAGGCTTTATGGTGGTATGAGTTGTCTCTCACTCACTGCCCCCTCTCTTCTCCTTCCCCCTTCATTTCTCTATCTTGTCTCATTTACATTAGGTTAAAAAATTGTAGCCTTTACATCCTCTGCCAAAGGATCCCCTATCAACTACACATAAACCATACAAATAACATCAAAATACTCCTTATACCATGACATCCCCACCTGAACCATTAGTACGATGCATGGACCTACACCATGTCCCCCAAATCCTGACTATTAAAGTAGAAGATGAGTAATAAATTTATAAAAAATAATGAATTAAAGAATTTATAAAGTAGAAGATGAGGTTCCTCACACCAGCACTGTTCTTACAGTCTTCAGTTTCCCATTGTTAAAGATCTGGTTCCCTGGTTCCCCCTGTAGCATAATTTTTCTTTGTGTAGTGTACAAGACGGGCCCTGGCTGCTCTTCTAATGCTGTAGTCCATCCTTTTTAACTTTGCCCATGTTGGGTGTTTTTGGATGCACAAGGTCCTGGTGATTTGTTGAAGGCCTCTCGGTTGGGATTGGTCCTTGTTCATCAAAACGGCCCTCTGCCTTCTTCATAGCACTGCTGTAAACAGCTGTGGCCTTCAGGAGTGATCATAGATCATGGCACCCAGGGCACATGCTCCTGTTCTTCTACTGACTGCCCCTGGTCTCCATTAAGATATCGACTTTACAGTTTTGGAACATTGTAGGATTTATCTGCTTTTCAACCCATCTACTATGTATTTCAAACTAGCAGGCGGAAAGTTCAAAACTAATCTTAGAATGTATTACTTTACTGAATGGGTGGTTGATGCTTGGAATCTCAAATCTTCAAATCTTCTGGCCACTGGATATTTTTGTTTATTCCCTCTATTCTCCATAAAGACTATGGTTTGCAGTAGGTGAAAATTCCAGGAGGTCAGCCATGTCTGCGGTTCTGCAACCACCTTGTTCAGCATCAACAATAATCTCACAGTCAAAGCCACTCACTGCTCATGTTTTCCATTCTAATATTTGGTTGAACTAAAAACAAGCCTCTTGACCAAGTCTGCATGCTTTATGCATTGAATTGCATCTGTGTTAAAGCAGCAAGTTCAATAAACAAAGTATGAAATCAAACAGGTATATGGAGTCTGTTTCACCTGTCAAGACATTTCTGCGATCTAGGCTTCCCTGTGAGACATGACCATCAAGTCTTGGACCTTCCATGGAGCAGAAGCACATTTAGGTGAAGAAGCTTCTCCTAGTTTGCTAATTGGAAAATGCAATGCAGCAAAACACTGAAGAGTCTCCAGCTTTATGGTTTCTTCTCCATGTTCCCACACATCAAATGTGCGCTGCAATGAAGCCTTATTTGCTCTAATGCCTCTAGAGCAGTCCTTGGATCAGTTCCTTATAGATACATCTATCTCCCAGTGCAGACCTTGGACCAGGGCCCCCATAACCCACTTCCAATGCAGATCTTAAACCAGGGTACTCATACATCACCTCCATAGTAGTTCTTGGATTAAAGAGCCCTTATTTTGTGCAGACTTCTTACCTGCTTCAAATAGCTTGCTTCCAGAGCAAACTTTGGACCTGGGCCCTCTTATACCTCTTCTCCAGTGCAGACCTTTGACCACAGCCCCTATGGCTCACTTCCAATTCAGACCTTGGACCAAGGCTCCCATATCTTGCCTCCAGTGCAAACCTTGGTTCAGAATTCTCATACCTCGCCTCCAGTACAGACCTTGGACTAGGGCCCAATTGCATGACTTCAGTACAAACCTTAATCCAGGATCCCCTTACCTCTCCTCCACAGACTTTGTACCAGTGCCCCATACTTTGCTTCCAGTGCAAAACTCAGGCTCGGACCCTCATAAATTGCCTCCAGTGCAGACCTTGGACCAAGGGCACTTTGTCTCTCTTCCAAGCAGACCTTGGCTGTCATACCAGACTACCTTCATCCAAGTCTGATGATTTTTTCTACTTGCTAACATTTAAAGGTACTCATTTTGTGAATGAAGATGCATTATAACAAAAGTGTGGAGCACAGAACACTGATGGTTCTTATATCCCCTGTCCTTGGTTTAGTAATGTGGACCAGAGTCCCCCATATTTTTCCACCAGAGCAGACTTGGACAAGGGTCCTCATACCTCTCCTCCAGAGCAGACCTTAGTCCAGAGTCCCTATACCTCTGCTCCAGAGCAGACCCTAGACTAGGGACCCCATTTCTGACTGTGCCCCAGAGCAGACCCTAGACTAGGGTCCCCATACCTCTCCAGAGCAGCTTTGGACCAGGATCCTCATACCTATTCTGTAGAGCCAACCTTGGATAAGGGTCCTCATACCTCTCTTCCATGGCAGACCTTGGACAAGGGTGCTCATACCTGTCCTCTAGAGCAGATCAGGTTCAAATACCTCTTCTCCAGGTCATAATGTGTACCAGGGTCCTCAGACCTCTACTAGGGAGCAGACCTTGTACCAGGATCTCCATACCTTTCCACCAGGCCAGATTGTAGACCAGGACCCCACTATCCCTCATCCAGAGCAGACTTTGGACCAGGGTTTCCAAACCTCTGCTCCACAGCAGACTTAAGACCAGGGCTAAAATAGCCTAGTGGGATCACGTTTATCTGGAATATTCCAGTACTATGATCCTACAAGAACAATTCTAGATGACAGGTTGTCATGGTAATTATATGTTCACTTTTCTTCTTTAGTTATAATAACAGTTGCTGTTTCCAGGGATACCCATGCTCTTCACTGACACCACATGAAAAAACCCAGATCTCATCCTATAGGGGGTGCGAGGCTGAAAAAAAAAAGACTCCAGGTTGTGTTTTACTTTCTGCTTCAAAGCCAATTGGTGCTCAGATATGCAGCAATTCACTAGTTAAAAGAACTGTTTTTTTCCCCCCAGAATACCATGAATATATAATTTTTTAAATAATAAAACAGAGCAACAAAAGTGCAAAAAAAAAATGCAGTTTTAGTTTGTTTATTGCTGAACTCCAGGCAGATAAGGACACAAATGAAAGCAGCTTTGTAATCATTAATACATAATTAAATGTATTTTTATAAAATACAAGCAATGTAACCACCTGAATCTGCTCTGGTATCACCGTCTTTGTAGTTCACTGTACAGCAGGGCTGGAGTGTGAGAAGAAGAAGCAGCAAAGAAAGCCAGTCAGGTCATGTGCTGGCAAGGAGCAATGCTGATCTCACCACGGTGCTGCTTTTCTTTTCACTGTCCAGTCACAGGCTGGGGGCGGTTCCAGGACAACATGAAGTGAGATAAATTATGCTGGTCAGCAGACTGAGGACATCCAGTGGAAGAAAAAAGTACTAAAGGGGAAATTTCTAGCTCGAAGGTGAATATTGAAGCCCAAGCAGATTTTTATTTTATCGTTTATCTCAAAATTTGGCAATAGTTCAGTTTTAATGTTAACTTATTTTGCATAAAATAATACTATTAGAAATATTTTAATTCAACTATTTTCCCCTTTAACTTGAACCTAGTGCTGGGGAGGTTGACTCTTCCTGGACTAGTCAAATATGCTGGCAAATTAATTCAAAGAAAGTAAAAACGCTGCAAGTAGTCCTTTAAAACACTTGTTTTTTCTGTGCCTTTCCTTGCATTTTTTTTAAATTGGTGACAGGGTCTCTTTAATGTACAGAAAGGTCATTGTGATCAGGTTTAGTTAAAAAAAAAGAAAGGAAGACACCGGAAGGGAGATGGCTGCTTAGAGATGGAGCTCCGCCATTCAGAGCTTCAACTTCGCATCCCAGTAGCAAGTAAACCTCGACCCACGAGCACAAAGATGACGGGTAGAAGCCAGTCAGCCACCCGGTCTCGGCTGAACCCGTCTACCCAGCTGAGTAGGAACATTCCAGCGATGTTCCACACCCAGCACATGGACTCACAGGCCACATCTCAAACCGCGGACTGTAGTATAACAGGCTATGCCACCACCACTGACACCCCTGCAGTCTCTCTGGCGGGCATGACTGCCTCACAGGCCTCTCCTTTCCTGTGCCTAGCGGACCTCCAGAAAGTGGCTCTAGACATCAAGAGCACCTTGTCAGCGGCAATATCAGATTTAAAAACTGACATTAAAGCTGTTGCCTCCCATCTAGAACATGTGGAGTCGGCGGTCATGACACACGGTACATCAGGTACAGCAAGTTGTAAATGTATACACCCAACACCTCATGGACATGCATAGGCACATGGAGGATCTAGACAACAGGGCTCGTAGACGCAATCTACCTGTCAGGGGGATTCCAGAGACAGTAGAAGGTCCCCAAGCTGCTGTTTGGGCTGTATTCAATACCCTGTTGGGCCTGTTGAAATGGAGAGGTGTCACAGAGCGCTGAGCCCTAGGGGAATGGACACTGATCCACCCAGGGATGCTGTCTGCTGTTTGGTTAGCTTTACCCAAAAGGAAGAAATAGTGCGCTTGGCCCGTAATCATGCCCACTTAGAACATGAAGGGGCACACATCCAGCTGTTCCAGGACTTATGCGCCATTACCTTACAGCACAGGAGGAATCTTCGCCCTCTCCTGCAAGTCTTGCGGGAAAGACGCATCCCCTATCGGTGGAAGTTCCCATTATGTGACTAATGGAAATCTCACAACGCAACTGCGAATGCCAGCGGACCTTCAACCTGTTTGTGACAACCTAGGCATCCGATACTTCCCATTCCAGACTGGTATGGTGCGTTACTGCAAGCAGAGCCCTGGATCTCTACCCAGCCTGGTGACATCCCGAGGTCACAAAGAAGCACACCATGCCGCAGCAGACCCTCGGCTAACACTCCACCGAGACGTTGCGGAGATATGGAAACAGATGAAAGCCCATGCGTCTCTCCATCATCTGCTCGTCACAGAACTGACCACTGAGTACACAGTCAACGTTATGGTGAGCTGTTCCATAGCTTCTGTTTGTCCCTGCCTATACTTATCGACTCATACTGACCAGTGACATGGTTCATAATACTACTCCTGTTTCTTGCATGAGGCGAGGAACTGGTAAGGAACTGTGGGGGGTTTTGACATTTGCTCATGTCCTTTCTCTTGCACTGACAAGTGCCCTGCTTCGCACTGCTGCTGAAATTCTCGGTACCTCCCCCATGGTTTGGGGAAAAACACTAACCTGTCCAGGCAGTGCTGCGGCCAAAGAGCACGACAGGTGATCTCATTATGGGAGCTTGAACCAGTAAGAAGCAGAGGTAGGCGCTCACCTCCAATGACCCCACAATCTATACGTGACATTCCCTTCTCTGGTCTGATCACAAAGAGAAATCTCTCACTCAAGGCCGCAGTTGAGCCTTGGGAAGAAGCATGCTCTTTCCACCCTGCAACACTGAGTCACCTGGTAACTTTGTGGACAACTACTGCACAAAAAGGCCAGAGATGCCCTCCTATCTGTCAAGCTGATGTTATCCCTATAGTGTGACTGAATCCCCGGTTACTACAACTTAAAGTTCACCATGAAGAAGAGGAACTCTAGCTCCTAGCTGTATAACTGGTCATAGGTACTAGAGGCTAGATGACCTAGAGATCCCGAAGTCGGGAAACGTTCCTATTCCATCCACATTGGGCTGTGGCTGCTCTCCCATAGTTGAGCGGAGTTGTGTTCTATAATGTTCCCCATGTGTAGCACTTACCCCCGTAGGAGCTGCTGATAAATGTTTAATTCTGCACCCTGCCTATCAACCCCAAGAACAGTCTCAGCCCCTCTGGCACACCTATATAATGATATTAGTGTAAGACCCAGCAGTATAGAAAAAACACAGCAAAGATACACTATACAGTATATTTACTGTCATCTTGGTACCTGTCGCTGCACCAGCTGCAATAAAGATAGATACTCACACAGCGTATCAATTAAACATATAAAAGTTTCCTGGGGAAGAAGTTTTACACAATGAACAGTGTGATAACTCAGAGACAATAAACGACAATATAACAGTCAATGTAAATGTGAAACTGTATTCAAGGATCACCATAGATAGCATATGCAAACAGGTGCACAGTGTGACAGGTACTCAATACCCATCAACAGCTATATTGAGCACCTTCCCACTGAAACCACCGAGCACACACATATACAATACTGCAGCACATTGCTATGAACATGAACAGCACAACACAATATATTTATGTCATGTGTTCAAGGGCTCCCCCTAGGCGCCAATGCAATGTTCCAGATGTAGAATAAATGGTGATAAAAGTTCCTTGTCTTCAGAATCTTCGCTAGCTTATAGTATTATAACTGCAGTATTTGTAAATCCAAAACGAGGAAACAAGTAGAGGTTTATAACACTTCCTTTCCTTAGCAGTGAGTGTAATTCTGCATGGACTTTATAGGATAGAGAAACAAATGTCAAAGTTCCACTGCATGCGGTCTGTGAATAAGTGAGATCACTTCTGTGGGACTACAGGTCCCACCAGCAGTCTGTGACTAAATCACACAATAACAGTACACTCTACTGATCTGGGCAAGTGCCCGCTCACCACAACAGGCCCAGATGCTTGTAAGGCTCCTTTCCTGGTATCTCAGTCCCGATCCAAGCTGGCGCCGTCACACCGCACCGCTCCTTCTGATGTCCAGTGACTGTAATGCAGGAAACCTCTAGAAATCTTGGATCCTCCGGTCCATCCGCACGCTGGTCCAGCTGACTGTGCTCTGGAGCTCCTCAGAGGCCAAACGATTCCGCTCCGCGCCTTCCAGGCCGCAGTATGATGGTCACACACAGACCTCCTTGCAGGCAGGCTTTGAATGGCGTCCCAAGAGGCCTGTCCCTTTTATTTGCCTACCCAGCAGGCTGTTCTCTGACCTGGCATTGTGGGTAGGTGAACTGGGCATTGTGGGTCAGTAGTTCCCAGATTGGTTTAAGCACATGAGTCACTTCCTGTTAAACTACATTTCCCCTAATGCTTAGTTGTTTGTTGTTGAATAAGGAAAAGTTCAAGCCAAAGTTGTAACAGCCACTAGAGGGAGCCATTCCCTTACTTAAGGAATAACAGACCACTCAGTAAAATGACTTTGGTAAACCCTTGCATTACATTTATGTTAATTATTCCAGGGTATACATCCTGGAAGCAAACCGGGGTGATGGGATCTCTTGCCCCTGGACTCATCTTTGAACTAGGTGATCCCGGGAGCAAAGGTCCTGTTAGGCCAATATGGTAAACATGATGGCAGTTAAATTCTTTATGTTTTTCATTTAGTAGTCATATTATATACTATTACATGTTACTATATGGTGTTATGGCTACTCCTGACCCATCAGGGACTTCCGACTTGCCCAGAGGGCGAGAGGCCAATGAGGGCTCTACCCAGCTATTTTGGGTGGGCCTGCTCGACATCCCTACATCCATCATGGCCGGGGTCTCTCATAAATGTTTATGCTTGATCTCTGGAGCTTCTGGATGGTTTGTTGCAAATTTTGGTTTTGGTGCTAGGTTTCTTCCCCACCTCAAGGAGGCAGGTTCCCCCTTTGAAACTAGCCGGAACAGTCTTTTGTTACTCTTGTACCCCATACTCTCCCCTTTTAGTTAACTCAACTAGACTGGAAATGCCTCCGGTACTTTATTCACAAACCACATATAGTGGTTAGTTTTCCCACACAAGTGCTAAGCCTCTCTTATGTTGTCGGTGAGCCCTGAGTGGCTTCCTGGGCCAGGTTTAGCTCTTACCTTTATCTCCCCTACTTTCATACTTTTTTCCTTTCTATCTTCTGTCCCCTGCCCCCTTCCCCTCCCTCTTAGACCCTTTCCACTGGAAACTTGGGGGTGGTATTGATAAACGCTCTTGTCCACTGAACATGCCTTCTACAGTGTGGTCATTGGCTCCTCTATCCCTCAAGGTTTACTCCCTGAATACTAAGGGCCACAATATCCCGGAAAAGTTCAGCAGTGTTCTTGCTGAAGCACACCGCCATAGAGCTCAAGTGATATTTCTGCAAGAAACCCACTTTAAATTAGGCTCCATTCCTCACCTATCCAATAGTCGATTTCCAGAGGTATATCATGCGACTTGTGCTGACTCCAAAACAAAAGGGTTCTCCATAGTGCTTGCTAAAGCATTTGCATTCCGCCTTACTGACCAGGTCCTTGACCCAGAGGGCAGATTCCTTTTCTTGAAGGGGATCTGAAAAATAGACCGGTGACTCTAGCAAACATATACTGTCCCAATTCTAGACAGGTGACCTTTCTGAAGGAGGTTCTCCTGAAGCTCACGTCATTTCAGACAGGCCTCCTAATACTGGGGGGGAGACTTCAACATGGCCTTGGACACGCTTCTTGATACTAACACTGGTACCTCTTCATTTCCATTCTCTGCTTTACGTCAAGTGAAGCTTCACTTAGCCTCTCTCTCGCTACATGGCACCAGGGGCACTATGAACCCGCGGGAGGAAGATTAAAAATTTTTCTCGTCTCCACATAACTGATACTCAAGGCTAGATTATCTATTTATTTACCAGACAGACCTGACCTACCTCTATGATGCGACTATTGAGAGCATGGTACTCTCTGACCATCACCCGATCAGGCTGACTTTACAATTTCCACAGAGGGAGACGTCTACCAGGATCTGGAGATTGGATGCCTCCCTTCTTACTGAACCAGGGGACCTTGTTGACATCAAACAGACCATTAGGGACTACTTCCGACATAATGACATGCCAGATGTATCCCCCATGACTCAATGGGAAGCACAAAAATGTGCGGTACAAGGGCATCTGCTAGCCATCGCAACCAGGAAAAAAAAGGAACACCAAACCATGATTCGAAATCTGTCTAACAAAATAGCCTCTCTGGAAGGCCATGAATGCTTGCTGGCAAGGAGGGTAGCGAAAGACTTAGCCAACACACGAGCGCGTCTACTAGAAGAACTATTTAGAAGGGCACAGAAGCAGCAGGTGCTATCACAGAAGTTATTCTTTGAGCAGGGCAATAAACCAGGGAGACTTTTAGCGAGGTTCACACAAAAGCGCACTCTCACATCTACTATCCATCATATAGTAGCTACAGGTGGGGCAACCTATTCCAGAAACTAGGACATTGCTCGTCAGTTTCATTCCTTCTATAGCAAACTGTATGATCTTAAATCACATAAACACAGGCCTGTAGCGTAGAACACACGTTTGGATCTCATACGGGAGTTTCTTGGCAAATATAGCCCACGGGCGCTTTCTGCGAATAACTGGCAAGCCTTGGAAGCCCCATTGTCGTTGGAGTGGGAGGAGGCCTTGACGGCCACGAAACCCAGTAAAAGCCCAGGGCCACGGCTTCTCAGCACAATATTACAAAGGTTTTGCAGATGTCTTGGCACTGGGTTTGCTTAAGGCCTTCAACACCCTCTCTTACACCCCTTGCACCTTGGAAAGCCTATTAGAGGCTTACATTTCGGTAATCCCTAAATAAAATAAAGACCCCATGGATTTCGCCATTTACTGACCCATTTCCCTTCTGAATGTGGACGTCAAATTGTTTTCCAAGATCCTGGCCACCCCACTGTCCTACCATGTGCCTGCTTGGGTGGGTCTGGACCAAGTTGGCTTTGTCCCTGGAAGAGAAGCCAGGGACAACACCATCAAGGCCCTCAATTTACACCACTTGCTCACCTCTACCCAACAGGAAGGTTGCTTTCTGGCTATGGATGTGGAGAAGGCGTTCGACAGAGTGGCTTGGGACTATATGGACATGGTCCTGGAGGCCCTGGGAAGCTGTATGCGGACCTTTATTGGAGTGCTCTACGCCAACCCCAGGGCTAGAATTCGGGTCAACGGCCACCTGTCAGACGCCTTCCCCATCCATAATGGGACCAGACAGGGATGTCCCCTTTCTCCCTTACTATATATACTCACCTTGGAACCCCTTCTCCGCTACATTCGAACGAATCCGAACATAAAAGGAGTAGAGGTACATCAACAGGAATATAAGATTGCCACCTTTGCGGACGATATTATGCTCTTTCTCTCATCGCCATTGACGTCCTTACCTAATCTACTGCCAGTTCTAGAACAATTTAAAATTATCTCAAATCTGAAAATTAATTACTCAAAATCTTTCACGCTAAACATTTCATTACCCCCTAAACTAGTACAACTCTGTCAGACGAACTTTCCGTTCTGCTGGAAAACAGATGCCATCACTTATTTAGGTATCCAACTCCCTAGTAAACTTAAAGATCTTTTTTAAAAAAACTTCTTATTAGAATTGAGAATTATACAGCAGGATCTCCACAGGTGGGAAGCCCCCACAATCTCCTGGTTTGGACGGGCCTCAATTCTAAAGATGACGGTATTCCCCCATTTACTGTATAAGCTGCAGACTATCCCGATTCGCTTGCCACCCTCCTTCTTTGCAGCTTACAAAAGGATGTGTAGGGCTTTTCTCTGGGGAACCAAGGTGGTACAAATTGGGTGGGCAAAGCTAATATCACCAAAATCTGGAGGGGGAATTGGCCTTTCCAGACCTGCAGAGGTATTACTGGGCAGTCCGTCTGACCTGAGTAGTGTACTGGAGGCTCCATACAAGATGCAAGGACTGGGTGTTGGTGGAGCAATTGATCTGAGGAGCTTCGCTTCGCTCAATTCCCTGGTTCTCGAAGAAACACATACCGGCATCCATTCACTCTCATCCTCTTATCGGAGCAACCCTGCATGCCTTTGAAAGGGAATGCAAAGTGCCATCGCTTTCAGCTACAAACTGAGCAATCACGCCTATTAAAGGTAATCCAGACTTTCCTCCTGGTATGGCTAGGGCCTATTTAGCAGCAGAGTGGCCACACGCAGAAATGCAAGCCAAGCACTTGTTCTCGAGGGGAAGGCTCTTCCGGCAGGGAGATCTTGCAGCACTAATGCCGCGTACACACGAGCGGACTTCACGGCAGACTTTGCCCGGCGGACAGGATTTCGTCGGTAAATTCGATCGTGTGTGGGCTCCAGCGGACTTTGTTTTCTCAAAAGTTGGACGGACTTAGATTTGAAACATGTTTTAAATTAATCCGTCGAAATCGAGTCCGGTCGAAAAGTCCGCCGTCTGTATGCTAGTTCGACGGACATAAAGCCACGGTAGGGCAGCTATTGGCTACTGGCTATGAACTTCCTTATTTTAGTCCGGTCATACGTCATCACGTACGAATTCGACGGACTTTGGTGGATTGTGTGTAGGCAAGTCCGTTCATTCAGAAAGCCCGTCGTAAAGTACGTCGAAAAGTCCGCCGGGCAAAGTCTGCCGTAAAGTCCGCTCGTGTGTACGCGGCATAAGTCTTTCCCTTTCTGGGCCTATATTCAACTCAAACACTACTTGGACAGTCCCGCGAGCAAGGACAGCTTCATGAAAGCTCCTACAGTCCTGGAGTCACTGTGATCTAGCTCCTCTCCCCAGAGTCATTTGATCTCAGTGCTTTACGCCTCAATGTTCGGGGAACCTTATGCTTGGCTGCGCTCGGAACATGCCTATTGGGAGACTGAGCTGGACATGGTGATAGAGGACACTAGTTGGGACCACATTCATCTGTATATTCACAAAGGCTCTCTAAATGTACACTCTCAGGAAAACGGGTACAAAATCAAATCGAAGTGGTATAAAACACCACTTACTCGACAAATTCATCCCAACAGTTTCAGATCGATGCTGGAGGTGTGAACAGGGTTTAGGTACTCTTCTCCACACATGGTGGACATGCCCACTGATTCAGTCGTATTGGCGAAAGGTCCATGAAGTGACGACTGAGATATCCTTGCTTTCTTTGGAGTTTTCACCAGCGCGGTACCTCCTACATCTCTCCAAAATTCCCCACAAAAGATACTATAAGTCGGTGGCTATGCATATGATTAATGCTGCTAGGCTGTGCTTGCCAGTCCATTGGAGGTCCTTCAATGAAGGAATGGGCGTTGCGAGTCAACCATATAGCAGCGATGGAGGAGCTGGTTTACACCACCCAGGATAGAATATCAAACTTTTCGAACACATGGGCAGCCTGGCTTGAATATCGGAACTCACAGCCATACCAGGATCTGACACGGGATATCACTTGACTTGTGTAATCTAGGTCTGTACCCCTATAGTGAAGGCGATCTGAAGGAATAGTGGATTTTACACATCACACACAATACAAGGGAGGGTATATGGAGAGGGTAGCTGGTGGTTCTCCCACCCCCTCCCCACACATTTCTCTGGGGCCCATCTCCCCCATTACCTCCACCGCCCCACCTCTCTATCCTGTCCTCTCTTTTCTCCTATGTCCCCCTTCTACACTAAATCCTCACAGAGGAAGGAATCGGAGTAACGAGCTGACCTGGTGGTCGGGCGCTATTCTTATTCCCCGTACAACTTATAATGCAATCAGAAACTGGGTTAAGTACTTGTTCGAAGGCTCCCCTTCCATAATAACTCTGGCAGGTTTATAATGCACTGATGCAATATTTATTTAAATGACTATACCTTACCAAACCCCTAGGAAAATCCGTGTATCTTCATGTCAGGTTTACTACTGGCTAACTGTAGAGGCCAGCAACTGTTGGCTCCTTCAGTTAGATGTAAGAGGAGGGATTGGGATTTTTAAGGTGCAAAATAATTTGAAATAGTATCAACTATAATGTATAAGAATTTTTACTATTTTAAAGAGCAAAATAAAGAAATTGTTAAAAAATAACAATTGGCAAGTACAAATCAACAAGATTTAATGGATACAGCACTATAAAATGGAGTTCCCAACATGTTTCACCCATATGTCGGGCTTCTTCAGGGGTGCTGTCCAATTAGAGGTACAAGCCTTCTATTGAACAAACATATACATATAATGATTGGTTCCTTCACTCATGAGTATTGGAACTCTGCTCCCTTCTTGGAACCATGTACACCTAATTGGTTATGTTTTTTTTTTATAGTACTTTCTGTATTATCTGTAAAACTTTTCAATAAAAATTTTTGTGGAAAAAAAAAAGAAAAGAAAAGATGAGAGTGCCAACTTAATGTACAACTAAAGGCAAAACTTTCCTTTAGTTTTGGATGGAGTGGAGAGGGATTAGAACCCCTGTCAAGTTTTTATTGCTGTCTGCGCCCCCATTAGGAAGATCCCCCCTCTCTATTGGTCCCGTTTACCATTATAATTGATAATGAAAATAAAAGAAAAATCACAAATTCTGGGTTGTCCCCAGAAAAGCGATATCGGGGAAATCTTTCAATGGGGACACTAGTTCTGGTGACTTTGGGGGTCCCCAAGAAATTGTTTTAATTTGCAGACCATTTCCTCTCACTTCCTGCTTGGCTGTGGGACAGAAAGTGAAGGGAAATCCCCACAATGGGACGCAGATAGGTAAAAAAAAAAAAAATATCTGAAAGGGGTTATAACCCCACATTGGGGTTATAACCCCTCTATCCAAAGTGAAACATTTTTTTTTTGCCTTTTTGTTTCACTTTAATTAATAAATATTACTAGGCTCAAAATTTTATGCGCTAAAAAAAAAAAAAGAGAGACACCCAATAATGCAAAAAGGCAACAAATGAATTCCCTTCCAGCTCATCAATCGAAGTAAAAATGAAAACAAATGCAGCCATCATATTTAAGGTGTTAGTAAAGGCTCATATATATTTTTTAAATAACAAACATGTTGCTCCATGCAGTTGGTTTTGCACAGCCCGGATCCTCCTCTTCTCGGGTCCTCCGCCCGCGCTCCTGGCCCCCTCCTTCTGCCAAGTGCCCCCAATAGCAAAACAAAACATTTTACTAGCACACCAGGGATCTCCAAAATGGGTCAAAAGTTTAGTTATCACATCATTACAGCAGAAAGCAACATTTTGAAGCCACGCAGGACCCCTTCATCAGGCATGTAACAAGCCACTTGCTATTTGTCTACTCGTGCATGCTCGCTCCCGAGCCACCTCTGTGTGTCCATAAGACACACAGAGTGTGCCTCGGCCCGTCCCGCTCCCTCCTCACTGACTGTGATTGACAATTACTCCCGCTGCTGTGTCTCATCCAATGAGGAGGGAGAGACCTGGGAGCAGGGCCGGTGCTACCACTAGGCAAACTAGGCAGCCGCCTAGGGTGCGCTGCTGCCTAGGGCGCCCAGCCACTGGGGTTCTTACTCTTTTCTCTCTGCAGCAAGCAACTAAGTCTCAGCATCAGCAGGCAGCTGCCTCTCCGTTCGCACACAGTGTCAGAGGCGCAGCGGCGGCGCAGGACTGTGTCTGTGTCCCGACTCCCGAATTAATTGAAGCAAGCAAACATTCATTGATGGGCGCTGGTAGGCTGCATGTGATGGGTGCTGGTGAGGCAACATCGATGGGAGGTAGTGAGACTGAATTGATGGGCGCCGGTAGGCTGCATTTGATTGGCACCCATAGGCTGCATTGATGGGCGCTGGTAGTCTGCATTGATGGGCACTGATGAGGCTGTATTTGATTGGCACCAGTAGGCTGCATTGATGGACGCTGGTAGGCTGCATTGATGGGCACTGGTGAGGCTGCATTTGATTGGCACCGGTAGGCTGCATTTGATGGGCGCTGGTGAGGCTGCATTTGATGGGCACTGGTGAGGCTGCATTTGATTGGCACCGGTAGGCTGCATTTGATGGGCGCTGGTGAGGCTGCATTTGATTGGCACCGGTAGGCTGCATTTGATTGGCACCGGCAGGCTGCATTGATGGCCGCTGGTGAGACTGAATTGATGGGCGCCGGTAGGCTGCATTTGATTGGCACTGGTAGGCTGCATTACATAGTTACATAGTAGGTGAGGTTGAAAAAAGACACAAGTCCATCAAGTCCAACCTATGTGTGTGATTATGTGTCAGTATTACATTACATATCCCTGTATATTGCGGTCATTCAGGTGATTATCTAATAGTTTCTTGAAGCTATCAATGCTCCCCGCTAAGACCACCGCCTGTGGAAGGGAATTCCACATCCTTGCCGCTCTTACAGTAAAGAACCCTCTACGTAGTTTAAGGTTAAACCTCTTTTCTTCTAATTGTAATGAGTGGCCACGAGTCTTATTAAACTCTCTTCTGCGAAAAAGTTTTATCCCTATTGTGGGGTCACCAGTACAGTATTTGTAAATTGAAATCATATCCCCTCTCAAGCGTCTCTTCTCCAGAGAGAATAAGTTCAGTGCTTGCAACCTTTCCTCATAACTAAGATCCTCCAGACCCTTTATTAGCTTTGTTGCCCTTCTTTGTACTCGCTCCATTTCCAGTACATCCCTCCTGAGGACTGGTGCCCAGAACTGGACAGCATACTCCAGGTGCGGCCGGACCAGAGTCTTGTAGAGTGGGAGAATTATCGTTTTATCTCTGGAGTTGATCCCCTTTTTAATGCATGCCAATATTCTGTTTGCTTTATTAGCAGCAGCTTGGCATTGCATGCCATTGCTGAGCCTTACATCTACTAGGACCCCCAGGTCCTTTTCCATCCTAGATCCCCCCAGAGGTTCTCCCCCCAGTGTATAGATTGCATTCATATTTTTGCCACCCAAATGCATTATTTTACATTTTTCTACATTGAACCTCATTTGCCATGTAGTCGCCCACCCCATTAATTTGTTCAGGTCTTTTTGCAAGATTTCCACATCCTGCGGAGAAGTTATTGCCCTGCTTAGCTTAGTATCGTCTGCAAATACAGCGATTGAACTGTTTATCCCATCCTCCAGGTCGTTTATGAACAAATTAAATAGGATTGGTCCAAGCACAGAACCCTGGGGAACCCCACTACCCACCCCTGACCATTCTGAGTACTCCCCATTTATCACCACCCTCTGAACACGCCCTTGTAGCCAGTTTTCAATTCATGTACTCACCCTATGGTCCATGCCAACGCACCTTATTTTGTACAGTAAACGTTTATGGGGAACTGTGTCAAATGCTTTTGCAAAATCCAGATACACCACGTCTACGGGCCTTCCTTTATCTAGATGGCAACTCACCTCCTCATAGAAGGTTAATAGATTGGTTTGGCAAGAACGATTCTTCATGAATCCATGCTGATTACTGCTAATGATATCATTCTTATTACTAAAATCTTGTATATAGTCCCTTATCATCCCCTCCAAGAGTTTACATACTATTGATGTTAGGCTAACTGGTCTGTAATTCCCAGGGATGTATTTTGGGCCCTTTTTAAATTTTGGTGCTACATTGGCTTTTCTCCAATCAGCTGGTACAATTCCAGTCAATAGACTGTCTGTAAAAATTAGGAACAACGGTCTGGCAATCACCTGACTGAGTTCCCTAAGTACCCTCGGATGCAAGCCATCTGGTCCCGGTGATTTATTAATGTTAAGTTTCTCAAGTCTAATTTTAATTCCGTCCTCTGTTAACCATGTAGGTGCTTCCTGTGTTGTGTCATGAGGATAAACACTGCAATTTTGGTTACTGAAGCTCGTGAAGACTGAGGAGAAGAATAAATTCAATACCTTTGCCATCTCCCCATCCTTTGTAACCATATGTCCTTCCTCATTCTTTATGGGGCCAATATGGTCTGTCCTCCCTTTTTTACTGTTTACATACTTAAAGAATTTCTTGGGATTTTTTTTGCTCTCCTCCGCTATGTGTTTTTCATGTTCTATCTTAGCCATCCTAATTGCACCCTTACATTTCTTATTGAATTCTTTATAAAGTCTGAATGCTGAGGATGATCCCTCAACCTTGTATTTTTTGAAGGCCTTCTCCTTTGCTTTTATATGCATTTTTACATTGGAGTTAAGCCATCCAGGATGTTTGTTCGCTCTTTTAAATGTATTACCCAATGGGATACATTGGCTAATGCCCTTATTTAATATGCTCTTAAAGCAAACCCATCTCTCCTCCGTATTCTTTGTTCCTAATATTTTATCCCAATTTATGCCTTTTAGCACGGTTTGTAGTTTAGGGAAGTTGGCTCTTTTGAAATTCAGTGTCTTTGTGTTCCCTTCATGTTTCCTATTTTTGTGATTTATACTGAAACTAATTGACCTGTGATCGCTGTTACCTAAATTGCCCCGTATTTCCACATCTGTTATCAGGTCTGTATTGTTGGTAATCAGTAGATCTAGTAATGTTTTATTTCTAGTTGGTGCGTCTACCATCTGACCCATAAAATTGTCCTGCAAGACACTAAGGAACTGGCGAGCCTTAAATGAATGCACGGTTCCCTCCGCCCAGTCTATGTCTGGATAATTAAAATCCCCCATTATGATAACACTTCCCATCCTTGCTGCTAATCCAATTTGTGATAGGAGATCCGTCTCCACTTCCTCCCTCGGGTTAGGGGGCCTATAGCATACTCCCAGTATTATTTTCCCCTTAGCTTCATCCCTTTGGAGCTCTACCCATAAAGATTCCACCTCCTCCCTAGCCCCCTCAGTGATGTCATCTCTCACATTCACTTGTACATTATTCTTGATATATAGGCATACCCCTCCCCCTTTTTTACCCTCTCTATCCTTGCGGTATAGGGTATACCCTTGAATGTTTGCCAGCCAATCATGAGAGCTGTTGAACCAGGTCTCTGAAATTCCCACAAAATCCAAATCCTCCTTGTACAACAGTATCTCTAGTTCACCCATCTTGTCCGCCATGCTCCTGGCATTGGTGAACATGCCACATAGTTTAGACCGGTCGCATATTGTCCTCGTATTGGGTGTTTCAAGATTGCAACTAGGACTTGCTACTATACTCACCTTGTGTTTTTGTGCTTTGGTTAACCTACCACTAATGCCCCCAATACTACCCTCTGGAATATCTTCCGCGCTGGCTATCACTGTCTCTGGACCCTCCCATTGATGGGAGCCGGTAGGCTGCATTGATGGGCACTGGTGAGGCTGCATTTGATTGGCACTGGTAGGCTGCATTGATGGGTACTGGTGAGGCTGCATTTGATTGGTACCGGTAGGCTGCATTGATGGGCACTGATGAGGCTGAATTTGATAGGCACTAGTGAGGCTGCATTTGTTCAGCACTTCATCAAAAAGGTAGGGTATACATGTGCAGGGCAAAGGTGGTGGAGTCAGGGGAGCTAATGGGGGGGGGGGGGTCTGGGGGGAATGCTGCACACAGAAAGATATTTACCTTCATGAATTCTATGCATGAAGGTAAAAAACCTTCAGCCATTACAACTACTTTAGGGACAGGTAGGCTGAAATGTATGACATGCTTGTTCTTGGCTGTAGATAGCGGACTGTTATCCATACATTTCCAAAGATATCAATATATTTAGAGATATCATTATAATAAAAGATTATATTATATTTAGAGATATTATTTTAAGGGATATAATTATATTCAGGGTTAATATATTTAAGGATATCATTATATTTAGAAACATCATTATATTTAGAGATAGCATTTTATTTAGAGATATTATATTTAGAAATATAATTTTATTTAGAAATACCATTTTATTTGGGGATATTTTATTTAGAGATATCATTATATTTACGGATATTACATTATTATTATTATTATTATTCAGGATTCATATAGCGCAAACAGTTTATATTCAGAGATATCCTTATATTTACAGATATTATTATAATTAGGAATATCATTATACTTAGGGGTAATATATTTAGGGATATCACTAGATTTAGGGATATCATTATATTTAGGGATTATATATTTAAGGATATCATTATATTTAGAAATATCATTATATTTAGAGAGATCATTTTATTTAGTGATATTATATTTAGAAATATCATTTTATTTAGGGATATTTTATTTAGAGATAGCATTATATTTATGGATATTACATTATTATTATTATTCAGAATTCATATAGCGCAAACAGTTTATATTTAGAGATATCATTATATTTACAGATATTATTACAATTAGGAATATCATTATACTTAGGGGTAATATATTTAGGGACATCATTATATTTAGGGATAATATCTTTAAGGATATCATGATATTTAGAAACATCATTATATTTAGAGAGATTATATTTAAAAATGTCATTTATGGATATTTTATTTAGAGATATCATTATATTTACGTCCGTAAATTACATTATTAATCTTATTATTATTAATCTTATTATTATTATTATTATTTAGGATTTATATAGCGCCAACAATTTATATTTAGAGATATTACTATAATTATGCATATAATTATAATTAGTGATAACATTTTTAGGGATATCACTATATTTACAGATATTACTAGAGTTATGGATATCATTACAATTAGAGATAATATATTTAGGGAGATCATTATAATTTGAGACATTACATTTAGCGATGTCATTATACAGCATTTGAGGTTTTTTTATATTTAGAAATATTATATTTAGAAGAACTCACTTTCCGCTTTGGAGATAATTGCTGTATAAAATTCAGGTGAGAAATGTAAAATTATCAATAAAAGGGATCCAAGCTCCCTCCTACAGACAAGCTGTCAGAGAGGATTCTTTAGTAAATACATCTGTGAATATTGCATCTGCTTCCTGTGACTCCACAACAAGACCAGGCTCAGAATGGCTCTCAGTAAAACACTGATTCTGTGTTGCTGGTTAAGTCTATCCCTGATGATGATAAAAATAATAAAAAAAAAAGTCCTATAGGCTCATTCACATAGGCGGCCAGCTGGTGGGAAAAGCAGGAAGCTTTTACTGCCCCTCGCCACCCACCATGCAACCACATGGGGTTCTAGACAGGAGCGGTTGGTCCGTAAGGGGCGCAGGGGAGCCACCCCCCCTAGTTTGCATGTGGGGGGGCACTGGACTGGTAGGTTTTTACAAGTTGTTTTTTTTTTTTTCAAGCCACTTGATTAGACCCGGAGGCTCGGGGTGCAGAGCACTGCGCCCCGAACCCACCCACTTATGCCACTGGCGAATCAATATTACATAGTTACATAGTTAGTAAGGTTGAATAAAGACACCAGTCCATCCAGTTCAACCTGAGTGAGTACACCCTCACATCAGTCCCTACCCTTAAGGAGCCCACAATCCAAGGTCCCCAACTCACATTCATATACTGGGGCCAATTTTTGGACAGAAGCCAATTAACCTACCAGCATGTCTTTGGAGCGTGGGAGGAAACCGGAGTACCCGGAGGAAACCCACGCAGGCACAGGGAGAACATGCAAACTCCAGGCAGGTAGTGTCGTGGTTAGGATTCGAACCAGCGACCCTTTTTACTGCTAGGCGAGAGTGCTAACCACTACACCACTGTGCAATAGCAATATTTGCTATTGTCTTGCGGCTTCTACTCCCGGCCAATCATAACAGGAGGCGGAGTGGGTTTGTCTGGGAAAAGAAGCCGAGGAAGCAGCGGAGGGGCTGAGTGCGGGGGACCGAGGAGGTGAGTGCGGGGGGGACCATGGAGGGCTGAGTGCAGGAGACCGTGGAGGGCTGAGTGCGGGGGACCTGGGAGGTGAGCGCCGGGGGGGCCGTGGAGGGCTGAGTGCAGGGGGACCGGGGAGGTGAGTGTGGAGGGGACCGTGGAGGGCTGAGTGCCAGGGACCGGGGAGGTGAGTGCGGGGGGGACCGTTTAGGGCTGAGTGCGGGGGACCAGGGAGGTGAGTCCGGGGGGGACCGTGGAGGGCTGAGTGCCAGGGACCGGGGAGGTGAGTGCGGGGGGGACCGTGGAGGGCTGAGTGCGGGGGACCAGGGAGGTGAGTGCGGGGGGGGACCGTGAAGGGCTGAGTGCGGGGGACCAGGGAGGTGAGTGCGGGGGGGCCGTGGAGGGCTGAGTGCAGGGGGACTGGGGAGGGCTGAGTGCGGGGGACCGGGGAGATGAGTGCGGGGGGGACCATGGAGGGCTGAGTGCGGGGGACCGGGGAGGTGAGTGAGGGGGGGACCGTGGAGGGCTGAGTGCAGGGGATCAGGGAGGTGAGTGCGGGGGACCGGGGAGGTGAGTGCGGGGGACTGGGGAGGTGAGTGCGGGGGACCGTAGAGGGCTGAGTGTGGGGGGCCATGGAGGGCTGAGCGCGGGGGACCGGGAAAGTGAGTGCGGGGGGGACCGTGGAGGGCTGAGTGCGGGGGACTGGGGAGGTGAGTTCAGGGGGAACATGGAGGGCTGAGTGCGGGGGACCGGGGAGGTGAGTGAGGGGGGGACCGTGGAGGGCTGAGTGCAGGGGATCAGGGAGGTGAGTGCGGGGGACCGGGGAGGTGAGTGCGGGGGACTGGGGAGGTGAGTGCGGGGGACCGTAGAGGGCTGAGTGTGGGGGGCCATGGAGGGCTGAGCGCGGGGGACCGGGAAAGTGAGTGCGGGGGGGACCGTGGAGGGCTGAGTGCGGGGGACTGGGGAGGTGAGTGCAGGGGGAACATGGAGGGCTGAGTGCAGGGGACCGGGCGGGTGAGTGCGGGGGGGACCGTGGAGGGCTGAGTTGCATTCGGTGGCCGGTAGAGCCGCCGAGCCATTAGAATCCTAATTCTACAGAGTTGATTCCAAAATTTGGATGACCTTTGACGCGTATTAAAGTTTATGAATCTGAAAATACCTGATCCAAATTCCAATTTTCAGGATTCTAGTTGGCAGTTCAGATTCCCAAAACTCTTCCGGGAAAGATGGCACCAAAGAGTGTTTCTGCCATAAATCGATCAGGAACCCAGGAAAGTGAAGAGAAGCTCACTATAGTGTAAATTGGTAAAAATGTCAGTTTATTACAAATTTAATTGCACTTACATCAATACAGAAGATAAAATGTTTGTAGAAATAAGCCGGCCGGCTTGCAGACACCATTCCGCACACAAGAGTAAACCGCGATGACGTCAGCACGTCTACCTCCCGACGCACGTTTCGTCATAAAATTACGTTGTCTTGGTTGCACGGAGGAATTCATTTCATCTTCACTCACATCACTGGACTGTTTTTGTTTTAATTATTTGAGGACTTTTCACCTGTTGTTTTAGTGATATTCATATTTGTTTGTGTTATACCACATTTATTCATTCACTTTATTTTAATATTATTTTTATTTTATTTTTTTGCGCAGCTTCTTCTCTTTTATTATATGAGTTAATTAGGGCTGATTAGGGCAAAAGAACAATTATTTTTTTTATTTATTTATTTTCCTCTTCAGGTAGCTTCAACTGAAATCATATGATACAAAACTAACAATGTTACTGCCCTTGCTCCCAGAAGACTTCTAAAAAAATTCAAATCGTAGCTTCGACAAACTTTTTAAACATTTGCAAACTTCTGAAGTTTTGAATTTCTTACACTGGAGGTCCTGCTGAGGTCGTTGGAAATCTGAACCGGGCTCCAAAAAACGTGTATTACGGAGCAGCAAGTGATTCAAAATTGTGCAGAATGGTTGGGGCCAAAACATAGACGGTGTCACTTCCTTTAAAAAAAATCCTACCAAGGATATTAGGATAGGAGGGTGGCAGCCAAATAAAAATTAAACGAAAAAAAAATTGAAAGAAAAAAAGGTATTTTTTTTTTCCATTTCTGAATAACTTTGCAGTGCTTTGCAGGAGAATCATAATTACTAAAACTGGTCCACTTAGAATCTGGTTTAGCTGTGCATTGTAACCAATCAGCTTTCAACTTCAGCTTGTTCAATTAAAGTGATTGTAATTTAAAAATCAATCAAAATCCTCATTTAAAAAAACAAAAAACAAACATCCCCCCAAGGTCCAGGCATGCCACCTTGTGGACAACTTCACCTTCCCGGATGCAAGTCCCCTAAAAAGAGGACAATAATACCAACATCATATCGTAAACAAACATATAGAGTATTTTCGCAGCTCTCGAGGTAATGAGGCCATCAAACAAAACAACATCCAATTGTTTAAGCAGCAATCAGTTCCTGAATAAGCCCATTATTAGGACACACAGTACCTATCCATATGCACCAGATCCAACACCACCCAGACCTCCTCCACCCCAGTATTAGGATAGTAAAGCTTTTTATCTTATAAAGCTATGATAAAGCTTTTATTATAGAATGCATTAAGATAATAAAACCTGGAAACTGATTGGTTTCTATTTAGAGCTCCACCAGATTCCAACTGCACCAGAGCTGCTCCAGATTGTGCACTGGTCCATTGTGCACTGGATTATGGTGTGGGGTTGCCTTCCATAGGTTGGGTTTGGCCCCCTTAGTTCCAGTGAAGGGAACTTTTAAGGCAGGGGTCTCAAACTGGTGGCCCTCCAGCTGTTGCGAAACTACAAGTCCCATGAGGCATTGCAAGGCTCACAGTTACAAGCATGACTCCTACAGGCAGAGGCATGATGGGACTTGTAGTTTCGCAACAGCTGGAGGGCCGCCAGTTTGAGACCCCTGTTTTAAGGCATCAGCATACCGACACATTTTGGACAATTTCATGCTCCCAACTTTGTGGGAACAGTTTGGGGATGTCCCCTTCCTGTTCCAACATGACTGCCCACCAGTGCACAAAGCAAGGTCCATAAAGACATGGATGAGCAGGTTTGGGGTGGAGGAACTTGACCGGCCTTCACATAGTCCTGACCTCAACCCCCAATAGAACACCTTTGGGATGAATTAGGCCTTCCTCGTCCAACATCAGTGCCTGAACCTCACAAATGCGCTTCTGGAAGAATAGTCAAACATTCCCATAGACACACTCCTAAACCTTGTGGACGGCCTTCCCAGAAGAGTTGAAGCTGTTATAGCCGCAAAGGGTGGGCCAACTCAATATTGAACCCTACGGACTAAGACTGGGATTCCATCACTATAGTGTATACATATATATACAAAAACACACACACACAAGGGCTGTACCAATGCAAAGTGGTCATACGCTTTTTTTTAAAATTTTTTCTAACATAGGTTATTCAAATTCCACATGTTGGTATAGTTACTCTTCTTCTATAGTACATCTTCTTTTTCATTGCAAGTAAATAATGTATTCCAGGCAAAAGCAACATGCCGTTATCCATAGAAGGCTACAGAAGGTTTACAGAGATGACACCATTGACAAGAGCAGAGCGCAAAGATGGATGAAAACGTTTAAAGAATGGGAAGCCAGCATTGAAAGCAAACCATGGAGTGGGAGACCATTAATCGTGACCACTGACACCAATCTTCAGCTGGTGGATGAATTAATTCGCACAGGCAGACCAGACGAGTCACAATCCATGAGCTTGCTGGACCATTGGATAGTGGTCACAATGCCATGCAGAATATGGTGGAGGACCCAGGGTACCGGAAAGTGTGTGCAAAGTGGGCACCTTGGCAGTTGACAAGAGATTTAAAGGAGAGAAGGGTGTAAGACTGCGCTGATCTGTTGGAAGTGTTTCAAGCCATGGAATGGCGTCACACCTCTTCCCATAGGCCCAAGAAGTTTAAGAGCCATCGATTAGTACAGCAAGTCATGGGCACTTCTTTATGATCCGTAAACAAAGAATCGGTCCATGGAATGGCATCACATCTCTTCCCCCAAGGCCTAAGAAGTTGAAGAGCCAGCGATCAGTACAGAACGCCACGGTGACTGTTTATGGAGATAACAAGGTTGTCCTCCTCCCTGATGTTCTGGAACGTGGCAGTACCGTGACCAGCAAATGGTAAATTGAGACACTTAAGACCCTTAGAGAAACCATTAGTAGCAGGAGACCGAACAAGAATCTAAAAATGATTCACCGTGACAATGCGTGACCTACACACATCTTTGTGATCGGCAAATTTGGCTGGTCAGTGGTCCCCCTTCCATCGTACAAACCAGATTTAGCACCACTGACTTTCACTTGTTTAATCTAATGAAGAATGGTCTTCAGGGACAGCGATTTGATGACAAAGATGAGGTGAAAGTGGCTGTGAAGAAGCAGGTACAACAGTTCCAGAGAAGCAATGTTATTACCCTAGGACAGGATTACAGAACACCTTCCCTGCTCCTCATTTCTATAACACATAGGGGAGGTGGTCTATAGTCCTAACACGCTTCCTAATTTTAATATTCAAGATAATACTGACTGTATTTTATCTATGGAGAACCAGCGTTGTCTCCCTGGGATGGGGGTGTGTGTGTGGAGTCAGGTGGGGGTTCTGCTCTCCATTATCCCAGGAGGAACTCTTGCCCTCAAACTAGGCAATGATGGGTGGTAGGCAATGGTGCATTATGTATGTAGGCCGGTGATCAGGAATGTGGAGATGGTGTGTACGGTGCAAGTCTCAGGCATGGTGACACTCTGTGTGTACCTAGAGGTGGGGGGTCAAAAGAAACCCCTTTAAAGGTGGAGCGGCAGATTTGCAAGTATGTAAGTGGAAGCTTCTAACAATGCAAGCCTATGAGTCGGCCTAGCCTATCAAAACAATGCACTGCCTGTGTGGCTAGTGCCGGGACAAGGTCATCTAGAGCCCGGGGAAAATATGCCAAACTGCGTCCCCTCCAAGATGTATGAGAATTATGTGTCAGGAAAAATCCCCCCACAAAGCACCTATCTGCATGCTTACCCCCTAAGTATAAATTCCCCCTCCTCCCACTACAAATCTGCCCCACTGCTGAAATTGCCCCCTCCCAGCAAAATGCCCCCACCTCAAACAATCACCCCCCCCCCCAGCACGAATCATCTACTGCTAAAATTTTCCCTCCTAGTACAGATTCCCCCCCCCCCCCCCGCTTCAAATCCCAGCCCCAAACACAAATATCCCCTCAATCCCCCTCCTAGCAAAAACCTTATTCCCCCATCCCTCCTTCCAGTACAAATCCACCCCACTACTGAAATTCCCCCCTCTCAGCACAATTTTTGCTCCCCCACCCCCCAAATTTCCTAGCTCAAACGCCCCCCCACCCCCTTACTACAAATCTTCTACCGCTAAAATTTCCCCTCCTGGAACACACCCCCCCCCGCACTCCAAATCCTCCCAGGACAATTACCCCCTCAATCCCCCTCTTAGCTCAAATCTTTATCCCCCATCCCTCCTCCCAGTACAAATCTGCTTCACTGCTGACATTTTCCCCTCTCAGCACAGATTTTGACCCCCCCCCCATGCCCCAAATCCCCCATCTCACATGCCCCCCCACCAGCACAAATGCTCCACTGCTAAAATTTCCCCTCCTAGTGCACATTTTGTCCCCCCTACTCCAAATCCCCCCTCCCAGCGCAAATACCCCCTCAATCAGCAATAAATCTTCTTCCCCCATATCACCACTACCAACACAAATCCCACTGAATCACCACTCTTAATACCCCCCACCCCTCCAAATTTCCCCTCCTAGAACAATACTTACCCTCTGTCACCCCCAAAATTCCGCCTTCCAACACAAATCCCACCCCCCCAATCACCTAGTGGTGCCCTCCCATCTCACATGATACCACAATGCCCAGGGCAGCCACCCCTTCAGCCCACACCCCTTGTCCCAGCCCTGCATGTGGGTGACATCTTGCATCATTGCAGCTGTTAAAATGAGAAAGAGAGCAATTGCACTGAGCCACCAAGAGCTCCCTCTAGTGGTTACATGTCTCTGCATTAAATACAGTACAGAGTTATGGAAGAGCAAGCTTGTGAATATGTGTCAGTCATATCCTACTAAGCTAAAAATTTTTGCAGAGCGTACACTCCGCTTCTCCTTTAAGGAGCCATCTGAGATGGATGCTCTGTGGCTCTGCACACAGAATTGGGGTCAGTATGAACATGTGTTCCCCCGTATCATGCGTGAGGACACAATAGTGGTAATTAGTACAGAGGATAATTGGAGTGTGTTATCCTGACAAGCCTCCTCATCGGCTATTCTTCTGAAAGAATTCCTTTTTGGCAGAGCTTCAACACTGGCTCACGTTTGATGACAAGATCTTCCATCTCTAGTGCCTCTGAATTTCTCCCACAGTTCCTCTTTCTGTCGTACCAAAGAATAAAACAAAAAGAAATAAAAATCGTCTGCAACAAACATCTACATTGTGAACTGCTGCATATTCGGGCGCTTTTTTCTTGAGGGACCTTTTTGAAGCTATTGCCAACCAGAAGCTATTGAGAACAGGATGACGAAGACTAGATTTTATGTGTAGGTGTTATGAAACATTGTCAAAGCTATCCTTGAGATTTTTGTTTTTTGTTTTTTTTTTTTCGTGGAGTTAAAAGCTTTTTGTTAAGTGTTTGTAATGATTTATTGCAAAAAAAAAGCAAAGTGTTGCAATGTGATAAAAGATAAGGATGTCGTTTTTCATCTATAAAGGTTCTCGTATGCCCAGGTCATGGTAGATCTAGTAGTAGTTCGTTACATTCATCTGAACCTGTTCTGTAATGTTGAACACATTTTATAGCTTCTCCAAGACACTTCTTCAGTTTGAATGTCGAGAAGATACCCTAACATTTACATTCATGCAGGTAGCTTAGAAATCCAATCATCATGGAATGTGTCAAGGCAGATTTTGGTTGCCCAAGAACAAGACGGGAGGTTTGAAAATTGTGAAATCCCATTCCTAGTGCCAGGGAAGTCTACATGTAGAGGGGTGTTGGGAATTGCCACTGTGCTGTTTTGAACAAGTTACAGTTCCCCTGTTTTCCCACTAGGGGGTTTCCCATTTTTTTTAGAGCAGGGGTCTTCAAACTGCGACCCATGGGCCACATCTGGCCCTCTACAAAATTTTTCCTTGGCCCAAAGCAAATTTTCCTGTATTTGCATATTTGCACAGTGTAGGCAGGCGGGCCACCAGCCCCATAACAACCAATTGGTATGAGCGGCCAGAACTTCTTTGCTATGGTGCTGGAGGTCAGCTCAGTCGCACAATAGAAACACATGATGCTGATTCATGGCATCCAGGGCCATCCCAGCATTCAGAAGAGTACCTGTAACCACTTTGCGCCCCCTGTCCAGACCTGCTACGTACATCTCTCACCATGCCGGTGAAGATTGTAAGTTGGGATGGAGGAATGAGGACTCTTATGTGAAGGAGGGGTTCTGATGTTTAAGGGCAGACTTCTGATGTCAAGTTATTTCTTGGAACATGTTTATATATTTGCTTTGTTCAGTCCTCCAAAATTTGGTAAAATATGCAATGTAGCCCTCGTACTCAATTTTTTAAAGTCCCCTGCTCTAGAGCTAAAATATATACTCTATAAAACCGGCCACTAGTTAGTGGCTGGTTGGTGTGAATGAGGTCATGCAATGATTTTGTTCCTTTCCCCCATGGGAAAGTTGAGGCTTTCCGTGCGACAATGTAGGAGTTCTGCATGCCAGACTTCACCTTATAGGGGGACACAGAGGAAACCTACCTCCCAAGTGGGCTTCATCTAGAGAAAGTAAAAACCTTGGTGGAGTACATCCAATTACGGTAAGTGGGCGAACGACTGAAACTGCTGTTATGAAGTGAACATTGTCAAGTCAAAAGTGGACTGCCAAGTTGCCACTTATGTTCCAGTAAAGCAAAAGAAAAAGGAAGATCTTGGATTTGTCTCTTTTTTTACCACTGGTTGGGTGAAGAAGGGTTGGCCCACTGGTTGGTGTGTGGCCTTTACCTCAAAGAGTGAGTAAGGACTTGGCTCAGTCTGGCCCAGTTGGGGTTCATAGAGGTTGGGTGAAAAGGGCTTGGCCCAAAGGTTCTGATGACAGGTCCCCTGTCTGAGCCACATGCCTGAAGACTCGAGGCCCTGCAGCTTTTGGGTCGGTTGTGTGACTTATTATCTAGTAAAGCAAAAAAAAGGAAGAATTTGGATTTGTCTCTTCTTTACCACTCTTTGGGTGAAAAGGGCTTGGCCCAAAGGTTCTGATGACAGGTCCCTGTCCAAGCCATGTGCTTGGAGACTCGAGTCTGCAGCTTTTGGGTCAGTTGTGTGATTCAGCCTTCAAGGGCCTTGACCAGTGAAAAAAAGGACTGCTGCCAATGTATTTTTATTGCAGAGTGAGAGAGTTAATGTTAGCCCTCTAAAGAAAGGCCTTTGGCCTTGAATGATGTTAATCCTTCTATTCACATGGCTGAAGGTGTGAATTGTTGTCAAATCACCAGGCTAGAGGTGAGAAAACAGCATCATATGTGTTGAAGGCCCGCATCCCTGTTCAGGGATGGTTCTTCCAGTTTGACATTTGGCCTCTTTCACACCTCCTGTGAGCCAGTTGTCCTTTCTATCCAAAATGTGATCTCACTGACCTTGATAGAATTTCCTTTTTCAGGTGTATGAAGAATGCTTTAATAGTTACATTTTGTATATTCTTTATTTTTCAATAAGGAAAGGTTTGCATAAGAAAAACAGGTTTTGTACAGGAAATGTTTACAATCAGAGAGAACCATGTCATTGTGAGCCTAATGTTGCAAGTAAATGTCCAATATGTCCAATGTGAGGGAGGTTTGAATGTCCAGAAGGGGGAAATCAAGGATGAAAGGTGTGATGAAAAAGATGGGAAAATGAGAAGCTATCAAAGAGACTATGAGAGAAGAGATGAGAAAGGAAGGAATGGGGGGAGGCAGTATGGGGGGAAAAAAGAGGGATGAAGATCAATGGTGGTGGTACAAATGTCCAGAAGGGGAAAGTCAAGGAGGAAAGGTGGATTGAAAAAGATGGGAAAATGGAAGAAGAAAAGAGAAGGGAAAGGAGTGGGAAAAAAGGAAGAATATCCATGGCGTAAAAATAAATCCAGATTATCTGGAAAGGTGAAAGCAGTACATTTCTGGGAGATATCTTGTATTGGACAAGCTCAGAATATGAAGAGGAAGAAGCCAGTCTCCCCCATAGCAGAGCTCCTCCATCCCCCACAGCAGAGCTCCTCCATCCCCCATAGCTGAGCTCCTCCATCTCCCCTAGCTGAGCTTCTCCATCCCCCATACTGAACTTCTCCATCCCCCAT
Source organism: Lithobates septentrionalis (assembly GCA_037952835.1). NCBI lineage: Eukaryota > Metazoa > Chordata > Amphibia > Anura > Ranidae > Lithobates > Lithobates septentrionalis. The sequence goes on from JBBDGP010002203.1 coordinate 712,448, forward strand.
AGCTGAGCCCCTCCATCCCTCATACATGAGGTCCTCCATCCCCTATACCTGAGCCCCTCCATCCCTCATAAATGAGGTCCTCCATCCCCCATTGCTGAGGTCCTCCATCCCCTATACCTGAGCTCTTTCATCCCCCATAGCCGAGGTCCTCCATCCCCCATAGCTGAGGTGATCCATCCCCCATAGCTGAGGTCCTCCATCCCCCATAGCTGAGCTCCCTGAGCTCTTCATCCCCCATAGATGAGCTCCTCCACTCCCCATAGTTGAACGCCTTCATCCCCCATAGCTGAGCTCCTTCACCCCCCATAGCTGAGCTCCTTCACCTTCATTCCACATAGCTGAGGTCCTCCATGCCCCATTGCTGACGTCCTCCACCTCCCATATCTGAGCTCCCTGAGCTCCTCCATCCCCAATATCTGAGCTCTTCATCTCCCATTGCTGAGGTCCTCCATCCCCCATTGCTGAGCTTCCTGAGCTCCTCCATCCCCAATATCTGAGCTCTTCATCCCCCATTGCTGAGGATCTCCATCCCCAATATCTGAGCTCTTCATCCCCCATAGCTGAGGTCCTCCATTAACCCATTGCTGAGGTCCTCCATCCCCAATATCTGAGCTCCTTGAGCTCTTCATCCCCCATTGCGGAGGTCCTCCATCCCCCATTGCTGAGCTCCTTCATCCCTCATAGCTGAGGTCCTCCATCACCCACTGCTGAGGTCTTCCACTTCCCTTATTCATTTTAATCAGTGTCTTCCCTGGGGATTGGTGACAAGACCAAACTGCATAATCCAGATGAGGGTGAACCCGTGTTTTATAAAGGGGTAGAATGATTGATTTGTCTCTGAAAGGTATGTAGGCAAAAAAAAGAAGAGCTGATTGTATGAGTGAAGCAGACATCGGTCATTATCTTTAGATCTGTGTGATAGATAGATACAATGTTGTGGAACCTCCAGAATAACGGCGGTAAGAGGTTCTCCATTTACAAGGCACCACCAACAAAACTTTTTTTCACTATAGTTTGGGTAGAGTACTTAAATCATGATTTTCATCAATCCAGGTTTACAGAAAAAGCCTCCAAACAAAAGCAGTCAATTTCACGACTGGGATAAGCATGCCTTTTCCCCTCGTGAGGGTAACAAGTGTACATAGCAAGCCTCGCTAGCCACGGCGCATTACACTTAACAATAATAACGGATTTGGACGGGCACGCTTGGATTCCTAGCAAAGTGAAATCCTCTGTGACATGGACAGCCGTGTAAATCTCTGCTCAGGCATTCTCCGCGTCTTGTTCTGTGACGCGCGATGTTCAGGTAAAGCGATGTGCATGCCCCGCAGCCCCGCTAATGCTCATCGTAGTTGAAAATGAGCTTTTCCAAACAGAAGATATGAATGGTGTACGTTCGTTTGTGACGTGTTTGTGGCATACGAACCATGATGAGCTGCGGGCGCACGCGTTTCCTCGCCCGCCCCGCCATCGTTATCTCCCTTTTAAAGCTTTTTTATCCTCTGACGGGCTCCGGGGCAGCGAGGAACAGGAAAAACGAAAATCTATACGAGTCCATGAATGTATTACAAACCGTATGTGATAAGGATGTGCCGCCGAGCTGTACGTGAAAGAGCATAATGCCGCGGTGGAAGTATCGCTTTGTAACGTAGTCCTTGCAAGATTAGATGCTAAAAGGATTAATGGGGACTTATGTGTAGCCGTGAAAGTTACTCAGGGGCATAAATGACAATAGAGTCCATGGGGGGGGGGGGGGTGCATAGGAATCTGAATGTGGAGTGTTGGAGGGGATTTCCTGCTAATGCTGTACAGAGAGCAAGAAGACAATCCTTTGCTCTAGACATAGATTCCTTAAAGTGGATCTTTTAGGAACTACATTTCTACCTGAATATTGCTTTGTATACAGCAACAGTATAATTTTTTTCAGAAAAGCTCCATCTTTTACCACCCAGTGACTTTACCTTCTTTTGAATTATGCCAACCAAAAAATAACTGAATAAAACTCTCAAACACAAAAATTGCCCAAGGGACTCTAACCGCTTCAATACAGGGCACTTGCACCCCCTTCCCGCCCAGTTTTCAGCTTCCATCACACTTTGAATGACAATTGCGCAAGAGCTTTCTTTCTGTGGTATTTAAAGGGGTTGTAAAGGTAATTTTTTTATTTTTTAAAAATAACAAACATGTTATACTTACCTTTACTGTGCAGCTCGTTCTGCACAGAGTGGCCCCGAACCTGCTTTTCTGGGGTCCCTCGGCGGCTGTTTCAGCTCCTCCCCGCAAGAACTAACCACCTCAATGCGAGCTCCCTCGCATGGTGGTTAGTTATTGCGGGCGCGCTCCCGTGATACAGCCGGCGGCTATAGCCGCTCGCTGTACCACTTGGCCCCGCCCCCAGCGCGCCGCGTCATTGGATGTGATTGACAGCAGCGCGAGCCAATGGCTGCGCTGCTTCCAATCCATCCACTGTAGCCAATCAGCGGCCAGGCTGAGCAGCAGAATGGATGAAGGGAACGAGCAGCCGATTTTCGAGGGGTCAGGTAAGTAAAACGGGGGGGGGGGGGGCTGGGGGCGGCGGTATTGTCAGTAGTTTTTTCACCTTAATGCATTAAGGTGAAAAAATTTTTACCTTTACAACCCCTTAAATCACTGCTGGGGTTTTTCATTTTGTGCTAAAAAACTTTTTGTAGCACCCTGATGTTTAGGCAGGGTTGCTAGTAAATGAACCTGCCAGGTACAGTTGCCTTGGCCAATTGATAGGAGATCAATTGATTCCACCCTAATTCCTGCACTTCTCTCTTCTGTCACTAGGAGGCCGGGTATCTGGTGGCATTAGATAAGACAAGGGCATTGCAAGGACAGATTAGGAACAGATGGGGTATCTCAGCCATTGGGCAGGGATATTCTTGGGTCCCTTGGTTTGCTGGGAGAAACTATTTATTTGGGTGAGGTCAGGTGATCGGGGTTCTGTTCCACCTGGACGGCTGTCTGGGTGGACATGTGTTGTGGTGCCCCGGGCTGCTAGGCCAGAGCCTGAGGCCTATCCAGGGGACATCTGGCTGCCAGGCTGTGTGAGGGCCTATCCAGAAGCAAGAGAGCAGTGCAGGGTTGGGATTGCGGCTTGCAGTCCAACCAGAGGTGATGGTTCTGCCGGCTGGAGAACCTGTTGTGGTCGGAGGTAGAGGGCAAGCTGTCCCCACTAAGGGACCATCCATCTTTTTACCAGGGACCACAGTGAGTAGCTGAAGCAAGTACCAGAGCAGTATTCTCGCCAACCGGGGAAGGTGAAGAATTGGGAAGCTTCAGTCAAGCCAGGGACCCAGCCAGCGGAGGTGACGCTTGCAGAGCAGCCTTGTGTGCCAAGCCAGGGACTGAGCAGGCCAGTGGGGTGATGCTTGAGGAGTATCTTGAATGTCAAGATAGGGACCCAGCCAGGGGCGTATCCAGGGGGGGCAACGGGGCAATTGCCACCCCCGAGAAATTTGTTGTGGGCCGGGCGCGCGGATGAGGGATCGGGTGGCTCCCCAAGCGGATGAGGGAGCGGGCGGCTCCCCGAGCGGATCCGGGAGCGGGCGGCTCCCCGAGCGGATGCGGGAGCGGGCGGCTCCGCGGGAGGACCGGGCGGCTTGGGCGGGTGAGAGCAGGCTAGGTGTGAGTGGGGGCGGCTGGCCAATCAGCGAGCCGGCGTGCAGGGGAGCAGAGAGATGACATCATCTCTCACTGCCCTGCATCCCTGCAGTAACTGTTCAGGCAGTGTGGGCAGCAGAGAGATTACATTATCTCTCTGCTGCCTGATCTGGGACAAGGAAGAAAGAGGCAAGCAAAACACCACCAGCTATGTGACAATCCGCAAGGTGTGTCAGGTGACGTGGCAAGTGCCAATCCTCAATGTGTGGCAAGGGACAGTTCGCATCTGGAGGCAGGTGATGTGACAATGTGCAAGGTGTGGCAGGTGACGTGGCAAGTGACAATGTGCAAGGTGTGGCAGGTGACGTGGCAAGTGACAATGTGCAAGGTGTGGCAGGTGACGTGGCAAGTGACAATCCACATCTGGTGGCAGGTGACAGGGCAAGTGACAATCCACAACATGTGGCAGGTGACAATCTGCATCTGGTGGCAGACAAGTGACAATCCGCAATGTGTGGCAGGTGACGTGACAATCCGCATCTGGTAGCAGGTGACGTGGCAAGTGACAATCCGCAATGTGTGGCCGGTGACGTGGCAAGTGACAATCTGCATCTGGTGGCAGGTGACGTGGCAAGTGACAATCCGTAATGTGTGGCCAGTAACGTGGCAAGTGACAATCTGCCATGTGTGGCAGGTGACGTGGCAAGTGACAATCTGACATGTGTGGCAGGTGACGTGGCAAGTGACAATCCGCAACATGTGGCAGGTGACAATCCGCATCTGGTGGCAGGCAAGTGACAATCTGCAACATGTGGCAGGTGACGTGGCAAGTGATAATCCGCAATGTGTGCCAGGCGACGGTGGCAAGTGACACGCTCAGGGCTCCCACTGATTCTGCATTATGGTGAGTTGAACCATTAAATTTTATATTACAATATATTAATAGAAATAACAACCATGGTGCTGGGATAATTGAAGCGCCAACACCAGCCATTTCCTCGATAAATTGCCCACAAAAAAAACGTATTTTCTGGCAGTGCCCCTCCCGAGACTAGACTCTGGATCCGCCCCTGGACCCAGCAGGGACACGGGGGTGAGGCTTGAGGAAGATACTCAGTGAGAAGGTTGGAAGAGCTCAGGAGATCCAGTGGCAGTGGATCAGCAAGTCTAGTGAAAGACTGGGAGCTCAATTGAGTGAAGATCTACAAGAGGAGATTGTAGAGGAAGTGAAAGAGTTTACTGTAACCTTTGTTAGAAACTGTTCAAGATTGTTGCCATAGGAGACAGCGTGTCTACACATGCAGATGTGGTGTCCGGCTGGGTGCCTTTCCCTGCATGGCTGTCTACCTATAGAAGTCTCGGAGTCTGCTTATTAACATTAAAACTACTAAAGGGTGTCCTGGCCCTAACCCTCTCTCCCACAGTTGTGTTTAAGAGACAATAAATCTCTTTGCATTCAAGAAGTGTCTGGCGTCCATGAATCTACCTTGCATTACACCCACCATGCCTTGCAACCCACTCTATACAGAAGGATGTCAGCTGTCCCTAACTCTGGAAGTTCTTATTAGACCAAAGGGGGCCGGGACTTGGCTACATTTTGAAATTTAAAAAAATGAAAATGTTGAAAAATAAAAAAAAAGTTTTTTCTTAGTCTTTCTGTCAGAAAATGTTGTAAATAAGTATTTTTTCTCTTTCACTGATGTGCGCTTATGAGGCAGCACTGATGGGCACTGTTAGGCTGCACTGATGGACACTGATGAAGCGGCACTGATGGACACTGATGAGTACTGATGAGGCAGCACTGATGAGGAGGCACTAATATGCCACACTGATGGGCACTAATAGGTGGCACTGATATGCAGCACTGATGAGGCAGCACTGATGGGCACTGATAGGCTGCACTGATGGACACTGATGAGGCAGAACTGATGGACACTGATAGGCTGCACTGATGGGCACTAATAGGCTTCACCGATGGACACTGATGAGGCAGCACTGATGGGCACTGATGTGGTGGCACTGATGAGGAGACACTAATATGCCACACTGATGGGCACTGATAGGTGGCACTGATATGCAACACTGATGAGCACTGATAGGCAGCAATGATGGGCACTGATGAGGCAGCACTGATGGACACTGATGAGCACTGATGAGGCAGCACTGATGGGCACTGATGAGGCGGCACTGATGGGCACTGATGAGGAGGCACTAATATGCCACATTGATGGGCACTAATAGGTGGCACTGATATGCAGCACTGATGAGCACTGATAGGCAGCACTGATGGGCACTGATGGGCGGCACTGATAAGCAGGCACTGATGGGTACTTAAAGGCAGCACTGATTGGGGTCACTAATGGGCACTGATTGGTGTCACTAATGGGCACAGACTGGCATCACTTGCTGGACACTGTACTGTAATCAGGGCACTGATGATCAGTCTCCCCCGCAAGGAGATGCCGATGATCGGCTCTCCTCGCCTCACACTCTGTCAGTGTAAGGAGAGCCGATAAACGGCCACATTTACTTGTGATCTGCTGTGATTGGACAAAGCCGATCACATGGGTAAAGAGCTGAGTCAACAGCTCTTTACTGAGATGGGGGTTGTGCCATGTCCGTCCATGTTCGCCGCACTGTGTGCCCCCACGAGCACACAAGGGCGGTGACACTGGGGCGACGTCATATGACGTTGTCCCAGAACAAGAGGAGATCCCGCCTGCCGTCATTTCCCTATACGGTGGGTGGGAAGTGGTTAAAGGAGTTGCACCCAAAAACAGCAAATCATAGCACACTAAGAACTCGAATTTGTGTTCAAATACATGATTAAATTCAAATTACATGAAGTATATATAAAATGATGAATAGTTGCATGATAACATATATGCATATAGAAATAGCCTAACACTCGACGCGTTTCGTGAAGCAAGGTTCACTTATTTAGAAGATAGTAATAATTAATAGGATATCCACCAACCATAAGACATAAGTCCTTCTCCGGCAAAAAACAAAGGAGTGCAATGGAAAAGCACCATGGAAGGTGTCTTGTCCAAAAGCTGTAGAAGGGGCAGGAGACCACCAAACAGGAACCATACAATGGGGATCAGAGCGCTGTGGTGATGGCTGTTAACATCGCTGATGTCTGTGGCCTGTTCCTAGGATTTATTGGCAGCTTTTTGCTACCTATTATATGTTTGACACCTTTGCTGGTGAACCTCAATGTGTTGTTTTTGTTTGGTGGTCCCCAACCCTTTCTACAGCATTCGGACAAGCAGCCTCCCATGGTGCTTTTCCTTTGCGCTCCATTGTTTTTTGCCGCAGAAGGATTTTATATTCCCACTTATGTTGCATGGTTGGTTGATAACCTATTAAATATTACCATCTCCTGAAGAAGTGAACACTGCTTTTATTTTTTAAATACTTTTTATTGGTTTTCTGAAAAAGTTGTACAGTGCAGAGCCTTTGGGCATTCTCCAGCTCAAACAGCACAAAACAATCAAAACGAAAAAGAGAAAAACACAACCACTACAATGAACCCCGCAGGCTGAAACCTGTGTAAAGAAAGAGTTCATCCAGTCGTTACGGCTTGCTCTTACAAATAGTGTGTTATAGCAATGCAATGAATCTTTTGCAAAACAAGGACAAGGTGCATTAGGTGTGAAGTGAACGTTGCTTCACGAAAACAAGTTGAGTGCTGAGATATCAACTGACTATTTCTATATGTTACAAAGTTACAAAGTTGGTGAGTTTGAAAAAAGACACAAGTCCACCAAGTCCAACCTATGTGTGTGTGTGTGTGTGCCTCTATGTCAATAGTTACATAGTTACATAGTTACATAGTAGGTGAGGTCGAAAAAAGACACAAGTCCATCAAGTCCAACCTATGTGTGTGATTATGTGTCAGTATTACATTATATATCCCTGTATGTTGCAGTTGTTCAGGTGCTTATCTAATAGTTTCTTAAACTATCGATGCTCCCCCCCCCCCCCCGCTGAGACCACCGCCTGTGAAAGAGAATTCCACATCCTTGCTGCTCTTACAGTAAAGAACCCTCTACGTAGTTTAAGGTTGAACCTCTTTTCTTGTAATTTTAATGAGTGGCCACGAGTCTTGTTAAACTCCTTTCAGCCAAAAAGTTTTATCCCTATTGTGGGGTCACCAGTAGGGATGAGCTTCGAGTTCGAGTCGAACCCATGTTCGACTCGAACATCGCCTGTTCGACGGTTTGTCGAATGTTATGGGCCGTTCGTGCTAAATTCGAGTGGCGCGTCACGGCCCATAATTCACTGCGGCATCGCAGTGCATTGCTGGCTGATGATTGGCCAAGCATGCACTATGACCCGCATGCTTGGCCAATCACAGCGCCGTCTGTACAGAGAGCCGTAATTGGCCAAAGCCAGGGTGGCTTTGGCCAATTATGGCTCAGGGGAATTAGTACACGCCCCACACTATATAAGGCCGCCTGCGTGGCAGCCCTGTGTAGTATGTTGCGGCAGCGGAGAGAGATAGACAGAGAGGCAGTGTCATTTGATTTAAGTTAGATAGAATATGCAGGCGAGTCAGTTAGCTACACTTACAGTGTATTGTGTATATATATATATATATGCATCCCAGGTGTTGTATATATATATATATATACACTGTATTCAGTTTAGCTAGATCCGTTCCTGTTATTCTCTTCCTAATATACTGACAGGCAGGCAGGTGTTTTTACAGTATTTACAGTTAGTGTACTGTGTCCTCTGCACAGTGTGCACCTAAAGCTACCTGAAGAAAATTGCTGGTGTTCTCATACTAATAATACTATAGGCAGGCAGTTGATTCTGCTAGCTGCAGTATGATCAGTATATATATATATACATCCCCCAGCTTTGTGCAGCTACAGCTCACTGCAGGCCATTAGTATGTCTGGAAGGCCAACAAGGAGAGGCAGACAGTCACAAGCCAATAAAAGAGGGCAAGCAGGCTCTGTGTCTAGAGGCAACAGTCCTGGTCGTGGAGACGGTGCATCCTCATCAGCACGTGGCCGTGAGACACGCTTGGCCTTTTTTTCGGCAGCTGGCCGTGTTGAGCCGCAACATGCCGAAGACTTGGTAGAGTGGATGACCAAGCCGTCCTCATCCTCCTCATCCTCTCTCACCCAGGCTCAGGGTACTTTGTCTGGCAAAGCAGCTGCCAACACGGCCTCTTCCCTCGGCTCAATGGCATCAGTGACTCCTTCCCTAGCCCCACCATGTCCTCTTGAGGAGTCCCCCAAACTGTTTGACCACAGTGTTGGGTACATGCTCCAGGAGGATGCCAAGGGTTTTGAATGGACAGGGCAGTCAGTGGTAAAGTGCATATTACCGCTGACTCATGGTCCAGCAGGCATCATCCACCACGCAATGTTCTTAGCCAATGAAACATTACCACTTGTGCCACGAGATCTATTGTCTCTCTATTGACTTGTCCTTGTAAGAAACAATACGTGGGAGGTACCATCAGAACATTCTCGGTGAGGGTAACGAACATTTGGCCAGTATCAAGAAGGGATGAACTAATCATAGCGTCCCCCACCATTATTTAAAATATCACAACAAAGATCCGGTAGGAACACAGTTTCAAATCATTGATAAGTTCCTCCCACATTGGAGGGGAGAGTCCCACTTCCGTGGTGTCTCCTGCCTTGAAACATACTGGATACACAACAGACTTGGTAGAGTGGATGACCAAGCCGTCATCCACTTCAAGACGAACCCTTCCATGCCTTACTAGATTCTGAGCGCTTTCGGGCTTCCCATTTCTTGATAGCGGAGGCTTGGCCCTCCCTGAAGCTCTTGATGAGCTCTATAGGCCCATTTCACTCACAGTTTTGGGCAGCTCTGCAGTTAAACCATTTCTTGTCACCGCCTTGCTACATTGGAGGAACCTACTCCTCACTCGTAGGACCTCCAGAAGATCACTGACTGCCCTTCTTTGAAAAATGGGAATTGGACCTAGGCAGGACTTTTACAGCAGACCAACGGAGTAATATTACTAGGTTCACCTTGAAATCCTCAGTTTTACAAAAGTTCAGGAAACGAATTTTAAAATGTTGACTCATTGGTACTACACACCATCACTTACACAAATGCTTTCCAAATACTACCGATCAATGCTGGCGATGCCAGGAGGAGCGGGGGGACAATTCTACATGTTTTTTGGTCCTGCCCTGTACTCAACCATTACTGGGAAGAGGTTCGTAAAATTGTTAAAATGTTTACTATAATGTTCTGGAAGATCCGGCTTCTGTTCTCCTTCATGTTTCAAACACACCCGTCAAAATTTATAATAGATCTGTACTCTGCCATCTCCTTTAACCACTTGCTTACTGGGCACTTAAACCCCCTTCCTGCCCACACCAATTTTCAGCTTTCAGCGCTCTCATTCTTCGAATGACAATTGCGCGGTCATGCTACACTGTACCCAAATTAAATTTTTATCATTTTTTTTTCACACAGATAGAGCTTTTTTTTGGTGGTATTTAATTTGCTGCTGTTTTTTTTTATTTTTATTTTTTATTTTGCTAAATAAAACAAAAAGGGACCGAAATTTTGAAAAAAAAAAAAATCAAATCTGTTTCATAGTTTGTTATAAAATTTTGAAAACAGGTCATTTTCTCCTTCACTGATGTGTGCTGATAAGGGCTGCACTGATGGGCACTGATAGGCGGCACTGATGGGCACTGATAGGCACTGATAACGCAGCACTAATGGGCACTGATGAGGCGCCACTGATAGGTGGCACTGAGAGGTGGCACTGATGGTTTGCACTGATGGTTGGCACTGATGGGTGGCACTGATGGGTGGCACTGAAGGGCACTGACAGGTGGCACTGATGGGCACTGGTAGGTGACACTGATAGGTAGCACTGATCTGTTCACTGATTATTAGACACTGATGGGCATTGATTGGCAGCACTGGTGGGCATTGATTGGCAGCACTGGTGGGCATTGATTGGCAGCACTGGTGGGCATTGATGGGTGGCACTGTGGGCACTGGTAGGTGGCACTGGTGGGTACTGATAGGTGGCACTGGTAGGTGGCACAGTGGGCACTGGCTGGTGACACTGGTGGGCACAGCCACGGCTTTCTGAGTGAGGGACCAATGTGAAGTGAAGTTTACATCACGTGATCAGCCGTCTTTGGCTGACAGCTGATCACGTGGTAAGGGGACGGGATCGACCCCTTACTCGGATCTGTGATCAGCCGAGTCTCATAGACTCGGTGATCACAGAGCGACCCGCTCGGGAGGACGTCCATGGATGCCCTCCCGGCAATTTAGGCCCGCACTACAGCCATCTTTCGGATGTGTTAAAACACACGTCCACTATTCACGCTTGGAGCTTTATTGACAATGAATGGCACAGCAAGTGCAACATGCATTTTTCACAAATAGAGCAAGAGACTCCTGCGCTGCTAGCGGACTCCTAATGAATGATCCTCTGAAGAAGTCACGTGACGTGACGACACGCGTTAGGAGCACGGGACGCTGCCACACAACAGCTGATGTTACGAGCACGGCGCTCGCGGAGTTTTACCCCCCAGCTGTCTGCTTTTGGAAGTGTACCACTGTTTTTAACATAAATAAAGTGTGTTTATTGTACGGGATTACGCTATATGCGGTCTTCTTGTCTTGCTACTACATTATCTTTATGACGGATGACGGGTGGAGAGCCACAGGAGATGTGAGACGCTAGAGGGCTCTACGGCCAGCAGTGTGGACTATACGAGTTCGGCACTCGTGGATTGAGGCTTGCGCTCATCTGCCACAAAGTGAGTGCAACCCCCCCTCCTCCTTCAGCTCGTCCATCCCCCCAGTGTCATACGGTATCACACTACATGCTGTTTATATGTTTTTTCCGCATGTGATACCACTGCATTTATGAGCCATACCGTCAGCCGCAACCATTCTGGATTCCATATCCCACTGAGTGTCTAACATATATGCTGTATACCTTACAGCTGTAAGGTAAGGGGCCTGTGTTCACTGAGGTGCCCCCATCAAAGACCACCCCCCTTCTTCACCTGTCAATTTGTTTGGATGTTTCCTTGAACTGTGACCCAGCATTATTACACCTGGTGGTGGGACTGTCGTTTATATTCAACACCATTATTATTTTTTTATATATATATTTTGAGATCCACGGTTTCTAGATGTTTTGGAATTATATTTCCTTTTGCCATCATTATTTAATCATTATTTATTGATTTGATATACTTTTAGGTTGCACTTTGTATCTTATTGGTCAAGCGTTTCTGATTTATGTTTAAGACCATTCGCTATTTCTTACCCACTAGCTCTTTTGTGCATCTAGTGAGATATGCATTATATGTCATCAGTGTGATTGCCCTTCTTATCATGTGCATTGCTCACTTTTATGTGATTCATTACCACTTTGCCTCCATACCCACACTATTCAGTGCTTTCTATTTATTCGTTTACTATATGCACTAGTCACTTTTTCAGTTATTATACACACTCACCAGTGTGCTGTGTCCGTTTTATATATTTATATATTTATTTTGCTTTCAGGTCACATGGCATGTTTGCCAGATACACTTTAGTGTAGTTTTCCCCTTTTTTTCCATCCCCCTTCCCCATCACAGCGCAACTACCAACCCCCCTCTAGTTTTTATGCATTTTTCACACTTTCACTGAATGCTTAAATGTGAATGGAGACTTAACGCTTTAAAAAAAAAAAAAACATTGCTTCCGACTAAATTGAATTTTTGGATTTTTTTTCTACACTCGTACATGTTTCCCAGTGTCCCCCTCCCCCCCCCAAGCTATTTTTGACAACCGTTTTCCCAAAAAATGCAGGTCATTCTGGGATTGGATGAGGTGGAAATCATGAGATTACTGCCCCGCCTCTTCACCTCGCCCAATCAGAGAATGACTTGCATTTACATTGAGAACAATGCAAGTTGTTCTCCATTATCCCAGAAAAGGGGTATTTTATTTTATTTTATTTGACAGCTTCCATTGTATTCAGTGGGGTTTGGGTTCTGTATCCAAACTTCTTTGAAGTTCGCAAAACCCTACTCGGACTGGCCCCTAAGCCTCATACACACGTTACGATTGTTGGCAGGGGGTTGTCTGTTGAAAGATTGTTGTCCTAAAATCTTACCGTTAGTACGCTCCTTTTGACAGTTGTTGTCCAACTTTCGGTCCAACAAATGTTGGATGGCAGGCTAGTAAATTTTCGGTTTGACGTCAGATTTTCGTATGGTCAGTACACAAATCCGTCTCACAAAAGTCGAAAGTACAAACACGCATGCTCGGAATCAACGCTCACCAAACACAAAATTAGCAGAAGGGGCCCAAAGGGGGGCACTCAAGAGCTGAAATTCCTTGCAGTACGTCAGTACGTTGGTGTTTGTGGCACGACAATTGTGTACCGTTAGTATGCAAGACAAGATCCTGGCACACGCCCTTTTGACAAAAATCAGACGCTCCTTTGGCCAACAATCCGATCGTGTTTACGAGGCTTTAGATAGTCCATCTCAATCCTATGCAAGACTGAAGGGAAGTCTAGAGCTGTGCTTTAAAATGTTTGCTTATCTCCATATATACAGTACACAACATTACCAAAAGTATTGTGACGCCTGCCTTTACACGCACATTCACTTTAATGGCATCCCAGTCTTAGTCCGTAGGGTTCAATATTGAGTTGGCCAACCTTTTGCAGCTAAAACAGCTTCAACTCTTTTGGGAAGGCTCTCCACAAGGTTTAGGAGTGTGTCTATGGGAATGTTTGACCATTCTTCCAGAAGAGCATTTGTGAGGTCAGGCACTGATGTAGGATGAGAAGACCTGGCTCCCAGTCTCCGCTATAATTCATCCCAAAGGTGTTCTATCGGGTTGAGGTCAGGACTCTGTGCAGGCCAGTCAAGTTCCTCCACCCCCAAACTCGCTCATCCATGTCTTTATGGACCTTGCTTTGTACACTGGTGCTCAGTCATGTTGGAACAGGGAGGGGCCATCCCCAAACTGTTCCCACAAAGTTGGGAGCATGAAATTGATGTCTTGGTATGCTGACACCTAAAGGAGTTCCCTTCACTGGAACTAAGGGGCTAAGCTCAACCCCTGAAAAACAACCCCACACCATAATCCCTCCTACACCAAAAGATTTGGACCAGTGCACAAAGCAAGGTCCATAACATGGATGAGAGAGTTTGGGGTGGAGGAATTCGGCTGACCTACACAGAGTCCTAACCTCAACCCGATAGAACACCTTTGGGAAGAACTAGAGCGGAGACTGCGAGCCAGGACTTCTCGTCCAACATCAGTGCCTGACCTCACAAATGCTCTTCTGGAAGAATGGTCAAACATTCCCATAGACACACTCCTAAACCTTGTGGACGGCCTTCCCAGAAGAGTTGAAGCTGTTATAGCTGAAAAGGGTGGCCAACTCCATATTGAACCCTACGGACTAAAAAGCTGGATACACACTATGCAATTGTCTTTAGATTTTTTTTCCCTTTAGATTTACCAAAAGCCTTATAATAGGAGGTCCTAAACCTAAACACTATCAATGTGTATGCAGTCAGGCAGGCCCTCGCACTACATAGTTGAAGGTAAATCTAAAGGAAACCGGACATCAAAAGTTGTATAGTGTGTATCCAGTTTAAGCCTGGGATGCCATTAATGAGCATGGAAAAGCAGGCGTCCCAATACTTTTGATAATATAGTGTAAATATATGGATATGATGATACAATGGGAGAGCCCAGTGTCAGGGGGGTAGCTGTAAAGCATGGTATATTCCTCCGTTTTTCCCTTTCTCGGCGGTGTGCGCTGTCCGTGGTGCTGAAATAACTCGTAACTCGTTAATTTGCTCCCATTTGTACCACCTGTTACCTCTGAATGACTCTCCTAATGATCCCACCATTCAAATTCCCTTTCATTCAGATTCAATACGGCCGCACGCTTTGACTCCTTCATCGCTTCTTCTCCTTAACTCTCCGCTGAACCGTCAGCGAATTGTTTTGTTTTACCGTCAATGATGCCAGTAACCATGGCAACCGTTCGACAGAACTCCGAGGCCGATCACTAAGCCAATCCAAAGTGATTTTTTTTTTAAATGTTTGCTGATTAATTTGTGCACCCCCCCCCCCTCCCAAACCATTTATTTTCGAAGCCTCTTAATTCTTGGCCTTCAAGATGTTCATATTGCATGATAATTACCCTTCTGAGCCCGTGTTCTTTTATTTCTGTAATGAAAAGGTTAGAGCTGATTGCATCTTGCTAGAAATATCGCAGGAAAGTGTGTTTCAAGGGGGAGGGGGGGGGGAGGAGGGGGCTTCGGGAATCTGTCCTACGTGGGCGATTATCTTTGCAAAATATCTCTGTCAATAAGCTTGGCTTGTACGATCGGTAATTTGGATGACAGAACGGCGTACGATACACACACACATCTAGATTCCACCATACGCTCTATGGATGACGCCGTTCCTTTAAATTTAAATTTATCATCTCACCTAACACTTGATATACGAAATGTTACTTTTTTTTTTTTTTTCCTGCTCAATTCCAGGTACGGATTTTATATCATAGTTACATTGTTTCAGCTTGGACTGAAAAGTATGGGCATGCCTGTGGGATCCCTCTGGAAGTGGAGAACCACTGTAGTAGTCACTACTACTACAGTGGTGATTAGTGTAGTAGTGTTAGTAGTAGCTGCTACTACACAGGGCCGTCTTAATAGCATCATGGGCCCCTGGGCAAAGTAATGCACTGGGGCCCCTACCAGCTTGCCCCAATATACACACCTACTTTCAAGAAATAAAGTATAAATAGTTGATAGAATTAAACATATATTCATTAGTACTTTCAATAAAATCGATTTAACAAAAGGAAAACATTCCATAAATCAAAGACTAGTCAACACAAAGGTCACAGTACAGGGGGGGATGCAGAAGGGCACAGTACAGAGGGGGGGGGGGGGGTCAGGAGGGCACAATACTGGGATCAGGAGGGCACAGTATAGGTTCTGGTATGCTTCCCGGAACACAACCATATCGGGACAGTTTAGTAAAAAGCATGACTGTCCCAGCAAATCCGGGACAGTTGGCAAGTATGATGCAATGCAAGATTATTATGGGGCCCCCCCATGTACCTGGGGCCCCTGGGGCACTGCCCAGGAGTGCCCATTGCATTAAGATGGCCCTGCTACTACAAGATGGTCTTTCGCAAGAGTTGATTATTAGTATTAAGAAAGTTCAGTCTCTCTTGCACAGCTGGTACAGTAGATTCCATGGGTACATCAGGTAGGATGATACCCGTAATTGGCATAAAAGGGTGACTGATGGCAGAATGAACTGAGTTGTTATATAAAAATTCTACCAAAGGAAGGAGGGGCATCCAATCATCTTGCGAGAAAGAGGAGAAACATCTCAAATATTGTTCAAGAGTCAGATTTGTCCTCTCGGTCTGTCCATTTCTCTGTGGATGGTAAGCAGAAGAAAGACAAAGTTCAATATTCAATGCTTCACACAGGGCTTTCCAAAATTTGGAGGTAAACTGGGCCCCATGGTCTGAAATAATACTGGCTGGAATGTCATGTAACCTTACGACCTCTTTGATAAATGCAGAAGCTGTTTCTGTGGCAGAGGGGGTTCCTTTTAAAGGTACGAAATGTGCCATTTTTGAGAAACGGTCAACTATGTGGAAGATAGTGGTGAATCCTTCATATGGGGGAAGTTCTACAATAAAGCCCATGGAAATCATATTCCATAGCTTTTCAGGTACTGGAAGGGATTCCAACAGGCCCCAGGTCTTGGCACAATCAGACTTGTTTCTGAGGCATACAGAGCAGGATCTGACATATTTTCTACAGTCCTTTAATAAACCTGGCCACCAAAAGGAACAGGAAACCAGATCCGAGGTCTTATGGATCCCAAAGTGCCCGGCAAGAGGATGGTCAGGGCACTTCTTGATCATGGGAACTCTAAATTGTTCAGGAATAAAGACTTGCTCCTTGTGAAAGAAGAGTTCATCCTTTCGTTGAAGATGTAAATCCAGAGGAGGAGGGTTGGTTAGCGACCGCCTCTTTGATGTGGGATATCTGCTTGTAGAAGTAGGAAGTTCTTGGCAGGCAAAATAGTGTCAGGTTCAGAAGGTGGAGCTGATTGAGAGAACATGGGTGAAAGCGCATCAGGTTTACCGTTCTTGGATCGAAAGGTTAAATGGAATACAAAGCGTCAAAAGAAGAGTGCCCATCTGGCCTGTCGAGGTGTCAGTCGTCTAGCAGTTCTTAAGTATTCCAAATTCTTATGGTCTGTGAAAATACGAATAGGGTGAGCAGCCCCTTCCAACAGATAGTGCCATTCCTCCAGGGCAGCCTTAATAGCTAGCAGTTCTCAATCCCCCACATCATAATTTCTTTCAGAAGAACTTAGTTTCCTGGAAAAAAAAGCAATAGGATGGAGTAAGCCCCTTGTCGTTGAGATAGTATAGCACCAACTGCACTTTCGGAAGCGTCTACTTCAAGCACGTAAGCCAGAGCAGGGTCAGGATGTTTTGGAATAGGGGCAGAGGTGAACAAAGTCTTTAGTTCAAAAGCGATTTGAGCCTCTGGAGTCCATTTGAATGGGACATGTTGCTTGGTCAACTGAGTAACTGGTGCAATGATACCGGAAAAGTTCTTTATAAACTTTTTACAAAAGTTGGCAAACCTCACAAAGCATTGTATGGCTTTCTTGTCCTCCGGAGCAGGCTATTCTAGTACAGCAGAAACCTTTTGCAGATCCATGGAAATGCCTTCTGCAGAAATGACAAGCCCCAGGAATTGGATAGTCAGTCTCTCGAATTCACATTTCTCAGCTTTTGCGTAGAGATGGTGCTGCCGAAGTCTATCAAGTACCTTCTTTACATGACCCCTGTAAAGGTAAAGTGAACTGGAAAATGCGAGGATGTCATCTAAATAGACAATAATGAATAAATCAAGATAGTCCAGAAATATGTCATGGACAAGATGTTGAAATGTGGCGGGGGCATTACAGAGACTGAATGGCATAACTAGATATTCGTAATGTCCAAAGCGCATTCGGAATGATTTCTTCAATTGGTCTCCTTCACAAATTCACAAATTCTGACTAGGTGGTATGCACCTCTCAAATCAAGTTTAGAGAATACTTGCGCCCCTTGCAACCTCTGGAATAGTTCAGGAATCAAAGGAAGTGGGTAGCGATTCTTGACTGTTATCTTGTTCAGGTCTCGGTAGTCTACGCAGATCCTGAGAGTATGATCTTTCTTCTCGACAAAGAAGATGCCGGCTCCTGCAGATGATGTGGAAGGTCGAATTATTCCTTTCTCGAAGCTTTCATCGATGTAATGACGGAGGGTTCCTAGTTCAAGTTCAGAAAGGGGGTAAATATGGCCAAAAGGTATTTCAGCCCCGGGCGGCAACTCGATGGGACACACATAGACCCGATGAGGAGGAAGGGTATCCACATTCTTTTTATTGATGACGTCAAGATTTCGTGGTAAACTGCAGGGACTAGTTTTGACACTTCAGGATTAGGCTGGATAGTCAGGAGAGGGGTAGCAGTGTGTAATTCCTGTGGAACACAATGTACCTGGTAGTATGGAGAAAGGAAGAGGACCTACCCGTAAGTCAATTGATGCTGGGGTTATGTGCCCTCAGCCAGGGCATACCCAGAATGATGGGGAACATGATTGACGTGATGACATCTAGGCGTAGAAATTCTTGGTGGCCGGAAGAAGAAAGGCAAGTTTCTTGGTACAGAGGGGAAGATTGTGCTGGGCTGCAAAATTAGAGTCCGTAAAGCAGCTACAGGCACCAGAGTCTATAAGTGCAGGAACAGAGATAATCCTTTCAGCAAGTTTCAGGTGACAAAGGAGGATGAGGTGTACTCGATCTATCCCAGGTGGATGCATCGTGTGGATCCAATTAGTAGGGAACTTGCATGGTCTTACTGGACAGGTTTGTAGCTAGTGCCTGGCATTGCCACAGTAGAAGCAGAGGTTAGAACGATGACGTCGGAGACGTTCGGGTGCAGACAGAGAGGGTCTCCGGAAACTTCTCTGTGAAGGGCCTCGAGGTGCCTTTGACGTGTCACCAGTGATGCAGGAAACGGTATTCTTGGGTCTGGGGTGGACCAAAGAGCCTCTGCTGGTTTTCTCAGACTGGCGCTCCCGTAACCGTCGGTCAATCTGGATGACTAGATTAACCAGGTCCTCCGAAGCTGTTGGTACCCCCACTCTAGCAAGTTCATCTTTTAGGGCGTCAGATAAACCCAGGTAAAACTGGTAATGGAGAGCTGATTCGTTCCACTCAGTATTAGTACTCCAGAGACAGAAGTCAGTCACGTAATTCTCCACGGGCCTTTGACCCTCCTGCAATTTGGTCAGTCTGACAATGGAAGGGGTCAGCGTATAGCTGAGACATGGCAGAGAAAAAAGAGTCCATAGAAGCCAGGGATGGGTCATGTTGCTCACGAAGGTGATAAGCCCAGGATTGGGGCTCATCCAGAAGAAGAGAGATAATGAATCCCACCTTAAAATCTTGTGTAGAGAAAGTTTGTGGCAGGAGGAGCAGCAGGACAGGAACAGGATAGACAGCCAAGGTCAAAGAACAAGCCAGGTCAGCAACTAGAAGAGCACACAGGATCAGATCAGGTTACAGAAAACAGCTAAAGACCAGTCAGCAAAGGATAGGAGGCTAGACTCCCTTTAAATAGGCCGTCTGGCGACAAGAGGAATTGTGAATGTGCACATGCGCACAATCGCGGACTCTTGCGCGCATGCGCGTGCCTGTTAAACGTTCTTTGGGAAACTCTATGCGCTTGCGCACATATATGTGCCAGACGTCTTACAGGGATTCCCTGACACTCACTCTTTTGAGCAGCAGGTTGCTTGGTGTGCCGTGATGTCAAGGTGTGTTCCAGAGCAGCTCAGTGTGGAGCTGGAGAAGAGGGGCCCGGGAGCAGCAGAGGGAAGCTGGGATAGGAGGGGAAAAGGGGCGGTAAAATATAGAGGAATCGATTCCTGCCTCCTGCATGAATGCCTGCGGGAGGGAAAGGAAGAGAAGGGGGCATTCAGCGGCTGCAGGAGGCGGGGATTGATTCCCCTAATATTCAGCTGTACAGGGGGGCTTCAATGAAGCCCCTGGAGCATGGGGTCGGGTCACAAGTGCGACCCTTGCGACCCCTGTAGCTACGTCCCTGCACCTGCCGATGCAAAGCAGGGACTAGGATCCATGTCTTTCCCAAGTAAAAGCACCTCCCACACTGTAGTAAAACACTGTCTAGGCACACAGTTAACCCTTTAATCGCCCCTGATGTTTAACCCCTTCCCAGCCAGTGTCATTAGTACAGTGACAGTGCATATTTATTAGCACTGATCCCTATTAGTGTCACTGGTTCCCAAAAAGTGCCAAAAGTGTCAGTTAGTATCCGATTGTCAGCTGCAATATCGCAGTCCTGCTATAAGTCACTGATCGCTACCATTACAAGTAACAATAAATTAAAATAAATAAAAATATCTCATAGTTTGTAGACGCTATAACTTTTGTACAAACCGATCAATAAACGCTGGGCTTGGTCATGAAGGTGGGTAAATCTTCCAGAGGTCAATTGGTTAATCAACCAATTGCAGTGATTGTCCACTTCCACTGGGATCCCAAGCATTCTTTGACTAGTGCCCATGCCAAGCAAGCAACCACCTGTGTGGAATTACTATAGAGAGGGGTTCCAGGTCAGCCATGGACCTGGAAGCTAGTGATGATCTCCATAGTATTGGCTACTATTGCAGTGATTTTCCACTTCCACAGGGATCCCACAGGTATGGCATATGTATACTTACATTGGTCCAAGCTACAACAATGTAACGATTCCAAAAACCATACCTGGAATCCAGCTCTTTGCCAAGATACCATCAACAGATTTCCCAGATTTGTAACCACTGCCAGATCCGTCACAAAGCCAATGAAATATTGTCCTGTATCTCCAATGGATTCTCTGTACATGCCAAGTCATTTTATCCAGGCATGCCTGGCAGTAAAATGGGGGTTGGTCTCGCATTCCATGATCCCAGTAATGGGATTCATTGGTCCAGCCCCTGTGCCGGGTTATACAGTGGAAGGTTGGAGGTGGGAGAGGGGTTCCCGGGGAAGAAGGTGGGGAGGTATTTGATATGGAAGCCAACTGGTCTCTCTTTTTCCCTTGGTGGGCTCCCTGTAATTTAGTGGAAGGTTGGAGGTGGGAGAGGGGTTCTGGGGAAGGAGGTTGGAAGGTGTTTGATATAGAAACCAACGGGTCTCTCTTTTTCCCTTGGTGGGCTCCCTGTAATTTAGTGGAAGGTTGGAAGTGGGAGAGGGGTTCCGGGGAAGGAGGTGGGAAGGTGTTTGATATAGAAACTAACGGGTCTCTCTTTTTCCCTTGGTGGGCTCTGTGTAATTTAGTGGAGGGTTGGAGGTGGGAGAGGGGTTCCGGGGAAGGAGGTGGGGAGGTGTCTAATATCGAAGCCAATGGGTCTCTCTTTTTCCCTTGGTGGGCTCCCTGTAATGGCAACCAGACAAGTAACCTTAAAGTAAACAGGAGATCAGTGGTACAAACGCAACAGAGGGTATAATTTTTGCCACTGCCCCAAAGCAAAGCATCACGGCAGCAGCACGGGCACAACCCCTTCCGAACGATGTGTTGGGTTTAGGTGGCAGTACAACCATAGCTCAACTGCCTATTTTTTCCGCCCTCTATTAGCAAATGTGAACAAGCCAAAAGTTTGGGAACAGTAGGCAGCAGATAGCACCACAGCAACCACTTCCTTTAGAGCTCATGTAACAGGGACTCCAGCAGCTATATCAATATTCGGAACTCGTTGAGAATTGAAGCATTTACAGTATAGTTATACCAATTATGAGGCTCCTATTGATATCGATTTCTATGTTACCCATAATTTGAAAAAAAACAAACAAAAAACAGCAAGAAAAGCCTCAATATTATGCTGCACAAGTCTGATATGGGAGAAAGCCTCAAGGGGATTCATAGGCACAGCATATATCTGGGAGTGTTGTAAATGGCAGTTCGGGTCAAGATTGGGTGGTGATCTGGTGATGGAAGGCCTATCAGTGGAGTTGCCGGGCAGGTTCCACCTGCATACTCACAAGTATATTGGGGCTACTGTTATATGGTCCTTAGATATGGGGGGGGGGGTCACTTATGGACCTGATCTGGAACCAGAAAGCGAAGCCTCGTAACGTCTAAAGTGAAGTGAATTGCCGATCAGGTCTATTGGCTGGAGAACTGACTGTAATCTGTTGGCTCAGTGGAGCTGAGCCAGATTTTTCCATTCCTGCAAAGCTGAAGTTTTTAGGTCTGGGTGGCCTATCCTTCATGCCAGTCAACTCAAGCAGGTCAGTGACTTACAGCCTGGCGAAAGACCTTTAAGCAATACTTCCTGGTCAAGAACCCACCTCCCTTCACAGTCTGCTGAATGGAAAGTGAAGGAGAAGCAGAATACCAATGAGATCTTCCTCCACTGTATTCTACTATGGCCCACTTCTGTTGTGTTCAGTTTGAGGGCATGTGAATTACAGCAGCCCCTCACACCTCCCATCTTCCATGGTCCTCTAATGCTCAGTGAAGCCACCTGTGGGAGGGTTCACACACAGTCCAGTTGCAAATACAGAGAACTTGTATTGTAATCAGAATACAACAGCTCACAACAAGCCTGGTGGGAAGGCAGCCCAACTGGAAACACTCACAGGTGAACAGCAGATTGTAGCAGAGACAGCAGCGTCTGTCTTGGTGGGGGGATGGTGGATTTGCGGCCTGGCTGGTCCAAGCCCAAGCGGGGAGGATTCCCGGAGAAATGGTGGATCCCTATTCTTTCCCTACTCATCTGGAACCTTTCCCAGCCACTAATAGTGTCCCTGACAGACAGGTGACCTGTCCCTACACTACCCACAAGCTAAGTACATGCCAAACTCAGGAGCCAGGGTCTTAAATAGACTCTGCCTGACCCAAAATGGCCACCAGAGTCACATGAGCTGTCAGCATCTAACCAGATTGTTGCCCCAGTGACCCAGGAAACCATAGAGGAACCATGTTCTTCTTGACTCCTTCTGCAATGCTGCTGTGGTTGAGTGCCACCTGCAGTGGAGAAAATAGACTGCACCTGGCTACACACCCATGGCAAATACAGAGAAGAGAGAGGCCAACGATGATCTTCTAATGGAGGCCAGAACTTAAGTATACCAGAATACCTAGAATTCCGGTTCTTTTGGCTCAGTGACATTATGCTAGTTTACAGTATATTATGCTAGGTACAGTATAAAGTAACCTGTCACCTGTACAGAAACCTGAAAATATATATAGAAAAAAAACAAAAAACCTAGGGGTGTCCCTTCATACCTCTGTCCTCAAGAATGCAATGTGATCCCCTGTAGCTGGGGAATTTAATATGCAGGTACAGTGCCAGTTTAAAGCTCTAAATTCTGAGCATTGGATAGAATCATATATGGCAAATATGGAAACTAGACTATCCTTCCCTTTCACCTGTTTTGGTCTCTGTCTGTAAACTAGACTATCCTTACCTGCTGCCTGCCTTGACCTCTGCCTGGAAACTCGACTCTCCTTACTAGTACTGCCTGTCACAACCTCTCCCTGGAAACTAGACTATCCTTCCCTTTCACCTGTTTTGGTCTCTGTCTATAAACTAGATTATCCTTACCTGCTGCCTGCCTTGACCTCTGCCTGGAAACTCGACTCTCCTTACTAGTACTGCCTGTCACAACCTCTCCCTGGAAACTAGACTATCCTTCCCTTTCACCTGTTTTGGTCTCTGTCTGTAAACTAGATTATCCTTACCTGCTGCCTGCCTTGACCTCTGCCTGGAAACTCGACTCTCCTTATTAGTACTGCCTGTCACAACCTCTGCCTGGAAACTAGACTGTCCTTACCTTTCACCTGTTTTGGCTTCTGTCTGGAAATTAGACTATTCTTATCTGCGTGCTTGCCTCAACCTCTGCCTGGAAACTAGACTATCCTTACTTGCCATCTGCCTTGATCTCTGCCTTAAAACGTGACTATACTTGCCTGCCGCCTACCTCAACCTCTGTTTGGAAACGAAACTGACCTTACCTATCGCCTGCCTCTATCAATGCCTTATTTGCTGTCTGCCACAACCTCTGCCTGGAAACTTGACTATCCTTACTTGTTGCCTACCTTGATCTCTGTCTGCAAACTAGACTGTTGTTACCTGCTGCATACCTCAACTTCTGCCTGGAAACTGGACTATCTTTACTGTCTGCCACAACTTCTGTCTGGAAATTTGACTATCTTTACTTGCCATCTGCCTCGACCTCTACCTGGAAACTTGACTATTCTAGCCTGTTGTCAACCTCAACCTCTGCCTGAAAACTTGACTAATGTTACCTGCTACCTGCCTCGGCCCCTACCTGGAAACTGGACTATCCTTATCTACTGTCTGCCACAACCTCTGCCTGGAAACTTGATTATCCTTGCCTGTTGCCTACCTTGATCGCTGTCTGGAAACTAGACTGTTGTTACCTGCTGCCTACCTCGACCTCTGCCTGGAAACTGGACTATCCTTACCTGCTGTCTACCAAAACCTCTGCCTGGAAATCTAAATATCATTTCTTGCTGTCTGCCTCGACCTCTGTCTGGAAACTTGACTATCTTTTCCTGTTAGAAAAAGAAAAAAACTGCGCTATTATCTTTTCCATGTGACTGGATGACTGGAGAGAGGAACGAGAAGCCTTCAAAACTGTTGAGGTGTCCATTATATGCCAGAGAGATCCCGGGCTGGGGTTACAGCCATCCGCCTTGTGTGGTCCCCTATAACAAGGGACCACCGAGTTCTGGTAAGCGGCAGTGTTTCTTTGTGGGGGAGGCATCCTTTCATTTGTCACTTTCTCTGGGAGACCCTGCAGCACATCCACCATTCAAGAATCATTAATTTTTTAATGGCCTTATCACTGTTATGTTATGTTCTATTAGCACCAATGGACTTTTTTATTTAGTCACTGGTTTTGTTATATAATATATAATATTTCATTTGATTTTTGCACTTATATACTTCACCTGCTTATCACATTAGTAATATCCACTTTTATATTGCAGTATATTTGATGTATCACACTGGCCACCGAGTATCATTACTGAGTGTGGTTATCTATCTAATTAGTTTTTTTTTTGCAATGAATAGATTGGTTTATTTTTAGATCTTCTCAGTATGGTCTATTGTTACACATTTTTTTGTGAGCACATATCATATTTTTTTTTGCAAATTAATCATTTCTAGCGCTACTTTTTATCTTTTCCTGTTGCCTACCTTTACCCCTGTCTGGAAACGAGACTATTGTTACCTGCTGCCTACCTCGACCTTTGCCTGGAAACTGGACTATCTTTACCTGCTGTCTGCCACGACCTCTGTCTGGAAATTTAACTATCCTTACTTGCCGTCTGCCTTGACTTCTGCCTGGAAACTTGACTATTCTAGCCTGTTGTCAACCTCAACCTCTGCCTGGAAACCAGATTATGGTTACCTGCTGCCTACCTTGACCTCTGCCTGAAAACTTGACTGTCCTTGCCTGCTGCCTGCTTCAACCCCTTCCCGAACAAGAACAATCTGCGGGGTGGCTACAAGGGTTACAGGCCCATTATCTCTTGCTGGGTGCTCTGGCAAAGACCAAAGTACCACTCAAACACCAGCCCCGGCTGCGCCAGCGTCAGCTGTCAATGATAAATTTGCAAGAAAATGTCACTAATGGTTTCTTTAGAGGAAAGTCATCTGTTTCCGGCCTTTTAACCCACATCATTCATAGATGTCTCTACTGCTTTAACAAGTTATTATTATGTCTGGGTCAAGGCACTCCATCCTTAATGCTCTATATTGTTGCTCTGCTCGGAGTCACCATGGGCAGCTGTTCTCATCTGTGGGAGTCATTGTTCCCGCACACGCTCAGTATCAGAGATCACCCCGCCATCCACAGAGGAGAAATGACAGAAAGACCATCTGACAAGCATGTACATAATTAGATGGAGCTTTCTTCTCTCAGTTCACCATTCAATGGCATTCACACTGCGAGCGCTCTACTGATTTCCTACACCACCGACAAGGATCCAAAGTCTTTCAGATGTTAAAGCATTTTATCCACTTCATAAATGCCAAATTTACATGTCAAGTAATAAATATGCCACAATTATAATAATAATAATAATAATAATAGTGTGACTGTGGAGGGACATTAGAGTGTAAGCTCTTCTGGTACAGAGGCTCATATGACTGGCTCAGTGTTCTCTGTACAGCACTGCGGTATATGTCCGAGCTATATGAATGTATAATAATAATAGTGTGTGACTGTGGGGGGACATTAGAGTGTAAATTTTTGTTTATTAAAAAAAATATATAAACATACAGCTTATTAATAAAAACATATTTACACAAAAATAAACAACAACTAAACAAAAACAAGCGTGCTTACATCAGCAAGTAAAGAAAACTGTTTCCTGACAAGATAACGTAGAAAGAAACATATTTTAATGACAACAAAAAAGAGACTACAAACCCCGAACCTCAATTTAAACACAATCCAGGCTAAGAAACATTTTGAGATTTAATCGCCATCAGGATGCAATTCCAAAACCCGCCCATTAACCCCTCCCCCCACATCATTCACCCCGACTTCCACATCATTCACCTTGCATTCTGCACCAGCCACTCTCCCCCCCCCCCCTCCATTGCATCCCTCACTCCCCCCTTCGGTGTACGCTGACCTCCAGCAGGAGGGTTTGGCACCACCATACATGCTGGTCCAGCACCCTCCACTGCCTTCACTACACTAGGAGAAACAATAGGTGCAGACACTTTCTGACCACAGACTAGGGGGACACTGACACCACAGAGAGCCTCACAGACACAGATTCTGATGGGACAGAGACACTAGGATCCCCTGGTACAACCTCCGCCAATCCAGACTCTTCTCTATCCAGACGGAAGAATTCCTCCACTAGCTCTGGCCTTTTGTGCAAAGCCTCAGGGCACCGGCTATAAGGGTGACCAACCTTATCACATAGGTTACATTTAATGACGTTACAGTCCCTTGCCAGATGCCCCAGTTCCTGGCACAAAGAGCACTTCTGTTCTGGACATTTAGAGGAGAAATGCCCCTTGACTCCACATTTATGGCACAGCTTAGGTTGACCAGGGAAAAAGACAGTAATTCTATCTCTACCAATAAAGGCAGAGAAGGGCAAATGCTAGACCACATTCCCACACACACTGAACCTCATTGATACTCATTGTATTTGTATACTGACCACCCACCCATCCAGATTCCTCTATCATCCACAATCTTTTTTAGGGGACACAACGTTTCACCAAACCTCCTCAAACAGACCCATAAATGCTTGGGGTGTATAGACTCATTCCTTGTCAGGATAGTCACATTTTTTATCAAGGGCTGTCTTGAGACAACTTTAGGGACAAGCCTCTACCAGTCCGGCTGGCTCCCATATACACGCTCATACCGCTCCCAAAAACAGATCCAGCCATTCTGGATGCACAAATGATAAATCATATTCATAGGAACCAGCCGGACTGATGAGAGCATAAATATCCTCCGCCTTAAAACCCATGGCTAGGATCTTATCCACAACCACCCTCCTGATAGGTGAAATACGTCCTCCTTCCCACCTGAGCTGTACCACATTCCTGCGTTTAATGGAAGAAGGTGCATTAGGTGAAAGTAGCACAACTGGCTCCCTTCCACCACCGCTAGTATGACTTTGTCCCGACACAGCCTTAGCATAACTCCTGACTGAGACAGATGACACATTAACTGGTTGCATAGGAATATTAACTGGCTGTATAGAAACCTTTGAAATCTGGTTTGGTAAATTACCCACCACATGATCCTCGCTCCTCCCCTCCAGCACAACAGTCCCGCTCACCATAGTCTAAGAAGTACCACAGATACCAGCAGTCCCGTCATCAAGTAAAGTCTTCTGTTCAGAAAAAACACCAGCTGTTTCAAAGTTCATAGGGCCCTCCTGCTCTGCAGTTTCAATGTTCATGCGACATTCCTGCCCCGCAGTTTCAATGTTCATGCAACATTCCTGCTCTGCACTGTTAGTGTCCATGTGGGACTCCTCACAGCCAGCAGAAACTTCTCTGTCTGGATACATGCCATCTCTTCCTACATTCCCATGATCTTCATCTGATGAGTCGGTGCCACTCAAGGGGGATTACATTTCTGTAATGGCCTGCAGCAATCCGCCATTTTCCTCAACCTCCTCCTGAGATGACCCAGGCTGCTGGGGAGGGGGGCAGATACTGACTCAGGTGCAACAGATCCTGAGACAGGGATAGTACTGGACCACCATGTGAAGCCACTTCCTTACCCCCACAGCCATACTGTCGCCATTGCTCTGGTATCCACCCTCTGACTGGTACTAGCACAGGCACTCTCCTTCATCTGTCGGAATCTCTCCTCATTCTCACACTTTTCTCTGAACACACCACTGCTCTCCTTCATAGAGGCGACCAACTTCTCCTGCTTTTTCAATGCCTCCTACAGAGACTTCAGCTTGGAGACTTCCCTCTTACAGTTTCCAGACTTACTATGCAGGGATTTCTTTTTACTGAGATCTTCTTTCATGACAGAAAGTTTCTGTTCCTCCTTAACAATGTGGCCAAGTCACCACTTTTTCCTGGAAGACTGGTAAGGACACCTCTTGCCCAGGATCCATTGCAGCTTCAGCACATGGAGTAGGCCTCAGTGCCTCTGGAGAGTCTCCACCTTCATCTTCTCCAATATGTTCCATGCTTGCTTGGGAAAAGCCTGCATGAGAGGCCCCAGGCTTGCTGTTTCTCTCAGCTGAGATCACAACAGAGTGAGCCAACAGCACCCTGCAGAGCAGTGCCACCTGGTGGAGAAGCTCCTCTGGTGCAGAGACTGGTGTTACTGGCTCAGACCTTTCTGTACAGCACTATAGTATATGTCGGAGCTATATAAATGTACAGTGCCTTGAAAAACAATTCATGCCCCTTGAAATTTTCCAGATTTTGTCATGTTACAACCAAAAACATAAATGTATTTTATTGGGATTTTATGTGATAGACCAACACAAAGTGGCACATAATTGTAAAGTGGAAGGAAAATGATAAATGGTTTTCAAAATGTTTTACAAATAAATATGTGAAAAGTGTGGCATGCATTTGTATTCAGCCCCCTTTACTCTGATACCCCTAACTAAAATCTAGTGGAACCAATTGCCTTCAGAAGTCACCTAATTAGTAAATAGAGTCCACCTGTGTGTAATTTAATCTCAGTATAAATACAGTTGTTCTGTGAAGCCCTCAGAGGTTTGTTGGAGAACCTTAGTGAACAAACAGCATCATGAAGGCCAAGGAACACACCAGACAGGTCAGGGATAAAGTTGTGGAGAAGTATAAAGCAGGGTTAGGTTATAAAAAAAATATCCCAAGCTTTGAACATCTCATGGAGCACTGTTCAATACATCATCTGAAAATGGAAAGAGTATGGCACAACTGCAAACCTACCAAGACATGGCCGTCCTCCTAAACTAACAGGCTGGGCAAGGAGAGCATTCATCAGAGAAGAGCCAAGAGGCCCATGGTAACTCTGGAGGAGCTGCAGAGATCCACAGCTCAGGTGGGAGAATCTGTCCACAGGACAACTATTAGTCGTGCTCTCCACAAATCTGACCTTTATGGAAGAGTGACAAGAAGAAAGACATTGGTGAAAGAAAGTCATAAGAAGTCCCATTTGCAGTTTGCGAGAAGCCATGTGGGGGACACAGCAAACGTGTGGAAGAAGGTGCTCTGGTCACATGAGACCAAAATTTAACTTTTTGACCTAAAAGCAAAACGCTATGTGTGGTGGAAAACTAACACTGCACATCACCCTGAACACACCATCCCCACTGTGAAACATGGTGGTGGCAGCATCATGTTGTGGGGATGCTTTTTTTCAGCAGGGACAGGGAAGCTGGTCAGAGTTGATGGGAAGATGGATGGAGACAAATACAGGACAATCTTAGAAGAAAATCTGTTAGAGTTTGCAAAAGACTGGAGACTGGGGCGGAGGTTCACCTTCCAGCAGGACAACGACCCGAAACATCCAGCCAGAGCTACAATGGAATGGTTTAGATCAAAGAATATTCATGTGTTAGAATGGCCCAGTCAAAGTCTAGACCTAAATCCAATTGAGAATCTGTGGCAAGACTTGAAAATTGCTGTTCACAGACGCTCTCCATCCAATCTGGCAGAGCTTGAGATATTTTGCAAAGAAGAATGGGCAAAAATGTCCCTCTCTAGATGTGCAAAGCTGGTAGAGACATCCCCAAAAAGACTTGCAGCTGTAATTGCAGAGAAAGGCGGTTCTACAAAGTATTGACTCAGGGGGGTGCCATACAAATGCCCCCCACACTTTTCACATATTTATTTTTAAACAATTTTGAAAACCATTTATCATTTTCCTTCCACTTCACAATTATGTGCCATTTTGTGTTGGTCTATCACATAAAATCGCAATAAAATACATTTACGCTTTTGGTTGTAACATGACAAAATGTGGAAAACTTCAAGTGCTATGAATACTTTTTCCTGACGGCTCCATGTCAGCACAGCTGGGTATAGGCTCCGCCCCCCCCATGCCTCCAGGACTTAACTCATATAAATTTGAGCCCACCTACAGCCTCTGCGTTCTTCTTTTTTCCTCCTATGCGCAGGACCTAGGTGTGCTCCTCCACCTGGCTGGTCTAAAGGGCTGGCCGTCCGTCCACGCGTGTGGATTAGGCTGGACGCATTTCCTGGTGTCTTGCCTAAATGACCCATAATCCAGGGAGCCCCACTGCTGGTCCTCGGGGCGGCTTTTATCAGGGCTAACAGCCTTGTCTGGGGTCCGCTGGGTCCATGTAAATTGGGCAGCGGTGTTGGCAGAGTCTCCACTATCCGCGCTGTGCCGGTGTTTCCAGTCGGATGACGGAGGATGGGTGAGCTAAATTTGAAAAATGGTTTGTATCCAAATGAATGCTGTATTGCTGGGTATTGTTGTGCCTTGCTCCCAGCAGCCACTATGCATAGCCTGAGCTCCTCCACAGGGAGTACTCTGCATAACAGGTACACAAAGTAACACTTTGTCTGTTCACACATGGCAATAACCTGTTGGTGGCTTCTCATGTTTGCTTTACTGTTGTGCCATTATGCCAACCCCCTCAAAAGACCAGCATTTCCAGAGAGGGTAGAGGAGTCACCTGTAGATGACTACTGGGCCAGCCATGGCCTGTTGAGGTATGGGACATAGGTACGGCTTTGGTGATTGACACGTGGTCCATTAAGGCAAGCATTTTAGGCCATATTTGGAGATCTTTCATCCTTCAGGTCTCAGATTGGGCCATAGAAATCGCCTCGCTCCAGCAGCTCGGGTAAGCTCAGTTTAACCACTTGCCGACCGCCTACCGCATATATACTGCGGCAGAATGGCACGGGCAGGCAAAATCACGTACCCATACGTGATCTGCCTCCCGCGGGCGGGGGGTCCGATCGGACCCCCCCCCGGTGCCATCGGCGGTCGGCATCTGACTGGGAGCGTCGGGAGGCGAGGGGGAGACCATCCGATCGTGGCCCCCCCCTCGCGATCGCTCCCAGCCAATAGGAATCCTCCTCTGCCTGTGTGTCGTTTCACACAGGCAGAGGATGTGATGTCATCTCTCCCCGGTCTGGCAGTTTCCGTTCCAGCGCCGAGGAGAGATGACAAGTGAGTGCACAACACACACACACACACAGTAGAACATGCCAGGCATATTTACACCCCCGATCCCCCCCCCGATCGCCCCCCGATCCCCCCCCAATCACCCCCCCCCCCTGTCACAAACTGACATTAGCAGTATTTTTTTTTTTTTTTTTCTTTTTTTTTTCTGATTACTGCATAGTGTCAGTTTGTGACAGTTAGTGTTAGGGCAGTTAGTGTTAGGCCCCCTTTAGGTCTAGGATACCCCCCTAACCCCCCCTAATAAAGTTTTAACCCCTTGATCACCCCCTGTCACCAGTGTCGCTAAGCGATCATTTTTCTGATCGCTGTATTAGTGTCGCTGGTGACGCTAGTTAGGAACGTAAATATTTAGGTTCGCCGTCAGTGTTTTATAGCGACAGGGGACCCCCATATACTATCTAATAAATGTTTTAACCCCTTGATTGCCCCCTAGTTAACCCTTTCACCACTGATCACTGTATAACTGTTACGGGTGACGCTGGTTAGTTTGTTTATTTTTTATAGTGTCAGGGCACCCGCCGTTTATTACCGAATAAAGGTTTAGCCCCCTGATCGCCCGGCGGTGATATGCGTCGCCCCAGGCAGCGTCAGATTAGCGCCAGTACCGCGAACACCCACGCACGCAGCATGCGCTTCCCTTAGTGGTATAGTATCTCAACGGATCAATATCTGATCCGATCAGATCTATACTAGCGTCCCCAGCAGTTTAGGGTTCCCGAAAACGCAGTGTTAGCGGGATCAGCCCAGATACCCGCTAGCACCTGCGTTTTGCCCCTCCGCCCAGCCCAGCCCAGCCCACCCAAGTGCAGTATCGATCGATCACTGTCACTTACAAAACACTAAACGCATAACTGCAGCGTTCGCAGAGTCAGGCCTGATCCCTGCGATCGCTAACAGTTTTTTTGGTAGCGTTTTGGTGAACTGGCAAGCACCAGCCCCAGGCAGCGTCAGATTAGCGCCAGTAGCGCTAACACCCACGCACGCACCGTACACCTCCCTTAGTGGTATAGTATCTGAACGGATCAATATCTGATCCGATCAGATCTATACTAGCGTCCCCAGCAGTTTAGGGTTCCCAAAAACGCAGTGTTAGCGGGATCAGCCCAGATACCTGCTAGCACCTGCGTTTTGCCCCTCCGCCCGGCCCAGCCCACCCAAGTGCAGTATCGATCGATCACTGTCACTTACAAAACACTAAACGCATAACTGCAGCGTTCGCAGAGTCAGGCCTGATCCCTGCGATCGCTAACAGTTTTTTTGGTAGTATTTTGGTGAACTGGCAAGCACCAGCCCCAGGCAGCGTCAGATTAGCGCCAGTACCGCTAACACCCACGCACGCACCGTACACCTCCCTTAGTGGTATAGTATCTGATCGCATCAATATCTGATCCGATCTGATCTATACTAGCGTCCCCAGCAGTTTAGGGTTCCCAAAAACGCAGTGTTAGCGGGATCAGCCCAGATACCTGCTAGCACCTGCGTTTTGCCCCTCCGCCCGGCCCGGCCCAGCCCACCCAAGTGCAGTATCGATCGATCACTGTCACTTACAAAACACTAAACGCATAACTGCAGCGTTCGCAGAGTCAGGCCTGATCCCTGCGATCGCTAACAGTTTTTTTTGTAGCGTTTTGGTGAACTGGCAAGCGCCAGCGGCCTAGTACACCCCGGTCGTAGTCAAACCAGCACTACAGTAACACTTGGTGACGTGGCGAGTCCCATAAGTGCAGTTCAAGCTGGTGAGGTGGCAAGCACAAGTAGTGTCCCGCTGCCACCAAAAAGACAAACACAGGCCCGTCGTGCCCATAATGCCCTTCCTGCTGCATTCGCCAATCCTAATTGGGAACCCACCGCTTCTGCAGCGCCCGTACTTCCCCCATTCACATCCCCAACCAAATGCAGTCGGCTGCATGAGAGGCATTTTTATGTCCTCCCGAGTACCCCTACCCAACGAACCCCCCAAAAAAGATGTTGTGTCTGCAGAAAGCGCGGATATAGGCGTGACACCCGCTATTATTGTCCCTCCTGTCCTGACAATCCTGGTCTTTGCATTGGTGAATGTTTTGAACGCTACCATGCACTAGTTGACTATTAGCGTAGGGTACAGCATTGCACAGACTAGGCACACTTTCACAGGGTCTCCCGAGATGCCATCGCATTTTGAGAGACCCGAACCTGGAACCGGTTACAGTTATAAAAGTTAGTTACAAAAAAAAGTGTAAAAAAAAAAAAAAAAAAAACACAAACAAAAATATAAAATAAAAATAGTTGTCGTTTTATTGTTCTCTCTCTCTCTATTCTCTCTCTATTGTTCTGCTCTTTTTTACTGTATTCTATTCTGCAATGTTTTATTGTTGTTATGTTTTATCACGTTTGCTTTTCAGGTATGTAATTATTTATACTTTACTGTTTACTGTGTATTATTGTTAACCATTTTTTTGTCTTCAGGTATGCCATTCACGACTTTGAGTGGTTATACCAGAATGATGCCTGCAGGTTTAGGTATCATCTTGGTATCATTCTTTTCAGCCAGCGGTCGGCTTTCATGTAAAAGCAATCCTAGTGGCTAATTAGCCTCTAGACTGCTTTTACAAGCAGTGGGAGGGAATGCCCCCCCCCCCCCCCAACATCTTCCGTGTTTTTCTCTGGCTCTCCTGTCTCAACAGGGAACCTGAGAATGCAGCCGGTGATTCAGCCAGCTGACCATAGAGCTGATCAGAGACCAGAGTGGCTCCAAACATCTCTATGACCTAAGAAACCGGAAGCTACGAGCATTTTATGACGTAGATTTCGCCGGATGTAAACAGCGCCATTGGGAAATTGGGAAAGCATTTTATCACACCGATCTTGGTGTGATCAGATGCTTTGAGGGCAGAGGAGAAATCTAGGGTCTAATAGACCCCAATTTTTGCAAAAAAGAGTACCTGTCACTACCTATTGCTATCATAGGGGATATTTACATTCCCTGAGATAACAATAAAAATGATTTAAAAAAAAAAAAAAATGAAAGGAACAGTTTAAAAATAAGATAAAAAAATAATAATAATAAAGAAAAAAAAAAAAAAAAAAAAAAAGCACCCCTGTCCCCCCTGCTCTCGCGCTAAGGTGAACGCAAGCGTTGGTCTGGCGTCAAATGTAAACAGCAATTGCACCATGCATGTGAGGTATCGCCGCGAAGGTCAGATCGAGGGCAGTAAGTTTAGCAGTAGACCTCCTCTGTAAATCTAAAGTGGTAACCTGTAAAGGCTTTTAAAGGCTTTTAAAAATGTATTTAGTTTGTCGCCACTGCACGTTTGTGCGCAATTTTAAAGCATGTCATGTTTGGTATCCATGTACTCGGCCTAAGATCATCTTTTTTATTTCATCAAACATTTGGGCAATATAGTGTGTTTTAGTGCATTAAAATGTAAAAAAGTGTGTTTTTTCCCCAAAAAATGCGTTTGAAAAATCGCTGCGCAAATACTGTGTGAAAAAAAAAAATGAAACACCCACCATTTTAATCTGTAGGGCATTTGCTTTAAAAAAAATATATAATGTTTGGGGGTTCAAAGTAATTTTCTTGCAAAAAAAAATTATTTTTTTATGTAAACAATAAGTGTCAGAAAGGGCTTTGTCTTCAAGTGGTTAGAAGAGTGGGTGATGTGTGACATAAGCTTCTAGATGTTGTGCATAAAATGCCAGGACAGTTCAAAACCCCCCCAAATGACCCCATTTTGGAAAGTAGACACCCCAAGCTATTTGCTGAGAGTCATGTTGAGTCCATGGAATAATTTATATTGTGACACAAGTTGCGGGAAAGAGACAATTTTTTATTTTTTTTATTTTTTTTTGCGCAAAGTTGTCACTAAATGATATATTGCTCAAACATGCCATGGGAATATGTGAAATTACACCCCAAAATACATTCTGTTGCTTCTCCTGAGTACGGGGATACCACATGTGTGGGACTTTTTGGGAGCCTAGCCGCGTACGGGACCCCGAAAACCAAGCACCGCCTTCAGGCTTTCTAAGGCCGTAAATTTTTGATTTCACTCTTCACTGCCTATCACAGTTTCGGAGGCCATGGAATGCCCAGGTGGCACAAACCCCCCCCCAAATGACCCCATTTTGGAAAGTAGACACCCCAAGCTATTTGATGAGAGGTATAGTGAGTATTTTGCAGACCTCACTTTTTGTCACAAAGTTTTGAAAATTGAAAAAAGAAAAAAAAAAATTTTTTTTCTCGTCTTTCTTTATTTTCAAAAACAAATGAGAGCTGCAAAATACTCACCATGCCTCTCAGCAAATAGCTTGGGGTGTCTGCTTTCCAAAATGGGGTCATTTGGGGGGGGTTTGTGCCACCTGGGCATTCCATGGCCTCCGAAACTGTGATAGGCAGTGAGGAGTAAAATCAAAAATGTACGCCCTTAGAAATCCTGAAGGCGGTGCTTGGTTTTCGGGGTCCCGTACGCGGCTAGGCTCCTAAAAAGTCCCACACATGTGGTATCCCCGTACTCAGGAGAAGCAGCTAAATGTATTTTGGGGTGCAATTCCACATATGCCCATGGCCTGTGTGAGCAATATATCATTTAGTGACAACTTTGTGCAAAAAAAAAAAAAAAATTTGTCACTTTCCCGCAACTTGTGTCAAAATATAAAACATTCCATGGACTCAACATGCCTCAAAGCAAATAGCTTGGGGTGTCTACTTTCCAAAATGGGGTCATTTGGGGGGGTTTTATGTCATCTGGGCATTTTATGGCCTTCAAAACTGTGATAGGTAGTGAGGAGTAAAATCAAAAATGTACGCCCTTAGAAATCCTGAAGGCGGTGATTGGTTTTCGGGGCCCCGTACGCGGCTAGGCTCCCAAAAAGTCCCACACATGTGGTATCCCCGTACTCAGGAGAAGCAGCTAAATGTATTTTGGGGTGCAATTCCACATATGCCCATGGCCTGTGTGAGCAATATATCATTTAGTGACAACTTTTTGTAATTTTTTTTTTTTTTTTTTTTTTTTGTCATTATTCAATCACTTGGGACAAAAAAAATGAATATTCAATGGGCTCAACATGCCTCTCAGCAAATTCCTTGGGGTGTCTACTTTCCAAAATGGGGTCATTTGTGGGGGTTTTGTACTGCCCTGCCATTTTAGCACCTCAAGAATCGACATAGGCAGTCATAAATTAAAGGCTGTGTAAATTCCAGAAAATGTACCCTAGTTTGTAGACGCTATAACTTTTGCGCAAACCAATAAATATACACTTATTGACATTTTTTTTACCAAAGACATGTGGCCGAATACATTTTGGCCTAAATGTATGACTAAAATTGAGTTTATTGGATTTTTTTTAGAACAAAAAGTAGAAAATATCATTTTTTTTCAAAATTTTCGGTCTTTTTCCGTGTATAGCGCAAAAAATAAAAACGGCAGAGGTGATCAAATACCATCAAAAGAAAGCTCTATTTGTGGGAAGAAAAGGACGCAAATTTCGTTTGGGTACAGCATTGCATGACCGCGCAATTAGCAGTTAAAGCGACGCAGTGCCGAATTGTAAAAAGTGCTCTGGTCAGGAAGGGGGTAAAACCTTCCGGGGCTGAAGTGGTTAACTCTCGCTCCCGTTCAAGCCGGGTTTCAGGACCAGTGACCTAAACTTATGGTTGAAGAAACTAAATCATATGCAATGTTCCGGGGTAAGCCTGTCCTGGTAAAGTTGGACAGCGCAACGACTGTGGCCTACATCTGGAAACGAGGCTCAGTCTCTCCCTTCTGAAGGAGGTTTCTCTAATTCTAGAATCAGTCCAAGTCAATCTTCTGCAGCTATCTGTGGCCTATGTGCCTGGTCAGAAGAATCTTCAGGCAAACTATTTGTCCAGGACAAGTTTGGACGACAATGAATGGTCCAGACTACTGCAAGTTTTTTTAGAGAACTAACAGAGTTTGGTATTTTTCTTCCAGAGTTAGACCGCTCACATCCCCAGTCAACTCCCAAGTTGCTGACGTTCCATTCCAGGGCCCAGAATCCGCAAGCAATCAGGGTGGAGGTGTTGACTGCAGAGTGGATCTCCAAGACAGCTTATGCCTTTCTGCTGCTCTCTCTGATTCTCAGCTTACGGCTGAGGCTGTGGCGGGGGAAGGGGACAGTTCTGGTGATGATCCCAGATTGGTCGAAGGGGCCTTGGTACCCTTTGCTCATATTTATAAGTGTCAAGGATTGACTCCCTCTGTATGTAAGATCCAATCTTCTCCAAAGTCCCATTCATCCAGCATCTGACAGGCTCAGGCTGATGGCCTGGGTCTAGAGAGGCAGAGACTAATGGATTTGAATGCTCTGTGAAGATTGTAAATACTCTTACGAAAACAAGAAAGGACTGGGCTAACTGTGCCTATAGTAGAATACGGCATAAATTCCCAGTATTATTGCTGTTCAAGATTTTACGCTGGACTCTTCAGAAGTCTGTTCTGAAATGCCTGCAGGCGTGGCTTGATTTAGGTCTATGCGTAAGTATGCTATAGGCACACATTTCAGGTAACTCTGCCTTCACCTGCATACAGTGGGCATCCAATACTTAATTATACTGTTTTTCAAGATGCAGTTTGGTTGAAACCTCAAATTATTTCCGAAATGGGATCTCCCATTGCTGTTAGACGTTATTGCATCAGATGCTTTCAATCACCCTGTGGTACCTCTCACTGAAAACTGCTTTACCGGTGGCAATAACATCATCCAGAAGAGAGTCAGCATTGGTGGCCTTAGGGTTTAAAGAACCCATACTTGCGTACTTCCCAGACAGGGTGGTACTCATGCCAATGCTCGGATTTTGTGCCTGAACTGACCTTCGGAGTCCGTATTACACAAGAGGTTGTCCTCCTACATTCCTTTTGGGGAGTACTCAAGAAATTAGCCCATTGGATATAGGCCAAGCTTTAAAATGTTTAATCAAGGCGACTTCTGCCATCGGGAAGTCAGAGCATCTGTTTGTCCTTCCAGGTGGAACACATAATGATTTTATGGCTTCCAGCAAGATTATTGCCTCTTTGTTAGTAAAGCTCATGTCCTTGGCCTACAAGTTGAAAGGGTTGGCCATGCCAGGAGAATCATGGCACCCTTCATTAGAAGGGTCTCAACCTTGAGAGTGGCAGCAGACCGAGTGTTTGAAACTTTCTGCAAGGCAGCTACGTGGGCACCAAAATATTCATATTCATGGCTTAATGACAGTTGAGTTTGGCAGAGGCATCCTGGCTTCTGTTTTTTTAGTCAGAATTGAGGAGTGTGTAGCATTATCCCTCCCCTGTTTTGGCTAGTTAGTTCCCAGCTGTGCTGACATGGAGCCATCAGGAAAACAGATAATTGAATTCAAATACTCAGTTATTTTAAATAAATGAAATTTCCACCTGTCACACACTGCTATTATTATACAGTGCCTTGAAAACGGAAAATTGAATTCAAATACTTACCGTAATTTTCCTTTCCTGACGAGCTCCATGGCAGCACAGATCCCACCCAGCTTGGTAGGACTAGTAACAGAACGCCGAGGCTGTAGGTGGGCTCAAATTTATATGAGTTAAGTCCTGGAGGCATGGGGGGGCGGAGTCTATACCCAGCTGTGCTGCCATGGAGCTCGTCAGGAAGGGAAAATTACGGTAAGTATTCAAATTCAATTTTCTGTTTTCAAGGCCCTGTATAATAATAGTGTGTGACAGGTGGAATTTTCATTTATATCAAATAACTGAGTGCAGCAGGGCAACAGAGACTGAAGGATGAGGCTTCCTTCCCATAACCTTCTCTTGATGACAATATTGGGATCGGTCCCTTGCAGGTCATCCATATCAGTGATGGGTGGAATTTTAATGAGGCATCATCTAGTATCATACGTTCAGGTGAAGCTATCACTTTCTGCTGTGTCGGGCTGTCCTGGAGATTGGCCCTGTAAGACATGGGAGAAGTCAGGGCAGTGAAGTGCTCACCATGACATTGATCTCTATAATCCTCTTCCATAAATAAGATTTTTTTTTTTAGCGCTCTTTTTTTTAAAGCTTAACAGTGAAATTAATTGTGTGTGTTTCTTTGTTTCCTTTCTATTATCTCTGTTCTCTGTACGCCGTCACCTAAGTAACGTCTTTTCCTTAATTACAAACTACTCTGAGCTAGATTTGTTGTCATAGAAAAATTCCACGAACTGACTTCCCTGCTTTGTATTGGTGTCTTCCTGGGATCACAAGAGACATCTTCTGAGTTTTCTCAAGTTGTTGCATTCATTAAAACCTGGGAAAACTGCCACCAAATCTATTGATTCCCACTTCGGAGGATAGGCCGCACTTTAACCAGTGACGATCCGGAGCATTATTTTGCATTTCAGCTCTGGGCCTATAACATTGTTACTACTTATGATACAAAAGTCAGACATCTTGTTTTAAAGGAAGGGTCCATGTCAGTAATGGTCCCTGGGAAAGGTCATCATTCTCAAAGATGCCACTAAAAGAGAGTCACAGAGATGGATCCCTTTCATTGGTGAGAATAGGAAGTCACTGGGAGGGGCTTTTGTCAGTCAGATCACCTGCAATGTGGCCCTTCTAGTGATGTTTTCCAGGATAAAGCCACAGAGAGCTTGTAGGTGGGGTGCAGCGTGTATGGCGGCAGTAACTTACACTGACAAATGCAATAAAAAAACTTGTACTGAAGTAAAGCAACGACAGTTCACAACACCCCGGGGGGACACCTGCCTAACCGGGTAGACTCATAAATACCAACGATGCAAAGATGCCAGGTCTCAGCTGGGTTGAGAGCATCTATTAACAGGGCAGAATGCGGCCTGGCCGTCCAGTGCCCCAAACGGGAAGATGTCCAAAGGAGAAGTGACCCTACGCTTTCTACCTTGTCAGGAACCTTTCCCTATCTCTAGTACTGTCCTTAACAGGCAAGGTACACATCCCTACTCTACCAACTTGCTAAAAGAGCCAAGGCCTTAAGTAGGTTCTGCCTGACACAAGATGGCTGCTGGAGTCACATGGGGTGCCAACATCCAATCAGGTGCTTCCCCAGTGACCCAGGAAACCATAGAGGAACTGTGTTCCCCTTGACTTCTTCTCCAGCTGCGGTGCCCCTGCGGAAGAATGTCGCCTGCAGTGGAGAAAGTAGACTGCATCTACCTACAAGCTATCTTTTGTCAGTGATGTCACCATGGAAAAGGCATAAAGAGAAAATCTTGTCTGTGATGCCACCAGGACAAAGTCATGGGGAGGGTCCCTTTCATTATGTCAACAGGAGAAGGTCAAGGGGAGGTGCTCTTGTCAATTATGTCAACAGGAAAAACTCATTAGTGTGGTTTTGTTGTTAGTGATGTCAAGAGGAGAAGATCAAGGGGCACGGCCTTTCCCAAAGATGTCATCAAAAGATAGTCATAGAGAGAGAATCTGTTTGGTGATGTGATAAGGAGATCCCTTGGAGGTGCTTTTCTCAGTCAGGTCAACAGGGGCAGGTCTCAGGAATGGGGCTCTTCTTAATGATGTCACCAGGAAAAAGTCAAAGGGAACTGTCCTTGGTCAGTGATGTCAACATGAAAGGTCATAAAGAGGCGCTCTTGTCTGTGAAGTCACCAAGACAAAGTCAAAGAGAGGGGCTCATGTCAATTATGTCAACAGGAGAAACTTATGACTAGGGTTTTTTTTCATGCTATGAATTCCAATCGACCCTACTGGCTGATATTACTCTATTAAAGATCAGGAGTGGGTTCCATTGTACTGATATGTTATGTTATGTATTTATCCATGTATCACAATGTAACTTTACAATTGAGAAATTTGTTACTTAATGCCTGTAATTGTACCTCCTAGATTCTGCCACATGTGCTCCTGAAGAAGGATTCCTGAAACGCGTCGAGTCCACAGTGTATTGTAATCGGAATCTTTGCATGTAGTGAACCCCTATGTGAAGAGTAATTTTTAATGTTGTGCAATAGCTTTTTAATGGTACGTAATAAAATTGTTTTTCTGGTACTCAGTTTCTCTTCTATATGTCCACACATAGTTCATGACTACGTATTCTGTTTGTAATAAGGTCCCAGGCCTCCTTTGATCTAATGAGAACCTCCAGGGTCAGGGATAGCTGACATCCTTCTGTATGTGGTGGGTTGTAAGGCATGGTGGGTGTAGAGTAGTTAAAGTTATTGGGCGCCAGACACTTCTTGAATGCAAAGGGAAGTTTATTTCTCTTAACAAACTTTTTTGGGGGGAGAGAGGGTTAGGGCCAGGACACCCTTAGGTAGTTGCAAAATTAATTGGCAGACTCTGAGACTTCAATAGGAGGACAGCCATACAACTGTCAGGGCTGGGCTCAGCCCTTCCTTCTCTGAGCTGGCTGCTCAGCTGTGGGCTAATTGCCAGCTCCCATCTCTCTCCACAGTTACCCAGCTAAAGTTGATCCTGCTCGTCAGTCCTGCCTACTTAAGCCTTCCAGTCCAGAGGAGCTCTGCCTTCACCTTGGTCACATCACAAGAAACTATCTCCTGTGTTCCTGTTTAAAGACTGGCTTTGCTGACATCCCTTCAGGCTACAGATCCTGCTTGCTGTTGCACTACTTTGATCCCTGACTCCTGGCTTGGCTGACGATCCGTTCCGGTTACTGAATTTTGGCTATATTTTGACCACGTTTGTTCTTTTTCTTTTTATTATTAAACAAGTGTGATTTAACTGTACTTCTGTCTCGGTCTGATTTCATCGTTTCTGACAGAAAGGCATCCAGCAAGACACCACATCTGCATGTATAGGAATTCTGTCTCCTGTGGTAACAGTCTTTAACAGTTCAAAACACAAAGCTTAACAGTTCCTTCACTTTTACTACAATAGTTCCTTGTAGTTCTTCAGCCCACTGAGCTCCCAGTCTCTCACTAGACCCGCTGATTCACTGCCACTGAATACCTTTAGCTCCTCCAATCTTCACGGTGGTATGTTCCTCAAGCGTCACCCCCGCTTCTCTGCTGGGTCCCTAGCTTGGTACTCTAGATACCTCTCAAGCTTCACCCACGCTGGCCTGCTTGGTCCCTGGCTTGACACACAAGGCTGCTCTGCAAGCGTCACCCCCGCTTCTCTGCTGGGTCCCTAGCTTGGTACTCTAGATACCTCTCAAGCTTCACCCACGCTGGCCTGCTTGGTCCCTGGCTTGACACACAAGGCTGCTCTGCAAGTGTCACCTCCGCTGGCTGGGTCCCTGGCTTGATACCCACTGAAGTTTCCAGATTCTTCACCATCCCCGTTTGGTGAGAATGCTGCTCCGGTACTTGCTTCAGTTACTCACCGTGGTCCCTGGTAATTAGGCGGATAGTCCCTTACTGGTGAAAGCTTCCTCTCTACCACGTCAGGTTCTCCGGCCGGCAGAACCGTCACCTTTGGTTGGACTGCAAGCCGCAGTCCCAACCCTGCGCTGCTCTCTTGCTTCTGGATAGGCCCTCAGACAGCTTAGCAGCCAGATGTCCCCGGGATAGGTCCCCATCTCCAGCCTAGCAGCCCGGGGCAATACGACACAGGTCCACCCAGACAGCCGTCCAGGTGGCACAGAGTACCGATCACCTGACTCCACCTGAATATATAGGTTCTCCCAGCAGGCCAAGGGACCCTAGAAAATCCCTGCCCATTGGCTGAGACACCCCACATACCCATAACCTGACCTTGGGTTGGCCTTCTCATATCTGGTACCACCAAGTACACGGCCACCTAGTGGTAGAAGAGAAAAGTGCAACAAGGCCAAACGTAGGGAGGAATCAATAGATCTCTACCAATCAACCAGGATAACTACTCCTGGCAAGTAAATTTGTGAGGAGCAACCCTGCCTAAACCCCAGGGTGCTACATTTTCATAGTTGTACACGATTTGCTGTAGATGGGGACATAAAACACACACAGCCTGGACTTCTCTCCTTCTCAAAGATGTCACTAAAAAAAGGGCTCCACCACTCTCAAGACTTCACTTTCCATTTACAGCAGCCGGGAAGGATGGGCCTTGCTTGCTCCATCTGGAGGCTACCTGAACCAGGAAGAGGCACCCACCACTTGATGAGTTTAGGAACGAAGATGGTGCGTGGCAGGGGTGCACTAGATCACAGCAGGACAACACTTGGTCCAATTGGGCAAGTGAGTATGAATTAAGGATAACCCTAGATAACAGGTAAGGTGGGGGGGGGGGGGGTGCGGGATAAGGAGTGAAGTTCCTCCTTAAACTACTACATTTATGACAATAACCTCAATGGCGTGTTCTATACCTTGTTGCAAAGTGATAGAATAATGCTGTTTTTTTTAAAGCCTGATAACGATAGACGCTAAGTTTAGCCTCTAGTACGCACCATTCCCAATGTAAATGAGCAATTAAGAAATAATCTAATAATGAACGCATTTGTGGCAGATTACTCAATTTCACACCCAGAATATATGTATAAAAAAAAAAAAAAAGAATCAAATTTCCACCCTCTTATGCCCACCGTTCGCCAGACGAAGTGGCGGCTAATTGGAGATGTTGATGAAACGGCGAAATTAGCATAAGCCGACGCTGCCTAAAGTACGACCGTACGCGTAATTATGTATGAAAGTGCCATGAAAATCACGTTAATGGGCTGTTATATACTTCCACTTAATTATACCTCGGCATAATGCTCCTCTCCTATAATCTCTTCCGCGCACTCCAATGTAGATTTTTGTTTTTCTGACATTTTACCAGACGCGCCTTCAACACAACGAGGACCTGATTGGCGGCTGCGGAGGACTGAAATCCATTAGGCTGCGAGAAGATACAGTGATGGCTTTGAGCTTCGGTAAATGGCTCTTTTTTTATTTTTTATTTCATGCATTTTGGAAAAACAAAAAGTTGTATATGAGAGAATTCCCATAACCCGTACATAGATGACACTTTGACAGATGCATCGCTACTTAAAAAGTAATACAAAAAGGCCAATTCGCCAGACGTGAATGCTGTCACATGGGCTAGGTGGGCGTATAAGGGGCTTTAAGGTTGGCTGAATTTGGCACCAAGAGTACCCCAAATCCCCAACCCACGCTCCTAGAACACTGTCCCTCACTTGAAAATACATACAGTAGTTGATCACATTCAATGGACGGTCTGCAGTAGTCACATGGGAAAGCATACTGTATGCGGCACCTTTAGCAGCCATCTCTCTTACAGCCTCTCCTCTAACCGGGGTCATTAGTACTCACAGGACTGTGCCCTCTGTAGTCATCTCTTTGCTAGGTACACCTCTTCTGGGACCCTCCAGGGAAGCAGCCCTGCACAGGGATCGCCATCCTGGCCCTAAAAGGCCATTTGCAATCTGCATGTACTGCATTAGTCCTGTGCAATTGGTCAAAAAAATTAATGTTCTTTCGGCTATTTCCTCTTCTATACAAATGTTCTTTAATTATGGATAGTAGTAAAATACCGCAATATGACCTCTAGCTGGAGATGAGGAACAAGAAGATAAAAAGTAACAATACTTGAGAAACATTGGTTA
This sequence comes from Lithobates septentrionalis, assembly GCA_037952835.1. Taxonomy (NCBI): domain Eukaryota; kingdom Metazoa; phylum Chordata; class Amphibia; order Anura; family Ranidae; genus Lithobates; species Lithobates septentrionalis. The sequence goes on from JBBDGP010002203.1 coordinate 757,345, forward strand.
CATTTATTTGCTACTTCCCTCTAGCGTTCTCTGGAATTGTTATGTAGCAAGGTCCCTGGCCTCCAGAGGCCTAATGGTGACCTCAAGGGTTAGGGAGAGCTGACATCCTTCATTGTAAAGTGGGTTACCAGGCATGGTGGGTGTAATTACAGATGAAATGATGGGCGCCAGTCACTTTTTGAATGCGAACAGGAGATTTATTTTCTCCTAACAAGAACTGTGGGAGAGCAGGTTGGGGCCAGGACACCCTTAGGTAGATGCAATGGTGATTGGCAGACTCCGAGACGCTATAGGTAGACAGCTATAACAGGGAAAGGCCTCCAGCCGGATGCCACGTCTGTATAGGTAGGACCGATGTCTCCTATGGCAACTGAATTTGTAACAGTCACTAACGGTAGTTGTACATAACTCTTGGTAACACAGAATAGTTCTGCTTCTATTATCTCACAGTATCTCACTGTAGGTCTTCACTCACTGAGCTCCCAGTCTCTCACTAGACTTCCAGTTCCCAGTTGTCACCGGATCTCCTGAGCTCTTCCACAGCTAACCTGCTGTATAATCCTCAAGCGTCACCCCCGCTAGCCCACTGGGTCCCTGGCTTGGCATTCGCTGAAGCTTTCCCACTTCTTCACCATCCCCGGCTGGTGAGTAGACTGCTCTGTGTCAGTGCTGGGCTCAGCCCTTCCTTCTCAGAGCTGGCTGCTCAGCTGTCCGCTAACTGCCAGCTCCTATCTCTGCACAGTTACTCAGCTGTTGATGATATCCTGCTCGTCAGTCCTACCTACTTAAGCCGTCCAGCCCAGAGGATCTCTGCCTTCGCCCTGGTCAACATCACAGAGACTATCTCCTGCGTTCCTGTTTAAAGACTTACTTGACTGACATCTCTTCTAGCTCCAGATCCTGCTTGCTGTTCCACTACATTGATCCCTGACTTTCTGGCTTGGCTGACTATCTGTTCCGGTTACCTAACTTTGGCTATGTTTTGACTATGTTTGTTTCTATTTACTTTTATTATTAAACAAGTGTGATTTAACTGTGCTTCTGTCTCGGTCTGATTTCATGGTTTCTGACACTCTTTTACTTGCTCGAGCTTACTCACAGTGGTCTCCGGTAATAAGGAGGATGGTCCTTCGTGGCGACTGCTTCCCCTTTACCTCCGACCACAACTGGTTCCCCATCCAGCTGAACCTTCGCAACTCGGTTGGATTCCAATCCTGCAGTCCCAAACCTTACGCTGCTTCTCCTGCTCCTGGATAGGCCTCAGGCAGCCTAGCAGCCAGGTGTCCCCAGGATAGGTCTCTGGCTTCCAGCCTAGCAACCCGGGGCAACATAACACACGTCCACCCAGACAGCCGTCCAGGTGGCACAGAACTCCGATCACCTGACTCCACCCAAATAAATAGGCTCTCCCAGCAGGCCAAGGGACAAAAGAAGCCCCCGCCAATTGGCTGAGACGCCCAACTTTGTAAGCCCTTGTAATTCTAATGTCACCAGCCACAGTGCCACCTAGTGACAGAAGAGAAAAGGTGCAGCAATTCCAGAATTAGAGAGGAATCAGTGGATCTTCTAACAATTGGCCAGGACAATTACTACCTGGCAAACTAAATTTGTTAGCAACCCTGCCTAAACACCAGGGTGCTACAGTTAAATGATACACTATATTACCAAAAGTATTGGGACGCCTGCCTTTACACGCACATGAACTTTAATGGCTTCCCAGTCTTGGTCCATAGGGTTTAATATTGAGTTAGCCCTAGGCATGTGTGGTTCGTTTCGTTCCAAATTATTATTCGGACAAATTTTTTCGTTATTCGGAGATACCTGAATTACAGTATAAATGAAGTTTACCTAATGCTCCGAATAACAAAATGAAATTCGTCCGAATTTCCGAAATTTAAATAGAAATTCGAATCGAATTTTACATCGAATTCGAACTGTAAACATATTTCTAAAATCAAAGACTGTGTGTGTTATTAGAGTACCATTTAAAAATAATGCTGTTTTTGTTAAAGAGGAAAGTAAACTTCCCTCTAATGTTTGTACCTATAGTGAGGCCTATAATAAGGCTTACCTATGGGTACTGTAAATATCTCCTAAACCTGCACCGTTTAGGAGATATTTACTGTATACTGTGCACATGACCTCTTCGGCACATGCGCTCTGAAGGAACAGCCATCCGTGCGGTTTCTTCAGGGCCCCATGCTGTGTCTGGCGGCTCCCGCGTGCATGCGCGGGAGTGACGTCATGTGACGTCACGCGGCTCCGAACAGTCACACAGCAGAAGTCCGCGGACCCGGAAGTTAGATGGGCGAAGATGGATGCGGCCTCCAACAGGGACAACGAGGGGCTTCATTTGCAGGTAAGTTTCACATAATGTGCTAGAATGCGATGCATACTAGCACATTATGCCTTTACTTTGCAGATCACAAAAAAAAAAGAAGAGGCAGTGTTTACTTCCTCTTTAGGCCAAAGGTGATTAACCACTTAAGGACCGGGCCTATTTTTCAAACTTGTTGTTTACAAGTTCAAAATAATTTTTTTATTTTACTAAATTTTTTTTTTTTTTTTAAATTACTTAGAACCCTCAAACATTATATATCCTTTTTATCTAATATCCCTAGAGAATAAAATGGCGGTCGTTGCAATACTTTCTGTCACCGTATTTGCGCAGCGGTCTTACAAGCACACTTTTTTGGAAAAAATTCACTATTCCTAATTAAAAAAAAAAGACAACAGTAAAGTTAGCCCAATTTTTTTTTATATTGTGAAAGATGATGTTACGCAAGGAAATTAATACCCAACATGTCATGCTTCAAAGTGGGCTCGTGGAATGGCGACAAACTTTCACGCTTAAAATCTCCATAGGCTACGTTAAAAAAATTCTACAGCTTGCGTGTTTTGAGTTACAGAGAGGTCCAGGCTAGAATTATTGCTTTCGCTCTAACAATCGCGGCGATACCTCACATGTGTGGTGTGAACACCGTTTTCATATGCATACCCATTCACATGGGGGATGCGGGATCTGGGGCCTTCTTGTTAAAGGGAGCTTCCAGGTTTCGATAATCCCCCTACCTGCAGACTCCCACAACCAATGGCCAGGGTTGTCCGGACGAGGCCCTTGTCCCTATCAACATGGGGACAAGGTGCTTTGGGGGGGACCCCAAAGCACCCTTCCCATCTTGAGGGCAAACGGCCTGGTGTAGTTTAGGAGGGGGAGCACCTGCTCGTCCCCCCCTTTCCTGGCCTGCCAGGCTGCTTGCTCGGATAAGGGTCTGGTATGGATTTTAGAGGGGGACCCTATGCCAATTTTTAATTTTTTTTTTTTTAATTTTGGCGTGAAATTCCCCTTAAAATCCATACCAGACCCCGAAGGGCCTGGTTTGGTTTTTTGGGGAACCCCACGCTGTTTTTAAAAAAATTATGGTGTGGAGTTCCCCTTAAAATCTATACCAAACCCAAGAGGCCTGGTAAGGGTTTGGGGGGGGGGGGGGGGCGACCCAATGCCTATACTGTACACTGACTGCACTGTATATATCTATATATAGATATATATATATATCTATATATAGATATATATATCTATATGTATAGATATATATCTATATATATAGATTATATACACACACACATATATATCTATATATATATATATATATATATATATATATATATATATACACTAGACTGCCTGCACGCCACTAACTAACCTGCCTAATCTAGCTAACGTTCTCTCAATCTCCACAATATATAACACTATATATGGCCGCCGTGTAAGCAGCCTTATATAGTGTGGGGCATGGACTTAGTCCCCTGAACCATAATTGGCTAAAGGCACCCTGCCTTTGGCAAATCATGGCTCTCACAAGCAGGTCGTGCTGTGATTGGCTAAAGCATGTGATCTCCCAGTGCATTATGGGGCGCTCCGCAGCGCTTGAATTTGCCACGAGCGCCCCATATGTTCAGTTCGTTTGTGAACTTGAACATTGGGACCATCCCTAGTGTCAGTGGAAGGACTAGGGCCTTATCATTGGTGTCAGTGGGAGGAATAGTGCCCCATTGTTGGTGTCAATGGAAGGAATTGTACCCCATCATTGGTGTTAGTGGGAGGAATAGTGCCCCATCATGTGTTAGGGGAGGATAGGCCCATCATTGGTGTTAGTGGGAGGAATAGTGCCCCATCATTTGGTGTTAGTGGAAGAAATTGTGCCCCATCATTGTTGTCAGTGGAGGAATCGTGCCCTTTTGATGGTGACAGTGAGAGGAATGGTGCCCCATTGTTGGTGTCAATGGAAGGAATTGTACCCAATCATTGTTGTTAGTGGGATGAATAGTGGCCCGTCATTGGTATCATGGAAATGAATTGTGCCCTATCGTTGGTGTCAGTGGGAGGAATTGTGCCCTTTTGATGGTGACAGTGAGAAGAATAGTGCCCCATTGTCGGTGTCAAGGACAGGAATTATGCCCCACTGTTCATGTCAGTGTGAGGAATAGTGCCCCAAGGGCCAGATAAAGGCAGGCAAAGGGCCACATCAGGCCCTGGGCAAAAAGTTTGGAGACCCTGGGCTAGATGACTGGGTCAGAGCAATCCAAAATGACAACTCTGCGGGATGTTCCCATCTGTAGTGGTCAGGACCGACCAAAAGTAGTCCAAGGAAGGAAAACTGGTGAACCGGTGACATGGTCATGGCCGACCAAGGCTCATTGATGGAGGTGGGGGGGGGGGGGGGGGGGGGAGGGCTGGCCTGTTTAGTCCAACCCAATAAAAGAGCTACTGGAGCTGCAAAATGCTGGATGCTGGTTTTGATAGAAATGTGTCAGAACACACAGAGCATCGCAGTTCGTTGTGTATGGGGGGGGGCTGTGTTGCCGCAGACCGGTCAGGGTGCCCATGCTGACCCGTGTCCACAGCCAAAGCACCTACAATGGGCATGTGAGCATCAGAACTGGACCACGGAGCCTGGTCTGATGAATTCAAGAATGGTTTGAGGGACACAACAATGAGTTCAGAGTGTTACTTCCATATTCTCCAGATCTCAATCCAATTCATCTGTGGGATGTCCTGATAAAACAAGTCCGATCCATGGAGGCCCCACCTCACAACTTACAGGACTTAACGGATCTCCTACTGGCGGTTTGGTGCCAGATACCTTCAAAAGGTCTAGTGGAGCCCATGGTGGGTGGTCATAATGTTGTATATTCTGAGAAATATATTTAAATGACAGTTTCTTTGCATGTTCAGCTTTAAGTGTGGTCCTGTGTATAGGAGCATCATGATCTAACACAGGAGTGTGTGGTAGAGTATTGAAAAAGCGGTCAGATGAGCCTTCGTGAAATGTCCTCCTCAGCTCAGAGCTTTTGGACTCCAGAATTTTGCTTCTGTTCTCGATCGGGAGAAAAAAAAAAAGTTTCCAGTCTGATGAGAAGTTTACAGCGCTGAGGCAGAATTTGCCTTCCAGATATAAGAAGTTGGGAGTGAGGCAGCGTCAGTCAGCGCTGCTGTCAGCTTATATAAGATCTCCAGTAAAAGTTTCTCCTGGTAATTAGCAGCGTGGGAGGGTGTCGTGTGATGTATCCCGCTCTCCGCGCTAATCCTCTAATATCAGAACAAAGGGACCGAAATACGATGAACAATAGACGGTGGTGTGCGGTGGGATGCGCGGAATCCTCCCACCTGAAAGGCACTCCATCACCTGCAGAGGTCTGCTAAGGAGAAAATTTCTGTTCTTCTTTTTTTTTTTTTTCTTTTTTTTTTTTGCTACATTGCGTTTAAATGTTTGTCTCAAATTTTTTTTTCTGGTTGTATAAAAGTAAAAAAGCGGAGCTCCAGCCCCTCCTCCAAAAATGAAAAGTTGGCAGCTACAAATACAGTAGCTGCTGACTTTTAATATTAGGACACTTACCTGCGCAGGGGTCCCACGATTTCGGCACCCCAGCCAATTTTTCAATCGGCTCTCGGGGGGGGGGGGGGGGGTGTGCTGCCACCGCCATTCCTTGTACGGGAAACAGGCAGTGAAGCCTTGCGGCCTCGCAGCCACTTTCCCTACTGCGCATGAGCCAAGCGCGCTGCACTTTCTGAATGGCCCAGGGGCGGGGAAGGGAGGAGGGGGGGGCGGACTTCCTGCGGCGAGGTCCGCGGCGATGTCTCCCTGTTACCTGTCATGAAACGGGTACCCGCCCCCGACCCCCCCCCCCCCCGAAAGGTGCCAAATATGGCAGTGGAAGGAAGCAAACAAGTTGAGCTTCAACTTTTGGGTGGAGCTCCCGTTTAAAAAAAAAAAAAAGACCAGATTCATGGAAGTTGTGCTAAGAAAAAAAAAGGGCTGCCAGACAGCAAAGGACTTATCACCAGTATTGCCAGCGGTCTCTCTGCAGCCGATCTTTTCCCCATTACCGAGTTATATAATTATATCACTTAAGGGCCAGGCCTTTTTCTAACACTCTTTGTTTCTGTATCTATTGCTAGAAAGTTACTTGGAACCCCCAAACATTATACAGTGGGGAGAACAAGTATTTGATACACGGCCAATTTTGCCAGTTTTCCTACTTACAAAGCATGTAGAGGTCTGTAATTTCTATCATAGATATTCTTCAACTGTGAAAGACGGAATCTAAAAAAAAAATCCAGAAAATCACATTGTATGATTTTTAAGTAATTCATGTGCATTTTATTGCATGACATAAGTATTTGATACACCAGAAAAGCAGAACTTAATATTTGGTACAGAAACCTTTCTTTGCAATTACAGAGATCATACGTTTCTTGCAGTTCTTGACCAGGTTTGCACACACAGCAGCAGGGATGGGGGGTCTGCACTGAACAGGGGGCTACACTGAATGGGGTGTCTACACTGAACGGGGGGCTACACTGAATGGGGGGGCTATACTGAACAGGGGTCTACACTGAATGGAGTATATGCACTGAACAGGGGGCTACACTGAATGGGGGGGGGGGGGCTACACTGAACAGGGGGCTACACTGAATGGAGTATATGCACTGAACAGGGGGCTACACTGAATGGGGGGGGGCTACACTGAACAGGGGGCTACACTGAATGGGGGGGCTACACTGAACAGGGGGCTACACTGAATGGGGGGTCTGCACTGAACAGGGGGCTACACTGAATGGGGAGGCTTCACTGAACAGGGGGCTACACTGAATGGGGGGTCTGCACTGAACAGGGGGCTACACTGAATGGGGGGGCTACACTGAACAGTGGGCTACACTGAATGGGGGTCTGCACTGAACAGGGGGCTACACTGAATGGGGTGTCTGCACTGAACAGGGGGCTACACTGAATGGGGGGTCTGCACTGAACAGGGGGCTACACTGAATGGGGTGTCAGCACTGAACGGGGGGGCTACACTGAAGGGGGTCTGCACTGAATGGGGGGCTACACTGGAGGGGGCGTCTGCGCTGAACGGAGGGGCTACACTGGCGGGGGCGTCTGCACTGCACACTGCCCGTTCAGTGCAGTGTGCAGACTCCCCCACATGCTCAGCAGATCCCCTCCCCCTGTTTACCCATAAACAAAGAGGAGGGGGAGGCGGCTTCACTCTTCTTGGCTGTGCCTGTGTGACGTCCGGGATCGCACAGACAGCCTGCGGCCGCGAGAGGAGGGGATGGTAAGTGTAGCGGTGTCACCCTGCACCCCCACACCCCCCCCTCGCATCACAATGTAGATCGCCTCTCCCTACCTGTCACTGTGCCGCTGCCTAAACCCGTGGCGCTGCCACCACTTCAATCGTGGAGGGGGGGCAGCCTGACACCCCTCCCAGTGTGCTGTGTGGTACTTGGGGTGGCCCGCCCCGCACTTAGTACGCCTCTGCAGGCGCAGCTCTGCAATGTTATAGTGGCGGCCGGTGATAGTCACTTGCCCAGAAAGTTTAATATCATATTGCCTGCCAGCGCTGCGCCCCCTTCCTACAATAAATTGCTCCGCCCGGGGCACCCGCCCCTTCCGCCCACCCCTTGTACCGGCCCTGCATGGCCCCATCCTCCCCTCAATACGGTGCAGTCGTCCTGTCGCCTTTGCAGAAAAGCAGCACCAAAGAATGATGTTTCCACCTCCATGCTTCACGGTTGGGATGGTGTTCTTGGAGTTGTACTCATTCTTCTTCTTCCTCCAAACACAGCAAGTGGAGTTTAGATCAAAAAGCTCTATTTTTGTCTCATCAGACCACATGACCTTCTCCCATTCCTCCTCTGGATCATCCAGATGGTCATCCGCAAACTTGAGACGGGCCTGGACATGCGCTGGCTTGAGCAGGGGGACCTTGGGTGCGCTGCAGGATTTTAATCCATGACGGCGTAGTGTGTTACTAATGGTTTTCTTTGAGACTGTGGTCCCGGCTCTCTTCAGGTCATTGACCAGGTCCTGCCGTGAAGTTCTGGGCTGATCCCTCACCTTCCTCATGATCATTGATGCCCCACGAGGTGAGATCTTGCATGGCGTCCCAGACTGAGTTAGATTGACCGTCATCTTGAACTTCTTCCATTTTCTAATAATTGTGCCAACAGTTTTTGCCTTCTCACCAAGCTGCTTGCCTATTGTACTGTATCCCATCCCAGCCTTGTGCAGGTCTACAATTTTATCCCTGATGTCCTTACACAGCTCTCTGGTCTTGGCCACTGTGGAGAGGTTGGAGTCTGTTTGATTGAGTGTGTGGACAGGTGTCTTTTATACAGGTAACGAGTTCAAACAGGTCCAGTTAATACAGGTAATGAGTGGAGAACAGGAGGGCTTCTTCTGTGAGAGCCAGAATTCTTACTCTTTGGTAGGTGATCACTTATGTCATGCAATAAAATGCTAATTAATAATTTAAAAATCATACAATGTGATTTTCTGGATTTTTGTTTTAGATTCCGTCTCTCACAGTTGAAGAGTACCTATCATAAAAAATTACAGACCTCTACATGCTTTGTAAGTAGGAAAACCTGCAAAATTGGCCGTGTATCAAGAGCATTGCACAGGTCCCCCAGCTCCTGGGTTCCTGTTGTATGAGGTTGGGCTGGAACTATGCAAACGGTGTCGGGTTTGAAGTCTCCCTGTCCAACTCTGCATCCATGATTTGAGTAGACAAAGTCACTCTAATGCCCCGTACACACGGTCGGATTTTCTGACGGAAAATGTTCGATGGGAGCTTTTTGTCGGAAATTCCGACCGTGCGTAGGATCCATCGGGCATTTTCCATCGGAATTTCCGTCACCCAAAATTTGAGATCTGGTTCTCAAATTTTCTGACAACAAAATCCGTTGTCGGGAATTCCGATCGCGTGTAGACGATTCCGAGGCACAAAGTCCTACGCATGCTCGGAATCAAGCAGAAGAGCAGCACTGGCTATTAAACTTCATTTTTTCTCGGCTCGTCGTACGCGTTGTACGTCACCGCGTTCTTGACGTTCGGAATTTCCGTCCAACTTTGTGTGACCGCGTGTATGCAAGACAAGTTTGAGCCAACATCCGTCGGAAATAAAAAAACATGGATTTAGTTGTCTGAATGTGCGATCGTGTGTACAGGGCATAATGATCATAGTGGTATGCTTGTGTAGTGGTAACCCCGTAGGGGATGATAAGTGATGTGGCCCACCTGTCACACTGCCCAGCCCGACATTCACTTCCCAGTCACCTTAAGACAATAAACAGTTCATGTGCTTGTTTTTGTTTTGTTTTTTTTTAGGGAATTTAACTTGGATGGGGTAAGGGAATCATGAGATGCCCAGCGAATTATATATCAATCAATTGGTGGATTGTATATCAATCAATTGGTGGATTGTATATCAATCCATTGGGACAACTGTGCACATTTCTCTGTACAAGTTACTACTACTACTACTACTACTACTACTCCAGCACTTTCCTTGCTTGCAGACTATTCCTCTTCCTTCCTCCTGCATAACTCTTAATCCTCAGGACCAGCTAGCAAATGTAAAGTTAGGCATGACACCTGCTCAGCCAGGCCTCAGTAATTGCCCTTTGTAGGCAGGGACCGCAGGCCCATATAGTGTACATACCTCCCAACTGTCCCGGATTTCGAGGGGACTGTCCCTGATTTAGAACAAAGTCCCTCTTTCCTCCTCATTTGTCCCTCATTTTGGTCTGATCTGTAAATCTGTATTAAAAATGCACTATTTCTCGATCAAAATGTGTTTTACAGTGTTAGACCTTTCATCGCATTTCTAAATTGCCGCATTTGTGCATTTCGAATGAATGACTAATTTCAAAATGTCACTCTAATACCACGCACACACACGCAGTCTTTGATTTCAGCAATATGTGTAGTTAGAATTCAACTGGAGTTCAATGTAAAATTCGATTCGATTTTCAGTCCGAATCTCCGAAATTCTGACGAATTTCGTAACCTTATTGGGAGCATTCGGTAAATTTGTTCACATTGTAATTTGAGTATTCGGATATACAGTGCCTTGCAAAAGTATTCACCCCCCCCCCCCCCCCTTGGCATATTTCGTGTTTTGTCGCCTCACAACCTGGAATTAACATGGATTGTTTGAGGATTTGCATCATTCAATTTACAGAACATGACCGCAACTCTGAAGATGTTTTTTTTTTTTTATTGTGAAGCAAACAACAAATAGGACAAAATAACAGAAAAAGTCAATGTGCATAACTATTCACCCCCCCCCCTAAAGTCAATACTTTGTAGAGCCACCTTTTGCGTCTATCACAGCTCCAAGTCACTTTGGATAAGTCTCTATGATCTTACCACATCTTACCACTGGGATTTCTGCCCATTCCTCCTTGCAAAACTGCTCCAGCTCCTTCAAGTTGGATGGTTTGCGCTTGTGAACAGCAATCTTTTTTTTTAATCAGAAAGGTTTTTATTTTGCATAAATAAAAAAAAAAAACAAATACAGGTAGCATACAGATACTCGTATATAACATGTACAAATTTCGGAATTCTCACAAAGCATGTTATGGGAACATTTATCAGCTACCTTAGATTATTGTAGACAGTTCCGATTATATGCTATCAGGAATATCACCTATCGTACTCTTATCTTTTAATTATAATAGGTCTAACACGTAATATAATTCGCAGGGAGTATGACTCCACATAAGGTACAAATTTAAGCAAATACCAGCTATAATAATATTACCCTTATATGCTGAACGCTCTAATGATCTCTAATCATATTAGAGTATAAAAATAGCGAACCTGTTGTTCATTTAACAGTAATATCAGAATCAACTCTACTGTATTATAATTCCGACAACCTTAACTTGATTCGTTATGTTTAGTTCAATATAGTATTCATCGGTAAAGTAAAGAAATAAAATAGAAGAGAAAAACAGAAGAAATAGAGAAAAGGAGAAAGAGAAAAAGAAAGATAGGAACAAAGCAGAGTAAAACCTTGCCATGCAGTACCTCATCATACGAACAGCAATCTTTAAGTCTGACCACAGATTTTCTAATGGATTGAAGTCTGAGCTTTGACTAGGCCATTCCAACACATTTACATGTTTCCCCCTAAAACCACTCAAGTGTTGCTTTAGCAGTGTGTTTGGGGTCATTGTCCTGCTGGAAAGTGAACCTCCGTCCTAGCCTCAAATCACACACAGAGTGCTACAGGTTTTGCTCAAGAATATCCCTGTATTTATCACCATTCATCTTTCCCTCAACTCTGACCAGTTTCCCAGTCCTGACTGCTGAAAAAGATCCCACAGCACGTTGCTGCCACCACCATGTTTCACGGTGGGGATGGTGTTCTTTGGGTGATGTGATGTGTTGGGTTTGCACCAGACATAGCGTTTTCTTTGATGGCCAAAAAGTTCAATTTTAGTCTCCTCAGACCAGAGCACCTTCCTCCATACATTTTGGGAGTCTCAAGGCACTGTATCTGAATCTCTGAATAACGAAAAATTTGTCCAAATATTAATTCGGAACGAAACGAACCGCACATGTCTAATTGTAAACAAACACACAGGACCATGACCATCTGATAGAAGCAAGTATGCATCAGCGTAGGGGGAGGTTGGGTTAGGTTAGGTCAGGGGAAGGAGGCAAAAAGGATAAGTGCACTTTGTATTAAGGATAAAAAAAGGAGGTGAAAGTTGGCAACTCGTTTCTCAGAATATTGAAATTTTATTACAGAAAAGACAGCCACAATATGCGTTTCATGGCTATAACTTAAGCGAACAGCTGAAACATGTAAGCCGCTGTATTTTCAGTACGCCACCTCCAATAAAATTTCAACATTCGGAAGACAAAAACTGTCGGCATTTACCTCTTTTTCTCAAGAAAGTCCCGGAGCCAAAGAAAGGAGAGAAATAGGCGCAGGGACAGCATGACATGGCTGGACGGAACAGTGGCCGCCTTAAGATCAGGTTTCCCCTTTTAGAAAAGGGGAGGGGGCTGTGTGAGGGCGTCGCTCAGAGCTTGAGAAAGGAAAGGAGAGGGGGAAGTGACGTCAATCGTAAGAGCGGAGGAGGAAGCGATTAGACGCATCACCCTCACCGCTCTGTATCCTCCTCTCCTATCATCCTCTCACACACAGTGCTGCATCGCTACGATGGAGGGCTGATAGCCCAGCGCTGAGCGGCGGTCACCGCACAAGGTGCAGACTGGCTGTGAGCCCCTATGGCAACCAGGGAGGCAGTCGGCGGAGAGGCAATAGACGGGGGGCGGCGGCACCACGTGCGCGGCGGTCACGGCCGCCGGTAGTTTTCAGCCAGGACACGGGCGACAGTGGAGATCGGAGGTGGCAGCTACAAGCAGTAGGGAGTGAACCCCCCGAACCAGCGCACACCATGGTGCCAGAAGACCAGGTACGGGGGCGGAGCGGGACCTGGCCAGGGGGCAAGGGCGCGGCGGGGGGGAGCCCAGCACAGCACATGGCTCTGCTCCCCCTGGCTCGTCGCAGACACACAGCACAGGTGGCCAGGGCTGCGGGGGGCAGATCTGGGTAGCCAGCCGGCCACAGTTTCACTCTGCACAGCGGAGGGTTCGAGAGGAGCACGGGGTTGTTGGGGAGCGACGTCGGAGGTCAGGGTCGAGGACCCAGCCAAGCAGTAAGCGCAGGGGCCCGTCACGGGGGACACCGAACACTCGGAAAACGGAGCGGTCCTGCAGGGATGCAGCCTACGGTCGGTAGGACGTAAGGACAGCAGCAGATCGGAGGGTGAAAGGTTCGGGTCGGAGTGTGACGAGGGTCAAGGACGTCCAGCAGCGGTGGTTCCAGGAGTGACGGCTGGTGGGCCCTTGCCTGGGCAGCCTGGTGAGGATGATTCTTACTTTATTTCTATTTTTTCTGATTGTTGTTTGGGGGTTGGGTTAGTCTACCTGGGCTGTCAGGTTTGGGGGTAAGTGCGGGAGTTAAGTGGTAGGTGAAGCGTTTTTAGCGGGGCATATGAAGTAGTCCTGGGCAGACATGTGACACCAACACATGACACTCATACGGTAGGGGGCCCCCTCAGGGTGTAGGAGTTACAGCGACAACATAGGTAGTTTCCCGGTTTAGTGGACAGGCTCAGTATAGCCAGGGTAAGACAGGGGATGCAGCCAGAAAAAAAAGCAAGTTGGACAACGGGGATGTCGGTTGAGTCCTCGTGCCCAGCCGCGTGGCTACAAGCGTTTGCCATAGGGGAGAGAGTACTAAGGAAAAGACCCCGAACAAAGTTTGGCTCGATTAGTTTACCTGCAGGCTTGTAGTGATGCACACAAGATTCCTGGCGGTGTGGCTTGGCTTAGGCACAAGGCATAGTTTCGGCGACGGATGGCCGTCCGACTGTCCCTACACTGGGCCCATAAGGACGTCAGCCAGAGGATGAGGCTATTGCAGCGTCGCGGGCTACTAATCGGTTTTTTAGGCAAGGGTAAATTTGGTATAAACTGGCTAGTCCGACACGTGGGTTTAGGGGGTGTCTATTCCATTCACGGTTCGAGGGGTTTTTTTTGGGAGGTAAGAACAGTAAGTGCCGTGGGGTCCGGTATTAAGAGGGTCTATGCCGGTGCATGGGAGTAGGATGTTTTCTTTCCTCAGTATACGCCCGGACCGAGCAGCGGTAACATTTTTGGGACGGGTTTTTTGTCCTAACGGTTGATATACCTTGGCGTTTGCGAGGGTCCGACCCCAGGCGGTGAATTTCTAGGCCGCCTTGGTCATACAGAATCAATTTTGAAAACTGGGAAGGGGGTTGCTATGGGGCCCAGGGCACCTTTAGCAGGCCTTTCCGGGCAGGGTGGTCTTTCCACTGGTAGCGTTTTTCCCCAGAGAGAGCCCAACAAGTTTGGATTTATTCAACACCGGGCCGTTACAAAGGGGGGTCCGTCAGTGATTCCATTGCCCCTGAGGAAGGGGAGGGTACAAGTACACTTCTTTTATGCAGCGGGGGCATGCGTGTGATGGTATAGGTAAGGGCCTTAGGTGGTCAAGTCAGGCAATTCATTGGCTTTTAGGATATTGCTGGTACATACGGTCAGCTTTCGGCTGGTGGGGGGACATAGGGCAGGGGCACAGTAGGCGGATCTTTGACCGCCGACGGGTTGCTCCGGCTAGGTGCCGTTTTTTCGGTATGTTCAGTTCTTTCTAAGACAGGGCAGTACGGGAGCTTTCGGGTATCTAAGCGGGCATGCTTTACCTAGATCAGTTGGTATGTTTTGCCCGGCGGGTTCCAATATCTGTGCCGTCTTGTGGGGGACGGTATAACAGCTGGAGGTATGTTTCGGGGTTTCGTTAGCTATGGGGGATAACAGAGGTCCCCTCGAAAAACAGTTCATTCCGGGAAATCGCAAAGGAGTCTATGGGTATGTGATGTGGCCGGCCAGGGACAAGCTAGAGAGGCTATAGGACGAGGTGCGGGGGGTTTTTTAGAGTCCGCAAGGTGCAAGTTACGTCAGCTACTATAGGTGCTGGGGGAAACTGGGTGTTGTTTTCAACAGCATTACCCCCATGGGCAAGGTTTTATTGTACCGGCGGCAGCTACCGCAGGATCAGGGGCCTTCCACTCACTTTTGGAACATTACTAAGGTTACTAAAGGACCGCCGGGCTCAGCAGGCGGGTTTTTTGGATGACATGTCCCATCAGCGATGGTGACTTGGGAACTAGTCGCGTAGGCTGCACGGTCCGCGATGGGGCCATCAGCTTGTTTCGAGACTGGGTTTTGCAGAATCTGGTTTCGGGTGGAATTGTTCGAATTGTAGTGACTTTACAAATTTGGGGGGCATTCCTTTTGCAGCCAACAGGTCTTTTGTAACGAGGACTATCGGGGGGGTGGTACAGGTGGTTTTCTCTGCTGACCACGGCATACGGGCCGGGGGTCAGGCGTGTTGTGCCATTGGGTACTGCACTGCTTATAAGGGTTACATTCATTTACGCGGTGCACTTATTAGGGATTGATAACATTTTGGTTGTTGCTTGTCTCGTTTTTCAGTGGGATAGGTTTTGGGGTTTGTCGCCATAAGTGGGCCTGCTTTGGGAATGTATTAAGGAGGATTGACTGCCTATTGGTAAGGCAAATTATTATGATTACTTAAACGTTATACAGGACGGGTTTGCTTGCTTAACAGGTTTGGCATGTCCCCAGTAGGTCATTGTGCAGCACATGCAGTTTTCTAGGGTATTATATGGTTTTAGCAGGGGATCTCGGCAGCTGCCATGTACCGCAGGTTGTCTGGTTTGTCCTTTCTCTTAAGTGGTTTGGGCTACGGTATCACACCAAAGGGTTTGTTAGGTATAAGACTAACGGTTATGGGCCCAGGGAGTTGAAGAGGGACGCCTTTGAGATATTATAGGTCTTGCATTGTGTTTTCTAAAGGTTTACAGCTCTCTGTATGCAAGGGCTTTATGGGGGGCAGCAGTTGCAATAGCACGCTTTTGTTGGGACGTTAGGCCTGTGGTCTTGTAGTCCTTTAGCACACATGTGGACAGATGTGTCCTTATCGAGGTTCAAGCGTGGAGCGGTCAGAATAGGGGGTCAGCAGCTGGGTATGACCCAAAAAAGAGTTTTTCTTTTATCGCCCCTTTTTTTGCACGGGGCAGCCACAGAGTAGCACGGGCGGGTCTGCTGTAGGAAGCAGCTTGGCACATTGGAGCATGGGACTCAGATAGGGAAGGGGTACATTCGCCCTCATTGTATGTGGTATTATGTTGCACATTTCCGTGTGCTATTGGCATATGGCGTTGGTGATTGCTGTTTTTTATGTGGTTTGCGCTGTCATTTATTATTGTTCACGGGTCGCGAGTATGGCCAGTGGTAGATTTGTCATTCCTATGTTATGGGGGGTTCAGTAGAGCTGAGGTTCGGCTGTATGGCAGGCAGTCCAGTATCCTCTGGCTGCAGTTTGGTCAGGTGCAGCGTGGCCCTGGCAGGTGGTGAGACAGGTTTGGGGGATGTACACAGGTCCTCCCGTTTGTACTTTTCCCTGTATGTTTGCGGTTACGCGTGGGGTAAGCGGTATGGGAGTCAGACTTATGAGGGACCTCATTCGTGGCGTAATAATGCAATGGTTTTACGTTTATTAGCGGCTTATCCAGGTATGGGTAATAATATGGTTTAACATGGTGGGGCTGGATGTCATTGCATTGGGCCCTGCCTAGTAAGAAGGTGGACCGGGCCTGCTTAAGGAGGTGAGCAGGCTTTCATAAAAGACGGGGGGTGGTCATACGCCTCTGTGAGCTGGTGCTGGATACATGTAGGTATCCGAGTAGGGTTGGGGTACATCTTAAGGTGTGGGTTGTGTTTTTGTAGGCAATGTACCTTCAGGACGGCATTCAGCGAGGGCTGAGGGTGTGGGGGCGCACGCAAGGGTAAGGTGTTACCCCTTTCGTGCTGTGGCAGTGTTGGGTCGATGGAGAAGGAGAAGATAGAGGTTACATTTATGGAACATGTTGTACCCATCCATGGGATGAGGGTGGTTTCTGGTACCCATCCATGAAAGGATGGGGGTTGTTTCTGGTACCCATCCATAAAAGGATGGGGGTTGTTTCTGGTACCCATCCATAAAAGGATGGGGGTTGTTTCTGGTACCCATCCATAAAAGGATGGGGGTTGTTTCTGGTACCCATCCATGAAAGGATGGGAGTTGTTTCTGGTACCCATCCATGAAAGGATGGGAGTTGTTTTTGGTACCCATCCATAGAAGGATGGGAGTTGCGTCTGGTACCCATCCATGAAAAGGATGGGGGTTGTTGTTGGTACCCATCCATGAAAAGGATGGGGGTTGTTTATGGTACTTTCAGGTTACGAGGGGGTAACCTGGAAGGGTTAAAAAGGGTAGGTCACTGCGAAGGTTGGGTACTGCCTCCGAGTCAGGGGTTTCCGACTGGAGGCCTAAAGTTAAAAGAGATTGTTCGCAGTGACCAATCTATGTTGTTTCCCGCTATGACATTAAAAAGTATATATTGAAGTTTAATGGTTATTTATGAAGATGTTATTTAATTTATGTTATAATTGGTTAATAAATAGGCCGTCAAGGCCATTTACTCCAAAACCTTGTCAAGTCATTTGTGAAGGGTTTGGAGGGGAGGGGAAGTTGTTGGGGAAAAAAAGGTATCAGGAGACTGGGCTTAAGTCCTACATATGTCAAGAAAGTCCCGGAGCCAAAGAAAGGAGAGAAATAGGCGCAGGGACAGCATGACATGGCTGGACGGAACAGTGGCCGCCTTAAGATCAGGTTTCCCCTTTTAGAAAAGGGGAGGGGGCTGTGTGAGGGCGTCGCTCAGAGCTTGAGAAAGGAAAGGAGAGGGGGAAGTGACGTCAATCGTAAGAGCGGAGGAGGAAGCGATTCCCACCCACCCGCCCTGGAGTTGCTTGGAAAGGGAGTAAAGGACAAGTCAGGATGACCGGCAGTGTTGGGTCGATGGAGAAGGAGAAGATAGAGGTTACATTTATGGAACATGTTGTACCCATCCATGGGATGAGGGTGGTTTCTGGTACCCATCCATGAAAGGATGGGGGTTGTTTCTGGTACCCATCCATAAAAGGATGGGGGTTGTTTCTGGTACCCATCCATAAAAGGATGGGGGTTGTTTCTGGTACCCATCCATAAAAGGATGGGGGTTGTTTCTGGTACCCATCCATGAAAGGATGGGAGTTGTTTCTGGTACCCATCCATGAAAGGATGGGAGTTGTTTTTGGTACCCATCCATAGAAGGATGGGAGTTGCGTCTGGTACCCATCCATGAAAAGGATGGGGGTTGTTGTTGGTACCCATCCATGAAAAGGATGGGGGTTGTTTATGGTACTTTCAGGTTACGAGGGGGTAACCTGGAAGGGTTAAAAAGGGTAGGTCACTGCGAAGGTTGGGTACTGCCTCCGAGTCAGGGGTTTCCGACTGGAGGCCTAAAGTTAAAAGAGGTTGTTCGCAGTGACCAATCTATGTTGTTTCCCGCTATGACATTAAAAAGTATATATTGAAGTTTAATGGTTATTTATGAAGATGTTATTTAATTTATGTTATAATTGGTTAATAAATAGGCCGTCAAGGCCATTTACTCCAAAACCTTGTCAAGTCATTTGTGAAGGGTTTGGAGGGGAGGGGAAGTTGTTGGGGAAAAAAAGGTATCAGGAGACTGGGCTTAAGTCCTACATATGTCATGCTGTGTTCGGGTGTTGGGAAGAAACCACAGGCCAGGGCACCATTTGCCTGCCTTCTCAGGGAATTTGTTTGGGCGTTGTTTGTTTCCTTATATATCACTTTGTATTGTAGTGTACTTAACCTTTAAATGTTTTGTAGGACCCTTTATAGGGTGGTCCCTCCTGATTCTCACCCTGGGAGTGCTGCTGTCATTTAGCATTCCTGGACTTGGCATATATAAGGAAGGGTGGAAGGAGTTTGGGTGGTTGTTGGCACAGTGGAGGTGCAGCTGGAGGTGGAATTCTTCCTTGAAAGCAAGAGTACATGACCAAAAGGTGACTTTATCTTCTTTTCTGGGAAATGGGGCTGCCACAGCATGCAGCTGAGACAAAGGAAGTGACTGGTTCTCATATGAATTGAGTGTGGGCACTAGGATCGTCTGTTGCAGCACTTTCAAACCTTGAAGTTGGGGGCCGAAGATGAGTTAGGACCTATATCCATTCTACCCATTTGCGGCAACCTGTCTTGAATGGGCTGGACTGAGACCTGAAAGGTTGACCTCTGCTATCCCTTGTTGTTGGCCGAGTTGACTAGCAAGGATAGAACATTAAGTGTGTCTCTGGAAGCTGGGACTGAGAAACAAAATGTGACCCCCCTTACCGAGGGAACACAAGCAGGTGTGGCTGGTTTGGAAGGGTTCAGGCTCCCAGTGTCTAAAGGTGACTGCTGAGTCTAATGTATCATGGTATGTTTCCAACACTATGGTAAGGGAAGACAAGGGAAGACCTGGCCAGTCGGTTTGGAAAGTACCCCTACATTGGTAGAGCCTCTATGGTTTGGGTAACCTAAAACTATTTCACTTTTTGCTAGATACAGGAAAATAAAAACCACCCACCTGGTTCTTTTGTCTCTTGGGGATCATGAGATATCTGATCCTGAATCATCAATTCATTTTTTTTACTATTATGGGGAATACAGCAAAGAAGTAAGTGGGAACATCCAAAGGCGGGCAGGAAAAGAAACTGCAACCATGTCAGAGAAGTTTTGGGGCTTCCCCAAGAGTTAAAAAAAATCCTGTTGATAAGTCAACCCACCACTACCTTCACTTGTTACTGAAATGTCACCTTTGGGTGGAATGCCCTTTTCAAGGCCAACTGGAAAAAAAAACTAAAATGTATCCTTACTCTGGCTCCAATAGAACATTTGTTTGACATTTTTAGATATTTGCACACAATGTCTTAATTGTTTTAATAGCCATTGATTGGGTTGTTGGCCTTTGCTGATGCTAGGCATAGGCCACCTGTAGGTGGAGTGCAGTGTGGTGTGGCAGCAATAAGACACACAGTTTGGTGAAAGAACTTGTACTAAAATAATGCAAAAGACAGTTCCCAATAAACCCAGAAGGAGGGCAGCCCAGCCAGGAAGACTCACAGTTCCAAGAAGCGTGTAGAGTGCAGGATGCAGCCTAACTGATAGCGCCTGTTGAGAGTGGTGGAAAGTAGCCTGGCCATTCTGTGCCCAAACACCCTACGCTTTCCCTCCTCATCAGGAACCTTTCCCTGCTGCTAGTTCTGTCCTTACCAGGCAGGGTACCTGTCCATACTCTATTATTTCACAAAATGCATGCAAACCTGAGAGCCAGGGCCTTAAAAAGGCTCTGCCTGACCCAAGATGGCAGCTGGAGTCACATGGGGCAGCAGCATCCAATGGAATAGCTCCCCCAGTGACCCAGGAAACCATAGAGGCACCATGTTCCTCCTGACTTCCTCACCAACTGCAGCGCTGCTTTGGAAGAGCACCACCAGCAGTGGAGAAAGTACACTGCACCTGCCTACATGCCCTATGCCCTCTACGATAACATTGTTGACTCTGGTGGGACTCAAATCCCTAGGCCCCTTTCACTCGGGCGTTCCGTATGTCCATTTTTCATCTATCCATTGACGGATGAAAAACGGACATACATATATCTCTATGGCAGTGGTTCTCAACCTGGGGGTCGAGACCCCCTCGGGGGTCAAATGATGATTTGCCAGGGGTCACCGAATCCTGG
Organism: Lithobates septentrionalis; assembly: GCA_037952835.1. NCBI lineage: Eukaryota > Metazoa > Chordata > Amphibia > Anura > Ranidae > Lithobates > Lithobates septentrionalis. Next base: position 777,929 of record JBBDGP010002203.1, read on the forward strand.
GCTGTTCTGATGCCCGCATCCCTCTCCCAGCCTTTTTGCGGCTGCCCAGCAGGGCTGTCCCTGGAGCCCGTGGCTGCCCACTCAGCCTCTTTGCATCCACCTATTCATTTCACGCATGGCTGGGGGGCAGAGACTAGAAGTCAGCTGACTGGTGAGGAATGTGAAGTGGGAGGAGCTGGAGGAGACCCTATCTCCTGTTTTCGGCATTGGTGTCACTGCTACGAGACACCACAAAGTCAGAGACACAGTGAGTAACACTACCTGTGATTATAGTTGCCATTAAAAGTCCCCACTACAGATCCTCAGATGACCTTGATCAAGAGCACCTAAGTTGGCTGATGAGAACTCCCCCCAGCACTGCCACTGATCCCATTCCCCCCACCCCTCCACCAAGGAGTAAGAGAAGGAATAAAAATAGAGAATACATGGAAAGGAGAGGAAAAGAGGGCAGGGGGGGGGGGGGGTTGGGACAAAGAAAAAGGGAGAGAAAGAATAAGAGAAAGAACAAATAAGAAGGCTAGATAGAGGGATGGGGAAAAAAAACAAGAAATTAGGATAAAGAGAGACATAAAAGGGAAATAAAGAAGAACAAAGAGAGAGGGGTTCATCCCAAAATGTACCATAAGGGGTTTTAATACTGGACGAGTGGAAAGGACTCAGGGAGCGCTAAATGTCCTTGAGGCAGTGGCGCAAATTACTTGCCTTGGGTGCTGACAACCCATGCTACGAAAATAATTTTACTGTTAGGGGTCCCCACAACTTGGGAAATTTTACCAAGGGGTCACAACACTAGAAAGGTTGAGAACCACTGCTCTATGGGATAGCGGACATTAGCGGAAGATCATCCGCTGACACCTGCTAACATGTGTCTCCGCTAAGCTCCGTTTTTTTATGACGGAAGAAAACCCTATTTTTCGGGAAAAAAATATGTTAGCAGACGATCCGCTTACATCTGCTTTTTCCCCCTCATTAACCACACTGTATATAGCCGGTTGTCGTTATCGTCTGCTGTCTGGCAATATAGCTATGGGGCGTGGCTATCCGATGACGTCACCCGGAGAGCCCGCCCTTGACGTCACATGAATTTATAAGAGATGCCAGACTGAGACAGCGGGCGACAACACAACAGAGGAAGACAGCAACAGAACAACAGCGGCTTTTTTGTTTTTTAGTGGGTAACTGGCGGCGAGGAAGAAGACAGCAGCGGGAGAAGACGGTGGCGGGACAGACGGCGGCGGTAGAAAATGGCACCGGGAGAGACGGCGGCGGGAGAAGATGGCGGCGGGGGAGACAGCAGTGGGAGAAGATAGGGGCGGGAGAAGATGGCACCGGGAGAGACAGCAGCGGGAGGAGACGGCGGCGGGAGAGACAGCGGCGGGAGAAGATGGCGGCGGGAGAGATGGCGGCTGGAGAAGATGGCAATCGGAGAGACGGCGGTGGGAGAAGACAGCTCAGAGCTATTAATAAAGGACTTGTCAAAAAACAGCTCTTGTTTTTTTTTACTTTTCACTGCTTTTTTTTGGTGAATGGGTAGGGGTACGATGTACCCCTACCCATTCACATAACAGGGAGCCCCCTTGTTAAAGGGGGCTTCCAGATTCTGATAAGCCCCCACCCGCAGACCCAGTGGTTGTCGGGAAGAGGCCCTTGTCCCCATAAACATGGCGGCAAGGTGCCTTGTGGTGGGGGGGCACAGAGCCCCCCTGCCCAAAAGCACCCACCCCCCCATGTTGAGGGCACTGGTATGGTTCAGGAGAGGGGGGGCACTCCCTTTTATGACCTGCTGGGCTGCATGCTCATATAAGGGTCTGGTATGGATATTGGGGGGGGGGGGGCCACAAAATTTTTTCATGATTTATTTTTTGCCGGCAATTTTTTCCCCGCTGACAGCTAATGACTTTTTCATTGTTAAGAATGGGGCGGCCGGCTTCCCGGCCCCCTCCTTAGCAACCAGCTATATACAGTAAAGAGGGAAGTGATCTGCGCAAATTCCTAAGGTGATGAAATCTAAAATCCCAGTGAATACAGTAATATAGTCCAATAAAGTAAATCACAAAGTGTCCGAACAAGTGAAAGTGAAATTGCTCTTCTGAAAAGTGATATATAAATCTTCGCAAAAGCTGAATGCTCACAGAGAGCGCTTACCTCCATTAGGAGTATAAAGAGCCGTGAAAGTATCCTGTAGTGGGGGTGGATACACCGCGGTAGATCTCCAGTTGATGGCTGTACCGGGAGTTGTTTTCAGAGTACTAGTGATGTCCAGCCAAGCTCTAGTCTCCCTTCACTGATGGTCCGCTGCTCCTTCAGACCTTACAGTGACACGGTGCCGCTCGGGTTCTAACCATTAGAGGAGAAATAAAAGATAGCCTCCCATAGTGTTATATGCAAAAACAAACCAATTTATTTAAACGCCAAGTGAATCCTTACATACAGGGCTTTTTTTTTTCTCAAACAAAAGGTGCTGGAACTTAACCACGGCCCCACAAAACCCCTCCAGCTACACACACCCTGCAAATCACATCAAATAGTGGGTGTGTTCAGTCAAATTTCACGAAAACAGTAGGAGGGTCTTAAAGGGGCATTAAATACCAGGATTGCATTACATGCAGAGGGCAGAGCTGTCACTTGTAAACACAGAGACCAGACTTCTGTGTTTACAAGCGATTGTGGTGAGCAGGCACCAAAGGGTCTGAGCCAGAGGTGGTGGAACTGATTTCCACCAAGTTCCCCCTGAAAAAAAGCCCTGCTTACATAAAAGCAAAATATAGCAGATGATTGCAATGAAAGCACGATCTTTGCGTCACTTCCGGTTTGTGACAACATCTGACCACGCCCTATGCGTTACGTCTCGGCACGTGACTTCATCAGGGCAACTATATACAGTGTTTGAAGTTCACTTCAGTCGCTTTTTTTCCTTTTATGTAAAAAAACGGATGTCAGCAGACATGAAAACAGATGTAAAAATTGTCATCCGTATCCGTTTTTGATCCGTTTTTTTTACACAAAAAATGAAACGGAACTGAACTAAAAAAAAAACGGAACGCCCGTGTGAAACCAGCCTTAGAAGATGCACTCTTTTCTAGAAGTCCAGTGTGCTATCTATTGGCTTAGTGGCAGCACGATGGTTAGCGCTGCCGATTCAACCCAAGTGCGCTCTGCTTGGTTAAATCCTGCCCCTGTTGAAGACTTTGCAGTCGAAACGCGTAGGGCTGGCGTTTCAGCTTCCCACATTGCCATTTTACTCGCTTGTGATCACTTTTTATTCTGTAAGGTTTTTTATCCATTAAAACCCCTCGTTTTTGACCCACACCATGTGAAGTCTTTTTCTTCTCTTCCTCCATGGCTCCATCTTCAAATAGCTTCTCCTGACCCTTTTGTTCCGGAACTGGAGAGTGTGCGTGACAGTGGACCAATTTCCACCCAGAACAACCACCTCTTATTGGTGATCGTGACCTACGGGATACCATCCGGGTGGATATTACGGGAGGTCACCTCCTTATGCCTACTGCTATACGGCAGATACGTCCTACAGGATCCGGTAAGAGTACCCAATCTCTTTTTTGATGATATTTGTGGCGTGTTACCTGTGGTTGCCTTACATCTAAATATCTACTCACCGTCCAGTGTTCCAGCACCTTCCTCTTTGAGAAGACCACCACTAATCCCATGTTTATGGACTCTGGTCCCACATCATACCACATTTTCCCTTTAGACATTTTTGTACATATTTCTTTGTATATCTTTTACTGTGTTAATTTAACAACCATTATTTTTTCATACTTTCACAGATATACACATGTTTTATTCATGTTCCTAGTTCATACTGGGGACTTAAGCGCTGCACTTTATTATTTGTATATTAGTATTTGACTTTGTTTGTGTGTCAGCTGCTGTTTATTTAACCTGTATTCATATTTTTCACGTATTGTTTCACTTGTTTTGAGGGCTAGCGCAGCACTTTCTTTATCACTTGGTTAAATCAGACACAGGGCGACTGATGAAAACCTTAAAAACACACATCCTAGAATAAAATGTCCACATGAGTCCATATAATAGAATTTCCACAACAGCGCTTTTATTACCTGAGGTCCTCGGTTTGAATCCAAACTAGAATACTATAGACGTGAAGTTTGGATTTCTCCCACTCAAACGCCTGGAATTAGATTAGTGACGGATGGCATCGTGAATCATGATATGTCTTCTTGCTGAGTGGTCACAGTCACTTCATATCTGAGTTAGCTGGAGGGTTTAATCCAGACTTGGGAGGATCATGGCCAGGGCAGGTTGACCTGTCATGGCGTCTTTCTCCTCTTCAGATGTGAGCAATGTGACAGATTGGTAGGGCGGTGTGTACACAGCCTCGGGGTGCTCATTTAGGTCCCTCTGATGAGTTGGGACATTTAATCAGGGGAAGCCACAATGAGCAAGTGAATGCTGGGACTGAACAGAAAGCCTGGAGGGGAGGGGGGGAGGGGGAGTTTGGATCACTGTCAGCCAGGGCAGAAAGAGACACATAAAAAAAAAAAAAAAAACAGATCCGACAGGTGCCGAGCAAAGATCTCATGACTGATACAGCCTACAGCCAACATCTTTTTTACTAACCATATCCCAGTGTCAGGGCTGGGACAAGGGATTGGCAGGAGGGGCGGCTGCCCTGGGCACTGTGGTATCATGTGAACCAGGAGGGGCACCACAAGGAGATGGGGGGGGGGGATTTGTGTTGAAAGGGGACATTCGGTGGGCAGCAGGGAGTAAGTATTGTCGTAGGAGAAGAAATGGGGGGGCTAAGAATGGTGGTTTAGGGGGATTTGTGTTGGCAGGGGGGAAGATTTGTACTAGGAAGTAGAATTTGGGGGGATTTGTGCTGGGAGGGGGGATTGGAAGTGAGGGGGGAGAAGATATGTACTAGGAGGGGACATTTTACGGGTAGAGGATTTGTGCTAGGAGGGGTGAATTTTATTTTGGGGGGGCATTTGAGCCAGGGGGATTTGGGGGATGGGGAGCTAAGCTTTGTGCTGAGAGGGGGGATTTCAGCAGGGGGTGGATTTATACTGGGAGGAGGGGCAATTTATGCTTAGCAGGTAAGCATGCAGATTAATGCTCAGTGTTTTTCTGGGGGGGGGGATTTTCGCTGACACATTATGCTCATACATTGGCGGGCGCACAGTTTGGCATGCTTGCCCTGGGCTCTAGATGACCTTGTCCCAGCACTGCCCAGTGTTACTATAGCAGGCCCCGTAGAGTTGAAAAAATATTCCGGCAGCCGCACACCATTCCCGGTCATAGAATCGGCAAAAAAAAAAAAGCAGCCTCAGCTCGCTCCATCCAAGCCAAGTCCCCAACGCGTTTCGCCCCAGGGCTTAATCAAGTAGGTCAAGCCCCGTAGGCACATTTACCAGCATGCTGCCCTAACCAAGGCTGCAGTAAAGCGGACCTTCGGTAATTTTTTCAACTCTCCGTCTATTAAATCTTCTGCCCTTGTTTTAACTTTGGATAGAAAAACATATTTTTTCTGCCAGTAAATACCTTATACAGCCCACTTCCTATTTCTTGTTTGGTAAAAAGCCTAGACTTATGACATCATGCACAGCTCTCTCTCTCTCTCTCTCTCTCTCTCTCTCTCTTTCTCTCTCATGAGAGTTTGCCAGGAAAGGGGTGGCGAGTCATAAGAGGGCCAATGAGAGCTTCAGAGCTGGAGGTGTGCCTCTGTGTGTCTGTGTAAATCTAGGAAGTGAACAGGCAGCAGCTTCAGTTGGGGGGGCGGGTTGGCGCAGTTTGCCATGTTTGCCCTGGGCTCTAGATGACCTTGTCCCGACACTGCCTGGACTCGCAGCATCACTCTTTTCCTCCAATCAGCAGTCTCTATTGTTGAGATCCACAAAACGGTGCATGTAATAAAACGTAAATGCTGCTGTGCAGATATTTGCAGGAGGCCAGTACTAGAAAAGGTATTGAATACGTGCCACCTGTGCTGGAGTTGCCGGGACAGTCCCGCATCTCAGATGAAGCTGTGTCCAGGGCTGTGTCCTGGACCCACAGCATTACCCTTATTTTTGTCACCACGCAGTTTTCTTCCAATCATCAGTCTCCATTTTTGAGATGCACAGCACAGTGTATGCAATAAAATTTGAATGCTGCTGTGCAGATATTTGCAGGAGGCCAGTACTAGATACGTTATTGCATGTGCCAACTGTCCCGGATTTGTCGGGATAGTCCCACATGTCAGATGAAGCTGTGTTCGGGGCCGTGTCCTGGGCTCAAAGCATCACGCTTATTTTCATCGCTAGGCATGAACAGTAACTTAAAAAGGGGTGCTGAGAAAACCCCCCCACCAAGTGTGTGCACTTATCACATATTTACTGTAGGAGTGGGAACAAGTCAGAAAGTGGCATAACCACTTGGAAAGTGGGTGTGCCAGGTGGGTACTGTGGGTAAGGGGTGATGGTGTCCCAAATGCTGGGGCTAATATGTTAGCAAGCATAGTATTGGTACTAATAAATATATAATTGTATTCAATGGGGTCCACTAAATTTTTTACTTTATTAGTTTATTATTTACTTTTTTGGGGTGTTTTTGTGTATATATTCCATTGGTGCCCAAAATTTTGGGGGGTTTTTTTTAGCAAATTTTTAAACTCTTAGCTCGGCCAGTCCCTGACTGCTGGTACAGTGATTTTATTTACAAATATTTGGCATAATTATGTGTAAAAAAACGGTTCCTATCGTTAAATATTTTTGCAAGGGACACTACTGCTAGTTGTGTTAGTTTAAGAATATTTTTGGCTTCCCAGTTTCCATAGGAACTAGTGATACAATGTAACGGCTCTTAGTAACCAGATAAAGGGAACGATGTGCTGACTGCATCATTATATAACTATTAACACCTAAGTGTTCTGCTGGGAAATGTGGCCTTATCTCAGATTGTACCTCTCACTTCATCAATATGTTCTATCTATAAATAGCCCTTATACTGTCATTTTGCAGCAGCTGAAAGAAAGAAAAAATGTTTTTTTTGTGGTGGGGAGGAGCTGGTTGAAAACAAATTGTGAACTAATTATGTCTGCTTAAATTTAAATTCCTAACTGCCTAGAAGTTATTGATACTCCCCTCCCCAAAGGGTGTTCCTGGCAACCGCTATATGCCCCCTGATCCTTCTATATAATATAAAATATACCATTATAACCCTCATAATGGACACAACAGATGTGCAGAACCAGGAAGTCAACGCAGGGATGGTGGGAACCCAAAGTCTCCCGGGTCTGTACACCTGCTGTGCCCATTATGAGGAGTTAATTTTGTTTATTGAAAAATCTTACAAACAACAACTTATATACAATAAAACCATAATAAATAAATAAAACATATTTACAAAATAATTGAATATGATTATACAAAACAAGAACATAATAAACGGTGCAAACCAGATTGCGCACAACACAATCCCTACGGGAGAGCCAGACTAAGGAACGTCACCGTCACCATGCATGTAACCTTTTATCAAAAATATATTTGATCTTGAAAATCTAGGGGAGTGAAACAAGAATACAAAGAAAAGCCGCACACCCCGAGATCAACAGGTAGCAGCTACAGAGTCCTGATGTTCCTCCACGCCCTTATCCAGGCCTCCTGCTGCCACCTGCCTTTCTCAAGACCCTGAATCTTCCCAACCTCACCCAGAATGTCCTGCACCACCACTCAGACAGGGAGGATTTTACTCCGTAAGGATACCTGACACCGTGCACTCCACGTGAAATAATGGACTACTAAACTAACTAAAAAAAGTGTTTCCAAATCATAATCCCGATGAGTCTGGAATGCCCCATACACCCACTCTGCATAACTCATATGGGGGAGGAAGGGTATACTCAGAGCCCTCCCAACCCTCTTGTACACCTCTATATTAAAAGGGCATTGAAGTAGAAAGTGATACATGGACTCCACCACTCCTCCACACTCCACTCTCGGGCAGCCCCGATCACTCATCTTAAGAAACTTCAAGTTGCCCTTTACATATAATTTTCCATGAAAGGCAAGCCAAGCCTGATCCCTAAACTTCATTGGGATTCTCTCTAAATTAATCAAGCGCAAACCCACCCCCAAAACCAGGCTTGGGCAATCCCTCAAGTTCAGTGGCTCGCAAAAAACAGAGCTCATGATCCGCTTCTCAAGAAGTTTCCTTGGAAGAGATCTGACTTCTCCTGCTGTTACAGGCTTTTCACTGGCCCACCATTTTTCCAGTCTCGCAGAAAGGGCCTAAACCAGGACTGGAAAATACCAACCCACCCAGGCGGTCTCTCTGCCAACATGTTACCAAGATTATACTTCACAAACATCAGAGAGAAAAAGATTACAGGGTTGACCATCCCTAGACCACCCTCCCGCCTAGGAAGGTAAGTCACATTCCTTTTGACAAGGTTTATTCTGTTCCCCCATAACAGCTGGAAGAAATAACTATAGATCCTGGTATAGAGAGAAACTGGCAAAACGCAAACAAAACTGATATACAGAAAAATCGGAATCAGGTATGTATTGATCAGATCAACCTTTTCCCTCAAGGAAAGCCGCCAACCTTTCCAGCTGGCCACCTTGGCATCGGCATTCCCCAGCCGGTTCACCCAATTTGCATGACCATAGTCACCTGGGCCGAAATCAATGCCTAGAACTCAAATTTTTTGTTGGGGCTCCGGGAAGTCATCCAGGAGAACAAAGCTCTCACCTTCCATGCCCATCCAGGAAGCTTCACACTTGTCCTGGTTGACCTTTGAACCTGATGCCTCTGCATACTGCCTTATCACTGAGACCACCTCCTGTGCCTCCGCTGTGCCAGAGACAAAAACAGAAACATAATCAGCATAGGACACAACCCTCAAAGGAGGCTCACCAGCGATGCCCAAAGGTACCCCACACAATGGTCCACTCTCTAGCCTTCTAATGAAGGGGTCGATTGCAAAAACATATAGCAGAGGACTCAATGGACACCCCTAACGCACACACGAGCCGACCACAAAGGGCTGCCCGACCCAACCAGTAACCAGAGCAAAGCTTTCAGCCCCTTTGTACAAAATCTTGAGCCAATCAATGAAACCCCCCTCCAGGCCATATTTGTTAGAAAGGAGCCACAAGTACTCATGATCAACCCGATCAAAGACCTTAGCCTGATCCAATGTCAGCAAAAATTTACCCCAACCAGCAGCCCTACAACGCTCCAAAGCCTCCCGGACAGCTAACACCGCTGAGAAATTGCTTCTACCTTGGACCGAACAGTGCTGGTGGCGGGATAACAAACTGCCTGCAACTGGTGATAATCGCCAGAAGAAAACCTTTGCCAGTATTTTTCTATCGACATTAAGAAGGCTAATGGGGCGCCAATTCCCACTCATCGAAGGATCTTTACCCTTTGACAGAAGGATCACTGCAGATTGCCTCATGGAGGGAGGGAGAGAACCCTCATTCAAACAGCCATTGAAAACCTCTGCAAGGTAGAGAGCCAGGATCGTCTTAAAACATTTATAAAATTCGGCTGTCAAACCATCTGGCCCTGGCGTTTTCTTGATGGCTAGTTTATCAATGCCTGGATTACCTCATCTGCAGTGATTTCAACTGTCAAATTCATCAAAGGAACATTATTTTCCAGTCTTGGTGTAGAGCCAAAAAAAGCCAACATCCTTGTCCGATCAAGGTTCCTTCCTCCCAGGAGATCGGCATAGTATGACCTGACAACCTCCAGGATCCCTGACCTAGACTTCGTCAGAGAGCCCGTACTGTCCCTGAACCATTGACCGTCTTAACTGCTACGCTCTGTTTACAGTTCTGGTGAGAGTCAGGCAAATGGTATTTCCCGTAATCCCTCTCCAGATCCAAAAAGGCATGCCGGTCATATTGATGTCTCCTAAGGAGGAGCTTCACCTCAGAGATCGCACCAGACTCTCCTCCATTCGAAACAAGGCGGTCAAGTTTCCTCCGCAAACGCTGGTAGGTGATATACTTATCTTGCTGCTTCTTTCTGCCTTGAAAAGCCCAACAGTCCGCTGTTTAACAAGCTCCCACCATTCTGAATTGCTGTTGCAAAAGTCTAGGATCGTTACCTGTGCTTGAAAAAAATCCTCAAAGGATTGTCTTACTCTCTCGTCTTCCAGGAGGGACTAATTCAATCTCCAGATACCCCTCCCCCTAGGTGGCATGTCTGGGGCATTCAGAGTCACAGATAGAATACAGTGATCAGAAAATTCTACTGCCCGAAAAAAAGCTCCCTTAAAAAAAAAAACCTATCTATCCTACTCTGACTACTACCTCGCTGAAAAGTGAACCCTGTGCTGTCTGGGCAGCGCTTAATGTGCGCATCTACCAGACCTGCTTCCCTAACTATCGCATTAAGAAAAAGGGTGTCTTAGCCCAGCTTATCTCTGAAACCTCTCCTGTCTTTAGACCTAGTAATGGTGTTGAAATCACCTCCAAAAGTAACCTGCTGGTCTTTAAAAAGAAAAGGCTTAATCTTTGTAAAGAGGCATTTCCTGTCCCACTTCGTCTGGGGACCATAGATGTTAATCAGGCGCAGGTCCTGCCCCTTCACAGAGACGTCTAAGACCGTGCATCTCCCACTCCCACTCTGAACGAGTCCCACTTATCATCATCAGACAGGACCTTAAACTTATTTTCCAAAGGCAAAACTTTAGGATTTAAGGTAACTTTACTCCTTTTTTTCCTTCTTTTGCCCCTCCTCCTATCCTCCAACCACTCCATATCATCCTTAGACAAACCAGACTCAACAGCCTCCCCACACATATCCTCCCCTTCACAACCCTCCCCCCCACTCCTCCTTCCCTTATCTACCACCAGGCCAGCCTCTCCACCATTTTCCCCACTCCTCTGCACCCCACGATCGTCAATAGAAACCCTGCAGCGTCGTGGGAGGGGGATTGGAACCACACCTGATGCACCTGCCTCAGCACCTCTTGCTGCCTCTGCAATTTTAGAAGACACAGACACAGAAGGCTTGGACACTTTTTCGGCAACTGATACCTTACCTACAGAAGACATGGGCACACTAGGTAAACGCACAGACTGGGGAGACACAGACATACTGGGTATTGGCACAGACTGGGCCACCACAGACTGGGGAGACACAGACACATTAGGTATTGATACAGACTGAGGCACCACAGACTGGAGAGACACATTAGATATTGGCGCATACTCAGATGGACTCACAGGCACTCCAGCTGCTGAGCTCTGAGCATCCTCCATGTCCAGGCGGAAGAACTCTCTCATGAGCTCAGGCTTGTTGTGCATTGCCTCAGGACACTGACTGTAAGGATGTCCCACTGCATTGCACAGATTGCACCTGATAATATTACAGTCATTTCCCAGATGTCCTATACCCTGACACACAGAGCACTTTATCACTGGACAGGAGGATGCAAGATGCCCTTTATCATCACACTTATTGCAGAGCTTTGGCTGGCCTGGATAGAAGATGGTCAGCCTGTCCCTCCCCAGGAAAGCTAAGGATGGCAAATGCTGGACAACATTGTCAACGACCTTTAATTTTAGCCACACAGACCATCCTCCCGTCCATATTCCCCGATCATCCAAAATCTTTTTCAGGGGGCTCAGGACGTCTCCATACCTCCTCAACCATACAGTTAAATTCCCTTGCGGTATGGATTCATTACGGACAAGAATTGTCACCATTCTAATGAGGGGCTGGCATGAAACAAGCTTGGGGATGAGCCCTTTCCAGTCCGGCAGGCCCCTACACACGTGTTCATACTTCTCCCAAAATATGGACAAATCATACTCATAGGAACCTGCCGGACTGATCAGGGCGAAGATATCTGTGGGTGTAAACCCCATCTGCAAGATTTTATCCACCACTGTCCTCCTATGTGGGGGGATTCTACCACCCTCCCATTTTAACTGGACATTTCTCCTTTTAAACAAGGAGGAAGATAAACCATTTTCATGCTCCTTCCCTGCTTGCTGCCCCTTCCCAGAACTTGTGGCAGCAACAACAGCATAAGTTTTTCTTACACCAGCAGCATTGCAGTCTTGTCCTTAGACACATTCAAACCTGCTGGCAGAGAGTCTGAATCAGCTGTGATAGCAGTCTTCTGATTAGCAGAGGCAGGACCCGCCCCCTCCCCCTGCTCTGAACACACAGCTGCAATCCTGTGCACTGCAGACTCCTGGAGAGTTGTGGTACTACTGCACCCAGCATCTCCTCCACCATTCACAGGAACAGCCGCTGTGCCTGGTCCAGGCAAAGTCTCTATATTGTCCATGGACCTCTCTGCAGACTGAAGCTGACAGTTATTAGCAGGTGTTATTGCATTCTGTGTATTGTCTATGGGTCTGGGCTGACTGCCTGTAGCACTACAACCCTCAGCAAGCACATTGTCATTAAAGTTCACACCATCCTGAACACACACTGTACCTGCACCTGCTCTCTCCACAGGTCTTTCTTCCACAGGGCTAGGAACAGTGTCCATCTTCTCCTCGTAATCCTGGCAAGCCACATCCAGAGGTGATTCAAGCTTATTGATAAAATCCAGCATGCCAGAACCTTCAACCTCCTGCTCAGATGTTCCACATTGCTGGGGAGTGAAGGGGACAGAGGCCTCCACCATTGAGGGCTCAGCAGATGTCTGAGGTGTTGAAGAGCTGGGCTCATCCTCCGGGCCCACTTTCTCACTCTCTGCTGTCTGTAGCTGCATCTCCTCACTGGTCTCCTCACCCTCCATGCAGGAAGCGGCTCCTCTTCCTATTTGGCTGAATCTTTCTTCATTCTTATATTTTTCTTTAAAAGCTCCACTATTCTCCTTCAGAGAACTCACCAGTTCTTTCTGTTTCCGCAGAGCTTGTTTCAGGTCTTTCAACTCAGGCCTCAGAGCCGGTCTTTTCTTGCTGAACACTTTGGCACAAATCTGTTTTTCCTTTTTAAAGTCAATTTCTCCTCTTCCTTCTCAATTCACTTCAGTGTTTCAACAACCTTCCGTCCAAAAGCATACAGGGACTCATCTTTCCTTGGGCCAGGCCCAGAATCTTCCACAGGCTGAGGCCTATCCATGGGGCCTCCACCAGGGTCCTCCCCAGGATCCAGCATCACTCCTGGGGCAGAGGAGCTACTCTAGCCCCTGGTCTCTGGAAGCACAGGAGCAACGGAACCAGCAACCTCACACCTCGCTGTCAAGGAGCGGAATGGCAGTTTCCCACCATCCCTGTGCTGAGTTCCTGGGTCTGTACACCTGCTGTGCCCATTATGAAGGGTTTCCACCATCCCTTGTGCTAAATTCCTGGGTCTTCATATGGATGGTGAAACTTTTCATGTTGAACCCAGGAATTCAGTGTGGGGATGGTGAGAACCCCTGAAAATGGGCACAGCAGGTGTACAAACCTGGGAACTCAGCACAGGGATGGTGGGAACCCCTCATAATGGGCACAGAAGGTGTACAGACTTGAAAACTCAGCACAGGGATGGTGAGAACCCCTCATAATGGCCACAGAAGGTGTACAGACCCGGGAACTCAGCACAGGAATGGTGGGAACCCCTCATAATGGCCACAGAAGGTGTACAGACCCGGGTATAAAGCACAGGGATGATGGGAACCCCTCAAAATGGGCACAGAAGGTGTACAGACCAGGGTATAAAGCACAGGGATGATGGGAACCCCTCATAATGGGCACAGCGGGTATACAGATCCAGGAACTCAGCACAGGGATGGTGGAAACCCCTCATAATGGCCACAGAAGGTGTACAGACCCGGGAACTCAGCACAGGGATGGTGGGAACCTCTCATAATGGGCACAGTAGGTGTGCAGACCCGGGAATTCAGCACAGGGATGGTGGGAACCCCTCATAATGGGCACAGTAGGTGTACAGACCCGGGTATAAAGCACAGGGATGATGGAAACCCCTCAAAATGGGCACAGAAGGTGTACAGACCAGGGTATAAAGCACAGGGATGATGGGAACCCCTCATAATGGGCACAGCGGGTATACAGACCCAGGAACTCAGCACAGGGATGGTGGGAACCCCTCATAATGGCCACAGAAGGTGTACAGACCCGGGAACTCAGCACAGGGATGGTGGGAACCCCTCATAATGGGCACAGCAGGTGTACAGACCCAGGAACTCAGCACAGGGATGGTGGGAACCCCTCATAATGGGCACAGCAGGTAAAATAATAAAGAGATAGCGGAAACTGTCTCTCCAGCATACATTAAACATGAATATTACATTTTAGGTGAACTGATACTTTAAAAAATCCTATGCCTATACCCCTTTATTTTGTACTCGTCCTAGTCCATGTGTTCGCTCAGTAGGCAGCAGATTGCTCGGCACGGTTGACTCCCTCCCGCTGCAGTTAGTGGAAACCACGCAGGTTTTTCAATGTTATTCAGAGCAGAATTTCCAGGACAGTGCCGACCAAAAACCTAAACACTCATTAAAAAGTTTACTTTGCATTACAGATGATTGCTGATGTTAATGAGAAGATTATTCCCATTTTCACGGAGAGTGGATCTGACAGGCCCGCCCGAGTCCCCAGAGTCTTCGGGAAAGTTCTCTGATCACGTTGTGTTTGTCAGTCGAAAAATCCGCCCTGTTTTCTGCCTAATTATTTCACCTTGTGATGAGAATTCTCTCCTTTGATGTCTTTATTAACCAAATACATTGTGAGAAGTCGTCCAAAAATGTGGGTAATAGAACAGCTGGAACATGAGACTTCCTTCCCCGAAACAGCTACAAAGTCAGGACTTTTCTAGTACTTCCATTTAATTAGGCAGCAAAATTGACAAGAAAATCTTACAACATTCACCACAGACAGAATAAACACAAACGGCAAAATAATGTTAGAGGAAAAAATAATTCTCTAAAAGAGTACAATGTTGGGGGTACAATGTTGGGGGTGCTTTTTTCAGACAACTGAAAAATGGTACATTTCTAGAGGGGTCACCAGCAGGAGGAAGGAGGTCCTGATTCCTCTATATAGATCTTTATATCACTAGAGGGGTCACCAGCAGGAGGAAGGAGGTCCTGATTCCTCTATATAGATCTTTATATCACTAGAGGGATCACCAGCAGGCAAAGGAGGTCCTGATTCCTCTATATCCCTACAGGGGTCACCAGCACGAGGAAGGAGGTTCTGCTTTCTCTGTATAGATCTTTATATCCCTAGAGAGGTCACCAGCAGGAGGAAGGAGGTCCTGATTCCTCTATATAGATCTTTATATTACTAGAGGGATCACCAGAAGGAGGAAGGAGGTCCTGATTCCTCTATATAGATCTTTATATCACTAGAGGGATCACCAGCAGGAGGAAGGCGGTCCTGATTCCTCTATATAGATCTCTATATCCCTAGAGGGGTCACCAGCACGAAGAAGGAGGTTCTGCTTTCTCTGTATAGATCTTTATATCCCTAGAGGGATCACCAGCAGGAGGAAGGAGGTCCCAATTCCTCTATATAGATCTTTATATCCCTAGAGGGATCACCAGCAGGAGGAAGGAGGTCCCAATTCCTCTATATAGATCTTTATATCACTAGAGGGGTCACCAGCAGGAGGAAGGAGGTCCTGATTCCTCTATATAGATCTTTATATCACTAGAGGGGTCACCAGCAAGAGGAAGGCGGTCCTGATTACTAGGGTTGCACCGATACCGATACTAGTATCGGTATCGGCTCCAATACCGAGTACTTGTGCTCGGGCAAATGCTTCCAATGCTTCACCCGATACCTTGCATCCCGGAAGTCAGCGGGTGGGAGAAGGCGGAGCGCGGGTCCTGGCACAGTGAGAGTCCTTGCAGTGCAGCGGAGGAAGGTAAGCCTGTGGGCAGGGGTTTGGTTCGCAGCCGCAGCCGTGTGCATCCGTCAGCATCGGTGACCGGGCCGTCAGAATCGTTAACGGAAGTGACGGCCCCAGTCTCCGTCAGAGGCTGCACACGGCAACGCCCATCTTGGTACACCCTGAACTCAGCCTCAGTAGCCTGCAGTCACGAGGCGGCAGCGGACATCTTGTTACACCCAGCCCATATTAGTTCACTAATTATATGGTCTGGGTGTAACAAGGTGTCCGCTGCTGCATTCTGACTAGGCTTACTGGGGCCGAGCGCAGGGTGTATCAAGATGGGCTCTTGTACACTCAGTCATCACATATCGTCAATTTTATTTTATCATGCCAGGCTGCCGGCAATTAATGCTGCATTATTTTCAGTGCCACTGCCTAGTGCCTACCAAACAGTGCCACCTATCATTGCCCATAAGTGCCACTTATTAGTGCCCATAAGTGCCAACTATCAGTGCTGCAAATCAGTGCCACATAGCAGTGCCACCTATCATTGCCCATAAGTGCCACCTATTAGTGCCCATAAGTGCCACCTATCAGTGCTGCAAATCAGTGCCACATACCAGTGCCACCTATCAGTGCCCATAAGTGCCAGCCATCAGTGCCGCATATCAGTGCCCATCAGTAAGTGCCAGCCATCAGTGCCACATATCAGTGCCCATCAGTAAGTGCCAGCCATCAGTGCCGCATATCAGTGCCCATCAGTCAGTGCCACCTATCAGTGCCCAAATCAGTAAGATATTGTTAGTCTGTATTGTGCTTTGAAAACTGTCACTTGACATTTAAAAAAAGTATCGGTAATCGGTATCGGCGAGTACTTGAAAAAAGTATCGGTACTCGTACTCGGTCTTCAAAAAGTGGTATCGGTGCATCCCTACTGATAACATATAAACCAACAACACAACAAACTAACAAATAATAATAGTAATAATAAAAAAGGTAAGACTCGATGGGAAGTGTGATCTGTGTCTGCTGTCACTATTCTGTGTTTTTCTGTTTCTAAATCAGAATTTTTTATCAACCCGACTACAAGAAAATAAAGAAACACTTTGCAATTTCAGATTTTTTTTTTTTTTTTTTAGCCCCAAGTATAATAAATAGGTAAAATGACATACAACACTTTCATAAAGCCACTTTAACATCAACCATCACCCCCAACAAAGACCCTCAACAGATCCAACCCAAATCAGAGACGGACATTTTACTCCAGACAGGTATAAAAAAAAACAAAACACAAAATAATGCAGCTCTGTATTCATAGATACATCATATCATAAATATATTTTCTTTTTAATGCAAGCAGTGTAAGAAGCTGAATGTGAACTGGTGTCTGTTTTTTTTGGAGGGGAAAGGGAGAAGCAGCACAAGTAGCCAGTCAGATGTGCTTCATTACAAAGAAGCATGCTGGTAGGAGGAGAGAGCAGAGTGACAGAAAGATAAGCTCTCCAGTCTGTTGCTTTTCTTCTTACTGTCCAATAACAAGGTGTGGGTGGGTAAGGAGACCTTTTAAAGTAAACCCTCGTTTTTTGTTTATTTTTAAAACATGTCATACTTACCTCCACTGTGCAGTTCGTTTTGCACACAGTGGCCCCCCGATCCTCCTGTTCTGGGGCCCTCCCCATAAAGACATGGATGAGCGAGTTTGGGGTGGAGGAACTTGACTGACCTGCACAGTGCCTGACCTCACAAATGCACTTCTGGAAGAATGGTCAAACACTCCCATAGACACACTCCTAAACCTTGTGGACGGCCTTCCCAGAAGAGTTGAAGCTGTTATATCTGTAAAGGGCGGAGCCAACTCAATATTGAACCCTACGGACTAAGACTGGGATGTCATTAAAGTTCATGTGCGTGTAAAGGCAGGCGTCCCAATACTTTTGACAATATAGTGTATGGTTAGTGGTTTGCCCAGAGTTTAGCTTTAGGCAGGGACATGGTGTGAGTTGAGGAAGAAGGTCGGGATGTGGACGATGTCTCTGCTCCGGGTATCAGAGAGACAGCTGGCCTCAGGAAATCCTCCAATCTAATGGCGATCATTTACTAGGCACGAGGCACCTCCGCCAATACAGGAATGTATTTAATGGGCTGAATATTGATTCATCTTACAGCTGATGCAGAACACAGACTGATTGCATGTAAAGATGATGTCACTGATTGTCAGCGGTCTAATGCACTATAAAGAGCCAGTCTTAGTCTGGCCATACATGATACAATTTTCTTGTCCAATTTTCCTTTAGATTTACCAAAACCGTATAATATGAGGGCAAACCTGAACACTTTCAATTTGTGTGCAATCAGGCCGGTACTACGTAGTTGAAAGTAAATCTAAAGTAAATTGAATAAGAGAATTTGTATAATGTATGGCCAGCTTAACCAAAGGTGATATTTAATTTATGGGTGGATTCCTGAGCCCCGCATCACCCGCCACCCAGGAGGAAAGAACAAACTTTACGTACGGCAAACCACCAAAGTCCTAAGACTCCCTGGGTCTCAGGAACTGCTTCCTGATTGGCCCGGGGGGAGAATCGGGCAGACAATAGCGAATATTAATTCGCTATTGTCACACAAGTGGGTGGTCTCGGGGGACCCATTGAAATCAATGCATCCGGCGCCCCACATGTAGATTAGGGGGCCGGACGCATGGATGGGGGGTGGCGGCGCCTGTGCACCCAGTATGGAGGGGCCACCACTGTGGCTGTGTCTTAGTGTTCTGTGTGCTCTCTGCTCTGCTTTCTCCCCCTGCCCAACCAAATGATCTGCTTTGCAGTCATTGGTTGCTAGGACCGCCGGTGTCCTAGCAACCAATGATGCTTTAGCACAGCACACATGGGATTTTCCGCTCCTCCTCCACGCTCCGCCCCCTAACTCTGGCCGGCCCCCGCACACTCACTTGCTTGCAGTTGCAGCGGCAGCAGAGTCCCTTCCACCAGTAAGGCATAAGACAATCCTATAGAAGGGGCAAGGGGTGCTGTTATAATGGGGGTCTCTAAAGAAGGTTGAGGGGCACTAATATAAGGACGCTGTGACCTAATAGGTTCGCTAATGGGGATGCTAACTGCCGATCTAATGCTGAACAACCATTAGATCAACAGTACGAACCCCCATTAGAGACCCCCAACATATCAGAGTTCTCTTATATCAGCAACACCCCTTAGAGACCAACGGTTGATCTCTAAGAGGGGATTTGCTGATATACAGTGGGGGAAAATAATGATTTGATCCCCTTCAGATTGTGTAAATGTGCACACTTACAAAGAAATGAAGGGTCAATAGTTGCGGGAAGTGGTTCAGTTATCCTGACTGGGCGTCATATGACGTCCAACAGGATAACGTGCCGGCACGCGCCCATGGGGGCGTGCATCGCGTTGATCGTGAGTGCAGCGCGTCAGTCTGACATCCCGCATCTCCGATTGTGGTAAGAAGCCTCTGACAGAGGCTTCTTACCACGTGATCAACTGTCACCAATCACAGCTGATTATCGCGTGAACCAGGACGTGCTGGTAAACGGCATTCCTCGGTTCGCGCTGACAGGGAGAGCCGATCGGTGGTTCTCCCTGTCAGAGGGGGGGGGGGGGGGTTTGTGCTGATAATCAGCACATTGATTATCAGCACAGGCCCATCAGATGTGCTACCACGGCTGCCAGTCAGTACTCATAAGTTGCCAGTCAGTGCCCCATAAAAAAACAGATGACAGTGCCCAGATCAGTGCCAATTAGTGCCCACCACAGTGTCAGTTAGTGCCCATTACAGTGCCAATCAGTGCCCATCAGTAAAACCTGTCAGTACCTCATCATCAGTGCTGACCATCAGTGCCAACTGTCAGTGCCCATCACAGCCACCAGTCAGTGCCCATCACAGCCGCCAGTCAGTGCCCATCACAGCCGCCTGTCAGTGCCCATCAGTGCCACCTATCAGTGCTGCCTATTGGTGCCCATCAGTCCTGCATATCATTTCCTCCTCATCAGTGCCCATCAGTGCCACCTTATCAGTGCCAACCCATCAGTGCCGCCTCATCAGTGCCCATCAGTGACGCCTCATCAGTGCCCGAAATTTTATAACTGAAACGAAGAAAAACTTTTTTTTTTTCCAAAATTTTGGTCTTTTTTAGTTTGTTTAACAAGAAATAAAAACCGCAGAGGTGATCATAAATTAAAAAAAGAAAGCTCTGTTTGTGGTAACAAAATGATACAAATTTTGTTTGGGTACAGTGTAGCATGACCGCGCAACTGTCATTCAAAGTGCGGCAGCGCTGAAAGCTGAAAATTGTCCTGGGCGGGAAGGGGCGAAAGTGCCTGGTATGGAAGTGGTTAAATGTTAAAGACAGAATATCAACCAAAAATCCAGAAAAAACACAGGACACAAATGTTATAAATTGAGTTGCAGTTCAGTGAGGAAAATAAGTATTTGATCCCCAAGCAAAACATGACTTAGTACTTGGTGGAGAAATCCTTGTTGGCAAGCACAGAGGTAAGCAGTGTTGCCAACCGCCTGTTAATTTACGGGCAGCCCATAAATTTCACCCGATTTTCGGGCTGCCCGTAAATGTCCGTTATGGGCATTGGTGCCCATTAAAAAAGAGCTAAGGAAAGATTGCAGAGGCTTGGCCAGGCAGTGCATGCGCAGTAATGTAATGTCACCGCCTGGCGCCATTTTAAAATGTTCTTGGCAGTGCAGCAGCGGTGCAGAGAGGAGGCACAGGACTCAGGAGGACATTACTGGGGGGGGTGAAGCCGGCCCAGAAAATTAGGACACTGATGTGCACAGTGCCTGACTGGAGAGGTGAAGATGACTGATGTGGAAACAGGTATGGTAAAATGAAGGGGGACAGAGGAGCAAACTACCATGTCCACAGCCTGTAACCATCTCCTGTTCACAGCCTGTAACCATCTCCTGTCCGCAGCCTGTCCCCATCTCCTGTCCGCAGCCTGTAATCATCTCCTGTCTGTAGCCTTTAACCATCTACTATATCCTGTCCGCAGCCTCTAACCATCTCCTGCATCATGTCCACAGCCTCTAACCATCTACTATATCCTGTCCGCAGCCTCTAACCATCTCCTGCATGATTTCCACAGCCTCTAATCATCTCCTATATCCTGTCCGCAGCCTCTAACCATCTCCTGCATCATGTCTGCAGCCTCTAACCATCCCCTATATCCTGTCCGCAGCCTCTAACCATCTCCTGCATTATGTCTGCAGCCTCTAACCATCTCCTATATCCTGTCCGCAGCCTCTAACCATCTCCTGCATCATGTCCACAGCCTCTAACCATCTACTATATCCTGTCCGCAGCCTCTAACCATCTCCTGCATCATTTCCACAGCCTCTAATCATCTCCTTTATCCTGTCCGCAGCCTCTAACCATCTCCTGCATCATGTCTGCAGCCTCTAACCATCTCCTATATCCTGTCCACAGCCTCTAACCATCTCCTGCATCATGTCCACAGCCTCTAACCATCTCTTGTATCCTGTCCACAGCCTCTAACCATCTCCTGTATGCTGTCTGCAGCCTATAACCATCTCCTGCATCATGTTCACAGCCTCTAACCATCTCCTGTATCATGTTCACAGCCTCTAACCATCTCCTGTGTCATGTCCACAGTCTCTGAGGGGGAGTCGGGAGAGGAGTCAAGAGTGGGAGCGCCACCGGGATAGAGGTCACGGGAGGAGTCAGAAGTGTGTGGACTGTGTGGAGGAGACTATAGGATAAAACCAGAGCCACCAAGCTGGAACCATCTGGCTGAGCCCTGCACGATGTACCTGAGAGGAGGTCAGTGACAGCGCCGCCAGGCCAGTCTGAGGGGGTTGCTGATGTAATGGGGAGTGAATACAATAATGTAAGGGCGCACTGATATATAGGTTCCCCCCTATATTAGTAACCCCCCCCTTACCGTATTTACTCTGCGGAAGGTGGTCTCTGGTGCCGCCCACATCAGAGTTCCTGGCATTCCCCTTTAGATCAGAGTCTGCAGGATTCCCCCTTACACTGCAAGGGCAGACCCTGATGTGAGTGGGAACTCTGATGTAAAGGGAATGCAGTGGAATCTGATATAAGGTGGTCTCTGGTCACCAGAGCCTCCCTTTACATCAGAGTCCCCCCTTAGATCATGATCCTTAGCGTTCCCCTTTACGTCAGAGTTCCCTTGCACTGTAAGGGGGAATCCTGCAGACTCTGATGTAAAGGGGAACTCTGTGCTGGCTGGGTACATTTTCTATAGGATTAAGGTCTGGAGACTGGCTAGGTCACTCCATGACCTTAATGTGCTTCTTCTTGAGCCACTCCTTTGATGCCTTGGGGGTATGTTTTGGGTCATTGTCATGCTGAAAGACCCATCCATGACCCATTTTCAGTGTTCTGATTGAGGGAAGAAGGTTCTCATCCAAGATTTTACAATACATGGCCCCGTCCATTGGCCCCTCATTGCAGCAAAGTTGGTCTGTACATTTAGCAGAGAAACAGTCCCAAAGCATCATGTTTCCACCTCCGTAGGGATGATATTCTTAGGGTCATAGTCAGCATTTTTCTTCCTCTAAACACAGCGACTCGAGTTAATGCCAAAGAGCTTAATTTTGGTCTTATCTGACCACAGCACTTTCTCCCAATCCTTCTCTGAATCATTTAGATGTTCATTGGCATGACTGTACATGTGCCTTCTTAAGGAGAAGGGACTCGCCATGTTCGGAGGAAGAAAAATGCTGACTATAACCCTAAGAAAACCATCCCTACAGTCAAGCACGGAGGTGGAGACATGATGCTTTGGGGCTGTTTCTCTGCTAAAGGTACAGGCCGACTTTGCCGCATTGGGGGGCCAATGGACGGGGCCATGTATTGTAAAAATCTTGGATGAGAACCTTCTTCCCTCAGCCAGAACACTGAAGATGGGTCATGGATGGGTCTTCCAGCATGACAATGACCCAAAACATACCGCCAAGGCAACAAAGGAGTGGCTCAAGAAGAAGCACATTAAGGTCATGGAGTGGCCTAGCCAGCCTAGTCTCCAGACCTTAATCCTATAGAAAATTTATGGAGGGAGCTGAAAGTTTGAGTTGCCAAGAGACAGATTTAAGGAAGATCTGTAAAGAAGAGCGGACCAAAATCCCTCCTGAGATGTGTGCAAACCTGGTCACCGACTACAAGAAACGTCTGACCTCTGTGCTGGCCAACAAGGGTTTCTCCACCAAGTGCTAAGTCATGTTTTACTTGGGGATCAAATACTTATATTACTCACTGAACTGCAACTCAATTTATAACATTTGTTTTATGTGTTTTTTTTCTGGATTTTTGGTTGATATTCTGTCTCTACCATATAAAATACACCTATGATAAAAAATGATAGACCCTTCATTTCTTTGTAAGTGGGCAAACTTACACAATCAGTAGGGGATTTACCCCACTGTAAGGGGACTCTGATCTAAAAAAAAATTGCTGTGCGCCGCTAAAATGTTCAGGTTTGGCTTGAAGAAAAGATGGCAACCCTACAGACATCACCAGTTCACCCAGAGATGGAGCAGACATCACTAGTTCACCCAGAGATGGAGCAGATATCACTAGTTCACCCAGAGATGGAGCAGATATCACTAGTTCATCAGCAATAGGGTTACTGTTAGAAATCATGGGGCCCCGTACAGCTTACGTGACACCCCCCCTCAAACACATCAAATGATCATAATGCTACCTTTACTGGTCCCTGGCCTTTTGAGCATTAATACCCCCTTTCATCAGAGTCCACAGGGCCATACCTTACATCTGAGTCCCTCTTACCTTAGTGTATTCACTCGCTCGGAGGCAAGAGAGAGAAGGGTGGGGGGGGGACTTCAGTCACAGACATTGGATGGTGAGCTCACTCACCCAAGGATGGGGGCTCAGGTATCGACACCTTTCATCCACGATGTATCTGCCGGTTGCTGAACTTCAGAATTCCAGCCAACACATCCCTTTCCAGAGGACCAGAACTCCGGGGATTGGAGTGTGCGTGGGCAGACAGAGTTGTAGGGGTGGGAGGAGGAGGAGCAGATCAAGCCTTCTCTCCTCTCCTGTCCATGTATGGGGATGGATAATGTGCACACCCCTATGCACTCGGCGGTTGTGGTACTCGGTTACTTGGGGAGCCACAGTCCATTATGAATATTGTCTGTGGGTTTCCATTATGAATATTATGTCCAGGTTTCAGGTTGCCTGAAACCCGGACACACGATTCAAAACCCGAACTGTCCGGTTGAATCCCGGACAGGTGGCAACCCTACCCCAGACTGGGGAGCTTCCTCAAAGGCCCAAACAGCCTAACACTTCATTTACAGTTCTTCCACCCGACAGCCTCCTCCCCAGCTGGGCTGACTCTGGGTATTTCAAGGAAGCCTGTCCCCTGCCAATCCTAGTTGGGGATTGGTCAGGGCTCCCTGAGTCACCCCAGACAGCTCCACCTCTCTTCCCCTCCTCTGCTTCCAGAATCCTCTAGAAGCCAGAGGGAGGTAACCAAGAAGTGATGCTGTCTGTGAGTCACCAGTCTATTCTAGGCCACTCCCAGCCCCACAGATCAAAACAAACAGGCCTAGCTTTGAGCTAGGCCTGCCTAAATTTTACCTGCTCTACAAAAAAATCTATCTAGCACCTAAACGATGTAGAGGGTGCTACACTATTATTTTGTAGAGTTATATATATTTTTACACTGTTTTATTTTAACCGCCCAGTACGTGATCTGACACTCTTGGGTCTCGAGCCGTCGCCGTCCCAATCCCCCGCTGTAAATGGAGCCAATCAGCGGGTCCGGCAGACCCAACCACGACCATTCAGAAGCATGTAAACAAGGCAGATCGCCGTTCTGTGAGAGGGGAATGTGCTGATCCTGTGTTCCTGCTAAGCAGGGAAACGGATCTTTACATTCCCCCAGTCAAAGCATCTCCCACAGTTAGTAAGTACTCCCAGGGAACACAGTTAACCGTTTGATCGCCCCTGATGTCAACCCCTTCCCTGCCAGTGTCATTATTACAGTGGCAGTGCGATTTTTCAGCACTGATCGCTGTATTAGTGTCACTGGTCCCCGAAAAGTGTCAAAAGTGTCTGTTAGTGTCCGATTCATCCGCCGCAATAGTGCACTCCCGCTAGTCCCGAAGTCACCGATCGCCGCCATTACTAGTAAAAAAAAATAAAAAGTTATAAAAATATCCCATAGCTTGCAGCCACTGTAACTTTTGCGCAAACCAATCAATATACATGTATTGGGACTTTTTTTTACCACCAAAAACATGTAGCAGAATACATATTGGCCTAAACTGATAAAGAAATTTGATTTTCTACATTTTTTAATTGGGAATGTTTTATAGCAGAAAGTAAAAATATATATATTTTTTTTTTTCCAAAATTGACGCTCTTGTATAGCACAAAAGATAAAAACCACAGAGGTGATCAAAAGAAAGCTTTATTTGTGAGGGGGTGGACATCAATTTTATTTGGGTACAGCGTCGCACGACCGCGCAATTGTCAGTTAGAGCACTTTCACACTGAGGCGGTGGGGGCGTCGGCGGTAAAGCGCCGCTATTTTTTAGCGGCGCCTTACTGTCGTCTTTTTGGCCGCTAGCGGGGGGCTTTTAACCCCCGCTAGCAGCCGATGAAGGGGTTAATAGTGTCCGTGTAGCGCTGCTGCTGAATCGCTTTGCAGGCGCTGCCCATTGATTTCAATGGGCAGGGGCGCTTTAGGAGCGGTGTATAAAAACGCCGCTTGCGGGACTTTTTTTAACGTCCCACAAGCGCACCGCTCCGGTGTGAAAGCACTCGGGCTTTCACACTGGAGTGACAGGAGAGGTGCTTTACAGGAGCTTTGCAGGCGCTATTTATAGCGCTAAAACACCTGAAAAACGCCTCCAGTGTGAAAGTAGCCTTAGGGCCAGTTCACACCACATGCAGTCCAGTGCATTTTTTTTTCTGCAAAACAAAAAACACATAGAAAGTAGGTTATATGGTTTTCAATGGCATAGCTCACACCAGTGCTTGCAGTTCCAGTGCATTCCAGTTGCAGAAAAAAAAGTAGAACATGCTGCATTTTTTCTGCACTGGACTGTACTGGAACGCTGTAAAACGCATCAAAGACGCACTGAAATGCACCGAAACGCACCTAAATGCACCAAAAACGCACTGCAACACACTTGTCCTTATTTAAGGTTAAGAAAAAAGAGGGGGTAAAAAAAGCACTGGACTGCATCAAAAACGCACCAAAAACGCATCAAAAACGCACCGGAATGCATCAAAAACGCGCATGCAGAAAAGCACCTGGAGCGCATCCGGACTGCGTTTCTATGGTGTCAACTGGCCCTTAAAGTAACGCTGTGCCGTATCGCAAAAATTGGCCTGGTCATGAAGGGGGTGGGGGGGGGGGTAAATCTTCTGGAGCTGAAGTGGTTAATATTTATTTACATGTTTTACCTGTCCTGTTGGGGGTTTTTTTTGGTGAAATATCAGGGATCTACAGAGATCTCCCACTTTTGAGGCAGAGAAAGAGCCCTTACACATTGCAAGCGTGTTAGCGGTAAAGTTTTAGCGGCGTTTTCCCATCATTTTAGCGGTGCTTTTCAGCCACTAGTGGGGTTGAAAGCGCCCCGCTAGCGGCCGAAAAGCAATGCTAAAACAAAAGGGTTCATAGCGCCCGTGTAGCGCCGCTGTCGAAGCGCTTTGCATGCGCTTTGGTAGGCGGTGCCCATTCGTTTCAATGGGCAGGAGAGGTGTATACACCACTCCCCCACCGCCGCAAAGGGGCGGTATATACATCGCTACTAAAGCGCCCCAAAAATGCTGCTTGCAGGACTTTTTTAACGTCCCGCAAGCGTAATTCTCCAGTGCGAAAGCACTCGGGCTTTCACATTGGGGAGGAATGGGAGGCGTTTTTCGGGCGCTTTACAGGCGCTATTTAGATCGCTAAAACGCCTCCAGTGTGAAAGTAGCCTTAAAGTAATGCAGTACCGTATTGCGAAAAATGGCCTGGTCATGAAGGGGGTGGGGGGGTAAATATTATGGAGCTGAAGTGGTTAATATTTATGTACATGTTTTACCTGTCCTGTTGGGGTTTTTATTTTTTGGTGAAATATCAGGGATCTACAGAGATCTCCCACTTTTGAGACAGAGAAAACGTCCTTTCACATTGCAGCTGTGTCAGCGGTAAAGCGCCGCTAGTTTTAGCGGCGCTTTTCCTGACGTTTTAGCGGTGCTTTTTGGCCGCTAGCAAGGGTTCAATGCGCCCCGCTAGCGGGCGTAAAGCGCAGCTAAAACGAAAGGGTTAACAGCGCCCGTGTAGCGCCGCTGCCGAAGCGCTTTGCAGGCGCTTCGGCAGCGGTGCCCATTCATTTCAATGGGCAGGGGAGGTGTATACAGCGCTCCCCCACCGCCCCAAAGACGCTGCTTGCAGGACTTTTTTTTTTTAATGTCCTGCCAGCGCAGCGCCCCCCAGTGTGAAAGCACCCGGGCTTTTTCGGGTGCTTTACAGGCGCTATTTATACCGCAGAAACGCCTGAAAAACGCCTCCAGTGTGAAAGGGGTCAAAGGGAGCGAGGACAGAGATTTATCAGTCCCTTTCTCTGCAGCCTCAGCTGCACTGGGCAGGGAATGAATGGGGAGTGCTCTGTGCAGAGAGACTTCCTGTTCATTCACAATCTGAGGCCTAGTAAACACAGTTTAAACCAGGAATCTCCAAACTACGGCTCTCCAGCTGTTGCAGAACTACACGTCCCATGAGGCATTGTAAATCTCTGACATTCGCAGACATGACTAGGCATGATGGGAAATGTAGTTCCTGAACAACTGGAGGGCCATAGTCTGCACCAGACATTACTAGCTGATAGAACAGAAATCACTAGTCAATTGGTGATAAAGCAGACATTACAGACAGTAGTTCCCTTCAGGAGTCAGGTTTGTGTCCTGTGGTACGTATTTTCCATGATTCCTATAATTAGGGACATTCCTCTCACAATAAGAAGATGTCAGTGTGTCCTCTGACTGGATTCGGGTCACATTTGGGTCGGGTTTGTCAGTTTCCAGGCCGGTGAAGGTGACGCTGAGCTCAGGCGGAGATTTTCCTGAATTCCTCATCACCGGACGCACCCGGAATACAACCTCCCCGTGTACATTGTGTGACGTCAGATCGGGTCACCACACTAAACATGATACCAATACATGATCCAATAAACAAATATATAGACCGTGTTTTGTCAGCCACTAAAAGGGATAGTTCACTTTTTTTTTTACAGAAAATCTGCCTATGCAGATAAGGGGCATCTGTAGATCAAAACTGTGAAACTCTGACTGAAGCTGAATAATGGTATTGTTGTAGGCCATTTACATACTTTATGAAGCCTGACTGGAATACTCTCTAAGGACGTTGCTAAGTACTCCTAGGACGTTGCTAAGTGAGGCCTAGTCATCACTGCTCACCTCCACCATCACAGGTTTGAGCTCTTTCTCTGATTAACCGCTTGCCGACCACCCACCGTCAAACGGCGGCAGAATGGCCCCCCTGCGCAAGTCGCCATAGCTGTACGGCGGGCGCTTTAAGGGGTATAGGGCTCACTTAGGAGCCGATGCGTGTGCCCCGGCGGCCATGATGGCCGGCCGGGCACCCGCGATCGCTCCTGACAGAGCCAGAACGGGGATTTGTGCGTGTAAACACACAAATCTCCGTTCTGTCAGGGGGTGAGGAGACCGATCTGTTGTGCCTAATGTTTAGGAACAACGATTGCTCTCCTCCCCCAGTCAGTCCCATCCCCCCCCCCAAAGTTAGAAACACACACATTTAACACCTTGATGCCCCCCCCTCCCAGTGTTAACCCCTTCCCTGCCAGTTACATGTATACAGTAATCAGTGGCTATTTTCAGCACTGATCGCTGTATAAATGTCACTGGGCCCAAAAAAGTGTCAAAAGTGTCCGATCTGTCCGCCGCAATCTCGCAGTCCCGATAAAAATCGCACATTACTAGTAAAAAATAAATAAAAATAATAAAAATACCATAAATCTATCCCCTATTTTGTAGACGCTATAGATTTTGCGCAAACCAACCATTTTCCCCTTTTTGCGATTTTTTTTACCACAAATAAATAGAAGAATACATATTGGCCTAAACTGATGAAGAATTTTTTTTTTTTTAAATTTTGGATATTTATTATAGCAAAAAGGAAAAAAATATTTTTTTTTTTTCAAAATTCAAAACCGCAGAGGTGATCAAATACCACCAAAAAGAAAGCTCTCTTTGTGGGGACAAAAAAAAGGGCATATATTTTGTTTGGGTTACAGCGCCGTACAACCGCGCAATTATCAGTTAAAGTGACGCATAGACATGTGCGAATAGTTTTATACGAATCGAAAATTTGTACGAATTTCCGTACATTCGTACATTCGGGAGGTTCCGAAATATGAATTGTTATGCTTCCGAATTTTGTACGAAATCCGAAATTTCATTTACGAATTTCGGATCCAAATTCCTAACGAACATTCGTAATTGTTAGGAAAAGTTAGCGTACCTAAAAGTTAAAAACCCCAGGAAGTCAGCACAGCACAGGGATGGTGGGAGCCCCTCGTAATGATAAATTCATCATAACGAACATTCGTAATTGTTACGAAAAGTTGACGAACCTAGCGAAAATTCGTATTTCGTACGAATTTAAATAGAATTTCGGACACGAATTACAAAATACAAATTAATTCTAATATGAAACGGAACGGAACGAAACACAACTAATTTATTGACGGCGCACATGTCTAGCAACGTATCGCCGTACCGCAAAAAAATGGCCTGGTCAGGAAGGGGGGTAAATTCTTCTGGGGCTGAAGTGGTTAAACCATTTCCATACCAAGCCTTTTCTGGAACTTTTTGTTTACAAGTTTAAATTAGTATTTTTTGCTAGAAAATCACTCAGAACCCCCAAACATTATATTTGTTTTTTTTAGCAGAGACTTTAGGGAATAAAATGACGGTCGTTGCAACTTTTTACGTCACACTGTATTTGCGCAGCAATTTTTCAAACGCATTTTTTTGGAAAAAAAAACAAAACAGTTTCATGAATTAAAAAAAAAAAACAGTAAAGTTAGCTCAATTTTTTTGTATAATGTGAAAGATGATGTTACGCCGAGTAAATAGATACCAAACACGTCATTTTTTAAAATTGTGCACACTCGTGGAATGGCGCCAAACTTCAGTACTTTAAAATCTCCATAGGCGACGCTTTAAATTTTTTTACAGATTCCCAGTTTAGAGTTACAGAGGAGGTCCAGTGCTAGAATTATTGCTCTCACTCTAGCGCACATGGTGATACCTCACATGTGTGGTTTGAACGCTGTTTAGATATGTGGGCGCGACTTACGTATGCGTTCGCTTCTGTGCAGGAGCACGGCCGGGACGGGGGGGGGGGGGGTCACTTTAAAAAATGTATTTTTTGCTAAAAAATTACTTAGAGCCCCCAAACATTATATAGACCCTAGAGAATAAAACGGCGATCATTGCAATATTTTATGTCACACCGTATTTGCGCAGCGGTCTTACAAACGCAATTTTTTTGGAAAAAATACATTTTTTTTAAATAAAAAAACCCCACAAAACAGCCAAAAAGTTAGCGCAATTTTTTTTGTATAATGGGAAAGATGATGTTACCCTAAGTAAATAGATACCTAACATGTCACGCTTTAAAATTGCGCACGCTCGTGAAATCGCGCCAAACTACAGTACTTTAAAATCTCCATAGGTGACGCTTTCAAATTTTTACAGGTTAAAAGTTTAGAGTTACAGAGGAGGGTCCAGGGCTAGAATTACTGCTCTCGCTCCAACGATCGCGGCGATACCTCACATGTGTGGTTTGAACACCGTTTCCATATGTGGGCGCAACTTACGTGTGCGTTCGCTTCTGCGCACGAGCTCGGAGGAACGGGACACTTCAAATTTTTTTTTTTTTTTTTTTTACTTATTTTTACACTGTCCCTTTTTTTTTACCTCTCCCGCCACATCTAAAAGTGATCCCGTGGTGGATCACTTTTATCAGAAAGAGAATCGCCCCCACAGTATAAAAAAAAAATACAAGGGTTATGGCAGCTAGCTGCTGCCATAACAATGGTATTTAACGTCAAAGTAATGACGTATATATATAATATATACTGTGGGCGGTCTTGAAGTGGTTCATTCTCCCTTCTATTTCTGTATGTGGATGATTACACTGGAATTATTTTAATTATAAAGTAAAAAAAATCACCTAAGTATCTTTTTTCCTAATCGATTTACAGCTGTCACATGACCCGGCTCTCTCCAAGCCTGTCTGCAGGGAAACAGTGGCAGGTGAAGCTTTCTAGTCCTCTGCTGCTGGTCACATGTTCAAAAAAAACAACAACTTTGGAATACAGAGTAAAAATAAATAATTAATAAATTGTCATACAAATATTTATTTAAAATCAAATGTTTATTATTATTATTTTTTTGGGCAATTAAATGGTCTTTGGTGGATTTCAGCCAGTCACAGGCTGTGTCACGCCCCTCCAGCCTGTGTCTTAGAACAACAGGGAGGTGAAGCCTCCATTAATCTACATGTAATATCCGGCCCCCAATTGTGTTTAGCTGGTTAGTGGGCGTGGAGGAGGAGGAGGTGGGAGGGAGTGGGATGTCATTTACTGCTGTGTATACGCCCACATGTGTGGCCCTATAGTCACATGGGCGGCCCAGATGTGATAGGCAGGAAATGTTCAGCATAGAAACTCACTGAAAATTGAGCATGTGACCCCCCTCCGTGCCAGAGGCCTCCACACAACATTCCCAGCTGTTCACCCTTACATCCCCAATGTACAAGTCAGCTGATCGGCTGTGTCCAATCACGAAACAGAGAAACACCCAAAACTCTGTGTGCTGGGAACAGCGATCTGGCTGTTTCTTCTCTCTGAAAGACAGGAATAAAAAACAGCCAGATTAGTAAAGTAAAAGCAGCACACACACACATTGCCAGGCACACAGTTAACCCCTTGATTTCCCCTAGATGTTACCCCTTCCCAGCCAGTGTCATTAGTACAGTGACAGTGTATAGTATTATCACTGATCACTGTATTGGTGTCACTAGCGATGTCAGTGGCAAATAGTGACCCTCCCAGATGAGTGACTGTTAGCACCAGATTTCCCGCCACTCTATCACAGTCCCACTATAAGTCGCTGATCACCGCCATTACCAGTATAGCGTCTTCAGCTATGTAAATTCCAGTATACAGGGCATCTGGAAAGTATTCACAGCGCTTCACTTTTTCCACATTTTGTTATGTCACAGCCTTATTCCAAAATGGATTAAATTCATTATTTTCCTCAAATTTCTACAAACAATCCCCCATAATGACAACATGAAAGAAGTTTGTTTGAAACGTTTGCAAATTTATTAAAAATAAAAAACAAAAAATCCCATGTACATAAGTATCACAGACTCCTCCCATGTACATAAGTATCACAGGCTCCTCCCATGTACATAAGTATCACAGACTCCTCCCATGTACATTAGTATCACAGACTCCTCCCATGTACATTAGTATCACAGACTCCTCCCATGTACATAAGTATTCACAGACTCCTCCCATGTACATAAGTATTCACAGGCTCCTCCCATGTAAATAAGTATTCACAGGCTCCTCCCATGTACATAAGTATCACAGACTCCTCCCATGTACATAAGTATCACAGACTCCTCCCATGTACATAAGTATCACAGACTCCTCCCATGTACATAAGTATCACAGACTCCTCCCATGTACATAAGTATCACAGGCTCCTCCCATGTACATAAGTATCACAGACTCCTCCCATGTACATAAGTATCACAGACTCCTCCCATGTACATAAGTATCACAGGCTCCTCCCATGTACATAAGTATCACAGACTCCTCCCATGTACATAAGTATCACAGACTCCTCCCATGTACATAAGTATCACAGACTCCTCCCATGTACATAAGTATCACAGACTCCTCCCATGTACATAAGTATCACAGACTCCTCCCATGTACATTAGTATCACAGACTCCTCCCATGTACATTAGTATCACAGACTCCTCCCATGTACATAAGTATTCACAGACTCCTCCCATGTACATAAGTATTCACAGGCTCCTCCCATGTAAATAAGTATTCACAGACTCCTCCCATGTACATAAGTATTCACAGACTCCTCCCATGTACATAAGTATTCACAGGCTCCTCCGATGTAAATAAGTATTCACAGACTCCTCCCATGTACATAAGTAATCACAGACTCCTCCCATGTACATAAGTATCATAGACTCCTCCCATGTACATAAGTATCACAGACTCCTCCCATGTACATAAGTATCACAGACTCCCCCATGTACATAAGTATCACAGACTCCTCCCATGTACATAAGTATCACAGACTCCTCCCATGTACATAAGTATCACAGACTCCTCCCATGTACATTAGTATCACAGACTCCTCCCATGTACATAAGTATTCACAGGCTCCTCCGATGTAAATAAGTATTCACAGACTCCTCCCATGTACATAAGTATTCACAGACTCCTCCCATGTACATAAGTATTCAAAGGCTCCTCCGATGTAAATAAGTATTCACAGACTCCTCCCATGTACATAAGTATTCACAGACTCCTCCCATGTACATAAGTATTCAAAGGCTCCTCCGATGTAAATAAGTATTCACAGACTCCTCCCATGTACATAAGTATTCACAGACTCCTCCCATGTACATAAGTATCACAGACTCCTCCCATGTACATAAGTATCACAGACTCCTCCCATGTACATAAGTATCACAGACTCCCCCCATGTACATAAGTATCACAGACTCCTCCCATGTACATAAGTATCACAGACTCCTCCCATGTACATAAGTATCACAGACTCCTCCCATGTACATTAGTATCACAGGCTCCTCCCATGTACATTAGTATCACAGACGTCTCCCATGTACATAAGTATTCACAGACTCCTCCCATGTACATAAGTATTCACAGACTCCTCCCATGTACATAAGTATTTACAGGCTCCTCCCATGTAAATAAGTATTCACAGACTCCTCCCATGTACATAAGTATTCACAGACTCCTCCCATGTACATAAGTATTCACAGACTCCTCCCATGTACATAAGTATTCACAGACTCCTCCCATGTACATAAGTATTCACAGACTCCTCCCATGTACATAAGTATTCACAGACTCCTCCCATGTACATAAGTATCACAGACTCCTCCCATGTACATAAGTATTCACAGACTCCTCCCATGTACATAAGTATTCACAGACTCCTCCCATGTACATAAGTATTCACAGACTCCTCCCATGTACATAAGTATCACAGACTCCCCCCATGTACATAAGTATCACAGACTCCCCCCATGTACATAAGTATCACAGACTCCTCCCATGTACATAAGTATCACAGACTCCTCCCATGTACATAAGTATCACAGACTCCTCCCATGTACATTAGTATCACAGGCTCCTCCCATGTACATAAGTATCACAGACTCCTCCCATGTACATTAGTATCACAGACTTCTCCCATGTACATAAGTATTCACAGACTCCTCCCATGTACATAAGTATTTACAGGCTCCTCCCATGTAAATAAGTATTCACAGACTCCTCCCATGTACATAAGTATTCACAGACTCCTCCCATGTACATAAGTATCACAGACTCCTCCCATGTACATTAGTATCACAGGCTCCTCCCATGTACATAAGTATCACAGACTCCTCCCATGTACATTAGTATCACAGACTTCTCCCATGTACATAAGTATTCACAGACTCCTCCCATGTACATAAGTATTTACAGGCTCCTCCCATGTAAATAAGTATTCACAGACTCCTCCCATGTACATAAGTATTCACAGACTCCTCCTATGTACATAAGTATCACAGACTCCTCCCATGTACATTAGTATCACAGGCTCCTCCCATGTACATAAGTATTCACAGACTCCTCCCATGTACATAAGTATTCACAGACTCCTCCCATGTACATAAGTATTCACAGACTCCTCCCATGTACATAAGTATCACAGACTCCTCCCATGTACATAAGTATCACAGACTCCTCCCATGTACATAAGTATCACAGACTCCTCCCATGTACATAAGTATTCACAGACTCCTCCCATGTACATAAGCATTCACAGCCTTTGCCAAGACACTCAGAATTGAGCTCAGGTGCCTCCTGTCTCCACTGATCATCCTTGAGATGTTTCTACAACTTGATTGGAGTCCACCTGTGGTAAATTCAGTTGATTGGACCTGTTTTGGAAAGGCACACACCTGTCTATATAAGGTCCCACAGGTAACAGTGCATGTCAGAGCACAAACAAAGCCATGAAGTCCAAGGAATTGTCTGTAGACCTCCGAGACAGGATTGTATGGAGGCACAGATCTGGGGAAGGGGACAGAAAAATCTGTAGCATTGAAGGTCCCAATGGGCACAGTGGCCCCCATAATCAGTAAATAGAAGAAGTTTGGAGCCACCAGGACTCTTCCTAGAGCGGGCCGCCCGGCCAAACTGAGCGATCGGGGGAGAAGGGCCTTAGTCAGGGAGGTGACCAAGAACCCGATGGTCACTCTGATAGAGCTCCAGTGTATCTCTGTGGAGAGAGGAGAACCATCCAGAAGAACAAATATCTCTGCAGCACTCCACCAATCAGGCCTGTATGGTAGAGTGGTCAGAAGGAAGCCTCTCCTCAGTAAAAGGCATATGACAGCCCGTCTGGAGTTTGCCAAAAGTCACCTGAAGGACTTTAAGACCATGAGAAACAAAATTCTCTGGTCTAATGAAACAAAGATTGAACTCTGTGGCTTGAATGGCAAGTGTTGCAATTGGAGGAAACCAGGCATCGCTGATCACCTGGCCAATACCATCCCTACAGTGAAGCATGGTGGTGGCAGAATCATGCTGTGAGGATGTTTTACAGCGGCAGAAACTGGGAGACAAGTCAGGATCGAGGGAAAGATGAATGCAGCAATGTACACAGACATCCTTGAAGAAAACCTGCTCCAGAGCTCTCTGGACCTTAGATTGGGATGAAGGTTCATCTTCCAACAGGACAACAACCCTAAGCACACAGCCAAGATAACACAGATGTGGCTACGGGACAACTCTGTGAATGTCCTTGAGTGGCCCAGCCAGAGCCCAGACTTGAACCCAATTGAACATCTTTGGAGAGATCTGAAAATGTCTGTGCACCGACACTCCCCATCCAACCTGATGGAGCTTGAGAGGTCCTACAAAGAAGAACGGGAGAAACTGCCCAAAAATAGGTGTGCCAAGCTTGTAGCATCATACTCATCATACATCATACTCATCATACTCATCATACATCATACTCAACAAGACTTGAGGCTGTAATTGGTGCCAAAGGAGCTTCACCAAAGTATTGAGCAACAGCTGTGATACTTATGTACATGGGATTTTTATTTTTTTTATTATTTTTAATAAATTTGCAAAGTTTTCAAACAAACTTCTTTCAGGTTGTCATTATGGGGGATTGTTTGTAGAATTTTAAGGAAATTAATTAATTTAATCCATTTTGCAATAAGGCCGTAACATAACAAAATGTGGAAGAAATGAATATGAAATGAATACTTCCCGGATGCACTGTATATCCCATAGATTGAAGGCGCTATAACTTTCACACAAACCAATCAATATACACTTATTGGGATTTTTTTTCTACCAAAGACATGGAGCAAAATACATTTTAGCCTAAATTTATGAAGACATTTTTTTATTTTTTATTTTTTGATTAGATATGTTTTATTACAGAAATTAGAAAATGTCATTTTTTGTTTGTTTTTTTTTCTAAAATGTTTGGCCTTTTTGTTTATAACATAAAAAGCCCACTGGGGATCAAATACCACCCAAAGAAAGCTCTATTTGCATGAAAAAAAATTATATGAATTTTATTTGGGTACAGTGTTGCATAATCACGCAATTACCAGTTAAAGTAGCGCAGTGCTGAATAGCAAAAAATGTCGTCCGGGTCTTCAAGTGGTTAAGTTCAATGCTCCACAACAGTCCCAGTTACTCATGTGGCCCCTTGAATTGCCCACACATAAGTTAGATGGAACATCAAGCGGTAGGCACCATCAATGATAATTCAACCATGTATAATATCAAAAAATGTACTGTATATTAACACCATAACTGTCCCACATGATGCTAGGCTCCTACTTAGTCAGTTCAGTTCCTCAGGTGGCCAGTCCTGTAGGCCAGTTATGGTGTTTACATACACTTTTTGGCTCACCCTACTCTATGAAAACGTATAAGATCAGGTTGGGTTGGGAACACAGAAGTGCACAGAAGAAGCACCAGGAAGATCACCAGGTGGCATATGAGCAGACTTGAATTGGCCCACCAGAGTGGACCCGGCTCCCTATAAATACAGCATGGTTGCCAGCACCTTTGTGTCCACAGCCCTCCCCCACCTCCATGACATTCCAGAGAGGATCATCTGATGTCACTGAGATCCTGGTGCTGCTGTCCTTCTTCCAGGACCAGCAAAGCCACAACTGTGCTTGGAGACATCATTAAATAAGGAAGCCTGTCCACCTATCCTTGTCCTCCTTTTGGTGGAATCATTAGTTTCAGCATTATACTGGTTCAGCATTTCTGGTAGTTCAGAAATTAGAGTGATTTGAGGTGTGAAGGTGCAGGAATTGGGATAATCTGAGGGGGTGAAGGTGCAGGAATTGGGATGATCTGAGGGGTGAAGGTTCAGGAATTGGGATGATCTGAGGGGTGAAGGTTCAGGAATTGGGATGATCTGAGGTGTGACGATGCAGGAATTGGGATAATCTGAGGTGTGAAGGTGCAGGAATTGGGGTGATCTGAGGAATGAAGGTGCAAGAATTGGGATAATCTGAGGAGTGAAGGTGCAGGAATTGGGATGATCTGAGGGGTGAAGGTTCAGGAATTGGGATGATCTGAGGGGTGAAGGTTCAGGAATTGGGATGATCTGAGGTGTGAAGGTGCAGGAATTGGGATGATCTGAGGAGTGAAGGTGCAGGAATTCGGGTGACCTGAGGAGTGAAGGTGCAAGAATTGGGATAATCTGAGGTGTGAAGGTGCAGAAATTGGGGTGATCTGAGGAGTGAAGGTGCAGGAATTGGGATAATCTGAGGTGTGAAGGTGCAAGAATTGGGATGATCTGAGGAGTGAAGGTTCAGGAATTGGGATGATCTGAGGTGTGAAGGTGCAGGAATTGGGATAATCTGAGGAGTGAAGGTGCAGGAATTGGGATAATCTGAGGTGTGAAGGTGCAGGAATTGGGGTGATCTGAGGTGTGAAGGTGCAGGAATTGGGATAATCTGAGGTGTGAAGGTGCAGGAATTGGGATGATCTGAGGAGTGAAGGTGCAGGAATTGGGGTGATCTGAGGAGTGAAGGTGCAGGAATTGGGGTGATCTGAGGAGTGAAGGTGCAGGAATTGGGATGATCTGAGGTGTGAAGCTGCAGGAATTGGGGTGATCTGAGGAGTGAAGGTGCAAGAATTGGGATAATCTGAGGTGTGAAGGTGCAGAAATTGGGGTGATCTAAGGAGTGAAGGTGCAGGAATTGGCGTGATCTGAGGAGTGAAGGTGCAGGATTTGGGGTGATCTGAGCAGTAAAGGTGCAGGATTTGGGGTGATCTGAGGAGTGAAGGTGCAAGAATTGGGATGATTTGAGGGGTGGGATTGCAGGAATTGGGGTGATCTGAGGAGTGAAGGTGCAGGAATTGGGTTGATCTCAGGTGTGATGGTGCAGGAATTAGAGTGGTCTGAGGTGTGATGGGACAGGAATTGGGACTGATCTCAGGTGTGATGGGACAGGAAAAGGGGTGATCTCAGGTGTGATGGGACAGGAAATGGGGTGATCTCAGGTGTGACATAGCAGGAATTGGGATAATCTGAGGTGTGAAGGTGCAGGAATTGGGGTGATCTAAAGAGTGAAGGTGCAGGAATTGGGGTGATTTGAGGTGTGAAGGTGCAGGAATTGGGGTGATCTGAGGAGTGAAGGTGCAGGAATTGGGATAATCTGAGGAGTGAAGGTGCAGGAATTGGGATAATCTGAGGAGTGAAGGTGCAGGATTTGGGGTGATCTGAGGAGTAAAGGTGCAGGATTTGGGGTGATCTGAGGTGTGAAGCTGCAGGAATTGGGGTGATCTGAAGAGTGAAGGTGCAGGATTTGGGATGATCTGAAGAGTGAAGGTGCAGGATTTGGGGTGATCTGAAGAGTGAAGGTGCAGGATTTGGGGTGATCTGGGGAGTGAAGGTGCAGGATTTGGGATGATCT
The DNA here is from genome assembly GCA_037952835.1 of Lithobates septentrionalis. Taxonomy (NCBI): domain Eukaryota; kingdom Metazoa; phylum Chordata; class Amphibia; order Anura; family Ranidae; genus Lithobates; species Lithobates septentrionalis. The sequence goes on from JBBDGP010002203.1 coordinate 817,058, forward strand.
GAAGAGTGAAGGTGCAGGAATTGGGGTGATCTGAAGAGTGAAGGTGCAGGATTTGGGATGATCTGAAGAGTGAAGGTGCAGGAATTGGGGTGATCTGAAGAGTGAAGGTGCAGGATTTGGGATGATCTGAAGAGTGAAGGTGCAGGAATTGGGATAATCTGATGAGTGAAGGTGCAGGATTTTGGGTGATATGAGGAGTAAAGGTGCAGGATTTGGGGTGATCTGAAGAGTGAAGGTGCAGGATTTGGGGTGATCTGAGGAGTGAAGGTGCAGGATTTGGGGTGATCTGAGGAGTAAAGGTGCAGGATTTGGGGTGATCTGAGGAGTGAAGGTGCAGGATTTGGGGTGATCTGAGGAGTGAAGGTGCAGGATTTGGGGTGATCTGAGGAGTGAAGGTGCAGGAATTGGGATGATTTGAGGGGTGGGGGTGCAGAAATTGGGGTGATCTGAGGGGTAAAGGTACAGGAATAAGGGGTGATCCGAGGTGTGAAGATGCAGGAATTGAGGTGAGTTAGCAGCTATCTGAGGTAGCACAAGCAGACCGGGACTAGCCAGGAGCAAATATCCGGTGTCATCGGTCTGCAGGTTTCTTGATAAATTTTGTATATCTCATTTCCTGTAAAGGTGACACGTCACACCTCAGCAATCGGCTCCCTGCAGGCTCCCATCCCATGTTTTATCTAAATGCCAGCGTAGTGGGAAAATGTCAGACATCAGATGGAACCTGTACACTCAGAAGGTCCATCCGGGCTTGTAAATAAAATTAAGGCAATCTGTTTACCATCTGACACTCGGCATGACTCCGGCACCCTTTACTTACAATCACTTGTAGGGATGAGTGAGGGATTTTGACTTTATTGATTTTGCAGCAAAATGACTAATTTCACTCTTGGGTAACTGGAGATTGCCAGTTTCACTTCATGGAAATTTGCTTGGACATATAATATTTTATATATATATATATATATATATATATATATATATATATATATATATATATATAGTTATTATTTTCTTTATATAGAAGGTGTATTTTCTTGTTTTTGTGGGGTGTATTTGATGGTTATTTTCTGTTTATTTTTTTTAGTGGGTGTATTTAGAGTAGTTTGGTTTATTTGTGTTTTTTGCTCATAATGAGAGGTCATTTTTTGGCACAAGAGGTTTAGGATATATGAAAGGAGCTTCTGTAACCCTCAAGTGACATGTAAACCCTTTGCACCCTTAAAAACACCAACAACCACTTTAAAGTCCAATTGAAATCTCCCCCACGCACAGTACTCCAGTCAGGGTCAGGAAAAGGGCTGGGCAGGAGGGGCAGCTGCACCAGGTGCAGCGGGAGGGAGGGCATCTCCTCACCGCACACATGAACTCTAGATCAGTGGCTGGCAACTAGTAGGACACGGCTTCATGTTTTCTCTGACTGCTGTCACACCATGCTCCAACATGCCCACTTTCCATGGCGTCCACCCACAGCTCAAGAAAGCAAACAGTGCTGCGCAAATATAAAAATGTCCTTGAAATAGCAGATGTAACAGATGAAGTGAGGAAATGAGACCACCAGTGGACACTTAAGACGACAGGGGATATATCTATAGTGATTGTGATCCCTTCACCGCACATGGATGGCCCCTCACCTGAAAAATTCGACCTGAAACAGGTCACACAGCATATACACCATACAATGGGTAAACCGATCCAGGTAGTAGTAGCCTTGTAAATCAGCATTCAGCACTCATCGGGTTAAGGGAATGTTGTATATGCAAATAAAAATAGCAAATATAGTGCTCTCTGTATATACATTTATTCAATAAAAGGGTAAAAAGATGCACTTACAAAGACCGGCACTCAGATCCGAGTGCCGGCTAAACGGCGTGTGATCGTAACACAGGCTGATGACCACGGGTGACGTCATGCGCTCCTGGCCCCCGTACGCGTTACGTCCATGGGTGGGACTTCTTCAGCGTGGGGCGTGTCCCGCCACACGCAGAAGAAGTCCCGCCCACTGACGTAACGCGTACGGGGGCCAGGAGCGCATGACGTCACCCGCGGTCATCAGCCTGTGTTACGATCACACGCCGTTTAGCCGGCACTCGGATCTGAGTGCCGGTCTTTGTAAGTGCATCTTTTTACCCTTTTATTGAATAAATGTATATACAGAGAGCACTATATTTGCTATTTTTATTTGCATATACAACATTCCCTTAACCCGATGAGTGCTGAATGCTGATTTACAAGGCTACTACTACCTGGATCGGTTTACCCATTGTATGGTGTATATGCTGTGTGACCTGTTTCAGGTCGAATTTTTCAGGTGAGGGGCCATCCATGTGCGGTGAAGGGATCACAATCACTATAGATATATCCCCTGTCATCTTGAATGTCCACTGGTGGTCTCATTTCCTCACTTCATCTGTTACATCTGCTATTTCAAGGACATTTTTATATTTGCGCAGCACTGTTTGCTTTCTTGTTATGTATTTGAGGTGTTGTTGAATTTACCTTAGTGTTTGCTTGCATTTATCTTTTTTTGATTTGTCCGTCAGTTAGTCAGCGCTGAATATATCCCTATTAGCTTTTGTCCACCCACAGCTGACACAAAATATACACTGTACATGCACAACTACCTTATAGCTGCTAGAGAGCAAGCAATTGGCCATGTATGTGCAGTGCACACTCCATACATACAATGAGCAGAAAGAGAGAAAGTGGGCAGAAAATGGGCACGGGGTGGTACACACATTCTATATAGCATGCATTAGGACCAGGAGAGGGGGGCACAAGTCTGCATGCTTGCCCTGGGTGCTGATTGAACCTTTCCTGGTACTGGCTTCAATCCACATCGCTTAGGGAGGTAGAGTGCTGTTGATTGGAAGCATGGAGGACCAGTCCTACATGTCAGAGAAGAGATCCTCAAGAAGAGGTTACCCCCAATGAAGGGGTTCCCCAGCATTGAGGACCAGTCCAACATGTCAGAGAAGAGATCCTCACGGAGATGTTACCCCAAATAAAGGTGTTGCCCAATATGGAGGAACTGTCCTACATGTCAGAAATGAAATCCTCAGGAAGAGGTTACCCCCAATGAAGGGACTGCCCAGAACAGGGGAGCGGTTACCCCCAATGAATGGATACTCAACATGGAGGACCCGTCCAACATGTCAGAGAAGAGATCCTCAGGGAAAGGTTCCCCCAATGAAGGTGTTGCCCAGCATGGAGGACTGGTCCCACATGTCAGAGAAGAGATCCTCAAAAAGAGGTCACCCCCAATGAAGGGGTCATCCAGCATAAAGCACTGTTCCGACATGTCACAATAGAGATCCTCAGGAGGATTTTACCCCCAATGAAGGTGTTTCCAATCATGGAGGACCAGTCCTGCATGTCAGATGTCAGAAAAGAGATCCTCAGGGAGATGTTACCCCAATGAAGGGGTTGTCCAGCATTAGAGCTGCACAAAAAATCGTGATCTCGATTCAACCCTTCTGACGATCTCTATTGCAGAGTTTGCCGATTCTTTCATATAACTAGTGGAGAGACTTATCTGCTCACTCATCTGTCAAAAGAAAACATCTGGGCAGTCTGCCAAGTTTTTAACATGAAACATTGTAACTAACTCTTCCTTCTTAGATCAAAGGGATAAACTTCTGTGTGTAAAAAAAAATCCAGCGGCCTTTCAAACGCAATTTTTTGGGAAAAAATACACTTCAATGAATAAAAAAAAAAAAAACGAAACAGTAAAGTTAGCCCAATTTTTTTTTGTTTTAATGTGAAAGATGATGTTACGCCGCGAGAATCGTGAGAGAATCGTGATCTATTTTCTAAGCAAAAAAATTGTGATTCTCATTTTAGCCAGAATCGTGCAGCTCTACCCAGCATGGAGGACCGGTCCTACATGCCACAGAAGAGATCCTCAAGAAGAGGCTACCCCAAATTAAGGGACTTCCCAGCACAGGGGAGAGGCTACCCCTAATGAATGGACACTCAGTATGGATGACCGGTCCTTCATGTCAGAGAAGAGATCCTCAGGAAGAGGTTATACCCAATGAAGGTGTTTTCCAGCATGGAGGACCAGTCCAACATGTCAGAGAACAGATTCTCGGCAAGCGTTTACCCCCAATTAAGAGGTCGCCTAGCATGGAGGACTGGTCCTACATGTCAAAGAAGAGATCCTCAGGGAGAGTTTCCCCAATGAAGGTGTTGCCCAGCATGGAGGACTGGTCCCACATGTCAGAGAAGAGATCCTCAATAAGAGGTTACCCCCAGTGAAGGGGTCACCCAGCATGAAGCACCGTTCTGACATGTGACAATAGAGATCCTCAGGAAGAGGTTACCCCCAATGAAGGAGATCCTCAAGAAGAGGCTACCCCAAATGAAGGGACTTCCCAGCACAGGGGAGAGGCTACCCCTAATGAATGGACACTCAGCATGGATGGCTGGTCCTTCATGTCAGAGAAGAGATCCTCAGAAAGAGGTTATACCCAATGAAGGTGTTTTCCAGCATGGAGGACCAGTCCAACATGTCAGAGAACAGATTCTCGGGAAGGGTTTACCCTCAATTAAGAGGTCGCCTAGCATGGAGGACTGGTCCTACATGTCAAAGAAGAGATCCTCAGGGAGAGGTTCCCCAATGAAGGTGTTGCTCAGCATGGAGGATTGGTCCCACATGTCAGAGAAGAGATCCTCAATAAGAGGTTACCCCCAGTGAAGGGGTCACCCAGCATGAAGCACCGTTCCAACATGTCACAATAGAGATAGAGATTCGGGAAATTTGGGACAAATCCCTTCTTCAGGGACAAGGAGGAGATAATGGTTGGAGATACTCTGGAATAGAGAAAACAATGTTTAGAGTTTGAGAATACAACAGGGCAGACATCGTGTTAAAATATGGAAGCATCGCAGCCAAAAACATGCACATACGATACTATATTTATAGGATCAAATATTTGTAAAGGATTATTGGAATGAAGCTGAAAGGGTAGAAAAACACATATCCAAAGTGGAAAGAATGACATCCCATCATTATAGGTGATGGCCACACATATGCAGTTTTGCTTTTTGTGTTTTTTGTTTTTGAATGCAGATAAAAACTTATTTGGATTATTTTTCTCCTCATTACCATGTTTTTCATAAAAAAACTTACTTCTCTTTGTAGGATTGATACTCCCATAATTCTAGTCTCATGTTGGAGCCAGCTGCTGGGACCTAAATTTGGGGATCCTTGTGAGGGATTTTCCGAGTCCAGAGGTTTTGTCATCCATTTGGTCATTCTTTGGATATGTGTTTTTCTACCCTTTCAGCTTCATTCCAATAATCCTTTACAAATATTCAATCCTATAAATATAGTATCGGTATGTGCATGTTTTTGGCTGCGATGCTTCCATATTTTAACATGATGTCTGCCCTGTTGTATTCTCGAACTCTAGACTTTGTTTTCTCTTTTCCAGAGTATTTCCAACCATTATCTCCTCTGTTTCCCTGAAGAATGGATTCATCCTGAATTTCCTGAAACGCGTCGGGCTATAGGAGAAGTTTTTGTCTCATACTATATGAATATTATGTACTATTTTTTGTATGGTACTGCTTTTATACCACCACACTATATTTTCAAAATATTGGGGGTTATTTACTAAAGGCAAATCCACTTTTCACTGCAAGTGCACTTGGAAGTAAAGTCGCCGTAGATCCGAGGGGGACATGCAAGGAAAATGAAAAACAGCATTTTAGCTTGCACATGATTGGATGATAAAATCAGCAGAGCTTCCACTCATTTCAGATCTACCCCTTAGATTTAGAGTGACTGCACTTCCAAGTGGATTTGCCTTTCGTAAATAACCCCCATTGTGTCTCCTAAAGTTCGCCCTTAAAGTCCCATAATACCGGGGGGTACTTGTTCTCCTTCATGTCAAAGAAGGGATCCTCAGGAAAAGGTTAAAACCCAATGAAGGTGTTTTCCAGCATGGAGGACCAGTCTGACATGTCAGAGAACAGATCCTCAGGAAGAGGTTACCCCCAATGAAGGCGTCACCCAGCATGGAGGACTGGTCCTACATGTCAGAGAAGAGATCCCCAGGAAGAGGTTACCCCCAATGAAGGGGTCGCCCAGCATGGAGGACTGGTCCTACATGTCAGAGAAGAGATCCTCAGGAAGAGGTTACCCCCAATGAAGGTGTCGCCCAGCATGGAGGACCGGTCCTACATGTCAGAGAACAGATCCTCAGGAATAGATTACCTCCAATGAGGGGGTCGCCCAACATGGAGGACCGGTCCTACATGTCAGAGAAGAGATCCTCAGGAAGAGGTTACCCCCAATGAGGGGGTCGCCCAGCATGGAGGACCGGTCCTACATGTCAGAGAAGAGATCCCCAGGAAGAGGTTACCCCCAATGAAGGGGTCGCCCAGCATGGAGGACCGGTCCTACATGTCAGAGAAGAGATCCTCAGGAAGAGGTTACCCCCAATGAAGGGGTCGCCCAGCATGGAGGACCGGTCCTACATGTCAGAGAACAGATCCTCAGGAAGAGGTTAACTCCAATGAGGGGGTCGCCTAGCATGGAGGACCGGTCCTATATGTCAGAGAATAGATCCTCAGGAAGAGGTTACCCCCAATGAAGGAGTCCCTCAGCATGGAGGACCGGTCCTACATGTCAGAGAAGAGATCCTCAGGAAGAGGTTACCCCCAATGAAGGAGTCCCCCAGCATGGAGGACCGGTCCTACATGTCAGAGAAGAGATTCTCAGGAAGAGGTTAACTCCAATGAGGGGGTCGCCTAGCATGGAGGACCGGTCTCACATGTCAGAGAAGAGATCCTCCAGTAAAGGTTACCCTCAAGGAAGGGGTCGTCCAGCATGAAAGACCAGTCCCACATGTCAAAGAAGAGATCCTCAGGAAGAGGTTACCCCAAATTAAGGTGTAGCATGGAGGACCGGCCCCACATGTCCCAATCTGGTGCTATCTGCTTTTGACCAAGGGAGAGTATATGATACACAGACCAAACCAAATGTCATCTAGTTAGGTGTTAGATGTACTTTAAGCAGACTGATAGCCAGCAAAAGACGGATATGGTCTCCTGTCTATGTAGACTTGGTTGGAGGCCCAGAATTGATTGAGCAGGTTGTCCCGCAGTTGTGATACACACACACACACACACACACACACACACACACACTGACAGCTCAGTAGACACGCTGCTTCTCTCACTCCCTCCTCTGCATGTTTCCGCAGGCTGCATTAGGATCTGTTACAGCATCAGCATCAAACCCCCTCTCACAGACCGGGAGGAGACAGCTCCTTATTGCTCCATTATCCTCTTTCCCCAGCCCAGGGAGAAGGTGACGGCAGGAGAACCAGGACCAACTCCCCCCCCCCCACCACCCTGTCCGGCTCGGCGGCTGCCTGCTCAGACCCCGGCCCGCCAACTCTCTTTTCTCCTGGACTGACCGGACAGTGAGAGGATGAGCAGCCATGGGTCAGGCTTGTGGCCACTCCATCCTGTGTCGGAGCCAGCAGTACCAGCCTGCCACTTCTGATCTGTGAGTACCAGCCTGTGCCTCGGCACTGGGGGGGGGGGGGGGGGGGTGTGGAGCATTGCATGGGACATCTGGGGGAGGGGGAGGGTTTGACAGAACTTGTCTGACAGGTGACAGCGAATGCTGCTTGAATGTGCTAAATGAAGTCAAATGGAATTGCATTTTATTTACTGGCTGTCCTGTATTCCGTATGAAGTTCTCGGTTGGTGTAGCGCCGCCTTAGGCTGTAGCCTCCGGTTGGAGGTCGTTGGGGGGAGGGGGTCAGCGTTAAGTTTAGTTTCTAGAGGATTCTCTTATAATAAAAAGGAGAATGATGACTTTTTTTTTACACTGTAACTGTTTGTTGTTGGCTTATAGAATGATGACTTTTTACATTGTGATGGTTAACGTTCCTCCAGAAGATGGGACAAACCCAATGCCATTGAGGGACTACACGTACCAGGGCAGATCGGGGCATGCTGGGATTTGTAGTCCGTAGATGCCAGCTGTGTTGTCAGGAACATTTATTTCCATCATATAGAATACAAAGTAGCAGAAAAACCGTGAACAGAACAGCCGGCGGGCTATGAGAAATGTTTATCCTCTACACTGTTCTCCTTTTGCCTGCACAGATAAGTCCACATTGCGTCCCTCTGATGGCGCCTAAGAGGGACCAAACTATAAAAGAAAAGTGTATTTTGTGTGTCAGGGTATTTGAATATATTTGTCATGTGGATAATTTCTCGTATTTCTATACCCGCCAAGGTCATGGCGTTCCCTGGAAGTTGATTGATGACTCGTGTATAGATTGTGTCTGCTCTGCCAGTCTGCCATCAGCGTCCCTTTCCAAGGGTGACGGTTCCTCCGCCATACACGGGTGGGCACACTGGGGGGGGGGGGACTCTGGGGGGCATTGGCCTTATTTCAACAAAGAAAAATACAAAAGCTGAAAAATGTTCATTGCTTGGCTGCCATGTTCCTTCTCTGGGATCCTGAGAATCAAAAAAAGAGTGAAATCACAACAAAGTCGGGGTTCGGTGCAGTTTGGGGGACGAGCATGACACCCCGGCAACTTTTCAGAGGGAGATCAGCAATGGTACCCTCCATCTGGCTCTCATGAGAGGCGGCCCCTTTAATAAGGCAGGAAAAAACGAAGGGCCAGTTCAACCAATCAATTCATCACCATTGCTCCTGTGGGGCATTATAACACTCTGAATTAACTACCTGCTATCCGGATTTTATATATCTATATATATATATCTATATATATATCTATATAGATATATATATAGATATATATATATATATATATATAGATATAGATCTATATCTATATCTATATCTATATCTATATATATATATATATATATATCTATGTATATATATATAGATATATATATATATATATATATATATATATATATATAGATATATATATATATATATATAGATATATATATAGATATATATATATATATATATATATATATACATAGGCGTGCGCACAGGTTGTGCCAGGTGTGGGCCTGGGCACACCCTAATCGCTTTGTGTGCTGTGGATGCCCCCCGTTTAGACCCATGATATTTTACCAAATACCCTACTGGGGCTCCCAAAAAAATTTGGAAAAAAAACAAATTAAAAAAATAAAATTGTTAAAAATAATAATTTAAAAAAATGTTAAAAAATAATTAAAAAAATAAAATTTAAAAAAATAATGAAATAATAATTTAAAAAAATTACTGACACCTACCTCTGCCCTACTGACATTGTCCACGGCTCTACTGACACCGGCACTATATATATATATATATATATATATATATATATATATATATATATATATATATATATATATACACATACACACACAGGTATATGTGTTGGGGTGCACACCCTAATGCAATAGGCTGCACACACCTATGTGTATATATATATATATACACATACACTTCCTATATATATATAGGAAGTGCAGTCGCTTTAGATCTGAGGGGAAGATCTAAAATGAGGGGAAGCTCTGATGATTTTATCATCCAATCATGTACAAGAAAAAAAAAATGCAGTTTTTTTTATCTTCCTTGCATGTCCCCCTCAGCTCTCCAGCGACTGAGCTTCCAAGTGCACTTGTAGAAGTGGATTTGCCTTTCGTAAATCAACCCCCTATGTGTATAATAATATTTGTATATCTCCCCATAGCCCAGCACTTTCCCAACATGTGGCAGATGAATAATAATACATGCTTCAAAACAAATCGTGATTAACCCCTTGCCACCCAGGCCAATCCTGACACTTCTCTCCTACATGTAAAAAATCATAATTTTTAATTTTTTGCTAGAAAATTACTCAGAACCCCCAAACATTATGTTTTTTTTTATGGCAGAGACCCTAGAGAATACAATGGTGGTCGTTGCAACTTTTTATCTCGCACGGTATTTGCGCAACTATTTTTCAAAAACCTTTTTTGGGGGGGGGGAAATGCATCAAGAAAAAAAAAAAAAACAGTAAAGTTAGCCTAATTTTTTTGCATAATGTGAAAGATGATGTTACGCCGAGTAAATAGGTACCTAACATGTCACGCTTTAAAATTGCGCACGCTCGTGGAAAGGCGCCAAACTTCTGTACTTAAAAATCTCCATAGGCGATGCTGTAAAATTCTTTACAGGTTACCCGTTTAGAGTTACAGAGGAGGTCTGGAGCTATAATTATTGCTCTCGCTCTAACGTTCGCGGCAATACCTCACATGTGTGATAAAAAAAAAAATGTAAAAAGAAAGTGTCAAAATAGAAAAATAAAAGTAAAATAAACAATAAAAATAAAATGTAAAAAGAAAGCGTCAAAATAGAAAAATAAAAGTAAAATAAACAATAAAAAAAAAAAAGTAAAGCGCCATATCCCCACGTATGTGAACGTTGTTTACATATACATATGTGGGCGCAACCTACGTATGCGTTCACTTCTGCGAGCGAGCACGTGGGGACGGGGCGCTTTATATATTTTTTTTTTAATTGTTTATTTTACTTTTATTTTTCTATTTTGATGCTTTCTTTTTACATTTTTTTTATTGTTTACTTTACTTTTATTTTTCTATTTTGACGCTCTCTTTTTAGATTTTTTTTATTGTTTATTTTACTTTTATTTTTCTATTTTGATGCTTTCTTTTCTTTTTATTTTCTTTTTTTTATTGTTTATTTTACTTTTATTTTTCTATCTTGACGCTTTGTTTTTATATATTTTTTTAATTGTTTATTTTACTTTTATTTTTCTATTTTGACGCTTTCTTTTTACATTTTATTTCTATTGTTTATTTTACTTTTATTTTTCTATTTTGGCGCTTTCTTTTTACATTTTATTTCTATTGTATATTTTACTTTTATTTTTCTATTTAGACGCTTTGCATTTTACATTTTTTCTTAATCACTTTTATTCCTATTACAAGGAATGTAAACATCCCTTGTAATAGGAATAATGCATGACAGGTCCTCTTTACAGTGATATCTGGAGTCTATAAGATCCCACATCTCTCCTCTAGACTGGGAAGCCTGAAATAAAATAAAAATAAAAAAACAATCTTGGCATGCCAGCCGAGGTGGCGTCATATTTTCAAATACAATGGCCGGGGCGTGACGTTATAACATCGCGCCCGGCCTCCAAAAGGTCATAGAGACTTCCGGGGATGATCTGATCTTGTTTATGATCAACTTCCTGCGCCGACTGATTCCTTCTCTGGCTTGCCGATCGCACGGGTGAGCCTATAGTAGCACCGGAGGGCGGTGGTGGGGGGGCGTCCTCTCCCACCACCTGTAAGAACGATCAAGCAGCTGGACAGGGAATCGCCAGGCTGTAAAAGAAGTTATCCGAATGATATCTGTAACTGCGACCATCATTCAGATATCACCGTTTAAAGTCTGCAACCTCATATGACGGCGTGGGGGTAGGTAGTGGTTTATAATAATAAAAAAAAAAAAGGAACAAAAAATAATAAAACAAACAATAATGTTCTAATTTATTTATTTGCTTGTTGTTTTTTTATGTTATTTTTTTACAATTTTGTAATATATTCATTTATTCACATATTCATATATCAGAGGGTGGCATTTCCTATTATTCATTTTTCACTGATACATTGGTGTAGGGTGATATACTGTACAGGTGGGCGGAGTCTCAGGGGCCGGAGGTGAAGACTGATTGGTGATGATAATACGGTACCGGGAGTGGCAGGGGCAAACTTTGGCCTTTTTGTGGAGAGTTCTGTACACATTGGAAGCACATTGCAGTGTGTGGGGCGTGTCAGAGAGAAAAGATTGGAGGAGAGTGAGAGAAAAAAGTGTTTTTCCTGGGACTGAACCGTCTTCTACATCTATAGATTTATTTTTGCCATAATAACACAATCAGATTTGTATAGAGTGCGGGGCCATAGAAACAATCGTTTAGGACAATTGGTAGTAAAATGTAATTGTAGGAAAAGAAAATTATAATAAATGAAATGTTATACATATTACAGTCAAGTATCTTTATAACTTTTATTAACTGACTGGGAAGTTCTGTGTATGTGCTCTGTGTAAGATAATACTAATAATATGCAAATAAATACATTGTTACATAGTCACATAGTTACATAGGTCCATAGTTACATAGTGACATAGGTACATAATTACATATGTACATAGTTAAATAGTTACATAGTCACATAGTCACATAGGTATGTAGTCACATAGTTACATAGGGGGTTATTTACGAAAGGCAAATCCACTTTGCACTGAAAGTGCAGTCGCTCTAAATCTGAGGGGTAGATCTGATATGAGGGGAAGCTCTGCTGATTTTATCATCCAATCATGTACAAGCTAAAATACTGTTTTTTATTTTCCTTGCATGTCCCCCTTGGATCTACAGCGACTGAACCTCCAAGTGTACTTGCAGTGCAAAGTGGATTTTCCTTTAGTAAATAACCCCCATAGTTACATAGTTACATGGTCACATAGTTACACAGTTACATAGGTATATGGTCACATAATTACATAGTTACATAGTTACCTAGTTACATGGTCACATAGTTACATAGTTACATGGTCACATAGTTACACAGTTACATAGGTATATGGTCACATAATTACATAGTTACATAGTTACCTAGTTACATGGTCACATAGTTACATAGTTACATGGTCACATAGTTACTTAGTTACATAGGTAAGATATTTATAAATCACTTAAAAAATCGATAATATCAATTTACCACTGTACTTTGGATGAGCATTCTAATCAGAGGAAGTTTAAAAAATGGGTGGAATTCCCCTTTAAATAGTTACATGTTAACATAGTTACAGGGTCATATAGTCACATAGTTACATGGTAACATACAGCGCATCCGGAAAGTATTCACAGCGCTTCACTTTTTCCACATTTTGTTACAGCCTCATTCCAAAATGGATTAAATACATTATTTTCCCCAAAATTCTACAAACAATCCCCCCCATAATGACAACGTGAAAGAAGTTTGTTGAAATCTTTGCAAATTTATTCAAATAAAAAATGAAAACAAATCCCATGTACATAAGTATTCACAGACTCCTCCCATGTACATAAGTATTCACAGGCTCCTCCCATGTACATAAGTATTCACAGGCTCCTCCCATGTACATAAGTATTCACAGACTCCTCCCATGTACATAAGTACTCACAGACTCCTCCCATGTACATAAGTATTCACAGGCTCCTCCCATGTACATAAGTATTCACAGACTCCTCCCATGTAAAGAAGTATTCACAGGCTCCTCCCATATACATAAGTATTCACAGGCTCCTCCCATGTACATAAGTATTCACAGACTCCTCCCATGTACATAAGTATTCACAGACTCCTCCCATGTACATAAGTATTCACAGGCTCCTCCCATGTACATAAATATTCACAGGCTCCTCCCATGTACATAAGTATTCACAGGCTCCTCCCATGTACATAAGTATTCACAGGCTCCTCCCATGTATATAAGTATTCACAGGCTCCTCTCATGTACATAAGTATTCACAGACTCCTCCCATGTACACAAGTATTCACAGACTCCTCCCATGTACATAAGTATTCAAAGGCGCCTCCCATGTACATAAGTATTCACAGGCTCCTCCCATGTACATAAGTATTCACAGACTCCTCCCATGTACATAAGTATTCAAAGGCGCCTCCCATATACATAAGTATTCACAGGCTCCTCCCATGTACATAAGTATTCACAGGTTCCTCCCATGTACATAAGTATTCACAGACTCCTCCCATGTACATAAGTATTCACAGGCTCCTCCCATGTACATAAGTATTCACAGGTTCCTCCCATGTACATAAGTATTCACAGGCTCCTCCCATGTACATAAGTATTCACATGTTCCTCCCATGTACATAAGTATTCACAAGCTCCGCCCATGTACATAAGTATTCACATGTTCCTCCCATGTACATAAGTATTCACAAGCTCCGCCCATGTACATAAGTATTTACATGTTCCTCCCATGTACATAAGTATTCACAGGCTCCTCCCATGTACATAAGTATTCACAGGTTCCTCCCATGTACATAAGTATTCACAGGTTCCTCCCATGTACATAAGTATCACAGACTCCTCCCATGTACATAAGTATTCACAGACTCCTCCCATGTACATAAGTATTCACAGGCTCCTCCCATGTACTTAAGTATTCACAGGTTCCTCCCATGTACATAAGTATTCACAGGTTCCTCCCATGTACATAAGTATTCACAGGCTCCTCCCATGTACATAAGTATTCACAGGCTCCTCCCATGTACATAAGTATTACAGCCTTTGCCATGACACTCAGAATTGAGCTCAGGTGCCTCCTGTTTCCACTGATCATCCTTGAGATGTTTCTACAACTTGATTGGAGTCCACCTGTGGTAAATTCAGTTAATTGGACATGATTTGGAAAGGCACACACCTGTCTATATAAGGTCCTACAGATAACAGTGCATGTCAGAGCACAAACCAAGCCACAAAGTCCAAGGAATTGTCTGTAGACCTCCGAGACAGGATTGTATGGAGGTACAGATCTGAGGAAGGGGGCGGAAAAATTTCTGCAGCATTGAAGGTCCCAATGAGCACAGTGGCCTCCATCATCCGTAAATGGAAGAAGTTTGGAACCACCAGGACACTTCCTAGAGCGGGTCGCCCGGCCAAACTGAGAGATTGGGGGAGACGGGCCTTAGTCAGGGAGGTGACCAAGAACCCGATGGTCACTCTGACAGAGCTCCAGCGTTTCTCTGTGGACAGAGGAGAATCTTCCAGAATAACAACCATCCCTGTAGCACACCACCAATCAGGCCTGTATGGTAGAATGGTCAGACGGAAGCCACTCCATAGTAAAACGCACATGACAGACCGCCTGGAGTTTGCCAAAAGGCACCTGAAGGACTCTCAGACCCTGAGAAATAAAATTCTCTGGTCTGATGAAACAAAGATTGAACTCTTTGGCCTGAATGGCAAGCGTCATGTCTGGAGGAAACCAGGCACCGCTCATCATCTGGCCAATACCATCCCTACAGTGAAGCATGGTGGTGGCAGCATCAGGCTGTGGGGATGTTTTTCAGCAGCAGGAACTGGGAGAACAAAGGAGTGGCTACGGGACAACTCTGTGAATCTCCTTGAGTGGCCCAGCCAGAGCCTAGACTTGAAACCGATTGAACATCTCTGGAGAGATCTGAAAATGGCTGTGCACCGGCACTCCCCATCCAACCTCATGGAGCTTGAAAGGTCCTGCAAAGAAGAATGGGAGAAACTGCCCAAACATGCCAAGCTTGTAGCATCATACTCAAAAAGACTTGAGGCTGTAATTGGTGCCAAAAGTGCTTCACCAAAGTATTGAGCAACAGCTGTGATACTTATGTACATCCGATTGTTTTCATTTTTATTTTTAATACATTTGCAAAGATTTTAAACAAACTTCTTTCATGTTGTCATTATGGGGTATTGTTTGTAGAATTTGGAGAAAAATAATACATTTATTCCATTTTGGAATAAGGCTGTAACATAACAAAATGTGGAAAAAGTGAAGCGCTGTGAACACTTTCCGGATGCACTGTAGTTACATAGGCACATAGTTACTGTACATCGTGACATAGTTACATAGATTTTAAAGTTGAAAAGCATATGGAAGTAATCTCAGGTGATATCACACTCAGGTAATCTCAGGTGATATCACGCACAGGTAATCTCAGGTGATATCACGCTCAGGTAATCTCAGGTGATATCACGCTCAGGTAATCTCAGGTGATATCACACTCAGGTAATCTCAGGTGATATCACGCACAGGTAATCTCAGGTGATATCACGCTCAGGTAATCTCAGGTGATATCACGCTCAGGTAATCTCAGGTGATATCACGCTCAGGTAATCTCAGGTGATATCATGCTCAGGTAATCTCAGGTGATATCACGCTCAGGTAATCTCAGGTGATATCACGCTCAGGTAATCTCAGGTGATATCACGCTCACGTAATCTCAGGTGATATCACACTCAGGTAATCTCAGGTGATATCACACTCAGGTAATCTCAGGTGATATCACACTCAGGTAATCTCAGGTGATATCACACTCAGGTAATATCACACTCAGGTAATCTCAGGTGATATCACACTCAGGTAATCTCAGGTGATATCACGCTCAGGTAATCTCAGGTGATATCACACTCAGGTAATCTCAGGTGATATCACGCTCAGGTAATCTCAGGTGATATCACTCTCAGGTAATGTCAGGTGATATCACGCTCAGGTAATCTCAGGTGATATCACACTCAGGTAATCTCAGGTGATATCACACTCAGGTAATCTCAGGTGATATCACACTCAGGTAATCTCAGGTGATATCACACTCAGGTAATATCACACTCAGGTAATCTCAGGTGATATCACACTCAGGTAATCTCAGGTGATATCACACTCAGGTAATATCACACTCAGGTAATCTCAGGTGATATCACACTCAGGTAATCTCAGGTGATATCACGCTCAGGTAATCTCAGGTGATATCACACTCAGGTAATCTCAGGTGATATCACGCTCAGGTAATCTCAGGTGATATCACACTCAGGTAATCTCAGGTGATATCACGCTCAGGTAATCTCAGGTGATATCACACTCAGGTAATCTCAGGTGATATCACACTCAGGTAATCTCAGGTGATATCACACTCAGGTAATCTCAGGTGATATCACACTCAGGTAATCTCAGGTGATATCACACTCAGGTAATATCACACTCAGGTAATCTCAGGTGATATCACACTCAGGTAGTCTCAGGTGATATCACACTCAGGTAATATCACACTCAGGTAATCTCAGGTGATATCACACTCAGGTAATCTCAGGTGATATCACACTCAGGTAATCTCAGGTGATATCACGCTCAGGTAATCTCAGGTGATATCACACTCAGGTAATCTCAGGTGATATCACGCACAGATAATCTAAGGTGATATCACGCACAGGTAATCTCTGGTGATATCACGCACAGGTAATCTCAGGTAATATCACACTCAGGTAATCTCAGGTGATATCACACTCAGGTAATCTCAGGTGATATCACGCTCAGGTAATCTCAGGTGATATCACGCTCAGGTAATCTCAGGTGATATCACGCTCCGGTAATCTCAGGTGATATCACACTCAGGTAATCTCAGGTGATATCATGCACAGATAATCTAAGGTGATATTACGCACAGGTAATCTCAGGTGATATCACACTCAGGTGATATCACGCTCAGATAATCTCAGGTGATATCACACTCGGGTAATCTCAGGTGATATCACACAGGTAATCTCAGGTGATATCACACTCAGGTAATCTCAGGTGATATCACACACAGGTAATCTCAGGTGATATCACGCTCAGGTAATCTCAGGTGATATCACGCTCAGGTGATCTCAGGTGATATCACGCTCAGGTAATCTCAGGTGATATCACACTCAGGTAATCTCAGGTGATATCACACTCAGGTGATCTCAGGTGATATCACGCTCAGGTAATCTCAGGTGATATCACACTCAGGTGATCTCAGGTGATATCACGCTCAGGTAATCTCAGGTGATATCACGCTCAGGTAATCTCAGGTGATATCACACTCAAGTAATCTCAGGTGATATCACACTCAGGTAATCTCAGGTGATATCACGCTCAGGTAATTTCAGGTGATATCACGCTCAGGTGATCTCAGGTGATATCACGCTCAGGTAATCTCAGGTGATATCACACTCAGGTAATCTCAGGTGATATCACACTCAGGTGATCTCAGGTGATATCACGCTCAGGTAATCTCAGGTGATATCACCCACAGGTAATCTCAGGTGATATCACAATCAAGTAATCTCAGGTGATATCACGCACAGATAATCTCAGGTAATATCACGCTCAGGTAATCTCAGGTGATATCACATTTAGGTAATCTCAGGTGATATCACACTCAGGTAATCTCAGGTGATATCACACTCAGGTAATCTCAGGTGATATCACGCACAGATAATCTCAGGTGATATCACACTCAGGTAATCTCAGGTGATATCACACTCAGGTAATCTCAGGTGATATCACAAACACATACATACGGGAATGATCTCTTGTGTGTTAGTAAAATTTATATTTATGCGCCATTAACATCTAAAAACATTTTTTGGCAGTCAACGTGTCATTACGGATGACATAACACACAAACAGCAGCCACTGGTGTGGGCGGGGCTCACTTGATGGGAATAATTTAAAGGTAAAAATAAATAAAAAACCTGCGCTAAGTGCATAAAAAATTATCAAAAATGATGAAAAACGTGATAAGGGTCCTGCTGCTGAACACTATAACCCCGATATAAGGCAAAACTAGTTGTAGATAATAATCAGTGCAGCGCTGGACAGAAAACGAGGTGAATAGCAATAAAATTAATATTACTAAAAATTGATGACAGAAAATAAAATAATTATGAACAATCCATAATGTGAATAAACCATAAATGTGTAAATAGTTGTCAATACATGACCGTGCTCCAAAAATCCATTATACTAATAACAATTAAATGGTGAAAAAAAGGGAAGTGGAAGTGGAGAAAAAGAGTCCAAAATAATAATAAATATGTGGTGGAGAAAAAGTTCCAAATATATAATTAGTGCAGAATCAATCCAACGATGTTAATCGATAGTGACACCCACCACCGGAGAGGAGTAAAGGCTTACCAGAAAGCCTGCGACCGCCCTTGCTCAGGGGGGTCAAAACAGGCTCAGTAGATCAACGTTGGTATCTTGTTGAAGCCACAACCGATGTCCTGTGGATTACCCTCAATGTTGGCTTTTCATCTCCTACTGTTGTGGCTTCAACAAGATACCAACGTTGATCTACTGAGCCTGTTTTGACCCCCCTGAGCAAGGGCGGTCGCAGGCTTTCTGGTAAGCCTTTACTCCTCTCCGGTGGTGGGTGTCACTATCGATTAACATCGTTGGATTGATTCTGCACTAATTATATATTTGGAACTTTTTCTCCACCACATATTTATTATTATTTTGGACTCTTTTTCTCCACTTCCACTTCCCTTTTTTTCACCATTTAATTGTTATTAGTATAATGGATTTTTGGAGCACGGTCATGTATTGACAACTATTTACACATTTATGGTTTATTCACATTATGGATTGTTCATAATTATTTTATTTTCTGTCATCAATTTTTAGTAATATTAATTTTATTGCTATTCACCTCGTTTTCTGTCCAGCGCTGCACTGATTAATAATTTAAAGGTACCAGGTGGGACAACCCCACCAGAAATTGTCTGCTTTGTATAATGAATAATAAACCATACAACAATGCCATAGTAATCATAATGTGCCTTCCCAGGAAGGGTGCTGTGCTGGCAACACCGAGTACAACACTTGTAGATGCCGGAGGATAGAAAGGTCCTTCCCCAGATTGGGTACTTTCCTAAGCTGGGCCTCTTCCACCTTTCCCTGCACTAATCCTACCTCTCCCTACCTAGATGCACCTCAGTCCTCACACTGCAGGGGCCCACCAGAATGACTCAGCAGGGGCCCACCACAATGACTCAGCAGGGGCCCACCAGAATGACTCAGCAGGGGCCCACCAGAATGACTCAGCAGGGGCCCACCAGAATGACTCAGCAGGGGCCCACCAGAATGACACAGCAGGGGTCCACCAGAATGACTCAGCAGGGGCCCACCAGAATGACTCAGCAGGGGCCCACCAGAATGACTCAGCAGGGGCCCACCAGAATGACACAGCAGGGGCCCACCAGAATGACTCAGCAGGGGCCATACTGTATCAAGCCTCTCTGAGTCCACTATCTCTGCCCAAACCCCAGGAGAACTTAGTATCCAATCAGGCACAGGCTCTCCCAAAATGGCCATTAGAAGCCCAGTACAGAGGAAAATTCTCTGCAGGGTTCTTCTAGCTCCAGCAGCACTCATTGAAATCACTGTGTTTACTTCTGGCCAGTCCTGTGCAAAGTGAGTGAGCAATCTGAGAAATGCCACCTCATTCCCTGCTCTGGTACACGCTTGTCGGGACAAAGGCGACTACACAGCACCCTCCTACATATGCATTAGGTGTGCGCATACTGTAGCTCTGTACAGACCTCTCCGCCACCCAGGTACTTAGTGGTGTCAACAGCGACTTATTTTCCAAGTCAGAGCTCAGCTCCACCCACTTCACTTTGATGCAACCTGAGCACCTCCTAAAAGGAGAAGGTCCCAGTTTTGGAGCTGACAGTTGATGCAGCATACAATATGCACGTCGTCGCTCAAACTGCGTGCCGTTAGAATGCAATCTGATCGAAGACGTGCAATTCCCGAACTCCAGGAATTATTTGTATTAAATATTTCCATTGGTTCAGCTTGGCATCATTGATACCCAAGGAGCCGTGGGGAAGATGACTTTCACTGTAGTAGTTGGCGCTACCACAGTGATAGTGGCAATCTTCCAGGTCCTACTTGGGTTCACTACAAGCAGCTTTCCTTCTGCATGCTGATTGCAGCGGGTCTCTCGATCGGCACTGCCGCCATTAAAACAACACCTTTTTTTTTTCAAGGCATTCCTTGACTGGATGAGGTAGAGATTTTGATGTCACCACTTCTGCTCTCCACCTCATCCAATCACAGAATGCTTTGAATTCATTGAAAAAAAAACAAGGTGGTCTGTGAATGGCTGCAGTGCCCCTTGTAGGCAGTGTGCGGAAGGGCTGCTCAGCACAGGACCCAGCGGTAATCACTGTAGTTACGCCAATTTACCAAAATAATTGTCAGCTTCCACGGCAGTGTATGAGGTATGCATACATACATGTGCCAAGCTGGACCAATGTAAGTATACAATACAAATAATACCCGGAGTCGAGCTTTAAAGCAAAACTTCAGGCACATGTAAAAAAAAAAAATACCTAGTAATGGAAGTATACCAGACAACAATAGAACACAACACAGCTTGTTAGCTAACTCATACATTTTCCATCAGCACTAAAATGCAGGAGCCATTAAAAAATGTTTACCAATTGGTACCTCACTATTGAATAATTACAAAGATTATACCCTGCTACATCTGATCTCTATTGGTACTGTTCTTAAGATAAGGGAACTTTCCTTCACATATGGTGGGGACATCGAATTGAACCTTTCTTGGACTTGGTTAAGGGCATCTCCAACATTTCTTGTGCCAATCGGACCAGTTGGCTCCTTTCTTCCATAGATTATGCCATTCTACATATAATCTTTGTTGGTGCTGTTCTAAACATAAGGGGACCTTCCTTCACATATGGTGGGACCGTGGGAACATGATTGGAATAAACCTTTCTGGGACTTGGTCAAGGGTATCTTCAACCTCTTGGGTGCCAACTGGTACCTTACTACCGATTAATTACAAATATTATACCCTTCTACATCTGATCTCTATTGGTACTAATTGTAAGATAAGGGAACTTTCTTTCGCATATGGTGAGGACATCGGATTGAACCTTTCTTCAACTTGGTTAAGGGCATCCCCAGCAGCTCTGGTGCCAATTGAACCAGTTTTTCCTTTCTTCTATAGATTATACCCTTCTATGTATGATCTTTGATGGTGCTGTTCTAAAGGTAAGGGAATTTTTCTTCACATATGGTGGGAACAGGGTGGGATTAAACCTTTTTGGGACTTGGTCAAGGGCATCTTCAGCGTCTTGGGTGCCAATTGGTACCTTACTGCCGAAATTTCCTTCACATATGGTGGGGACATCGGATTGAACCTTTCTTGGGCTTGGTTAAGGGCTAAGGGCATCTCCAACATCTCTGGTGCCAGTTGGACCAGTTGGTTCCTTTCTTCGATAGATTATACCTTTCAACATATGATCGTTGGCACTGTTCTAAAGATAAGGAAACTTTCCTTCACATTTGGTGGATTATTAAATCTTTCTAGGACTTGGCTCAAGGGCATCTCCAATGTCTCAGGTGCCAATTGGACCAATTGGTACCTTACTACTGATAAGTACATATATTATACCCTTCTACATCTGATCTCTATTGGTACTGTTCTTACGATAAGGGAACTTTCCTTCATATATGGTGGGAACATTGGATTAAACCTTTCTGGGACTTTGGTCAAGGGCATCTCCAACATATCTGGTGCCAATTAGATCAGTTGGTTCCTTTCTCCCATAGATTATACCCTTCTACATGTGATCTTTGTTGGTGCTGTTCTAAAAATAAGATTTCTTATCATATGGTGGAAATGTGATCAGATTAAACCTTTCTGGACTTGGTCAAGGGCATCCCTAACGTCTTGGGTGGCAGTTCTAAGCTTACACCAGGACTTTGTCTTCTGCATCAAACTTTAGGCAGATATAAAAAAAAACACCCTGTAATAGAAGTATACTAACCTACAATGGAACACAGCTTGTCAATTACCCATAAGTTCAATATCAGCACCAAAACGCAGGAACCATCCTACAAACGTTTTACCCATTAGATAGGTCGATTATATCCTTCCACATCTGATCTCTATTGGCACTGTTCTAAAGATAAGGGAACCTTTCTCCACACATGGTGGGATTGTGATCAGATTAAAACTTTCTTGGACTTGGACAAGGGCATCCCCAATGTCTCAGGCCCCAACTGCACCTTACTATCAATAAATTATATAGATTATATCCATTATATATCCTTCTACATCTGATCTCTATTAGAGCTGTTTTAAAGATCAAGAAACTTTCCTTTACATATGGTGGGAACGCGTTCGGATTAAAACTTTCTTGCACTCGGTCAAGGGCATCTCCAACATCTCTGGGACCAGTTGGACCAGTTGGTTCCTTTCTTCCATAGATTATACCCTTTTACGTATGATCTTTGTTGGTGTTGTTCTAAAGATAAAGGAACTTTCCTTCACGTATGGTGGGAACACAATCGGATTAAACGTTTCTTGGAATTGGTCAAGAGCATCTCCAACATCTCTGGCACCAATTGGACCAGTTGGCACCTTACTACCGATCAATTACGTATATTGTAATCTTCCACATCTGATCTCTGTTGGAGCTGTTCTAAAGGTAAGGGAACTTTCCTTTACATATGGTGGGAATGTGATCAGCTTAAACCTTTTTGGGAGTCAACAGCATCTCTGATGTTTTGGGTACCGGTTGTACCCCAGAACTTTTCTTCTACACTAGATCAACACGAGTACTTATTAATTCTTACCTAATCAACTCTGCCAAGACTTACATTTCTTTACATTGGAAAGACTCCCCCTTCCTCCCTTGAATGGATAAACACAACCAATTCCGTCTTCCAGATGGAAGAGGCCGGAGTTACGGCCAATGCCTGATCAGCATGGGCATTTTTCCAATGCTCAGGAGCGATGAACAATCACAGGACAGTAATGCCATTCTACCTACTGCTTCTTGCGTACTATGGTATTTATTTTCTTAATTTTAGAATTTATGATTTAATTCTTTTAACCCCAAACATGCCTAGAACCCACCATTATTACTATTTTTTTTTTTTTTTGCTTGAATTCTCAATTTTTTTTCTATTTCTTCATTATAGAGTTCACGACCCAGTTCTCTGGGGGGGCTTGCTTGCTTCAGCACCCCAAACTTGCCTCAAGCTCACGCAGTCTGCTGCATTGGTACTCGTTCTGTGCCAATGGGGCAAAATCTGATGTTCTCCTTCTATTTCCTCTACCGATCGAATGTCATTCATTTATATATAAAAAAAAATTGAATCAAGAAAACACAGCAGTGTGGCCACTAGATGGCACTGATGATCAAAGGAAATATATACTTGGTTAGGTGTCCATAAATATTATGCTGACAACTATTCTTGGGGACAAATTAGAAAGCCTTGGCCTGATCGCAGCTCACAGTCAGTTAGAGCCCACCTCATTTTTATAGCTAGTGGACTTACAGCATCCTATAGCCCTTTCTTCCCTGGCCCACTCCTTTCATTCATTGGATTTCAGTTCCCTCAATCGTGAGTCTCCGTATCACATGAGAGCATTACCAAGGATGGTCTGCATGCAAACGCCACCTGCCTAGGAATGCCCAGTCCTATAGAGTGACACCTACCCATCAAGGCATTTTGATATTTGCATAACTCCTACCAAGAGGCATCCCACTGTTGAGAGGAGTACTGAGGCAGAGTGCTGTGATGTTTACAGAAGGCAGAATCCTCCTGACCCCTCCAACCAACCATAATTTGCCTGCATTGCATAAAGAAGAACAGAGAGTAGTCATCATGTTGATGAAGAGGGAGGAGGGAGCCAGGAAAGCCAATATATGTTCAACTTTAGGGAAAATAAATGACATCAAGGTTGAGTTTACATCTTCTTTCACATTTATGGAGGAGGGTTTGCTATTCCCCATCCCCCCCCCCCCCCCCCCCGGGTCCTGTCTCGTGTGAGCCTGTTAGGGGAACCTTGAAGGGAGACAATCCATGGACTCCATATTTCCTTCAGTCAGCAGCCATGAATAATTAATGCTTCTCAGTACTCAGATGAAGCTCCAGATGCGAGGTAAGAGAGTTAAAGTTTTAATGGTTGCACTGGGCGACGTTCCCAGTACTCCACCACCGACACCGCATGGAGGGCATAAAGCTGGCGCTTAGTGATCTCGTATCTCTACAACAATTAGGCACTTAACTCTCCTTTTACTACATTGACGTGACTTGTGGGAATAACTAGTTTTCTCTTTTATTGAGCAATATTTTGTATGGAAAATGTAGTGTGCACGGCTGGGACTAGAAGATGGTTACAGCTGAAGGATAAGGGTGCGTTAAAAAGATGCCTCATAATCCATGGCCTCGCCCCATTATATACAGTGCCTTGCAAAAGTTTTCACCCCCCTTGGCATTTTCCGTTTTGTTGCCTCACAACTTGGAATTAACATGGATTGTTTGAGGATTTGCATCATTTAATTTACAGAACATGCCCACAACTTTAACCGCTTCAGCCCCGGAAGATTTTACCCCCTTCCTGTCCAGAGTGTTTTTTGCGATTCGGCACTGCGTCGCTTTAACTGACAATTGCGCGGTCGTGCGACGTGGCTCCCAAACAAAATTGACGTCCTTTTTTTCCCACAAATAGAGCTTTCTTTTGGTGGTATTTGATCACCTCTGCGGTTTTTATTTTTTGCGCTATAAACAAAATAAGAGCGACAATTTTGAAAAAAAAACGCATTATTTTTTTACATTTTGCTATAATAAATATCCCCCAAAAATATATAAAAAAACATTTTTTTTCCTCAGTTTAGGCCGATCATATTCTTCTACATATTTTTGGTAAAAAAAAATCGCAATAAGCGTTTAATAATTGGTTTGCGCAAACGTTATAGCGTTTACTAAATAGGGGATCGTTTTATGGCATTTTTATTAATAATTTTTTTTTTCACTAGTAATGGCGGCGATCTGCGATTTTTATTGTGACTGCGACGTTATGGGGGACACATCGGACATTTTTGACACATTTTGGGACCATTGTCATTTATACAGCGATCAGTGCAATTAAAAATGCACTGATTACTGTGTAAATGGCACTGGCAGTGAAGGGGTTAACCACTAGGGGGCGGGGAGGGGTTAAGTGTGTCCTAGGGAGTGATTACTAACTGTAGGGGGATGGGCTGTATGTGTGACGTCACTGATCTCTGCTCCGATGACAGGGAGCAGAGATCGAGTGACACTTGTCACTAGGCAGAACGGGGAGATGCTGTTTACATCAGCATCTCCCTGTTCGTCCTCTCCGCGAGGCGATCGCGGGTATCTCCGCGGCGATCAAGTCCGCGGGACCCGCGACCTGACTCACGGAGCTCCCGGCCGGCGTCGCGCACGTAATGGCACGGCGGGGAATTCAAATGGACGTACAGGTACGCCCATTTGCCCAGCCGTGCCATTCTGCCGACGTACATCGGCGTGCGCAGGTCGGGATTTTATTATGAAGCAAACAACAAATAGGACAAAATAACAGAAAAAGTCAATGTGCATAACTATTCACCCCCCTAAAGTCAATACTTTGTAGAGCCACCTTTTGCGGCTTTCACAGCTCCGAGTCGCTTTGGATAAGTCTCTATGAGCTTGCCACATCTTACCACTGGGATTTTTGTCCATTCCGCTTTGCAAAACTGCTCCAGCTCCTTCAAGTTGGATGGTTTGTGCTTGTGAACAGCAATCTTTAAGTCTGACCACAGATTTTCTATTGGATTGGGGTCTGGGCTTTGACTAGGCCATTCCAATACATTTACATGTTTCCCCCTTAAACCACTCAAGTGTTGCTTTAGCAGTGTGTTTGGGGTCATTGTCCTGCTGGAAGGTGAACCTCCGTCCTAGCCTCAAATCACACACAGAGTGCTACAGGTTTTGCTCAAGAATATCCCTGTATTTAGCACCATCCATCTTTCCCTCAACTCTGACCAGTTTCCCAGTCCCAGCTGCTGAAAAACATCCCCACAGCATGATGCTGCCACCACCATGTTTCACAGTGGGGATGGTGTTCTTTGGGTGATGTGATGTGTTGGGTTTGCGCCAGACATAGCGTTTTCTTTGATGGCCAAAAAGTTCAATTTTAGTCTCATCAGACCAGAGCACCTTCCTCCATACATTTTGAGAGTCTCCCACATGCCTTTTCACAAACTCAAAACGTGCCATTTTGTTTTTTGATGAAAGTAATGGCTTTCTTCTGGCCACTCTGCCATAAAGCCAAACTCTATGGAGCGTACGGCTTATTGTGGTCCTATGTACAGATACTCCAGTCTCTGCTGTGGAACTCTGCAGCTCCTCCAGGGTTACCTTAGGTCTCTGTGCTGCTTCTCTGATTAATGTCCTCCTTGCCCCGTCCGTGAGATTTGGTGTGCGGCCGTCTCTTGGCAGGTTTGCTGTTGTGCCATGTTCTTTCCATTTGGTTATGATAGATTTGATGGTGCTCCTAGGGATCATCAAAGATTTGGATATTTTTTTTATAACCTAACCCTGACTTGTACTTCTCACCAACATTGTCCCTCACTTGTTTGGAGAGTTCCTTGGTCTTCATGGCAGTGTTTGGTTAGTGGTGCCTCTTGCTTAGGTGTTGGAGCCTCTGGGGCCTTTCAAAAAGGTGTGTCTATGTAATGACAGGTCATGTGACACTTAGGGGGTTATTTACGAAAGGCAAATCCACTTTGCACTACAAGTGCACTGTAAGTGCACTTGGAAGTGCAGTCGCTGTAAATCCGAGGGGACATGCAAGGAAAATAAAAAACAGCATTTTAGCTTGCACATGATTGGATGATAAAATCAGCAGAGCTTCCCCTCATTTCAGCTCACCTTTTCTAATTTTACTTCACCAACTTAGACTATTGTGTTCTGAGCCATCACATATAATTCAGATTAAAAAACACTGAACTAAATTCTGTAATGTAACAAAATAGGTAAAAAGCCAAGGGGGGGGGGGGGGGGGGGTACTTTATCCCCAAGGCACTGTATTCATTATGTAAAATTACAGACCCCAGGGTTTGACTTTCCGTTCTTCTCAATGTCTGGCCTGCCCAGGCCTGTACCATGGCAAACATGACCTCTTCTTAAATGTCTGCTGAACATGACCATAGGGGACTGGTCATGCTTGATCCATGCTTAGAATGGTCTGTTGGTAGTGGTGGCAGTGGGGCACCTGCCAGGGGAATCCACCTCTATGGCTATTGGATGTGAAGTTCCTGTGCTGAAGCCATGCTTCATTTATGCTTGCAATCGTCTGATGGTGGTGAGGCACTTGCCAGGGGAATCCTGGAATGTCAGTCAGCATTGTAAAGCATGTAAAGTTCGAGCCAATGAAAAAGTATGGCAGACAAGGAATTGTGTATCCCATGATGGGCAACTGCGGTCCCTTGGCAGGAGTTGGAATGTGGCCAACACCATTTGCGCAGTCTCTGCAGCTGCACAAAGACCCTCCAGGACTATTTATTCTAGATGTGGGACAGTGCCTGCCCAGGCTTGTGCCATGGCAAATGTGTCTTCTTCTGAAATGTCTACAGAGCATGACTAGGGGACTTGCCATGCTTCATCCATGCTTAGAATGGTCTGTTGGTGATGGGGCACTTGCCTGGGAAATCCACCTCCATGGACATTGGGTGTGAAGTTCTTGTTCTTAAGCCATGCCTGATCCATGCTTGAAAGAGTTGTTGGTGGTGGGGCACCTGCCTGGGAAATCCACCTCCATGGACATTGGGTGTGAAGTTCTTGTTCTTAAGCCATGCCTGATCCATGCTTGAAAGAGTTGTTGGTGGTGGGGCACCTGCCTGGGAAATCCACCTCCATGGACATTGGGTGTGAAGTTCTTGTGCCGAAGCCTTGCATCATTTATGCTTGGAATCATCTGATGGGGCACTGATGGGGCACTTGCCAGGGGAATCCTTGAAGGTCAGTCAGCATTGTGTATAAAGTTAAGGCCAGTGGAAAGTATGGTGGACAGGGAATTGTGTATCTCATGGTGGGCAACTGTTGGTCCCTTGGCATCGGTTGGAACGTGACCATTTTCATATGCGCAGCCTCTGTAGCTATGCAAAGTCCCTGCAGGACTATTTATTCTATTCTGGGACTGTGCCTGCTCAGGCTTGTGCCATGGCAAATGTGGCTTCTTCTTAAATGTCTACCGAGCATTACCGTAGGGGACTGGCCATGCTTCATCCATGCTTAAAATAGTCTGTTGGCGGTAGGGCACTTGCCAGGGGAATTCACCTCCATGGACATTGGGTATTAAGTTCTTGTGCTGAGGCCATGCTTCACGTAGGTTTAAAATGGTCTGTTGGTGGTGGGGCACCTGGCAATAGAATCCACCTCCATGAACATTGGGTGTGAAGTTCTTGTTCTGAAGCCATGCTTGATCTGTGCTTGGAATGGCCTGTTGGTGGTGGGGCACTTGCCAGGGCAATCCAATTCCATTGACATTGGGTGTGAAGGTCTTGTGCTGAAGCCATGCTTCATCCAAGCTTGGAATGGTCTGATGGTGGTGCAGCACTTGCAAAGGGAATCCTTGAAGGTCAGTCAGCATTGTGTGTAAGGTTCAGGCCAACAGTGTAGAATCTTCTTTATCACATGTCACAGCGGCTCCAACACTCTATGCAAGCCTTCTCGATGGTGATTCCATTTCTTCTACCGACAATCTTTTCCCATTGTGTTGTAAGCCTGATATACCAGTTTTGGTGGTCATCTTTGTAAACTAACTCAGTGATGTGCAGGTTTGTTGAATCTTCAACCTACTGGCCAAGAGATAAAAATGTTCCATGAGGACAGATTCACACTAAAGACCTCCATTGTGGTATATTAAAGAACATATGTGAACATGTGTTATGGCATGCATTATTATTTGTTTAGGTAAGCAGCCCATTCGTTATGAATGGAAGGTCAATGCACCACAACAGAAGAAGAAAAAAATGTGCATGACCCTTTTTTTTATATCACAACACACAGTTGTTGTCATGCCACAATGCACAAGTGTGAATGGGCCCTCAACACCAGTCCAAACCCTTCAGGGCCTGCTCACACTTGGGCACATGTTAATGTACTTTACCACCGAGAATGGCAGTACCCCTTCTCTATGTACAGTGTGTTGCACTGCCAATTAATGCGAATGGCACCCCAGACTGTTTTACAGTAGAGCCCAATGAACAGCATTGTGGTGCTCTGTGTTGTATAAAAAATGTCATTCTTCATTTGTGCTATGTTGGCAGCCCATTCATAATGAATGCACAGCCTTAAGGCATTCCATAATGTGCATTACAATACCGCAGCAGAATGCTTTAGAGCAGTGATCGCCATAATCTGGCTCTTGGGGCACCATTCCTCCCACTGACACTAATGATGGGGCATCATTGCTCCCACAGACACCAATCATGGGGCATTGTAACTGCCACAGACGCCAATGATGGGGCACCATTATTTCCACAGATACCAATGACGGGGTACCATTCCTCCCACAGATACCAATGATGGGGCACCATTGCTCCCACAGACACCAATGAAGGGGCACCACTACTCCCACAGATACCAATGATAAGGCATTATTCTTCCCAACGACACCAATGATGGGGCACTATTGCTTCCACAGACACCAATGATGGGGCACCATTGCGTCTACAGACACCAATGATGGGGCATTATTCCTACCAATGACACCAATTATGAAGCACCATTGCTCCCACGGATACCAATGATGTGTTACCATTATTCCCACAAACATTAAAGATCGGGCACCATTTCTGCCACAGACATCAATAATGGGGCACCATTACTCCTACAGACACCAATGATGGGGCACCATTGCTTCCACAGCCACCAATGATGGGGCACCATTGCTTCCATAGACACCAATGATGAGCACCATTGCTTCCACAGGCACCAATGATGGGGCACCATTGCTTCCACAGACACCAATGATG
Source organism: Lithobates septentrionalis (assembly GCA_037952835.1). Taxonomy (NCBI): domain Eukaryota; kingdom Metazoa; phylum Chordata; class Amphibia; order Anura; family Ranidae; genus Lithobates; species Lithobates septentrionalis. Next base: position 847,458 of record JBBDGP010002203.1, read on the forward strand.
GAGCACCATTGCTACCACAGACACCAATGATGGGGCACCATTACTTCCACAGACACTAATGATGAGGCACCATTGCTTCCACAGACACCAATGATGAGGCACCATTGCTTCCACAGACACCAATGATGGAGCACCATTGCTACCACAGACACCAATGATGGGGCACCATTACTTCCACAGACACTAATGATGAGGCACCATTGCTTCCACAGACACCAATGATGGGGCATCATTATTTCCACAGACACCAATGATGGGGCACCACTACTTCCACAGACACCAATGATGGGGCATTATTCCTACCAATGACACCAATTATGGATCACCATTGCTACCATGGATACCAATGATGGGCACCATTGCTTCCACAGACACCAATGATGGGGCACCATTGCTTCCACAGACACCAATGATGGGGCACCATTGCTTCCACAGACACCAATGATGGGGCACTATTGCTTCCACAGACACCAATGATGGGGCACCATTGCTTCCACAGGTGCTGTCTCACCTATAGGTGTGAACCAAAGATTAGAGATGAACTTGGCCAAGGCATGGTCTTACTAGTGGTTTAGGAGTGATACCACCCCGTGGTTGAGCTACACTTTTACTGCCCCCCCCCCCCCCCCCATTTGCTACCTTCTGTAGCTGCAGAGGCAGTGCCTGAGGTGGGGTGATTTTGACAAAATTGATTTTGATTCAAACTTACCGTTTACAAACTGTTGCTGAACTGCGCTGATTGAAAGACTTCTACAAAATAATCTACATTTTTTTTTAATTTAGAGGCTGTTTATTTGAGGGGGGAGTTGGGAAGAGAAGGGGGTTTAATATATATTTTTTTATTTCTATTTTTTTCTGTATTTTATTACTATTTTGCTTTTCTTTTTTTTATTCTGTATTTGATCATTATTTTTTTTTCTTTTCTATATTTAATCATCACTTGATAAGGAACTGGCTCCCCTGTAAAAAAAAAAAAATCTGTAGTCCAGGATTCAGATACTCACCTACCCAGTGGATCCAGCGCTGCCCTGCTGTAATCCATTGATCAGCAGTCGCCATGGCCGCCATTTTGGTCCCCTGTATAATGAATGGAATCATGTAGTTGCTTTTAAACTTTGGCGGGACTGAAAATGGCTTTCCTGGAGTATATAATGGCTGTGTTGAACAGGTGGTGATGAGCTGAGGACTAATAGAGGATGAGTCTCGCAGTCAGTGAGTGATAAGGAGATTAATGTTCACAGACAGACACAGGAACGATTTGCTGGGCCGCCTAATTGAAGCTGATTTGACATTTTGATGCCGGCTCAAGGTAATAAACATCCAGTGTGTTGGAACACAGATGCCAAGTGAGCCACGCACATTAAATATTGTGTTTTATGGTAATCCGTCCTGCTGTAACCCTTTCAAATCAGGCAGGTAGGCTAGACCAGAATGGTTCTAGCAGGAGTGCTTCCTTATGTTGTAATATTCTGCTTGTATAGAAAGAGAGATGGGTGTGGAAGACCAGCTAAATCTCACCTAACTAGCAACTGATTGGTCACCAAAACTACATAGGAGGCCCAAAAATAAAGGATGGAGAGGTAAGGCCAAACTCTGGCCAACCAATGACACTCTAGGGCCAAGAACTATGGCTTCATTTACTGCTATGGAGATGGTGGCTGGCCCCCACCAGGGAAACACATGATCCGGGGCAGGTGACATGCAGGATCACCCCGAGCATTCAGGAGAGGACAGAAGTCTGCCTCCTCGAGACCTCCTTTAACTCTCTCCCTCTGCCGGGCTGCTGAGGCCCAAGGGAAGGGTTCTGATATGAAGGGGGCTTTGGGTGATTTGTGGGGGCTCTGCATCTTTGGTCTTGACTGGGGGGCTTTGTGATGGCAGGACTGTGCGATTAGGGGTCTGTGATAGGAAGGGGGAGACTGTTGTGATGGAGGACCTCTGATGTGATGGGGGGGGCTTTGATGTCGGGGTGGGACTTTTGATATGTTTGGGGACCTCTGGTGTGTTTGGGAGGCCTCTGATGTAAAGGTGGACCTTTGATTTGATGGGAGAGCCTTTGATGTGATGGGGGGCTCTGATGTTGATGGGGGGCCCCTGATGTGAAGGGGGTCTCTGATGTGATGGGGGCACCTCTGATGTAATGGGGGGCCTCCGATGTGAAGTGGGGACTCTGATGTGAAGGGCAGAGGGCTCTATTGTGATGAGGGGGCTACTTATGTGATGAAGGGAACTCAACGTTGTTGTGTGCATTGTCCAAGGCTCAGGCTTCCCATTGGTAACATTTACTATTTTTGCTCATTTTAGACTGGGGTGCCTTGGGATATTGCATACTTTTTAAAGGGTGCCGTGGCTTTGGAAATTTTTGCTAAAAGCTTCTTTAAAGTCCATTGTACCCTAAAAAAAACAGCAAAAAATACTTTAATTCCATTTTCTCCACCAAGTCCATTGCATTCCACTAAAGTGGCAAAATCTCCCAATTTTCGCTTAATTTTTGTGAAAATTTAAAATTATCCTAGTTTTGTTTATCCCCAGTCTGAGATACGCCCCAACATGTATAGCAACGTAGTTGCCCATGGAATATGTTCCTTACACTCACTGGCCTCTTGGATGATCAGTGAAATGTCTTCAACATTTTCAGAACAAGTCCAGCTGGATGTCTTCATCTACTATTAGCTACACCAGGAACTGAATAAATGGGAACCTCCACACAAAAACTTGGAATGATTTGACCACAATTTGGAGTTTTCTTGATGTCAGAACAGTGTATTCTGACAGTGGGGAAATGCTCTGTCAGAATACCATGGCTCAGTGAAAACGATCCCCCCATCCACATTGAGTGTGTGGATAGGGGAATCGGGTCATTTTTTTTGTTAAACCCGCTGGTTGGGTTGCCTTACTTCCTCACCACATGACTTTGTCATGTTTTCTTTTAGAAGAGTTGGGGAGGGGGTGGTTCAGGGCTTCAGTCTTCTATCTAAGCTTTTTCCTAACCTTACCTTTAGCACTCAACGTAAACTACTTGCCTCTAAATTGAATCCTAACCCTACCACTAACCTCAACCATTAGCCCAAAGGTCAAACCCTTCCCAAAACCTTACTATTCTTACCCACAACTTAATCCTTACTTCCAACTTCAAACCTAGTCCTACCGCTAATCCTGTACCTTCAACCTCAACTATTATGCCGCGTACACACGGTCGGACTTTTCAGCTACAAAAGTCCGACAGCCTGTCCGACAGACTTTCGACGGACTTTTGGCGGACTTTCGACGGACTTGCGGCGGACTTTCTAACGAACAGACTTGCCTACACACGATCACACAAAAGTCCGTCGAATTCTTACGTGATGACGTACACCGGACTAAAATAAGGAAGTTCATAGCCAGTAGCCAATAGCTGCCCTAGCGTGGGTTTTTGTCCGTCGGACTAGCATACAGACGAGCGGATTTTTCGACCGGACTCGAGTCCGTCGGAAAGATTTGAAGCATGTTTCAAATCTAAAGTCCGTCGGATTTGAAGCTGAAAAAGTCCGTTGAAAGTCCGGAGAAGCCCACACACGATCGGATTACCAGCCAGCTTTAGTCCGTCAGCGTCCGTTGGACTTTTGTAGACGAAAAGTCCGACCGTGTGTACGCGGCATTAGGCCAAGGTCAAACCCTTCCCCTAACCTTACTATTCTTACTCACAACTCAATCCTTACCTCCAACCTCAACCCTAACCCTACCACTAATCCTGAACCTTCAACCTCAACCATCAGCCCAAGGTCAAACCCAATCCCAAACCTTATGCCGCGTACACACGGTCGGACTTTTCGTCTACAAAAGTCCAACGGACGCTGACGGACTAAAGCTGGTTGGTAATCCGATCGTGTGTGGGCTTCTCCGGACTTTCAACTGACTTTTTTAGCCTCAAATCCGACGGACTTTAGATTTGAAACATGCTTCAAATCTTTCCGACGGACTCGAGTCCGGTCGAAAAATCCGCTCGTCTGTATGCTAGTCCGACGGACAAAAACCCACGCTAGGGCAGCTATTGGCTACTGGCTATGAACTTCCTTATTTTAGTCCGGTGTACGTCATCACGTAAGAATTCGATGGACTTTTGTGTGATCGTGTGTAGGCAAGTCTGTTCGTTAGAAAGTCCGCCGCAAGTCCGTCGAAAGTCCGCCAAAAGTCAGTCGAAAGTCTGTCGGACAGGCTGTCGGACTTTTGTAGCTGAAAAGTCAGACCGTGTGTACGCGGCATTACTCTTTACTCACAACCTAATCCTTACCTCCAACCTCAATCCTAACCCTACCACTAATCCTGAACCTTCATCCTCAACCATCAGCCCAAGGTCAAACCCAATCCCAAACCTTACTCTTTACCCACAACTTAATCCTTACTTCCAACCTCAAACCTAGTCCTACCACTAATCCTGAACTTTCAACCTCAACTATTAGGCCAAGATCAAATCCTTATCATAACCTTACTATTCTTACTCACAACTAAATCCTTACCTCTAACCTCAACCCTAACCCTACCACTAATCCTGAAGCTTCAACCTCAACCCTCAGGGTAAACTCTTCCCAAACCTTACTTTTTACTTGCAACTTATTAGCCTATTATACAATAGCTCAGCTGCAAGGATTCCCCAAAATAAGGGAGCAGTACCAAGCTTGGTTTGGTATTGTAATGTCTTCAGACTTAATTTTGCTCTCTTTTGGGTTAGATGGATGCAAACGGGAATCTATCATTTGTACAGGTGTTGAGAGTCCACCTAGTTATTCTGCTTTCAAATCTGCCTCAGTCAGCTTTATTATTCTTCCAACACCAACAAAACATAATCAGCACTTCTGGCATTAAGTAACCTAGGCAGCATGCCCATGGCAGTAAAACTCACACAAAAGGATAAATCCTAGCTGTTTTGGCTCTAATTACACCTCAAAATCCCTTCATAGCGAAGAAATTGTATTTGTTACCAGATCTCAAAAACCCAATAGCTCTTACTTACAAAGCTGCCACCACACAGTGCCTCTGTGTAGTAGAGCAACATGCTCTAGCCTCTCCAAGGTTTGCAAGACTTTGGGCTCTTTCACACAGGTGTTGAGTTCTACAGCAGCCTTAAAACGCATCCACGCACCTAATTAACAATTTGGTTGCTCTGCACAGGTGTTCATGTTCATGTTAGATGTGTTTTTTAAATTTGTCCAAGGCTAAAATGGGAAATTATAACTTTTGATGCTTTGCAACCGTACTTTAAACACATGCTAAATGCTATAGGTGCATTTACAGTATGTTTGTGGTGCGTTTCAATAGAAGTGAGCAAAGGACAATCACAACTATGGCATTATTGGCTCTAATTACTCCAGCTCCTTAAAGTGGAAGTTCACCCTGGAATTACTCTAGGAACATTAAACAGCCATATAATACATTGACCTTGATAAACACACAGCATCATGTTTGATGTCGGTTTCTGTTACCTGACCATTTAAAAATGACACCATGCAACTCATGGTGTCGTCCATCCCAGCTCATGCTATATAAAGCTGGCCATAGACGACTAAACCAATAGATTCCTCCACCAACACAAAAGAGGTGGATGGAAGAATTAAAATATCATAAAGACGTATGTAAAGCTTTTTATTTCCTGTGTAAAGTGTTACAGAGCTTCCCAAATTAATGAATAAATATTTGCAGCTGTAAAATCTAATATGTTGATTTTCTTTTTACTCATAAATAAAACAAACTCAGTAGTAGATCTTAGGTTAGGACTTGGCAGATCTCCTTTGAGACAGATTCGAAAAAAAATTCAGGTCATCCCTGCTGTGATATCTTTGCTGTCCTCAGAGCAATGTAAGACGTATTACCTGGGGTATATGCAGGTGCAATTACGAGGACAGGATGTTGGTTTATGTCTGCCGCTGTGAGATTATAATATTGGCGTTGATGAGACTTGTTCATCTTGTGAAATTCAATGCCAAGAGCACAAAATGTCAATTAGGCGGTTGTTTGGTTGGCACAGATGGGCTCAGATGGCGGTGATTCGGTGCCAACAGACATATAATTACTACACTAGCAGATATCGCAGAGTTCAGAGCATCAGCTAATGAGATAATCCGAGGAGACTGTCAATCACTTATTGCTGAGGCCTTGGGACATGTCCGGAATTTGTGTCCCAGGTTCAGAGAACAAATACAGCAAGGAATGTACACCATAACAAAATATATTAGGAATATGACATTCATGCTGAGGGACTGGGAGCTAGTTTAGGAGTTAAATTGGTTAAGAATTAAGGTTATGGCAACAATTTGGGTTTAGGCAGGGGTGTGGAGTTTATTTTGAAGGTTTAGGATTAGTGGTAGGGTTAAGGTTGAGGTCGGAAGTAAGGATTAGGATGTGGGTAAGAAGTAAGGTTTGAAGGAAGGATTTGAATGGTTGAGGTTGAAGGTTCAGGATTTGTGGTAGGGTTAGGGTTGAAGTTGGAGGGGAGGATTACGTTGCGGGTAAGAAGTAAGGTTTTGGTGGAAGGATTTGTTCTTGAGGTTAAGGTTGAAGGTTCAGAACTAGTGGTAGGGTTAGGGTTGAGGTTGGAGGTGAGGATTAAATTGTGGGTAAGAAGTAAGGTTTGGGGGAAGGATTTGACCTTGAGATAATGGTTAAGGAAATGGTGAAATTCAATGCCAAGAGCACAAAATGTCAATTAGGCGGTTGTTTGGTTGGCACAGATGGGCTCAAATGGCAGTGATTCGGTGCCAACAGACATATAATTACTGCACTAGCAGATATCACAGAGCTCAGAGCATCAGCTAATAAGATAATCCAAGGAGACTGTCAATCACTTATTGCTGAGGCCTTGGGACATGTCCGGAATTTGTGTCCCAGGTTCAGAGAACAAATACAGCAAGGAATGTACACCATAACAAAATATATTAGGAATATGACATTCATGCTGTGGGACTGGGAGCTAGTTTAGGAGTTAAATTGGTTAAAAATTAAGGTTATGGCAACAATTTGGGTTTAGGCAGGGGTGTGGAGTTTATTTTGAAGGTTTAGGATTAGTAGTAGGGTTAAGGTTGAGGTCGGAAGTAAGGATTAGGATGTGGGTAAGAAGTAAGGATTTTGAAGGAAGGATTTGACCTTAAGCTAATGGTTGAGGTTGAAGGTTCAGGATTAGTGGTAGGGTTAGGGTTGAGGTTGGATGTGAGGATTAAGTTGCGGGTAAGAAGTAAGGTTTGGTGGAAGGATTTGACCTTGAGGTTAAGCTTGAAGGTTCAGAATTAGTGGTAGGGTTAGGGTTGAGGTTGGAGGTGAGGATTAGTTTGTGAGTAAGAAGTAAGGTTTGGGGGAAGGATTTGACCTTGAGCTAATGGTTAGGGGTTTGTGGTATGGTTAGAATTCAGGTTTGAGGTAAGGATTATGTTGTGGGTAAGAAGTAAGATTTGAAGGTTCAGAATTAGTGATAGGATTAGTGTTGAGGTTGGTGGTAAGGATTAAGTTGTGGGTTAGAAGTAAGGTTTGGGGGAAGGATTTGACCTTGAGCTAATAGTTGAGGTTGAAGGTTCAGTTTTAGGTTTAGGGTTGAGGTTGGAGGTGAGGATTAAGTTGTGAGTAAGAAGTAAGGTTTGGGGGAAGGATTTGACCTTGAGCTAATGGTTAGGGGTTAGGGTTAAATTTTGAGGTGAGGAATAAGTTGTGGATATGAAGTAAATTTTGGTGGAAGGATTTGACCTTGAGCTAATGGTTAAGGTTGAAGGTTCAGAACTAGCGGTAGGGTTAGGGTTGAGGTTGGAGGCGAGGATTAAGTTGCGGGTAAGAAGTAAGGTTTGGAGGAAGAATTTGACCTTGAGCTAATGGTTAAGGTTGAAGGTTTAGAATTAGTGATAGGGTTAGGGTTGAGGTTGGAGGTGAGGATTAAGTTGTGGATAAGAAGTTAGGTTTGGAGGAAGGGTTTGACCTTGAGCTAATGGTTGGGGTTTGTGGTACGGTTAGAATTCAGGTTTGAGGTAAGGATTATGTTGTGGGTAAGAAGTAAGGTTTGAAGGTTCAGAATTAGTGATATGATTAGTGTTGAGGTTGGTGGTAAGGATTAAGTTGTGGGTTAGAAGTAAGGTTTGGGGGAAGGATTTTACTTTGAGCTAATAGTTGAGGTTGAAGGTTCAGTTTTAGGTTTAGGGTTGAGGTTGGAGGTGAGGATTAAGTTGTGGGTAAGACATAAGATTTGAAGGAAGGGGTTTTTACCTTGAGCTTAATGGTTGAAGTTACTGGTAAGGTTAGGATTCGGGTTGGAGATAAGGCTTAGGATGTGAATAAGGAGAAATGTTTGGAGGAAGGGTTTGCCCTTGAGCTAATGGTTGAGGTCAGCGGTAGGGTTGGGGTTCAGGTTGGTGGTAGGGATTGAGTTGTGAATAAGAACTAAGGCTTGGTGGAAGGGTTTGACCTTGAGCCTAATTTTTGAGATTAGTGGTAGGGTTAGGATTCACTTTGGAGATAAGGATTAAGTTGTGAATAAGAAGAAAGGTTTGGTGGAAGGGTTTGACCTTGAGCCTAAGGCCAGCCATATATAGTGCACATTTCTTTCCTGCAACCTTGAGATCTCAATGTTTGAGATTAGTGGTAGGGTTAGGATTCACTTTGGAGATAAGGATTAAGTTGTGAATAAGAAGAAAGGTTTGGTGGAAGGGTTTGACCTTGAGCCTAAGGCCAGCTATATATAGTGCACATTTCTTTCCTGCAACCACGAAGGAAATAAATTTGCACGATTCCCCCATCAACACAGACAGCGCTGACAGGGGAATCCCTCCTGCCGAGCAATTGTCTGCTCCTGGCGAGGGGGCAGGAGCGGGCGGTGGAAGCCTCCCCTGCCAGGAGAAGACGGTGATTATTGCTAGCGTCTATAGCAGCCTCTAGCGATAATCGCAAGAGGATTGGTCACCAAGTGACCCGGGAAACCATAGAGGAACCTGGTTCCTCATGACTTTGCCTCCGACTGCAATGCTGTTGCAGTCAAGCGCCACCTACAGTGGAGAAAATAGACTGCACTTGCCTACACCGGGATTAAAGAAGTACTCCCACTTTAGTCATGCTTTCTGTTATCGAGGGGGCAAAATACATGTAGTACTTTGTCCCGTCTTCGTATGTGATGTGTTCCACGGCCAAGATGGTGCTTTTCTCTGTCTCCCAGCACTCTAGGTAATGCTCACATATCATGCTGAGCCTCCATAATTAGATGGAATCAGAGTAGACCATTTCAGTCCAGGTGAGCAGCCGGTACAAGTGTGCAGGACTATAGGGAAGGCCGGAGTTCAGATTTAATTTAGATCTTCAACTTGTGACCTGAATAAATAATACTCCCTATTATACCGATCACTGGTTATGTTTCCAGGATAAGTTCTTAATTATGTGAAGGCGGAGATACAAATCGATCAGAAGGATCCGCTAATGTATTTCTTCCTTTCACCAAAGTCTAATTGGAGGGCGATCGCTGTCAGTTATAACATACGCTACATGAAAATCAGTTGAATTTTTGAAATATTAATGGGGACCTGATAAATAATTTACCTTAAACCTCCTTCAATCAATTAGCTCCTCCCACTTTGCAGATACTACAGACCATTAATTTGCAGCGTTGATTCTGCTCTAAAGGCTGATTACCTGCACTGAGGGAGAGCGGTACAAGGAGTCCTTCACTTTGAATATGACGGAAATGAAACCTTTCAGTCCCATGACAGACTAAGGAAGCACACGGGACACAAACGAATACATTATTAATTCTTCGACCCCGGGATTTTTTTACTAGTCAGCTTGTTAAGGGTCACGTTCCACATTTTTTTATTATTTTATAATTGTATTTTCCTGTATTCGGCTATAATTAACCACAGTCATTAGCAGACCTGTCCTAATTTTACAATTCTCCATGAATAAATTCCTGGCGGGTCACAGTATACAGAATCAGTATCATTTTTCAGAAAAGTTCCACATTTTATCATTAAAAAACTGTCCTTGAGCTCCAGTACAGTGACTCCGCCCAGGCTGAAATGATGTCATCAGTCTGCTGCAGGCAGGAAGAAGCATTTTCCCAGTCTCCTCTTCCCCGGCAGTGAGAGGACAAGGTCATCTAGAGCCCAGGGCGAACATGCCAAACTGTCAACTGTGCCCCCCCCCCCACCAGAATGTATGAGCCTTATGTGCCAGTAAAAATCCCCCCACAAAAACACTGAGCACTTCTCTGCATGCTTCCCCCCTAAGTATAAATTCCCCCTCCTCTCAGTACTTATCTGCCCCATTAATGAAATTCCACCCCCCCCCCAGCACAATTCCTCTACCACTACATTTTCTCCTCCCAGTACATACCCCCCCCCCCCCCCAGATCCCCTCTCCCAGCTCAAATTTTCCCTCAATCCCCCTCCTAGCACAAATCTTCTCTAAACAAAAATTTCCCTAAATCACCACTCTTAGCACTCCCTCCCCAATTTCCCCACCTGGAACAATACTTATCCCCTGTCACCCCCCAAATTCTCCCTTTCAATGCAAATCCCCCCCCCCCCCAATCTCCTTGCAGTGTCCTCTCACCTCACATGATACCACTGTGTCCCTCCTGCCCACCTCTTGTCCCAGCCCTGTTCCCGGGTGATTCAAATTCAACTGCAACATTGTAACTATGTAGCAAGTCACAAGGCGAGAGGCTGCCGCAGGGGCTGTTGTGGGTCAGACATTTGTGAACACAGCCAGGAACTGCACAGGCACCAGGATTTACAGGACTGTGTTCTTCCTGAGCCGGCATCTCAGTCCACAATGCAGATGGTGACCCTCGATGATGCCTGAACAAAGATGGTGTCATCCTTCTGAAGACATTGTCAGTGGGACTATTGTGATACTTTGGGGAGGTGGAGAGTGGGGTGCATAGTTTTGGGAGGAGAGAGGGTGGAAATTGGGGTGAATGGTAAGGATTGGGGTGAACGGTTTTGGGGGGTAAAGGTTGGGGTTAATAATCCAGGAAGTGGGGGTTGCAGAGCAGGGTGAAGAGTTTGGGAAAATAAAGATCGGGGTGAACATTTTGGGATGATGGATATTGAGGCGAATGGTTTGAGAGGTAGAGATCAGGGTGAATATTTTGGGACGCTTTAAAATTCGGGTGAAGAATTTGGAATGTGGAGATCGGGGTGGATATTTTGGGATAATGAATGTTGGGGTGAATAGTTTAGGAGGTAGAGGTTGGGGTGAATATTTTGGGACAATGAAGATCAGGATAGATAGTTTGGGGGGGGGGGGGGGGGGATCGGGGTGATTAGTTTTGGGGGGGTGGAGATCAGATTGAAGTCTTTTGGGGGCTGGAGATTGGGTGGATGGATTGTGGGATGGAGATTGGGGTGGATGGATTGTGGGATGGAGATTGGGGTGGATGGATTGTGGGATGGAGATTGGGGTGGATGGATTGTGGGATGGAGATTGGGGTGGATGGATTGTGGGATGGAGATTGGGGTGGATGGATTGTGGGATGGAGATTGGGGTGGATGGATTGTGGGATGGAGATTGGGGTGGATGGATTGTGGGATGGAGATTGGGGTGGATGGATTGTGGGCTGGAGATTGGGGTGGATGGATTGTGGGATGGAGATTGGGGTGGATGGATTGTGGGATGGAGATTGGGGTGGATGGATTGTGGGATGGAGATTGGGGTGGATGGATTGTGGGATGGAGATTGGGGTGAATAGTTGTGGGACAGTGGAGATCGGGGTGAAGACTTTGGGGGCTGGAGATTGGGGTGGATGGATTGTGGGATGGAGATTGGGGTGGATGGATTGTGGGATGAAGATTGGGGTGGATGGATTGTGGGATGGAGATTGGGGTGGATGGATTGTGGGATGGAGATTGGGGTGGATGGATTGTGGGATGGAGATTGGGGTGGATGGATTGTGGGATGGAGATTGGGGTGGATGGATTGTGGGATGGAGATTGGGGTGGATGGATTGTGGGATGGAGATTGGGGTGGATGGATTGTGGGATGGAGATTGGGGTGGATGGATTGTGGGATGGAGATTGGGTGGATGGATTGTGGGATGGAGATTGGGGTGGATGGATTGTGGGATGGAGATTGGGTGGATGGATTGTGGGATGGAGATTGGGGTGGATGGATTGTGGGATGGAGATTGGGGTGGATGGATTGTGGGATGGAGATTGGGGTGGATGGATTGTGGGATGGAGATTGGGGTGGATGGATTGTGGGATGGAGATTGGGGTGAATAGTTGTGGGACAGTGGAGATCGGGGTGAAGACTTTGGGGGCTGGAGATTGGGGTGGATGGATTGTGGGATGGAGATTGGGTGGATGGATTGTGGGATGAAGATTGGGGTGGATGGATTGTGGGATGGAGATTGGGGTGGATGGATTGTGGGATGGAGATTGGGGTGGATGGATTGTGGGATGGAGATTGGGGTGGATGGATTGTGGGATGGAGATTGGGGTGGATGGATTGTGGGATGGAGATTGGGGTGGATGGATTGTGGGATGGAGATTGGGGTGGATGGATTGTGGGATGGAGATTGGGGTGGATGGATTGTGGGATGGAGATTGGGGTGGATGGATTGTGGGATGGAGATTGGGGTGGATGGATTGTGGGATGGAGATTGGGGTGGATGAATTGTGGATGAAGATTGGGGTGGATGGATTGTGGGATGGAGATTGGGTGGATGGATGTGGATGGAGATTGGGGTGGATGGATTGTGGGATGGAGATTGGGGTGGATGGATTGTGGGATGGAGATTGGGGTGGATGGATTGTGGGATGGAGATTGGGGTGGATGGATTGTGGGATGGAGATTGGGGTGGATGGATTGTGGGATGAAAATTGGGTGGATGGATTGTGGGATGGAGATTGGGGTGAATAGTTGTGGGACAGTGGAGATCGGGGTGAAGACTTTGGGGGCTGGAGATTGGGGTGGATGGATTGTGGGATGAGATTGGGGTGGATGGATTGTGGGATGAAGATTGGGTGGATGGATGTGGGATGGAGATTGGGGTGGATGATTGTGGGATGGAGATTGGGGTGGATGGATTGTGGGATGGAGATTGGGGTGGATGGATTGTGGATGGAGATTGGGGTGGATGGATTGTGGGATGAAGATTGGGGTGGATGGATGTGGATGGAGATTGGGGTGGATGGATTGTGGGATGGAGATTGGGGTGGATGGATTGTGGGATGGAGATTGGGGTGGATGGATTGTGGGATGGAGATTGGGGTGGATGGATTGTGGGATGGAGATTGGGGTGGATGGATTGTGGGATTGGGAATGGGGTGGATGGATTGTGGGATGGAGATTGGGGTGGATGGATTGTGGGATGGAGATTGGGGTGGATGGATTGTGGGATGGAGATTGGGGTGGATGGATTGTGGGATGGAGATTGGGGTGGATGGATTGTGGGATGGAGATTGGGGTGGATGGATTGTGGGATGGAGATTGGGGTGGATGGATTGTGGGATGGAGATTGGGGTGGATGGATTGTGGGATGAAGATTGGGGTGGATGGATTGTGGGATGGAGATTGGGGTGGATGGATTGTGGGATGAAGATTGGGTGGATGGATTGTGGGATGGAGATTGGGGGGAATAGTTGTGGGACAGTGGAGATCGGGGTGAAGACTTTGGGGGCTGGAGATTGGGGTGGATGGATTGTGGGATGGAGATTGGGGTGGATGGATTGTGGGATGGAGATTGGGGTGGATGGATTGTGGGATGGAGATTGGGGTGGATGGATTGTGGGATGGAGATTGGGGTGGATGGATTGTGGAATAGAGATTGGGGTGAATAGTTTTGGGCTGTGAAGATCAGAGAGAATTGTTTAGGGAGAGTTCAGATCAGGATAGATTGTTTTGGGGGTGGAGATTGGGGTGAATAGTTTGGGGGCGGAGATTGGGGTAAATAGTTTTGGGGGGTGGAGATCAGGGAGAATTGTTTAGGGGGAGTTCAGATCAGCATGGATTGTTTTGGGGGTTGAGATGGGGGGGGGGGGGATAGTTTTAGGGGGTGGAGATTGGGTGAATTGTTTTGGGGGATTGAGATCAGAATGGATTGTTTGGGAGGTGGAGACTGTGGTGAAAAGTTTTGGGGGAGTGCAGATCAGGATAAAGACTTTGGGGGCTGGAGATTGAAGTAGATGGTTTGGGGGTTGGTGATTGGGGTGAATAGTTTGGGGGCTGGAGATTGAAGTAGATGGTTTGGGGGTTGGAGATTGGGGTGAATAGTTTGGGGGCTGGAGATTGAAGTAGATGGTTTGGGGGTTGGAGATTGGGGTGAATAGTTTGGGGGCTGGAGATTGGGGTAGATGGTTTGGGGGTTGGAGATTGGGGTGAATAGTTTGGGGGCTGGAGATTGAAGTAGATGGTTTGGGGGTTGGAGATTGGGGTGAATAGTTTGGGGGCTGGAGATTAGGGTAGATGGTTTGGAGATTGGGGTGAATAATTTGGGGGCTGGAGATTGGGGTAAATGGTTTGGGGGTTGGAGATTGGGGTGAATAGTTTGGGGGCTGGAGATTGGGGTTAATAGTTTGGGGGTGGGAGATTGGGGTAGATGGTTTGGGGGCCGGAGATTGGGGTAGATGGCTTGGGGGTTGGAGATTGGGGTGAATAGTTTGGGGGCTGGAGATTGGGGTAGATGGTTTGGGGGTTGGAGATTGGGGTGAATAGTTTGGGGGCTGGAGATTGAAGTAGATGGTTTGGGGGTTGGAGATTGGGGTGAATAGTTTTGGGGCTGGAGATTGGGGTAGATGGTTTGGGGGTTGAATATTGGGGTGAATAGTTGGGGGGCTGGAGATTGAAGTAGATGGTTTGGGGGTTGGAGATTGGGGTGAATAGTTTGGGGGCTGGAGATTGGGGTAGATGGTTTGGGGGTTGGAGATTGGGGTGAATAGTTTGGGGGCTGGAGATTGGGGTAGATGGTTTGGGGGTTGGAGATTGGGGTGAATAGTTTGGGGGCTGGAGATTGGGGTAGATGGTTTGGGGGTTGGAGATTGGGGTGAATAGTTTGGGGGCTGGAGATTGGGGTAGATGGTTTGGGGGTTGGAGATTGGGGTGAATAGTTTGGAGGCCGGAGATTGGGGTAGATGGTTTGGGGGTTGGAGATTGGGGTGAATAGTTTGGGGGCTGGAGATTAGGGTAGATGGTTTGAGGTTTGTAGATTGGGGTAATTAGTTTGGGGGTTGGAGATTTGTGTAGATAGTTTGGGGGTTGGATATCAAGGTGAATAGTTTGTGAGGTGAAGATCAGAGTAAATAGTATGGAGGGTGGATATCGGGTTGGATGGTTTGGAGGAGCTGAAGATCATGGTGGATGGCTTAGTGGGGGTGAAGATTGGGGTGAATAGTTGGGGGAGGGATGGAGATCTGGGTGAATAGTTGGGGAGGGATGGGGATTGGGGTGAATAGTTGGGGGAGGGGTGGAGATCAGGGTGAATAGTTGGGGGAGGGGTGGAGATCAGGGTGAATAGTTGGGGGAGGGGATCGCGGTGAATAGTTGGGGGAGGGGTGGAGATCGAGGTGAATAGTTGGGGGAGGGGTGGAGATCAGGGTGAATAGTTGGGGGAGAGGTAGAGATCAGGGTGAATAGTTGGGGGAGGGGTGGAGATCAGGGTGAATAGTTGGGGGAGGGATGGAGATCTGAGTGAATAGTTGGGGAGGGATGGGGATTGGGGTGAATAGTTGGGGGAGGGGTGAAGATCAGGGTGAATAATTGGGGGAGGGGTAGAGATCAGGGTGAATAGTTGGGGGAGGGGTGGGGATCGCGGTGAATAGTTGGGGGGGTGGAGAGATGGAGATCTGAGTGAATAGTTGGGGAGGGATGGGGATTGGGGTGAATAGTTGGGGGAGGGATGGAGATCTGGGTGAATAGTTGGGGAGGGATGGGGATTGGGGTGAATAGTTGGGGGAGGGGTGGAGATCAGGGTGAATAGTTGGGGGAGGGGTGGAGATCAGGGTGAATAGTTGGGGGAGGGGATCGCGGTGAATAGTTGGGGGAGGGGTGGAGATCGAGGTGAATAGTTGGGGGAGGGGTGGAGATCAGGGTGAATAGTTGGGGGAGAGGTAGAGATCAGGGTGAATAGTTGGGGGAGGGGTGGAGATCAGGGTGAATAGTTGGGGGAGGGATGGAGATCTGAGTGAATAGTTGGGGAGGGATGGGGATTGGGGTGAATAGTTGGGGGAGGGGTGAAGATCAGGGTGAATAATTGGGGGAGGGGTAGAGATCAGGGTGAATAGTTGGGGGAGGGGTGGGGATCGCGGTGAATAGTTGGGGGGGTGGAGATCGAGGTGAATAGTTGGGGGAGGGGTGGAGATCAGGGTGAATAGTTGGGGGAGAGGTAGAGATCAGGGTGAATAGTTGGGAGGGGTGGAGATCAGGGTGAATAGTTGGGGGAGGGGTGGGGATCGCGGTGAATAGTTGGGGGAGGGGTGGAGATCGAGGTGAATAGTTGGGGGAGGGGTGGAGATCAGGGTGAATAGTTGGGGGAGAGGTAGAGAGCAGGGTGAATAGTTGGGTGAGGGGTGGAGATCAGGGTGAATAGTTGGGGGAGGGGTGGGGATCGGGGTGAATAGTTGGGGAAGGGGTGGAGATCGAGGTGAATAGTTGGGGGAGGGGTAGAGATCGGGGTGAATAGTTGGGAAAGGGGTGGAGATCGAGGTGAATAGTTGGGGGAGGGGTGGAGATCAGGGTGAATAGTTGGGGGAGGGGTGGAGATCAGGGTGAATAGTTGGGGGAGGGGTGGGGATCGGGGTGAATAGTTGGGGTAGGGGTGGAGATTGAGGTGAATAGTTGGGGGAGGGGTGGAGATCAGGGTGAATGGTTGGAGGGGGAGGGGTGGAGATCAGGGAGAATAGTTGGGGGAGGGGAAGAGATCGGGGTGAATAGTTGGGGGAGAGGTAGAGATCAGGGTGAATAGTTGGGGGAGGGGTGGGGATCGGGGTGAATAGTTGGGAAAGGGGTGGAGATCGAGGTGAATAGTTGGGGGAGGGGTGGAGATCAGGGTGAATAGTTGGGGGAGGGGTGGAGATCAGGGTGAATAGTTGGGGGAGGGGTGGGGATCGGGGTGAATAGTTGGGGTAGGGGTGGAGATTGAGGTGAATAGTTGGGGGAGGGGTGGAGATCAGGGTGAATGGTTGGAGGGGGAGGGGTGGAGATCAGGGAGAATAGTTGGGGGAGGGGAGGAGATCGGGGTGAATAGTTGGGGGAGAGGTAGAGATCAGGGTGAATAGTTGGGGGAGGGGTGGGGATCGGGGTGAATAGTTGGGGGAGGGGTGGAGATCAGGGTGAATAGTTGGGGGAGGGGTGGAGATCAGGGTGAATAGTTGGGGGAGGGGTGGGGATCGGGGCGAATAGTTGGGGTAGGGGTGGAGATTGAGGTGAATAGTTGGGGGAGGGGTGGAGATCAGGGTGAATGGTTGGAGGGGGAGGGGTGGAGATCAGGGAGAATAGTTGGGGGAGGGGAGGAGATCGGGGTGAATAGTTGGGGGAGAGGTAGAGATCAGGGTGAATAGTTGGGGGAGGGGTGGGGATCGGGGTGAATAGTTGGGGGAGGGGTGGAGATCAGGGTGAATGTTTTTCTTCCTGTAGACTTGTGATTTCCCCGAGAGCTGTGAAGGAAAACACATTTAATGAGAAGATTCTCTGCGTTGGGTTGGGTGTCGGTGGCGCGGTGTGAAGATTGTTCCGGGTGAAGTTCCAGAGGTCCTTTCTTCTCTTTAATAATGGTGGTCTGATCCGAGGAGGAAGCGTATCCTCCGGCTTCAGCCATTGAGGAGTAAAAATGGACATTTCTTCGGTCTCTGGGTCACTTCTAATGGAAGGCTGAGGTGGAAGAGAGGAATTTATTATTAGTCTGGATATTGGCGGAGTTGGTGACCCTTCGCTCGGTGAACACTCGGGAGCTTTGCATTATGGGTAGAGAGAGATAAATGATCAGAAATTACATTTCTGCTAAAAAGCTTTGTGTTTAAGGTTTAAGCAATGCTCCTAAGGGGGAACTCCGGGCAATCTGCTAAATACACAGATGAAATAGATATATGAGAGCTGTATTTCTGTCCATCCAATCCTGAGATTTACACAGCTCTGCCACACAGCACAGCCCTGTCTGGCAGGACAGGATACACATTTTTCTATACTGCACTTTAGTAATACTTTCAGGTGTTGGCCCTCTCCCAGCCTGTGATTGGACAGTGAAAGGAGAAGCAGCAGACTGAGGTGCTCACCTTGCTGTCAGTCTGCTCTTTCCTTCTTGCCATGCTCGGCATTCCAGGGATCCAGCGCCGGGTTTCCCCTCTGGTGCCCAATATGTGTTTTTCCAATGTTGTATTGAACTGGTTACTATTGTTCTGATGGTTGCTGACATCTAGTGGTGGTTTAGGGTCACTGCAACTTCTTTACTTACAGGACTTGGTATCACCTTTTGTTCTCCCTTCCTGTTTAATGCTAGTTAGTTCATTCCTAGCTAGACCCTCCCTGTTAGTGTTAGAACATCGCAAAGACAGGGTCCAGGAAAGTAATTGTCTTCTTACACTTTAAAAGACAAGAACAAAATTACATTTGAAACAGAACCGGGAGCAATAAGATTGCAGGTTCAGCCTTTAAAGGGCTAGTGACCCAGCACTCCTGTGCCTCCAGTGACCCCGGCACTCCTGTGCCTCCAGTGACCCCGGCACTCCTGTGCCTCCATTGGCCCTGGCACTCCTGTGCCTCCAGTGGCCCCGGCACTCCTGTGCCTCCAGTGACCCCGGCACTCCTGTCCCTCCATTGGCCCTGGCACTCCTGTGCCTCCAGTGGCCCCGGCACTCCTGTGCCTCCAGTGGCCCCGGCACTCCTGTGCCTCCAGTGGCCCCGGCACTCCTGTCCCTCCAGTGGCCCCGGCACTCCTGTGCCTCCAGTGGCCCTGGCACTCCTGTGCCTCCAGTGGCCCTGGCACTCCTGTGCCTCCAGTGGCCCCGGCACTCCTGTGCCTCCAGTGACCCCGGCACTCCTGTCCCTCCATTGGCCCTGGCACTCCTGTGCCTCCAGTGGCCCCGGCACTCCTGTGCCTCCAGTGGCCCCGGCACTCCTGTGCCTCCAGTGGCCCCGGCACTCCTGTCCCTCCAGTGACCCCGGCACTCCTGTCCCTCCATTGGCCCTGGCACTCCTGTGCCTCCAGTGGCCCCGGCACTCCTGTGCCTCCAGTGGCCCCGGCACTCCTGTGCCTCCAGTGGCCCTGGCACTCCTGTGCCTCCAGTGGCCCCGGCACTCCTGTCCCTCCAGTGGCCCCGGCACTCCTTTGCCTCCAGTGACCCCGGCACTCCTGTCCCTCCAGTGGCCCCGGCACTCCTGTCCCTCCAGTGGCCCCGGCACTCCTGTCCCTCCAGGGACCCCGGCACTCCTGTCCCTCCAGTGACCCCGGAACTCCTGTGCCTCCAGTGACCCCGGCACTCCTGTGTCTCCAGTGACCCCGGCACTCCTGTGCCTCCAGTGGCCCCGGCACTCCTGTCCCTCCAGTGACCCCGGAACTCCTGTGCCTCCAGTGACCCCGGCACTCCTGTGTCTCCAGTGACCCCGGCACTCCTGTGCCTCCAGTGGCCCCGGCACTCCTGTCCCTCCAGGGACCCCGGCACTCCTGTCCCTCCAGTGGCCCCGGCACTCCTGTCCCTCCAGTGCCACCGGCACTCTTGTTTCTCAGTTTCCCCCGGCACTCCTGTGCCTCCAGTGACCCCGGCACTCCTGTGCCTCCAGTGACCCCGGCACTCCTGTGCCTCCAGTGACCCCGGCACTCCTGTGCCTCCAGTGGCCCTGGCACTCCTGTCCCTCCAGTGGCCCCGGCCTTCCTGTTCCTCCGGTAACCCCGATACTTTGGACTCATCTGGTGTCTCCTGAGCTTCCTGTGTCAACCGGTGACCCCCGAACATCCAGTGTCACTTCACGTCATCTTTTGTGCCCCTGTGACCCCTGTATTTCCACACAGCCTCAGATACAAGCCTGTATTTCCTGGACTGTCTCTCTCCCTGTGGATATGGACCCCTGTCTATGTCACTGCAATCAGCAAGTCCCTTTCACTGCAGCATACCTGGTTGGCTCCCTATGCTGCTTCAGCCTCTCAGAGTTTGAGCTCTGCTGTACAGGGTCTGTAAGAGGCTTATACTCAGGTACTTACACTGCTTGAATAAAGAAAATACATTTAATGAAGTAGTAAAGATGACAGAGATGCCTTCCTGTGTGTCTTTTATATCTTCCTGGATTTCAGCTTTGAAGAGACGTGCAGAGTTAAATCCATCAGTGGGTATTCTGTGCTCTCCAGCTTCACTAATGTCAGTAAATCACCCAATTTGCATCGATCCGAGTCCTCTGTGGGCCCGAGTAGTGATTTTGGCAGAATCCATTTTGTAGCAATATTACCAACTTCACAGTTGGTAAAACTGCGCCGAAGTGGAAACTCTCAATTTTCCTCATTGAGCTGCTTGGGTAAAATTTGCTTAGAAAAAATATTTTAAAAAATCTTCTCTTCTTTTTTTTTATTGAGATGCGTTTTTGGTAGAGTAGTTTATTTTATTTTGTATTCCTTTTTTTATTTATGATTTTTTCCTTTCTTTGTGTGTGTATTTGTTGGTTATTTGTACTGCATTATACATTTTTTAAATGTTATTATTATATTTTTTATTATTATTATTCTTTTTTATATATATATATATATATATATATATATATATATATATATATATATATATATATATATATAAATTTAGATTCTTCTGCTTATTATTTTTATTATAATTTTTACTAATTATTATTGTTTTTGTTGTTATATAGTGTATACAGTGTATATACAGTGTCAGTGTATATGTGTGTGTGTGTGTATATATATATATATACATTTATAAGTGAACAGTGAGTAATTGCAACAAACTTTTGCCAAAAGGGAACCTCTTAATTTTGCTCATTGAGGGAAGAATGGGAGGGAGGGGGTACCAGAGAAAAAAAAAAATCTAAGCAGATGAAATATGAACTTCCGATAACGAATACAATCAAATAAACAAAAACTTTTGTCTGGAACTGTTCTGCACACCCACGTCCAATTACACGTCCCAATTCGTAGATAATCTTCAGACCGTCTCAGAAAATATTGTGCAATAAATCTAAATACATTTACGCTTTCCAGAATCCTCTTAATGAGAAATGATCCGGCGATACATCTCCTCCGCTAATGATCAAACTCCGACATCTAACAGCCCCGCGAATGCCAACCATACTTCCCCGTCTTCCAACCGATAAATCTCCCCCATTGCGCTATTTATAGGCGTAACAATAAAAAGGACGCAATGCCGGCTAATTACCGACTTAGCAGAAGGAAAATCCGTGATAACAATGAGATGTACGGCGCGGCTTCTAACGAGCTTGCGACTAAAGACGTCTAATTAGCGGTTATGGAGACGCTGACATTTCCCGTTAATGTTAAAAGACGTGATGACTAACATTTGTCTTTTATGGTGCCCGGTTATGGGATTATTCTGGGATCAGAAGGGGCCTAATGGCAGAAAGTGGCGACAGGTGATGGGCCAAAAAAAGTCAGTTTCACTTTAAACTTGCGCGTGATCATCCCCATTTCTGGAGGATTAAATGTCTCCAACTTAATTCCACCAAAATTGCTTCATCCCGGGGGATAATAGACCCCTCCCTGCACCCCATCAATGGGCTTAGAGCTGAACTGAGCATACTGATATGTGGCTAACAGTATCCTAAGGAAGGGGGGGATGGTGGATTCTTGAGGCTCCCTTTAAGGAAAACATAATTGAATTTTCATATAAAATGTACCTCTCATCACATATATTTTGTTCGTGTTGGGTTTAGCATGCTCAGTAATGTATCACAGTAAACCTTCCAGGTATTACCTCTCAAAGAGATCATAGGTCTCTTTATCCTTGGGCGACAGGTCCTTTTCATTCTCTAGTGACAGGTCCTCTTTATCCTCTAGTGACAGGTCCTCTTTATCCTCATGTGACAGGTCCTCTTTATCCTCTAGTGACAGGTCCTTTTATCCCCTGGTGTCAGGTCCTCCTCATCCTCCAGTGTCAGGTCCACTTTTTATCCTCATGTGACAGGTCCTCTTTATCCTCTAGTGACAGGTCCTCTTTATCCTCATGTGACAGGTCCTCTTTATCCTCTAGTGACAGGTCCTTTTATCCCCTGGTGTCAGGTCCTCCTCATCCTCCAGTGTCAGGTCCACTTTATCCTCTAGTGACAGGTCCTCTTTATCCCCTGGTGTCAGGTCCTCCTCATCCTCTGGTGTCAGGTCCACTTTATCCTCTAGTGACAGGTCCTTTTATCCCCTGGTGCCAGGTCCTCTTTATCCTCTAGTGACAGGTCCTTTTATCCCCTGGTGTCAGGTCCTCTTTATCCTCTAGTGACAGGTCCTTTTATCCCCTGGTGTCAGGTCCTCCTCATCCTCCAGTGTCAGGTCCACTTTATCCTCTAGTGACAGGTCCTCTTTATCCTCTAGTGACAGGTCCTCCTCTTCATCCCCTGGTGTCAGATCCTCCTCATTCTCTGGTGTCAGGTCTGCTTTATCCTTTAGTGACAGGTCCTCTTTATCCTTTTGTGACAGAGGATCCACCGCCGGCTCTCTTCCCATTTCTATCAAATAAGGCAAATCCAATCACCGATCCAGTCATCTGTCTGTCTATCTATCTATCTATCTATCTATCTATCTATCTATCTATCTATCTATCTATCTATCTATCTATCTATCTATCTATCTATCTATCTATCTATCTATCTATCTATCATCTAGTGACTAGTCCTTTTTATTTGCCAATAACCAGTTCTCTTTATCCTTCAATGACAGGTGATCTTCATCCTCTGGTGTCGGGTCCTCTTTATCCTCTGGTGGCAGGTCCTCTTTATCCTCTGGTGTCAAGTCCTCTTTATATTCTGGTGTCAAGTCCTCTTTATCCTCTGGTGGCAGGTCCTCTTTATCCTCTGGTGTCAAGTCCTCTTTATATTCTGGTGTCAAGTCCCCTTTATCCTCTGGTGACAGGTCCTCTCTATCCTCTGCAGGTAGGTCTTCCAAATCTGGTGTCAGGTCCTTTTTGGTCTCTGGTGACGGGTCCTCTTTAGTCTCTGGTGGCAGGTCCTCTTTATCCTCTACTGTCAGGCCCTCTTCATCCTCTGGTGAGAGGTCCTCTTCATCCTCTGGTGAGAGGTCCTCTTCATCCTCTGGTGTCAGGTCCTCTTTATCCTCTGGTGACAGGTCCTCTTTATCTTCTGGTGTCAGGCCAAATCTCCTGGTGTCAGGTCCTTTTTGGTCTCTGGTGACAGGTCCTCTTTAGTCTCTGGTGGCAGGTCCTCTTTATCCTCTACTGTCAGGCCCTCTTCATCCTCTGGTGAGAGGTCCTCTTCATCCTCTGGTGAGAGGTCCTCTTCATCCTCTGGTGTCAGGCCCTCTTCATCCTCTGGTGACAGGTTCTCTTTATGCTCTGGTGACAGGTCTGCTTCTTCCTCTGGTGACAGGTCCTCTTCATTGTCTGGTGTCAGGTCCTCTATCTTCTGGTGGCAGGTCCCCTTTATCCTCTGGTGACAGGTCCTCTGTATCCTCTGCAGGTAGGTCTTCCAAATCTCCTGGTGTCAGGTCCTTTTTGGTCTCTGGTGACATTTCCTTTTTAGTCTCTGGTGGCAGGTCCTCTTTATTCTCTACTGTCAGGCCCTCTTCATCCTCTGGTGACAGGTCCTCTTCATCCCCTGGTGTCAGGTCCTCTTTATCCTCTGGTGTCAGGCCCTCTTCATCCTCTTGTGACAGGTTCTCTTTATGCTCTGGTGACAGGTCTTTTTCATCCTCTGGGGACAGGTCCTCTTTATCCTCTGGTGACAGGTCCTCTTCATCCTCTGGCGACAGGTCCTCTTTATCCTCTGGTGACAGGTCCTCCTCATCCTCTAGTGACAGGTCATCTTTATCCTCTGGTGTCAGGTCCTCTTTAGTCTCTAGTGGCAGGTCCTCCTCACAGTAGAGACAAGTCATCTTCACCCCCTGGTTACCGGTTAATTTTTATCCTCTGGTGTCAGGCCATCTTTGAACTCTGGTGTCAGGTCTTCCTCATCCTCTGGTTACAGGTCCTCTTTATCCTCTGTTGACAGATCCTTTTCATCCTCTGGTATCAGGTCCTCTTAACCCCCTGGTGGCAGGTCCTCCTCATCCTCTGGTGGCAGGTCCTCCTCATCCTCTGGTGGCAGGTCCTCCTCATCCTCTGGTGGCAGGTCCTCCTCATCCTCTGGTGTCAGGTCCTCCTCATCCTCTGGTTGCAGGTCCTCCTCATCCTCTGGTGGCAGGTCCTCATCCTCTGGTGACAGGTCCTCCTCATCCTCTGGTGACAGGTCCTCCTCATCCTCTGGTGACAGGTCTTCCTTATCCTCTGGTGACAGTTCCTCTTTATCCTCGGGTGTCTGGTCCTCTTCATCCTCTGGTGTCAGGTCCTCTTCATCCTCTGGTGTCAGGTCCTCTTCATCCTCTGGTGACAAGTCCTCTTTGTCAGTTTCCCCATGCACACATGATTATAGGTTGGTCACATGACTCGGTCTTGTTATGTGTTAGCTATAAAGTGGAGGTGACAACGTTTATTGTGTTTATTCTGTTTTATGTACAGCGCTGTTTGTGTGTGTCTCCCCCGAGGATCCACCGCCGGCTCCCTTCCCATTTCTATCAAATCAGCCAAATCCAATCACCGGATACATCTCCATCCCGACCCCGCCCGGCACTGACACCCCCGCCAAAATGTCTTTATTACACCACCAAAGCCCTTCCGAAATAAGGAGTATGTGACAGCGGTGTACAGAGGAGAGCCAGACCGCACCAGAGAGGGGAACTCCGCTCATCACTTCCTTATATTAGGGTCTCACTTCTACTGCTTCACCCACAATGGTAAATGAATGAATTTTCTGGAAACGTTTATGGTCCTAACTAGGAGTGGCCCCTTCTAGGTGCAGCTCTAAGGCCCCTACTGTCCCTTTAAGCAGATATACAGAGATATGTGGAGTGGAGGGGATGATTGGTGGCATTACACTGACCTTATCTAAGTCCAGGGAGCCAGGGAGTACTTACCTCACTAGTCCCTACCCCAGGCTGTCCTTCCCACTGTGTAGCCACTCCCACAAAGCCACTCTTCTTCGCCAGTCACGCAGCCACCCCATCTCCAACGTCATCACATTCAATGCAGGACCAGCCCGGCGCTCCGGTCATCAGACGGCATGTGCTGATTGGAGAGCTCTAGTGCTGAGTCAGTTTGTAGGACCTCTTTAGAGAGACTACTGCTTCCAGGGGACAGGCTTTTTACTCAATCTGCAGCTGTTTTCTAGAAAAAGAAGAAAAAAAAACAGACGTATTCAGAGGCGCCACTGCTTCTAGACAGAGAGCAAGGGCCCATCTCTGTAGCATGCTGGCTGGGGACCGGCTTTTCTACTTAGGCTGTGGCTGTTTTCTGAAGAAACCAAATACACCTCTGCAGAAAGACCACTGCTTCTACACAAAGAGCAATGGTCCTTTTCTGCAGCATGCTGGCAGGGGACAGGCTTTCTTTACTCAGGCTGTGGGTGCTTTATACAGAAAACAAACTGACTTCTGCAGAGAGACCGCTGCTTCCACACAGCAGGCAAGGGTCCTTCTCTTCAGCATTCTAGCTGGGGACAGGCTTTTTTTTTAATGAAGGCTCTGGCTATTTCCTAAAGAAAACAGATGGATCTCTGCAGAGAGGCGGCTGCTACCACAGAGAGAAGGGTCCTTCTCTATAACATGCTGGCAGGAGCTGTGGCTGCTTTCTAAAGAAAGAAAACTAGACACCTTTTGTTTTGATGCATCTGGAATGTATTTCGCTGATTTAAACTGCTTCACACAGAGATCAAGGGCCCATCTCTATAGCATGCTGGCAGGGGACAGGTTCGCTGCAGAAAGAACTCTGCTTCCACACAGAGAACAATGGCCCTTTTCTGCTGCATGATGGCAGGGAACAGGATTTTTTTTTTACTCAGGCTATGGATGCTTTCTTAAGAAAACAAATTGACCTCTGCAGAGAGACCACTGCTTCCATATAGAAGGCAAGGGGCTTTCTCTGCAGCATGCTGGCCAGGGACAGGCCTTTTTTTTTTACTTAGGCTTTGAGTGTTTTCTAAAGAAAACAAATGGACCTCTGCAAGGAGACCACTGCTTCCACACACCGGAAGCAAGGGTCCTTCTATGTAGCATGCTGGCTGGGGACAGGCTTTTTTACTCAGACTTCAGCTGTTTTCTGTAGAAAACAAACAGACCTCTAAAGAGAGACCACTGCTTTCACACAGGGAGCATGGGTCTTTCTATTCAACATGCTGGAAGGGAATAGGCTTTTTTTTTTTTAATCAAAGCTTTGACTGTTTTCTAAAAAAACAAAACAAAAAAAAAAACAAGCAGACCTCTGCAGAGAGGCCACTGCTTCTGCACAGAGAGTGAGGGTCCTTCTGTGCAGCATTCTGGCTGGGAACAGGTTATTCTACTCGAGGTATGACTGTTTTTTTTAAAAGTAAATTAACTGACTTCTGCAGAGAGACCACCGCTTCCACACACAGGGAGTGAAGGTTGAATTCTGCAGCATGCTGGCAGGGGACGGCTTTTTATTTTAACCAAAGCTTTGGGTGTTTTCTAAAAAAAAAAGAAAAGAAAAACCTTTGCAGAGAGACCACTGCTTCTACACAGAGAGCAAGGGTCCTTTTTTGTAGCATGTTGGCAAGGAACTGGCTTTTCTACTCCAGTCAAAATTGGCCCTAGTGTGTGAGGAAGGACCTTAGATTGTAAGCTCTTGGGGCAAGGAGTGCTGTGTTATTATCCTGTAATAAAAAAAAAACATATTTTCCTGTGTGAGACGATTCCATAACATGTGAGATCTCCCGTCAGCTCCACTCCATGTGACTGATCATTGGTTGGCAGTTGTAGACGTTCTCCATATTCATGGTTTCCCTCCGGCGCACCCTCTGATCAACCGAGCGCTGATGACGAACGGCGGATCGCGGAGGGGAGATTGTTCTGTCAGACGGACCTCACATCGGGATATGTGGGGGGTGGGAAGGTTCTAACATCCATGTCTGATTGGTTGGAACAATGTTTCCAAAACTCTGCTCAGTCAGGTCCCCCATCACTGTCCTCCCCGTCTCTGAATCCTCAAATGTAATCCCCATCTCTGAATCCTAAAATGTGATCCCCATCTCTGAATCCTCAAATGTGATCCCCATCTCTGAATCCTCAGATGTGATCCCCATCTCTAAATCCTCAGATGTGATCCCCATCTCTGAATCCTCAGATGTGATCCCCATCTCTGAATCCTCAGATGTGATCCCCATCTCTAAATCCTTTAGATGTGATCCCCATCTCTGAATCCTAAAATGTGATCCCCATCTCTGAATCCTCAGATGTGATCCCCATCTCTGAATCCTCAGATGTGATCCCCATCTCTGAATCCTCAGATGTGATCTCCATCTCTGAATCCTAAAATGTGATCCCCATCTCTGAATCCTCAGATGTGATCCCCATCTCTGAATCCTAAAATGTGATCCCCATCTCTGAATCCTCAGATGTGATCCCCATCTCTGAATCCTCAGATGTGATCCCCATCTCTGAATCCTCAGATGTGATCTCCATCTCTGAATCCTTTAGATGTGATCCCCATCTCTGAATCCTTAGATGTGATCTCCATCTCTGAATCCTCAGATGTGATCCCCATCTCTGAATCCTTTAGATGTGATCTCCATCTCTGAATCCTAAAATGTGATCCCCATCTCTGAATCCTCAGATGTGATCCCCATCTCTGAATCCTCAGATGTGATCCCCATCTCTGAATCCTCAGATGTGATCTCCATCTCTGAATCCTCATATGTGATCCCCATCTCTGAATCCTTAGATGTGATCTCCATCTCTGAATCCTCAGATGTGATCCCCATCTCTGAATCCTTTAGATGTGATCTCCATCTCTGAATCCTAAAATGTGATCCCCATCTCTGAATCCTCAGATGTGATCCCCATCTCTGAATCCTCAGATGTGATCCCCATCTCTGAATCCTCAGATGTGATCCCCATCTCTGAATCCTCAGATGTGATCCCCATCTCTGAATCCTCATATGTGATCCCCATCTCTAAATCCTCAGATGTGATCCCCATCTCTGAATCCTCAGATGTGATCCCCATCTCTGAATCCTCAGATGTGATCCCCATCTCTGAATCCTTTAGATGTGATCCCCATCTCTGAATCCTAAAATGTGATCCCCATCTCTGAATCCTCAGATGTGATCCCCATCTCTGAATCCTCAGATGTGATCCCCATCTCTGAATCCTCAGATGTGATCTCCATCTCTGAATCCTCATATGTGATCCCCATCTCTGAATCCTTAGATGTGATCTCCATCTCTGAATCCTCAGATGTGATCCCCATCTCTGAATCCTTTAGATGTGATCTCCATCTCTGAATCCTAAAATGTGATCCCCATCTCTGAATCCTCAGATGTGATCCCCATCTCTGAATCCTCAGATGTGATCCCCATCTCTGAATCCTCAGATGTGATCTCCATCTCTGAATCCTCATATGTGATCCCCATCTCTGAATCCTTAGATGTGATCTCCATCTCTGAATCCTCAGATGTGATCCCCATCTCTGAATCCTTTAGATGTGATCTCCATCTCTGAATCCTAAAATGTGATCCCCATCTCTGAATCCTCAGATGTGATCCCCATCTCTGAATCCTCAGATGTGATCCCCATCTCTGAATCCTCAGATGTGATCCCCATCTCTGAATCCTCATATGTGATCCCCATCTCTGAATCCTTAGATGTGATCTCCATCTCTGAATCCTCAGATGTGATCCCCATCTCTGAATCCTCAGATGTGATCTCCATCTCTGAATCCTTAGATGTGATCCCCATCGCTGAATCCTTAGATGTGATCCCCATCTCTGAATCCTCAGATGTGATCCCCATCTCTGAATCCTCAGATGTGATCCCCATCTCTGAATCCTCAGATGTGATCCCCATCTCTGAATCCTCAGATGTGATCCCCATCTCTGAATCCTCAGATGTGATCCCCATCTCTGAATCCTCAGATGTGATCCCCATCTCTGAAGCCTTAGATGTGATCCCCATCTCTGAATCCTTAGATGTGATCCCCATCTCTGAATCCTCAGATGTGATCCCCATCTCTGAATCCTCAGATGTGATCTCCATCTCTGAATCCTCAGATGTGATCTCCATCTCTGAATCCTTAGATGTGATCCCCATCTCTGAATCCTCAGATGTGATCCCCATCTCTGAATCCTCAGATGTGATCTCCATCTCTGAATCCTCAGATGTGATCCCCATCTCTGAATCCTCAGATGTGATCCCCATCTCTGAATCCTTAGATGTGATCTCCATCTCTGAATCCTCAGATGTCATCCCCATCTCTGAATCCTCAGATGTGATCCCCATCTCTGAATCCTCAGATGTGATCCCCATCTCTGAATCCTCAGATGTGATCCCCATCTCTAAATCCCCAGATGTGATCCCCATCTCTGAATCCTCAGATGTGATCCCCATCTCTGAATCCTCAGATGTGATCTCCATCTCTGAATCCTCAGATGTCATCCCCATCTCTGAATCCTCAGATGTCATCCCCATCTCTGAATCCTTTAGATGTGATCCCCATCTCTGAAACCTCAAATGTGATCCCCATCTCTGAATCCTCAGATGTGATCCCCATCTCTGAATCCTCAGATGTGATCCCCATCTCTGAATCCTCAAATGTAATCCCCATCTCTGAATCCTAAAATGTGATCCCCATCTCTGAATCCTAAAATGTGATCCCCATCTCTGAATCCTAAAATGTGATCCCCATCTCTGAATCCTCAAATGTGATCCCCATCTCTGAATCCTAAAATGTGATCCCCATCTCTGAATCCTAAAATGTGATCCCCATCTCTGAATCCTCAAATGTGATCCCCATCTCTGAATCCTCAGATGTGATCCCCATCTCTAAATCCTCAGATGTGATCCCCATCTCTGAATCCTCAGATGTGATCCCCATCTCTGAATCCTCAGATGTGATCCCCATCTCTGAATCCTCAGATGTGATCCCCATCTCTGAATCCTTTAGATGTGATCCCCATCTCTGAATCCTAAAATGTGATCCCCATCTCTGAATCCTCAGATGTGATCCCCATCTCTGAATCCTCAGATGTGATCCCCATCTCTGAATCCTCAGATGTGATCTCCATCTCTGAATCCTCATATGTGATCCCCATCTCTGAATCCTTAGATGTGATCTCCATCTCTGAATCCTCAGATGTGATCCCCATCTCTGAATCCTTTAGATGTGATCTCCATCTCTGAATCCTAAAATGTGATCCCCATCTCTGAATCCTCAGATGTGATCCCCATCTCTGAATCCTCAGATGTGATCCCCATCTCTGAATCCTCAGATGTGATCCCCATCTCTGAATCCTCATATGTGATCCCCATCTCTGAATCCTTAGATGTGATCTCCATCTCTGAATCCTCAGATGTGATCCCCATCTCTGAATCCTCAGATGTGATCTCCATCTCTGAATCCTTAGATGTGATCCCCATCGCTGAATCCTTAGATGTGATCCCCATCTCTGAATCCTCAGATGTGATCCCCATCTCTGAATCCTCAGATGTGATCCCCATCTCTGAATCCTCAGATGTGATCCCCATCTCTGAATCCTCAGATGTGATCCCCATCTCTGAATCCTCAGATGTGATCCCCATCTCTGAATCCTCAGATGTGATCCCCATCTCTGAAGCCTTAGATGTGATCCCCATCTCTGAATCCTTAGATGTGATCCCCATCTCTGAATCCTCAGATGTGATCCCCATCTCTGAATCCTCAGATGTGATCTCCATCTCTGAATCCTCAGATGTGATCTCCATCTCTGAATCCTTAGATGTGATCCCCATCTCTGAATCCTCAGATGTGATCCCCATCTCTGAATCCTCAGATGTGATCTCCATCTCTGAATCCTCAGATGTGATCCCCATCTCTGAATCCTCAGATGTGATCCCCATCTCTGAATCCTTAGATGTGATCTCCATCTCTGAATCCTCAGATGTCATCCCCATCTCTGAATCCTCAGATGTGATCCCCATCTCTGAATCCTCAGATGTGATCCCCATCTCTGAATCCTCAGATGTGATCCCCATCTCTAAATCCCCAGATGTGATCCCCATCTCTGAATCCTCAGATGTGATCCCCATCTCTGAATCCTCAGATGTGATCTCCATCTCTGAATCCTCAGATGTGATCCCCATCTCTGAATCCTCAGATGTGATCCCCATCTCTGAATCCTCAGATGTGATCTCCATCTCTGAATCCTCAGATGTCATCCCCATCTCTGAATCCTCAGATGTCATCCCCATCTCTGAATCCTTTAGATGTGATCCCCATCTCTGAAACCTCAAATGTGATCCCCATCTCTGAATCCTCAGATGTGATCCCCATCTCTGAATCCTCAGATGTGATCCCCATCTCTGAATCCTCAGATGTGATCTCCATCTCTGAATCCTCAGATGTGATCTCCATCTCTGAATCCTCAGATGTGATCTCTATCTATGAATCCTCAGCTGTGATCCCTATCTCTGAATCCTAAAATGTGATCCCCCGTCTCTGAATCCTCAGATGTGATCCCCATCTCTGAATCCTCAGATGTGATCCCCATCTCTGAATCCTCAGATGTGATCCCCATCTCTGAATCCTCAGATGTGATCTCCATCTCTGAATCCTCAGCTGTGATCCCTATCTCTGAATCCTAAAATGTGATCCCCCGTCTCTGAATCCTCAGATGTGATCCCCATCTCTGAATCCTCAGATGTGATCCCTATCTCTGAATCCTCAGATGTGATCCCCATCTCTGAATCCTCAGATGTGATCTCTATCTATGAATCCTCAGCTGTGATCCCTATCTCTGAATCCTAAAATGTGATCCCCCGTCTCTGAATCCTCAGATGTGATCCCCATCTCTGAATCCTCAGATGTGATCCCCATCTCTGAATCCTCAGATGTGATCCCCATCTCTGAATCCTCAGATGTGATCTCCATCTCTGAATCCTCAGCTGTGATCCCTATCTCTGAATCCTAAAATGTGATCCCCCGTCTCTGAATCCTCAGATGTGATCCCCATCTCTGAATCCTCAGATGTGATCCCTATCTCTGAATCCTCAGATGTGATCCCCATCTCTGAATCCTCAGATGTGATCTCCATCTCTGAATCCTCAGATGTGATCCCCATCTCTGAATCCTAAAATGTGATCCCCATCTCTGAATCCTAAAATGTGATCCCCATCTCTGAATCCTCATATGTGATCTCCATCTCTGAATCCTCAGATGTGATCCCCATCTCTGAATCCTCAGATGTGATCCCCATCTCTGAATCCTCAGATGTGATCCCCATCTCTGAATCCTCAGATGTGATCCCCATCTCTGAACCCTCAAATGTGATCCTCATCTCTGAATCCTTTAAATGTGGGCCTACCCTGTACAGCCTACCTGACAGGGCCCTCCTCCCAGAGATAACAAATCCTCTCAGAGATATCAAATTATAAAAATACACAAAAAATTATTATTGGTGGACGCAAGCATAACTAAATTCTAGCTGAAGCTGTGTGTATGAATGAGGTTGTGGGGACACAGTGGCTGTAGGCACGCAGCCGCAGGTCCTAATTTGGCAGGTGTCCTGCGGCTGTGTTCCTACAGCTGCTGTGTCCCTATAGCATAACATAGGCTGACTGCACACAGCTCCAGCCACATAAACAAAGCCCCAAGACCTCATTCACACGGGCGCTGTGGCCTGTACAGTGTGAATTAGGGGTTTGGTTATATGGCCGGAGCCGCATGGAGCTGTGTTACGCTATAGGGAAGCAGCAGCTGTATGAACACAGCCGCAGGACACCTGCCAAACTAGGACCCATGGCTGTGTTCGTACAGCCGCTGCGTCTCCAGCCGCATGGACAATCCACTCATTAACTTATTTTTTTTATCTGCCCTGTTGGAGGGGCTTTAATAAAATATCAGGGGGTCTAAACTGACCCCCGTGTCTCTCATATGACACTGAGAAAGGGAATGAGGACCTAGATTCATCAGTCCCTTTCTCTGCAGCCTCTGCTGGTACAGTGCAATGAATGGGAAGGGCTCAGAGGCTTCCTGTTCATTCACAAACTGAAGCATAGGAAACATGCTTCAGGAAACTATGCTTCAGTGATGAATGGACACAGGAGCGATCGGTACCAATCACTCACTGTGTTCATTCAGGAAAGGAAGTGGCCAGGATCCAAATCATTTGATGGAGGGGGGGGGGGGATTATGGTGTGGGGTTGCTTTTCAGGGGTTGGGCTTGGCCCCCTTAGTTCCAGTCAAAGGAACTCTTAAGGCATCAGCACACCAAGACATTTTGGACAATTTCATGCTCCCAACTTGGTGGGGACGGCTCCTTCCTGTTCCAACATGACTGTAGAAAAATATATAATACCTCTAGCGGGATTTTTAAGGCAATGAATACAAAAAATATTTATAAAATCAATTTATTTAATATTATTCAGCATTAAAAGTGTATGGATTTTTTCAAATTTTTTCACAAATAGTTATGTAAATCAGTAGACATAGAACAAAAAATATAAAATAATTCCCAAAGCATGTAGTAATTCTGCAAATACATCCAATACAAAATTACATATGGAAAATAACTTGAGGAAGAATGTGATGTATCACACTACCCAGTGCGGTCACCCTAGATGGCCACCCTGGTGTGAGGTAGTGGAATTCCAACGCGTTTCAACGTTTAAATCTTAAAAGATACAAGTCTTCTTCAGGGAAATTACATCACAGTCTAGAAAATCAGAAAAACAATACTATTATGAACTGTACATGTATATGCCAGACATATCCCCTGCAATGGTTGTATTCTCATGTGACTTACGCTCTCCCAGAACAATCCAGTAGGGGGCTACATGTCAGAGGCCAGAAAACTCCCACATCAGAAAAGCCCGGACTGTCCTAATACTCTACAAGGCGGCTGGATATAATAGATGATCCAAAAGTTCGACGTCCTTAGCCTCAAATAAAAATTGATGGCTATCTGTGATGGGGCAAAGCAATAAAAATAAGTAATATGTGTGGTCAAACCTTACAACAAGTCTCAAATGCAGAGAGGTATCCCCTTAGTCCTATGTGTGGGACACCCATACCTCCCATGGAGTGGGGAGTCCCAAATGTGCAGAGAAGAGCGCACTTACTTCTAAGTGGATGGCTGGTCACTGACTGATGAGCCGGGGGGAAGTTTCCGTGATGCCGGAGGTTTGAAGCCTGCCCCATGTGCCTGGATGAGTGTCCAGGAAAGAATGGCGCCATTTGCCGTCTTTGGCGTCCTATATGTGGTGTGGGCCGGTGGATGGGCGGAGACCAAACGCCGCGCTGGCCAATGGCGCGGCTTGTGGAGGTCGTTGCTGTCAGGAGCATTCAGCGTGAGGACGCCGAATGCTACCTAGGCAACCAACTCAGCTGAACAGGTCTGCGCATGCGCGACGTATCAGCGCGCCTTTACATAAGGCTGGGAGGATCAAGGATGATGCTGTGAGCACCAGCGGCCATCTTGGAGACGGGCTGTGCCCACACTGGAACAAAATATCGCCGCAAATAGGGGCTCGAGAGTAGAGCTGCATCAAAAAGTGGATGCAGCCAATCCAAAAGATCCCCTAGTGATACCCCAGTAGCATGTCCCCCCCATGGTTTGAAGGACCGGGGGGGAGAGAGCCAGTGGGGGAGAAAAGGGGAAGAAATAAAAAATTAACGGTAGTAAAAACATTAATGATGATAATAATACAGGTGATGATAATAGGGTCGCTCAGAGGCTTTAGGATAAAAACCACAAAAGTTCCCCCCCAAAAAAGTATTTTTCTGGAGAGGGAAGAGAGGACTGATAACCACCGACACAGGGATTCCCGCCTGGCAAGTATGCAAGGCAGGGCAGAAAGGCCCCAAAGCTAACTAGAGCAGTGGGGCCCCCCTGTGTCGGGTAGGTATAGGATTGCCTAAAGCCTCTGAGCGACCCTATTATCATCACCTGTATTATTATCATCATTAATGTTTTTACTACCGTTAATTTT
Organism: Lithobates septentrionalis; assembly: GCA_037952835.1. NCBI lineage: Eukaryota > Metazoa > Chordata > Amphibia > Anura > Ranidae > Lithobates > Lithobates septentrionalis. The sequence continues at coordinate 882,577 of JBBDGP010002203.1, forward strand.
TTATTTCTTCCCCTTTTCTCCCCCACTGGCTCTCTCCCCCCCGGTCCTTCAAACCATGGGGGGGACATGCTACTGGGGTATCACTAGGGGATCTTTTGGATTGGCTGCATCCACTTTTTGATGCAGCTCTACTCTCGAGCCCCTATTTGCGGCGATATTTTGTTCCAGTGTGGGCACAGCCTGTCTCCAAGATGGCCGCTGGTGCTCACAGCATCATCCTTGATCCTCCCAGCCTTATGTAAAGGCGCGCTGATACGTCGCGCATGCGCAGACCTGTTCAGCGGAGTTGGTTGCCTAGGTAGCATTCGGCGTCCTCACGCTGAATGCTCCTGACAGCAACGACCTCCACAAGCCGCGCCATTGGCCAGCGCGGCGTTTGGTCTCCGCCCATCCACCGGCCCACACCACATATAGGACGCCAAAGACGGCAAATGGCGCCATTCTTTCCTGGACACTCATCCAGGCACATGGGGCAGGCTTCAAACCTCCGGCATCACGGAAACTTCCCCCCGGCTCATCAGTCAGTGACCAGCCATCCACTTAGAAGTAAGTGCGCTCTTCTCTGCACATTTGGGACTCCCCACTCCATGGGAGGTATGGGTGTCCCACACATAGGACTAAGGGGATACCTCTCTGCATTTGAGACTTGTTGTAAGGTTTGACCACACATATTACTTATTTTTATTGCTTTGCCCCATCACAGATAGCCATCAATTTTTATTTGAGGCTAAGGACGTCGAACTTTTGGATCATCTATTATATCCAGCCGCCTTGTAGAGTATTAGGACAGTCCGGGCTTTTCTGATGTGGGAGTTTTCTGGCCTCTGACATGTAGCCCCCTACTGGATTGTTCTGGGAGAGCGTAAGTCACATGAGAATACAACCATTGCAGGGGATATGTCTGGCATATACATGTACAGTTCATAATAGTATTGTTTTTCTGATTTTCTAGACTGTGATGTAATTTCCCTGAAGAAGACTTGTATCTTTTAAGATTTAAACGTTGAAACGCGTTGGAATTCCACTACCTCACACCAGGGTGGCCATCTAGGGTGACCGCACTGGGTAGTGTGATACATCACATTCTTCCTCAAGTTATTTTCCATATGTAATTTTGTATTGGATGTATTTGCAGAATTACTACATGCTTTGGGAATTATTTTATATTTTTTGTTCTATGTCTACTGATTTACATAACTATTTGTGAAAAAATTTGAAAAAATCCATACACTTTTAATGCTGAATAATATTAAATAAATTGATTTTATAAATATTTTTTGTATTCATTGCCTTAAAAATCCCGCTAGAGGTATTATATATTTTTCTATAGATTCACATGGGATGATGGCAATGACACATCCACACCACCTAGGTCATATTTACCCAAATTGTTAACCAGGGTGGACAATACACCCATACCTCGAAAATGACCAAGGTGGCTGGATGTGGACCCCCACATAAAAGGCATACCATTTAATCATTAATGTGTTAAACAGGAATTCACTTCTTTACTCCCTATATATCTTTAAAGGGAGACTAGTGTTCCTACGGCTAAGAGAGCTAATTATTCTCTGATCCTATTTACTTTTCAATCTTCTAGACTTGCCCGCACTTATTTAGGGGTTACCATGGGGGATCTTCAGGGAGGAGAATGGGAGGAGTTTATGGCCAATATTCAAAGGAGCTATGAAACGAAGGAACAAGTCTCTTCGGATCTGTCTTCACTTTTCTCAAGCCTAACGAAAATTTTGGAGAAAAAATCAGCCCTACACTGGCACATTGAATCTCTGGGCAGATATATTAGAGAAGGAATAAATCCGATTGGTCTCCGAATACAAATATTTCCCATCCTAGAAAACATCTCAAAAGAACTAAAAAGGAACTGGGAGAGTAAACTCAATGACTGCTCAATGAACCTGATGCTACTACTCCAGAATGAATACAGACAACAACTGGATAGCATGAATACGGAAATTAAAACACTATATGACCGACTTACTCCATTAAAGACGCATGAGGAATATGCATCCTATGAGAAAAAACTCAAAGAACATCTGGAAAACTTCGGCAAAACCATCCTTATCAAAAAGGAGAAAAAGTACTGGAGAGATAAAAATGCATTTAGGGAGGGCAGGGCCTATAGATGGAACACAGCCAATACCAACAACAAAAGAAATAGAAAAAGAAGAACTCCATATCAAGAAAATGCCAATCAATCTAATGATTACTCATCGGACACACCATCAAACTCCTCCTCATCAGCATCATCACATACTGGCCAATTCAGAGGCAAAAGAAAAGGACCGTTGGGAAGACAGCATGAAACTGAAGGAGAGGTCAAACAATCCTACAAAAAACGCACCATGGAGCAGGAAACAAGGGAGTTACAACCGAGTAATAAATCAAATACATATAAAGGCGCAACGCAGGGGAATACACGAGGCCCTTTACCCAATCCAGCGAGAGTAAATCGGAAAGATCAAGGGGCCATTCCTAAAACGCAACAAACCCAACTTGATAGTTTTTTAGACAGAAACACAACACCACTACCAAGCCCCATGCCTCTTACGCAACTTCTGATGATAGCCACGGACCCACCAACTCCAAAGAGCTAAATGTCATCAACCTCTCCTCACACGAATTAACCGATGAGGAGCAGAAAGTGCTATCACTAGGCCTCTCCTTTTGTCCCAACCGAAGCATGGATACCTTCGAAACAACAAAGGATATTCACCTATTTGCCCGGAAATTGCTATTGAAAAGCTTATATACAAAACAAAAAGCTACACAATCGGAATTAGCACCAAATCTAAAAACAGCCGATTTTAAGGCTCTCAGAGATCTAAACCTCTTGCTACAAGAGAGCAACGCAGCAGAGAACTTCTGGGAAGAATGGGGAGAAGGGGAGGGCAATGAAGAAGAGTCTGAAGATGAAGCCACTAAACCTAACACGAAAAATGATAAAAAGTTCAAAAGAAAATCACATAAATTTCCTCCGCTCAATCTCAATCCAGCGATAGCGCTTTTCGTCAAACAGACAAGCAAAGAAATCGAAAAACTAGACAGACGAAGAACGAAAAACAACCTTAATCCAGAATTGCGACATGCACTCAACACCTTGAAGAGCGACTTGAACATCACAATCAAAGCATCTGACAAAGGGGGAAACATTGTCCTCATGGACAACGAAAATTACGTAAAAATGTGCCTCAAAGTTCTTAATAACACCGAATGTTATAAAAGAATATCCCCAGCAATAGTGGAGAGATATAATCAGGAATTCTACTGTCTGGTGGATGAATCGCTCAATGAAGGGGCCATCAACAAAGAAACGTGGGAGTTTATACGAACACAACATCCCCGGGTACCCACCTTCTATGCCCTGCCCAAGGTGCATAAAAGATTAGAAGATCCACCAGGGAGACCCATTATTTCAGGCAACGGGTCAATTACGGAAGGTATTAGCCAGGTAATAGATTACCATCTTAGACCCCACGTCATGGATTTACCGTCTTACACCAAAGACACGATCCACCTGTTGCAGATCATTGACAATTTGACTATCCCAGACTCTGCCCTCCTAGTCACTATCGATGTGGAATGTCTATATAATAGCATTCCACATGATGCAGGAGTAGCAGCTGTCGAACGAGTGTTGAGGCAAAGAGCAACCACTGACTGGAAGTTCAATGCCTTCATACTCACAATGCTTGAATTTATTTTGAAACACAATGTGTTTCTATTTGAGGGCTCCCACTACCTCCAGGTGCAGGGAGTGGCTATGGGGACATGCTGTGCTCCCTCATACGCCAACCTGTACCTGGGGGAGTGGGAGAAGACCTTCTTGCTGGGAGAGGGATCGTCTGTGTACTCTGACCACATACTTATGTGGCAGAGGTACATAGACGATATCTTCATCATTTGGGATGGCTCAGAAGACAGACTCAAGGAATGCCTGAGTTCTATGAATGTAAACAGTTTCAATCTTTTCTTTACTATGATTTATGATTCCAGGGAGGTTAACTTCCTGGATATCACTATCTCCAAAGACCAAACAGGAGTACTCCACAGCAATCTTTATAGAAAAGAGACAGCGGGGAACACTCTGCTACATGCGGATAGTTTCCATCCTGAGCCATTGAAGAGATCCATTCCGTTCAGTCAATTTCTAAGACTCCAGAGAAACTGCAGTACATACGAAAACTTCCAGCAAGAATCCAACAAACTAACTGCCAGACTAAGAGAGAGAGGATACACCAAAACAACTCTCAAAAAAGCGTTTAACCGAGTTAAGAATATGGACAGACGAAACCTAATCTTTAAAAAGAAAAACTTGATGAAGGAAGATAATTCAACTAGAATTATTATGAAATTTTCCAACGAACATCAACAAATAAGAAAAATTATTTCTAAACACTGGTCCATTCTTACAGAAGATCCCATCTTAAGCGGCCTGGTCACCCCTAAACCTCAAATTACTTACACAAAATCAGGTTCTATAGGAAATATGCTCACCCAGAGCGAGTACAAAGGAAGTGCACGAACGGACCCATGCAAAACCTGGGGCACTTATCCCTGTGGAGCATGTGCCCAGTGTGGAGTTATAGGCAGGAGAACCATGATTACATTACCAAATGGGGAGAACTTTCAATTACGACACTTCGCGAATTGCAAAACGCGGGGAGTCGTCTACCTGATGCAATGTCAGTGCGGGGCCTTCTATGTGGGGAAAACCCGACAGGAACTCACCAAGAGGGTTGAGAAGCATATCCATAGTATGAGTATTGGCAACCTATATTTGCCATTGTGCAGGCATGTAGCCAAACAGCATGGGTATAGGATGCCCAAGGTTAACTTCACGGTGGTAGATAGACTACACATACCCACCAGGGGGGGTGACTGGAACAAGGCCCTGCTCCAGCGCGAGATGCGCTGGATCAGGCGCCTTAGGGCCACCACTCCCCCAGGGCTCAATGAAACGGAGAGCTTTAGGCCCTTCCTAGAGGGCTTTAGATCAGGCAAAACCGACTAGGGGCATGCCCCCTCTTCCACGCTACATACATTGAACTTAAATCATTCATCCCTTTACCTTCGTCCCTTCTTTCCCCTGGACTCCAAACCCCCTATCTCTCCATATTTCCTCCCCCCCTTTTTTCCCCCCTCTTTTATCACATCTTTGACCCCTGAGATATTGTTCGGACATTACCTGAAGATTGTCTAGCCTTTTGGGGGTTTCTAATTTATTACATAATGCTAGCTCTGTATAGCTCACTAAGTTTGACGAATTCACTACAGCTGGGTTGGGGTCTGTATACATCACAACCCCCACCCAGTTGAGTGATTTTTCTATTTATGTATTGTTTATATAATTTCTATTATGTTTGTATGTTCGATTTTGCTGCTCCACCGTGATTTCCATCCAATATCACTGTAATAAATTTTGGTTTATCTCCGGTGATCAGTCGCTCCCTTGGGCACTACTCGGGGGGGGCTAGATATGCGGAGGCCTAGGACCCATTACCCACCTCTCAGATACACCCAGGCAGTCCTATACCTACCCGACACAGGGGGGCCCCACTGCTCTAGTTAGCTTTGGGGCCTTTCTGCCCTGCCTTGCATACTTGCCAGGCGGGAATCCCTGTGTCGGTGGTTATCAGTCCTCTCTTCCCTCTCCAGAAAAATACTTTTTTGGGGGGGAACTTTTGTGGTTTTTATCCTAAAGCCTCTGAGCGACCCTATTATCATCACCTGTATTATTATCATCATTAATGTTTTTACTACCGTTAATTTTTTATTTCTTCCCCTTTTCTCCCCCACTGGCTCTCTCCCCCCCGGTCCTTCAAACCATGGGGGGGACATGCTACTGGGGTATCACTAGGGGATCTTTTGGATTGGCTGCATCCACTTTTTGATGCAGCTCTACTCTCGAGCCCCTATTTGCGGCGATATTTTGTTCCAGTGTGGGCACAGCCCGTCTCCAAGATGGCCGCTGGTGCTCACAGCATCATCCTTGATCCTCCCAGCCTTATGTAAAGGCGCGCTGATACGTCGCGCATGCGCAGACCTGTTCAGCGGAGTTGGTTGCCTAGGTAGCATTCGGCGTCCTCACGCTGAATGCTCCTGACAGCAACGACCTCCACAAGCCGCGCCATTGGCCAGCGCGGCGTTTGGTCTCCGCCCATCCACCGGCCCACACCACATATAGGACGCCAAAGACGGCAAATGGCGCCATTCTTTCCTGGACACTCATCCAGGCACATGGGGCAGGCTTCAAACCTCCGGCATCACGGAAACTTCCCCCCGGCTCATCAGTCAGTGACCAGCCATCCACTTAGAAGTAAGTGCGCTCTTCTCTGCACATTTGGGACTCCCCACTCCATGGGAGGTATGGGTGTCCCACACATAGGACTAAGGGGATACCTCTCTGCATTTGAGACTTGTTGTAAGGTTTGACCACACATATTACTTATTTTTATTGCTTTGCCCCATCACAGATAGCCATCAATTTTTATTTGAGGCTAAGGACGTCGAACTTTTGGATCATCTATTATATCCAGCCGCCTTGTAGAGTATTAGGACAGTCCGGGCTTTTCTGATGTGGGAGTTTTCTGGCCTCTGACATGTAGCCCCCTACTGGATTGTTCTGGGAGAGCGTAAGTCACATGAGAATACAACCATTGCAGGGGATATGTCTGGCATATACATGTACAGTTCATAATAGTATTGTTTTTCTGATTTTCTAGACTGTGATGTAATTTCCCTGAAGAAAACTTGTATCTTTTAAGATTTAAACGTTGAAACGCGTTGGAATTCCACTACCTCACACCAGGGTGGCCATCTAGAGTGACCGCACTGGGTAGTGTGATACATCACATTCTTCCTCAAGTTATTTTCCATATGTAATTTTGTATTGGATGTATTTGCAGAATTACTACATGCTTTGGGAATTATTTTATATTTTTTGTTCTATGTCTACTGATTTACATAACTATTTGTGAAAAAATTTGAAAAAATCCATACACTTTTAATGCTGAATAATATTAAATAAATTGATTTTATAAATATTTTTTGTATTCATTGCCTTAAAAATCCCGCTAGAGGTATTATATATTTTTCTATAGATTCACATGGGATGATGGCAATGACACATCCACACCACCTAGGTCATATTTACCCAAGTTCCAACATGACTGCGCACCAGTGCACAAAGCAAGGTCCATAAAGACATGGATGAGCGAGTTTGGGGTGGAGGAACTTGACTGGCCTGCACAGAGTCCTATACTCAACCCGATAGAACACCTTTGGGATGAATTCGTTTTCTATATGTAAGGTGCGGGGAGGAGCTAGCAGTTGGTGTGTCTGAGAATTTTTCCACCTGCCCCACCATCAAGTGTTCCCGGATCACCATTCTCCAGTCAGTGGGTGGGTGGGGGGACCTTAATCTCCGGCCAGGTTCTCTGACCCCTGTATGCATCTCCAAGGTCCATGTTTAATTCTGGTTCGGAGTATTCCTTTAAAACGCGGCTCCCCTTCCTCTAATGGTGTAGTTACAGTGTGGACGGTTCCTGCATCCCATTACCCAATTACAGACACACGGAACATTCCAGGCATGCTGGCTGCAGCATCTTCTTTAATTAGATTCCATTAAGCTGGTTACATCATTAAGCACTCTCTGCTTGTTACCGGGGATGGATAAATTGCTCCAATCACTGGGGGGGCTCCTCTGTGATGGAGGAAGGTGTGCTGTCTGGGTAATTTTTCCATTTCTGATAATGTTCCTGTGATTAGCGTTTTGTGACCAGAGCCTGGATGCCGAGACTGAATCAGTGAACCCCGAAGATAACTCTATGACCGATTATCACCATCACCCATGCAGTGGGAGTAGAGTTGCCACCTCATCCCTTTAAACCCGAACACCTTTGAATTATACAGGTCCTGAGGCTAATTAAATGCAGATAAGGCACCAAGTGAGTTTAATTACCACCTTAATCAGCCACAGAACTTGTGTAATTAATATGTGTTTGGGTTTAAAGGGATGAGGTGGCAACCCTAAGTGGGAGGTGGTGATGTCCCGTACTCACAGTGTGTCCTCAATCTTCCAGGTAAAGTGAGGCTGGGTGGCTTTCAACCTAGTAGACTGAGGGCACCTTGTGGCAGTAAAGAAGTACTGCAGAGACCACTGCCAAAGAGGAGCTGAGTATGGCAGCCTTTTCCTTAAAACGGTGGGCGTTAAAAGACTTGAGGGCACCTTGTGGCAGAAATTAGGTACTGCAGGGACCGGCACCAAAGAGGAGCCGAGTATTGCAGTCTGTTCTTTTCAAGGCCTGGGGAATCATTTTTAATTTAAAAAAAAAAAAAAAGCTTATCATGGAGTTGAGCTTTAACTTTTGTAATTGGCACTCCCAGGATGGAGAGGAAGACTTCATTAATGGCTTGAGGAAAGCTGCTCAAAGCTTGCTAAATGTTAGAAAATGCTTGCTGTAGCCAGTCTTTCACACAGGTGAATCAATGATTTCACACCAAAAATATGGAGGCTGTCAATGCTGCCCATCTTCTGATAATGCCAATTGCCTAGCTGTTTCTGGATTCAGTATGTTAAGTAATTTCTCTGTCACAAGCATGTAGCGGGATGGAGTGAAGTCGAACACTCCTGCTCAGCATTTCATTTCATTCAAATTCTGGTTAGTATCTCAGAAGGTTCTACATGTATCAGCCAGGGAATTAGCATTTCAGAAGAAAGGGCCAGCAATGGCCATTGCTTAGCTCTTTCAAAAAATGATAGTTGCCTGGCTGCATCTGGTTGTCATATTTCTAGATCACAAACCTAGACCTCTGTGCTTGTTCTGGATCAGTGGAGGTATGTTGGTGGAGAACTGGACCCTACACCGTGTGAGTTCAACAAAGGCATCTCCTCTAATAGCATAAAAAGGATCTCTGGATACTAGTAGACTATACGATAGACCTCTGGATACTAGAAGACTATATGATAGACTTCTGGATACTAGTAGACTAGTAGACCATATGATAGACCCCTGGGTACTGGTAGACTAGTAGAACATATGATAGACCCCTGGGTACTGGTAGACTAGTAGAACATATGATAGACCGCTGGGTACTGGTAGACTAGTAGAACATATGATAGACCTCTGAAAAATAGTAGACCATATGATAGACCCCTGGATACTAGTAGACTATATGATAGACCTCTGGATACTAGTAGATTATATAATAGACTTCTGGATACTAGTAGACCATATGATAGACCTCTGGGTACTGGTAGACTAGTAGACCATATGATAGACCTCTGGATACTGGTAGACTAATAGACCATATGGTAGACCTCTGGATAATAGTAGACTATATGATACACTTATACTAGTATACCATATGATAGACCTCTGTATACTGATAGACTAGTAGGCCATATGATAGACCTCTGGATATTAGTAGACCATATGATAGACCTCTGGATACTAGTAGACTATATGATACACTTATACTAGTATACCATATGATAGACCTCTGGATACTGATAGACTAGTAGACCATATGATAGACCTCTGGATACTAGCAGACCACATGATAGACCTCTGGATACTAGTAGACCATATGATAGACCTCTGGATACTAGTAGACTAGTAGACCATATGATAGGAAGATGAGATTGAAAAATGGTTATAAATTCAATAGGAATTTGCCACAGTGGTGGAAAACAACAGTGAACGCGTATCGGGGGGCCTGATCTCCCGTCATCAGGGCTTTAGCACCTCTGTTGCATTCAGTCTTTGAAGCCAGCTGTGCCACTAAATTCCTTTGTATCCAACACTGTCTGTGTCTCCCTGCTGTAGCTCCAAATACATTGAAGCCTTTGCATCAACATGACAGCCAGGAAACTAGCATCTTCAGCAGGAGTGTGGGATTACGAGCAGAAGGCCTCCATAATTCTCCAGAACTATTCACTGGGATTACTGGTCAGGTTGTCGTGTCCTCTGATTTATCCCTGTTCAGGACCAGAACCTTCCTTACCCTCAGATGAAAACTCTGTCCTGAAATTAATCTAATCTAGAACAGGGGTCTTCAAAACTGCGAACGGGGGGCAAATGTTGCCCTTTGTTTGCCTTTATCCAGCCCTTGGGGCACTATTCCTCCCACCGACACCAATGATGGGGCATCATACCTCTCACTGACACCAACGATGGGGCACTATTCCTCCCACCGACACCAAGGATGGGGCACTATTCCTCCCACTGACACCAACGATGGAGCACTAATAATTCCCCTAATCCCAAAGATAGGACATTGTTTACTCCCACTGCCCATGGTCTGGCCACCTTAAAGTCTGAAGGACAGTAAACTGGCCCTTTGTTTAGAAAGTTTGGAGACCCCGGATCTAGAACATTCTTTTGGTTGGTGCTGTAATTAATAAAAAAAAACTTAATTGCAGAACTGTGCGGCCTGATATAATAGTGGAGTCATGAAGAGCCATGCTCTGCGTCGGTCCTCTGTCTTCGGGAGACGGATAAGGTTGCTAGGAGACAACATTTAATACGAGTTTCCCCCACACGGGTCTAAAAATACTCGCATAGTTTTGTTCAGTTTCTCAGCAGGTTAGGTGTCTATTGATTGACAGGGGCTTCACACAAGGCAGCCCGGGGAGGCGGTGTGGACGGGGTCATGGTGGGGTCTTACTCTATCTCTTTTTTGCCAAACAGGTCCAATTAAAGGACGTCTTGTGACATTTTTTTATGAAAGAATTATTCAACGTGTAAGAAAAATAATGGTTTTGTACACTAGTGGTGAATATTATATTACATTCGTAATTTCACTAATAACTTTCCCACATGTCTTCTCCTAAAAGTGGATGGCAACAGCACCTGGAACATACTATCTATACATGATTGAGGGGGGGTCATATTCATCTGTTAGTTAACAGTTGTAAGCAAAGCTTACAATTTATTTGCTGGTCTGCGCTCACATTGTGACTGGCCTGAGCACGCTTCCTGGGCTCACATTGTGCCTGGCCCGAGCACACTTCCTGTGCTCACATTGTGCCTGGCCCGAGTACGCTTCCTGTGCTCACATTGTGCCTGGCCCGAGCACACTTCCTGTGCTCACATTGTGCCTGGCCCGAGCACACTTCCTGTGCTCACATTGTGCCTGGCCCGAGTACGCTTCCTGTGCTCACATTGTGCCTGGCCCAAGCACACTTCCTGTGCTCACATTGTGCCTGGCCCGAGCACACTTCCTGTGCTCACATTGTGCCTGGCCCGAGCACACTTCCTGTGCTCACATTGTGCCTGGCCCGAGCACGCTTCCTGTGCTCACATTGTGCCTGGCCCGAGTACGCTTCCTGTGCTCACATTGTGCCTGGCCCAAGCACACTTCCTGTGCTCACATTGTGCCTGGCCCGAGCACACTTCCTGTGCTCACATTGTGCCTGGCCCGAGCACACTTCCTGTGCTCACATTGTGCCTGGCCCGAGCACACTTCCTGTGATCACATTGTGCCTGGCCCGAGCACGCTTCCTGTGCTCACATTGTGCCTGGCCTGAGCACACTTCCTGTGCTCACATTGTGCCTGGCCCAAGCACGCTTCCTGGGCTCACATTGTGCCTGGCCCGAGCACGCTTCCTGTGCTCACATTGTGCCTGGCCCGAGCACACTTCCTGTGCTCACATTGTGCCTGGCCCGAGCACACTTTCTGTGCTCAGGTGCTCACATTGTGCCTGGCCCGAGCCCTTTTCTTGCGCTCATATTGTGCCTGGCCCGAGCACACTTCCTGTGCTCACATTGTGCCTGGCCCGAGCACGCTTCCTGTGCTCACATTGTGCCTGGCCCGAGCACACTTCCTGTGCTCACATTGTGCCTGGCCCGAGCACACTTCCTGTGCTCACATTGTGCCTGGCCCGAGCACACTTTCTGTGCTCAGGTGCTCACATTGTGCCTGGCCCGAGCCCTTTTCTTGCGCTCATATTGTGCCTGGCCCGAGCACACTTCCTGTGCTCACATTGTGCCTGGCCCGAGCACGCTTCCTGTGCTCACATTGTGCCTGGCCCGAGCACGCTTCCTGTGCTCACATTGTGCCTCGCCCGAGCACACTTCCTGTGCTCACATTGTGCCTGGCCCGAGCACACTTCCTGTGCTCACATTGTGCCTGGCCCGAGCACACTTTCTGTGCTCACATTGTGCCTGGCCCGAGCACACTTTCTGTGCTCAGGTGCTCATATTGTGCCTGGCCCGAGCACGCTTCCTGTGCTCACATTGTGCCTGGCCCGAGCACACTTCCTGTGCTCACATTGTGCCTCGCCCGAGCACACTTCCTGTGCTCACATTGTGCCTGGCCCGAGCACACTTCCTGTGCTCACATTGTGCCTGGCCCGAGCACACTTTCTGTGCTCAGGTGCTCACATTGTGCCTGGCCCGAGCACACTTCTTGCGCTCATATTGTGCCTGGCCCGAGCACGCTTCCTGTGCTCACATTGTGCCTCGCCCGAGCACACTTCCTGTGCTCACATTGTGCCTGGCCCAAGCACGCTTCCTGTGCTCACATTGTGCCTGGCCCAAGCACGCTTCCTGTGCTCACATTGTGCCTCGCCCGAGCACGCTTCCTGTGCTCACATTGTGCCTGGCCCGAGCACGCTTCCTGTGCTCACATTGTGCCTGGCCCAAGCACGCTTCCTGTGCTCACATTGTGCCTGGCCCGAGCACGCTTCCTGTGCTCACATTGTGCCTGGCCCGAGCACACTTCCTGTGCTCACATTGTGCCTGGCCCGAGCACGCTTCCAGTGCTCACATTGTGCCTGGCCCAAGCACGCTTCCTGTGCTCACATTGTGCCTGGCCCGAGCACGCTTCCTGTGCTCACATTGTGCCTGGCCCAAGCACGCTTCCTGTGCTCACATTGTGCCTGGCCCAAGCACACTTCCAGTGCTCACATTGTGCCTGGCCCAAGCACGCTTCCTGTGCTCACATTGTGCCTGGCCCGAGCACGCTTCCTGTGCTCACATTGGACTGGTCCCAAGCACACATCTTGCAATTACATTGGGTTGGGACTGAGCATGAATCCTGCATGTGGTCCTGAGCACGCATCCTTGCTCGCACTCGGCCAGGTCCTAGCACACTTCCTGAGCCTGTTCCTGGCCCAAGCACAATATTTGAAGACTGTTTGTGTGGAAGAATGGACCAAAATCACATCTGAGCAACGCATGCGACTCATTTCTCTATACAGGAGCCTGCGTCTTGAAGCCGTCATTACCAACAAAGGATTTTGTACCAAGTATTAAATACATTTCAGTTAGCAGTCAGCAGTGTTCAAACTCTAATCAAGAAGTGGAAAATGAGGGCTTCTGTTGAAACCAAACCACGGTCAGGTAGACCAACTAAAATTTCAGCCACAACTGCCAGGAAAATTGTTCGGGTTGCAAAGAAGAACCCACAAATAACAAAACATGTGGTGTGGCTGTTTCAAGATGCACAATAAGGAGGCACTTGAAGAAAGATGGGCTGCATGGTCGAGTCACCAGAAGAAAGCCATTACTATGCAAATGACACAAAGTATCCCGCTTACAATACGCCAAACAGCACAGAGACAAGCCTCAAACCTTCTGGCACAAAGTCATTTGGAGTGATAGGACCAAAATTGAGCTTTTTGGCCACAATCATAAATGCTTCATTTGGAGAGGAGTCAACAAGGCCTATGGTGAAAGATACACCTTTCCTACTGTGAAACACGGAGGTGGATCGCTGATGTTTTGGGGATGTGTGAGCTACAAAGGCATAGGAAATTTGGTCAAAGATGTTGGCAAGATGAATGTAGTATGTTATCAAAAAATACTGGAGGAACATTTGCATTCATCAGCCAGGAAGCTGCGCATGGGACGTACTTGGACATTCCAACATGACAATGATCCAAAACACAAGGCCAAGTCCACCTGTCATTGGTTACTGCAGAATAAAGTGAAGGTTCTGGAGTGGCCATCTCAGTCTCCTGACCTCAATATCATTGAGCCACTCTGGCATAGTTGCCAACATTGTAAAAAAAAAATGTGGGACACTTTTGTGGCTGTAGGCGGAGCCGTCCAATAATTAGGGGGCGGGGCATTCGTCAGCAGGTGTGGCCTAGCAAAAATAGACAAGTGCGGCACGTGAAAAATGGGCGTGGTTTACGTGAAACGGTGGGCGTGGCTTAAATGGGCGTGGCTCTAGAGGGTGTGGTTAGAGTCTGAAATGAATGAGGGATGGAGAGGGGGAGAGAGAGGGAAATGATGGAACAGCAGCCCCAGATCCTACACAATAGAAATATGTGTATTCTAGAAAGTTTAACAATCAGCAGATAAAGATACTCCAAACACCTGGTGTTAGCACTTCAATCATCCCGGCACCATGGTTGTTATGGTGTCAGGATGATTGAAGCGCATTATTTCTATTATTATATTGTAATATAAAATGAAAATCATTCAACTCACCATAATGCAGAATCAGTGGGAGCCCTAAGAGTGTCACCTGCCATGTCGCCTACCACCAGCCGTCCGTCCTTGCTTCAGATGTCCCAGCAGAGTCCGTCCTTGCATCAGATGTCCCAGCAGAGTCCGTCCTTGCATCAGATGTCCCAGCAGAGTCCGTCCTTGCATCAGATGTCCCCAGCGGAGCCCCCCCTCACACCAGGAGTCCCCGGCGGAGCCCCCCTCACACCAGGAGTCCCCGGCGGAGCCCCCCTCACATCAGGAGTCCCCAGCGGAGCCCCCCCTCACATCAGGAGTCCCCAGCGGAGCCCCCCCCCTCACATCAGGAGTCCCCGGCGGAGCCCCCCCTCACATCAGGAGTCCCCGGCGGAGCCCCCCTCACATCAGGAGTCCCCGGCGGAGCTTCCCCTCACATTAGGAGTCCCCAGTGCCCCCCCCTCACATCAGGTGTCCCCAGTGCCCCCCCTCACATCAGGTGTCCCCAGTGCCCCCCCCACTCACATCAGGTGTCCCCAGTGCCCCCCCACTCACATCAGGTGTCCCCAGTGCCTCCCCCACTCACATCAGGTGTCCCCAGTGCCCCCCCACTCACATCAGGTGTCCCCAGTGCCCCCCCACTCACATCAGGTGTCCCCAGTGCCCCCCCCCCACTCACATCAGGTGTCCCCAGTGCCCCCCCCCACTCACATCAGGTGTCCCCAGTGCCCCCCCCACTCACATCAGGTGTCCCCAGTGCCCCCCCCCACTCACATCAGGTGTCCCCAGTGCCCCCCCCCCACTCACATCAGGTGTCCCCAGTGCCCCCCCCCCACCTCACATCAGGTGTCCCCAGTGCCCTCCCACTCACATCAGGTGTCCCCAGTGCCCCCCCACTCACATCAGGTGTCCCCAGTGCCCCCCCCCACTCACATCAGATGTCCCCAGTGCCCCCCCCCACTCACATCAGGTGTCCCCAGTGCCCCCCCCCCACTCACATCAGGTGTCCCCAGTGCCCCCCCCACTCACATCAGGTGTCCCCAGTGCCCCCCCCCACTCACATCAGGTGTCCCCAGTGCCCCCCCCCCACTCACATCAGGTGTCCCCAGTGCCCCCCCCACTCACATCAGGTGTCCCACAGCGGTGCGCGCGCTCCCCCCCCACCTCAGAGGTGTGTCCGCAGCATGGCTAGAACCCCCGCCCCTTTCCATATCAGACTGGCAGCGGGGCGGGGGGTAGGCGGGCCGAGGCGGAGCGGGGCGAGGCGGAGCGGGGCGGGCCGAGGCGGAGCGGGGCAGGGGGTGGGCGGCGACGCAGAAGCTTCGTCTAGCCCCCCCCAGCCGTCTTCCTGAACTTCCACAAAATGGCGGCCGGCGGAGACAATGTCTCCGCCGGCCGCCGACCTCTAGCGGCGGCGGTTTCGAAAACGGGAACCGGATTTTTTGGGACATTTCCCGGGACACCACAAATCCGGGAATGAAGTCCAAGTCCCGGGAATGTCCCGGGAAATTCGGGACAGTTGGCAGCTATGCTCTGGGGAGATCTCAAACGTGCCATTCATGCAAGACAGCCCAAGAATTTACAGGAACTGGAGGCTTTTTGCCACCAAGAGGAATGGGCAGCTTTACCATCTGAGAAGATAAAGAGCCTCATCCACAAATACCACAAAAGACTTCCACATGTCATTGATGTTAAAGGGGGCAATACACGGTATTAGGAACAGGGGTATGTAAATTTTTGATCAGGGTCATTTGGCTAGTTTCTGTTGTGATTATGATTTAAAAAGAGTAAACACAGTTGTTTGATAATAAATGGCTTCAGCCAAACACTAACCACGAGTGAAAAAAAGTTTTTTGTGTTATCATTCATATTCTCTGAAAAATGGCCAAGAAATCATAAATTCTGCCAGGGTATGTAAACTTATGAGCACAACTGTATATATATATATATACAGTTTGTGTGTGTGTCTATATATATATATACATACTCGCAGGGCTTTCTTTCTCAAACAATAGGTGCTGGAACTCAACCACGACCCCCCAAAACCCCTCCCCCCACACACACCCTCCAAATCACATCAAATAGTGGGTGTGGTCATATTTCACAAACAGTAGAAGGGTCCTAAAGGGGCAATAAATATCAGGATTGCATTACATACAGAGTGCAGAGTTCATGGGGGTTACACACAGAGTGCAGAGCTATCACTTGTAAATATAGAAACCAGACTGCTGTGTTTACAAGTGATTGTGGTGAGCAGGCACCAAAGGGTCTGAGCCAGAGGTGATGGAACTGAGTTCCACCAAGTTCCCCCTGAAAAAAAAGCCCCGCATACACGGTATATACTGAATGTATCTGAGGAAGAGAAAGAGCTACCACTGGCCCCCAAAGTAGAGCAGCGTACAGTCACTCGGCACTTGGGTCAGTATGCACATTGTCCAAGAGGGGTATCTACACCTGCCAGCTTCCACCAGGTGTTCCTTATTGAGTTCTCCAGACCAAGTCCTTAGCTCCAGAAGAAACTAGGAATAGGCCCCCCAGCTCTACTTTAGCTGGGACCTCGATGAACATCAGCAGATACCAGCAGGACTTCCTCAAAGCAGCCTGAGGCCTGAGAACTTCTCCAGCAGGACAAAGACAGGACTGCTCCTGACCCCAGACTATTTATACCCCCCAGCCACCTAATAAACACACCTCCCTAGGGATTGGCTGTAGCACAGTAAATATTCAAGCTGCCTATTTGACTCTTTCAGCCCTCTATGTTCTGGAAGCCTCCAGAATGCAGGGGGGAGCAATCAAATCTGCAGCCTGTGAGATCTAGAACAGCCCAGAGAAATCAATAGCTTCAATGATTACAGCGGAGTCAAAAAAGAACGCTACCTATCATCCTAGCAACCTAGCCTGGAGAGTATTACATATATACTATATTACCATATGTATTGGGACGCCGGCCTTTACACACGCACATGAACTTTAATGACATCCCAGTCTTAGTCCGTAGGGTTCAATATTGAGTTGGCCCACCCTTTGCAGCTATAACAGCTTCAACTCTTCTGGGAAGGCCAGAGGTGGCTCTAGGCTTTGTGAGGCCTTAGGCAAAACTTACACATGAGGCCCCACGGACTGGGATGCTCCGTGATGAGGCAGCTATTCCTCAGGCTGCGGGCAGTATCTGATTTGTCCGTCAGCTCCTAAGCCACAGAGTCCCAGTGGGGGTAGGCGGAGCCGCCGGCCTCAACTTCAGTGATTGAGAACAGGCAAATTAGGCGGCCACGAGGCCTCTGTGAGTGCGAGGCCTTAGGCGTCCGCCTAATTTGCCTAATTAGAGAGCCGCCTCTGGGGAAGGCTGTCCACAAGGTTTAGGAGTGTGTCTATGGGAAGGCTTGACCATTCTTCCAGAAGCGCATTTGTGAGGTCAGGCACTGATGTTGGGCGAGAAGGCCTGGCTCGCAGTCTCCACTCTAATTCATCCCAAAGGCATTCTATTGGGTTAAGGTCAGGACTCTGTGCAGGCCAGTCAAGTTTCTCCACCCCAAACTCGCTCATCCATGTCTTTTATGGACCTTGCTTTGTGCACTGGTGCGCAGTCAAGTTGGAACAGGAAGGGACCACCCCCAAACTGTTGCCACAAGCTCAACCCCTAGAAAACAACCCCACACCATAATCCCCCCTCCACCAAATGATTTGAACCAGTGCACAAAGCAAGGTCCATCAAGACATGGATGAGTGAGTTTGGGATGAAGGAACTTGACGGGCCTGCACAGAGTCCTGACCGCAACCCGATAGAACACCTTTGGGATGAATTTGAGTGGAGACTGCAAGCCAGGCCTTCTCGTCCAACATCAGTGCCTGAGCTCACAAATGCGCTTCTGGAAGAATGGTCAAAAATTCCCATACACACACTTCAAAACCTTGTGGACAGCCTTCCCAGAAGAGTTGAAGCTGTTATAGCTGCAAAGGGCGGAGCAAACTCAATATTGAACCCTACGGGCTAAGACTGGGATGTCATTAAAATTTATGTGCGTATAAAGGCAGGTGTCCCAATACTTTTGATAAAATTGTGTATATACTGTGCGTATGTGTGTATATATATATATATATATATATATGTATCCGAAAACAAATTAACGTAACATAACGAATATAATGCAACGAAATTATGTATTTTATGAATGACAACAAAGCGAAACTTAACGAAATTTCCCCTTGTGCACAAGTCTAGTTTTTTCCATAGATTTTCTATTGGATTCCTGTCAGGTGATTGGCTGGGGGCCATTCTAGAAGATTTATTTTCTTTCTTTGAAACCAACGGAGAGTTTCCTTGGCTTTGTGTTTGGGATGATTGTCTTGCTGGAATGTGCTCCCTCGTCTCATCTTCATCATCCTGGTAGATAGCGGCAGATTTTTATCAAGAATGTCTTGGTCCGTTTTTCCATTCATCGTTCCTTCAACGATATGAAATTTGCCAGTACCGTATACTGAAAAACAGCCCCACGCCATGATGTTCCCACCTCCATACCTCACTGTTGGTATGGGGGGTGTTTTTAGGGTGATGTGTCATGTGACCTCCAAACACGGTGTGTATTATGGCATCCAAAGAGTTCAATTTTGGCCTCCTCTGACCAGTCTATATTCTCCCCGTATTTCACAGGCTCGTCTAAATGTTGTGCAGCAAACTTTAAAGTGGTGTTCCGGCCGAAATTATACTTTTTAAATAAAAATGCCCCTATAATACACAAGCTTAATGTATTCTAGTAAAGTTAGTCTGTAAACAAAGGTCTGTTTTGTTAGTTTATAGCAGTAGTTTGTTATTTTATAAACTTCCAGCAGGCCGTGGCCATCTTAAGTGTGGGCATCTGAAGCCAGACTGTATTTCTTCCTGGATCTCATCCTTGCAGATCTCGCACATGCTCAGTGCAG
The DNA here is from genome assembly GCA_037952835.1 of Lithobates septentrionalis. Taxonomy (NCBI): domain Eukaryota; kingdom Metazoa; phylum Chordata; class Amphibia; order Anura; family Ranidae; genus Lithobates; species Lithobates septentrionalis. The sequence continues at coordinate 901,929 of JBBDGP010002203.1, forward strand.
CACAAGCAGTGTAATAGGTTTCAGGTCAGGTTTCCATAGCAAAGGCAGTGTCAGAGGAAGTTGCCACCCCTTCCCAGAAGGCATTGCAAACAGGAAATGATGCGATGGGCCGCGGCCAGGGAGGAGGAAGTGAAAAATGAATACAGCAGATATACAGTAGGTGCTGAGAAAAAAAAAAAAAAAAAAATATCCAATTCGTTTACAGTGCGCAGTTTAGTGAGGGATGCTGAAGAGTTGTAAAAGTGGGTGGAACTCCACTTTAAACGAGCTTCAGCATGCTTTTTCTTCAGCAATGGAGTGTTGCGTGGTGAGCGTGCATACAGGCCATGGCGGGGGAGTGCATTACTTATTATGTACCTGTACCTTGGACAACCCTGTCAGAAATCTTGTGAGGAGCACCTGGTCGTAGCCGGTTTATGGTGAAATGTTCTTTCCACTTCTGGATTATGGCCCCAACAGTGCTCACTGGAACATTCAGAAGTTTAGAAATCCTTCTGTAACCAATGCCATCGGTACGCTTTGCAACAATAAGTTTGCAAAGGTCGTGAGAGAGTTCTTTTGCTTTTTCCCATCATGTGGGACACCTTGGTAATGAGACTCCTTTTTATAGGCCATCAGTTGAGACGGAACCAGCTGATATTCATTTGCCCTGACAAGGGGCAGGATTGCCAATTACTGATAGATTTCAGTTGGCGTCTTGGCTTTCCATGCCTTTTTGTACCTCCCTTTCTTCACTTTTTCCCTGTGTCATTCCATTTTATTACACATAACTTCATTTCTGAATGTATTTGTTTTGGTGTCTTTGTATGTATGGATTGGATGGGTTGTTACCGACATGTGGGGAAAATTTCATGTCAATAGCACCTTTAGAAATATATTATCTAGAAAAACGGTGACGTGTTCAATACTTATTTTACTCGCTGTATATATATATATATATATATATATATATATATTATTATTATTATTATATTTATTTTTGTGGTATGCAAGCAGGCCCATTCCTGCCCCCAGCCCCCTGTAATATACCACCATCAGAGCAGGAGTTGTGGCATTTCCTTGAAAGAAGAAGACGAATTCCTGTCCTCATTCTATCTGATTGCTCCGTCAGCCCTGAGAAAAATCCCATCAGCAGTCTGTGGGCTTTGATATGCAGACAGAGCCATCTAATCAATGCAAAAAGAAAGCGAATTATTACAGGTCTATAAATAACGATGGAGAGATCACTCTCCGTCAACAAACCAAGATTATTTATAGAGCCGGCCTTGCTGGACTGATCGTTTTATCTCAGCGGCAGCCTGGGTACTGCACCATTGCAGGGGAGGTGGGGGGGCACACAGACAGGCCCGGGATGGGTTCGGTTTATAAAGCTTGGAAGAATATTTGAAGCTTTTTACAGCTTCAGTTTATAGATGTTTGTGGTCTCATAGAGTGCTGCCAAGTATCCAAAAATGGCATTTATTTTACTAACACCTACAGTAGGCACCACTAAAATTGGTTCTGGATGGAGATGCCCTTTAAAAGGTCAGTACCATTAAAATTTACATTATAGTTATAGGTGGAGTCAGTCCCTGGTCTTTTATATATTTTGGATATCTCTGACAGGGAGAGCTCCCTGCCATATTTCCCAGCTCTGCTCCTGTCCACATCCTGGTATTCTCCCGAACCATGGGGTGTCCATGTCCACCATTGTCTAAACCTTTTATGTGTTCCAGGATGGTGGGAACCCCTCATAATGGGCACATCAGGTGTACAGACCTGGGAACTCAGCACAGGGATGGTGGGAACCCCTCATAATGGGCACATCAGGTGTACAGACCCGGGAACTCAGCACAGGGATGGTGGGAACCCCTCATAATGGGCACATCAGGTGTACAGACCCGGGAACTCAGCACAGGGATGGTGGGAACCCCTCATAATGGGCACATCAGGTGTACAGACCCGGGAACTCAGCACAGGGATGGTGGGAACCCCTCATAATGGGCACATCAGGTGTACAGACCCGGGAACTCAGCACAGGGATGGTGGGAACCCCTCATAATGGGCACAGCAGGTATACAGACCCGGGAACTCAGCACAGGGATGGTGGGAACCCCTCATAATGGGCAGAGCAGGTGTACAGACCCGGGAACTCAGCACAGGGATGGTGGGAACCCCTCATAATGGGCACAGCAGGTGTACAGACCCGGGAACTCAGGACAGGGATGGTGGGAACCTCTCATAATGGGCACAGCAGGTGTACAGACCCGGGAACTCAGCACAGGGATGGTGGGAACCCCTCATAATGGGCACAGCAGGTGTACAGACCTGGGAACTCAGTGGAGAGAGCTCATTAATAGCTTCCCTATAAGATAGAAAAAAACTGTTGGGAGAGTTTACTCTCCAGCACTAATTAAACACTGAAATATTGATCTTGGTGGAGATCTGAGATGTTGTCACACTCTTTATTGTAAAACTTTATTGTTATTTTACCTTTATTATTATTATGTTTCTCAGGACGCTGACACATTGTTGTGACTTTCTATTGCGAATGAAAACTCAGAAAATCCCCTGGAGCTCTGAAACGTTTTATTTATACTGTTCTGAGATTTTAATATACACAAGTTCAATTATCACCTTTGTGATATGGAACAATCTGGAACCCCCCCAACCCCCCGAGGGTATATCTGACAGTTCCTGAGCACAGCGCCGTCCGGCTCCGACTTGTTTCATCATCGGAGACACATCCCCTGTTGGATGAAAATCCCGAATAATAATTTTATTTAGTCATCTCTGGCTGCTTCTGATGTGCGGGTGGCTTTCATGCGTTGGGAGGAGATGATGCCGGAGATCCCTTTTATCTCTCCCCCCCCCCAGAGATCCAGGTGCTACAACGTATTACCATAAATTCTTCAATTATGCCCAACGCTTAATTAGAGCTAATGTGCCACCGAGTGATTTCCTTCTACACATAAATGTAACCTAATGTATCATAAAACAACATAAACAGAAAAGCAAAGTCATCCAACATAACATTAAACAAAACAATCAAGCCGCAGGCTCTACTATGATGCGACGGCGATCTTTCTCGTAACCCGTGACAACCGCCATCCTCGTTCTCCGCTCGTGCGATCACTAGTTAAAAATTGCAGAGGAATTGTCTTCTACCGGACACTTTCAGGTGACCCCTTTAGCCCTTTCGCTTTCCAGAGCTATTTTTGTGCACACATTTAAAAAAAAAAATTTAGGCCTGAAGATTAATTAAACCCCCCCCCCCCCCCCCCCCCCTGAACATGATATATTTTCTGAATACAGACACTCCCAGGGAATAAAAGCAGACTGTGAGTGTGTAGTACTAGTGTACATTACAATTAAAGCAGGCCTGAGGCCTCTCCTCAGTCCACCGTCCGCCCAGAGCACTGTGTGTGCATTACAAGCCTCCTCTGACTACTGGCATCCAGGGCACTGTGCATTATAGGCCATCCCTCAGACCTGAGACCAACATACAGCACTGTGCAGCATTACAGGCCTCCTCTGACCACTGTGCAGCATTACAGGCCTCCTCTGACCACTGTGCAGCATTACAGGCCTCCTCTGACCACTGTGCAGCATTACAGGCCTCCTCTGACCACTGTGCAGCATTACAGGCCTCCTCTGACCACTGTGCAGCATTACAGGCCTCCTCTGACCACTGTGCATCATTACAGACCTCCTTTGTCCACCATCCAGAGCACAGTGTGTGCATTACAAGTCTCCTCTGACCACCGGCATCCAGGGCACTGTGCATTACAGGCCATCCCTCAGACCTGAGACCAACATCCAGCACTGTGAGGCATTACAGGCCTCCTCAGACCACCGTCCAGAGCACTCTGCAGCATTACAGGCTTGACACTCTTGTGTGTAGGCGCCCCCGATACTTGTATTTATGCTTGTATGTGTGTGTATTTAAGGGGGGGGGGGGGGGGTATTTTAAGTGCCTGGATGTAACTTTTAATTTTGTGCAATTCTTTTTTTTTTTTTTTTCATTAAACTTTATTTTACATCATAAAGGGACAAAAAGTCCCCATGTGATGATTTTTTAAAACCATAGGAGAACTTTTATTAAAACTTTTTTTTAAACAATAAGCTTTTATTGATGTTAAAATATAGCATTTGTACAATCATACTAACATTTGTACATGAGTATCATATAAAAATATAACTGTATATAATTGAATTTAATGATAGAGTATTTTACTAGCGAAACCAACAAGAGGGCTTTGTAATCAGCCTATCTTTACATCATTATTTGAAATACTCTGAATTTATGTATCAAAATCTATTATTTAATTCAAGAGAAAAATAAATTCAAGGGTCTCTAAAAATACCCTTCTAAATATATATAGTAACAGAAATGAAAAGTAAAAAGAGGGAAAGAAGAGTAAATAAAATATAAGAGAGATGTAATTATTCACATTTCTTTATGTTAAGAAGTATATCCCTATGTGAAAGTGTTATAAGAATCAGAAAATTTAAAGATGATCCACGGCTGCCATATTCTATTAAAATTTTCTGTATTCCCTTGTGCTGTTGCCCTGATCTCCTCCATACCTTTGAGGAGATGTATCTCTTCCAACCATTCTTTAATTGTAGGTGCGGCGGTGTTTCTCCAGTGTCTTGGTATTATGCCGCGTACACACGGTCGGACTTTTCGTCTACAAAAGTCCGACGGACGCCGATGGACCAAATCTGGCGGACAATTCGACCGTGTGTGGGCTTCATCGGACCTGCAGCGGACTTTTTCGGTGGAAAATCTGACGGACTTTAGATTTGGAACATGCTTCAAATCTTTACGACGGACTCGAGTCCGGTCGAAAAATCCGCTCGTCTGTATGCTAGTCCGACGGACAAAAACCCACGCTAGGGCAGCTATTGGCTACTGGCTATCAACTTCCTTATTTTAGTCCGGTGTACGTCATCACGTACGAATCCGTCGGACTTTTGTGTGATCGTGTGTAGGCAAGTCTGTTCGTTAGAAAGTCCGCCGCAAGTCCGTCGAAAGTCTGTCGGACAGGCTGTCGGACTTTTGTAGCCGAAAAGTCCGACCGTGTGTACGCGGCATAACTGTTTTTGCTGCTGTGATTAAGAATCTGGTCAGGGAGGTTTTGTATTTTTTTAGAGTGCAATTGGTAATATTTATAAGACAGCAAGCAGCGTCTAAATGAATTTTCGTTTTTGTGATGTGTTTTATGATCTTGATTACTTGGTTCCAAAAGGGTTTAATCAAATCACATTCCCACCAGATGTGGTATAGAGTGCCTTCTTCCCGATTGCAGCGCCAGCAATGTCCAGGTATTGTCGGAAACCATTTGTGTAATTTATTTGGTGTAATATACCAATTTGTTAGGATTTTGAATGAAGTTTCCTGTAATCTCACACTGATTGCACACTTGTGTGCGAACACACGTGCTTGTAGCCATTGGTCTTTTGTAATGGGTTTGTTCAGGGTTGATTCCCAGAAAGTTTTATATCTGTTAGATTCCTGTAAATCGCTGGACTGCAACCAAGTATATGTTAATGAAATGTTCTTAGTGGCCATACTAGCCAGATTTTTTGGTGACAGGTTCTGTTTAATGAGACATCAGGGGTCTAAAAGACCCCTGATGTCTCACCTGTAGACATGTGCATGACGAAAAAATGTATTTCGTTTAGTTTAGATTTGTTAGTCTAGTTATTTCGTTTTGTTAAATGTGGTTGATTCATTCAATTAGTATTCAGGATTCGTATTCGGAATTCGTTTTATGTCTTTTTTTCGAATTTACCGTTTGTTTTTTTAATTCGAAACGGTCGAATCGATAAATCTTAAATCGGCCGAATCGAAAACTTTATTTATTTATTTATTTTTTCGATACGAATGCGGCAAAGTGAACAAGCAAAAGAAAAATTATCATCAACTGATTACAATGACTCTTTAAATCACCTTTAGCTTACCAAAAAACAGCATTATTTCCAAATGGTACTCTATTAACACACACACAGTCTTTGATTTGAGAAACAGGTTTACAGTTCAAATTCGACTGGAATTCCATGTAAAATTTGATACGAATTTCAATTTGAATTTCAGAAATTCAGATCAATTTTGTTTCGTTATCTGGAGCATTTGGGAAAATTTGTTTATACTGTAATTCGGGCATTCGAATATATCCGAATCTCCGAATAATGAAAACATTCATCAGAGTATTTATTCGGAACGAAACAAAGCGCACGTGTCTACTCACCTGCCCTCCAATGAAGCTAATGGAGTGCAGATCACACTTCATTAGCTTCTTGCCTTGGAAGACTTGGAAGTGACTTTTCAATGTCGCTTCAAGGCCATTAACAGGAAGGGTAGATCAGTGAATGGACGTTTGGTGATCTCCATCCCTTTTACCCAGCAGCACCCGGCATGCCAGCCGGTCCCCACTGATGGGTGGGCAGAACCCAGTACACATGGCAGGGGCACGCGGGGGTGGACCAGCACTTATGGGGTTCTTTTTCACTAAGCTTTATTTTTCATCATATAGGGGACAAAAAATGCCCTATGTGATGATTTTTTTTGATGACAGATTCCCGTTAATGAGAAATCACTGGGGTCTTTAAGACCTCTGATGCCTCACCTGTCCACCAACAAAGCTGACAGAGCACAGATCGCACTCCATTATTTTCTTACCCCCTCCCCTGCTATACTGGCTGGGAAAAAAATCACATCAAGACCAGGAAGTGACATGTAAAATGTCACTTTGGGGACATTAACAGGAAGAGGAATTCACCAAATGGACTTAAACTGATCCCCCTCTCCTCTGCCTGGTGACACCCGCTGTGCTGGTCCCAGATCTGCAAATGGCAACTACTTTTTGTGGCACCCTGGACCTAAACGAGCAATTAGAAAAAAAATGTAAAAAAATGCAACACTACTTTGTGTAGGCAGTGGCAGCCCGTCCATACGGGGCGCAGGGGCACCGCCCCTCTAATCCATGTGCCTGGTCCCTAATCTACATACAGGGTGCCGGACGCATGGATTCCAATGGGGTGTTTTGTTTTTTTAAGCACGTGATTAGAGCTTGAGGCTCTAATTGGCTTAAAAAAAGGGTGGTCTCGGGGCGCGGAGCACTGCGCACTGAGCCCACCCAGTTGTGTGACAATAGAGAATTAATATTCGCTATTATCTTCCTGATTCCCCTCAGATCCAGCAGAGGGTGCCTGTGGGTGTTGCCCTTAATCAGTGGCGGCTGGTGCTCAATATTTTGCAAACAAACCTGCCCCCTCACTTGCACATAACAACGCCATCACATCCCCCCCCTGGCCAGGCCGGTATTGGTACTCACACCGCTCCGGCTCCCGCTCATCCTCCCATCTGCTGCTGCAATCTCCTCCTCGGAGGCCAGTACACGCTCCTGGCCCCGGGCTTCTGCTATGGCTCTGCTAGGAGGACGGGCTCTATGGAGCCAGGAATGCGGCGATCCGTGCAGAGGGCCGCTGCTTCTCCTCACGGCCAAACAGGAAGTGGGCCAGAGACCCCGATTGGCCGGGAGTCCTAAGACTCCCTGGCCAATCGGGTCTCAGGACCCGCTTCCTGATTGGCTGGGAGGAGAAACAGGAAGACATTAGCGAATATTAATTCGCTAATGTCACACAACTGAGTGGGCTCGGGGCACAGTGCTTTGCGCCCAGAGCCCACCCTTTTTTGAAGCCTATTAGATCCTCAGGCTCTAATCATGTGCTTCAAAAAAAAAAAACCCATTGAAATCCATGCGTCCGGCGCCCTGCATGTGGATTAGGGGACCGGGCGCATGGATTACGGTGGCGGCGCCCCTGCAACCTGTATGGATGGGCCACCACTGCCCTTAATGCAATATCATTCTAGCATAGTGTAAGATAACATTTCAACATAATTCTAAATCCCTCCCCTGCTTACTTCCCACTCCCATCCATATGATCATAACTCCGCCTCCCTAAGCAATCGATTGTCAGTGAACGACAGGGAGGGAAGGAGGTATGCGCTGTGAAGCATCCTATTGGACAATCACTGATGCATTATGGGGTGATATTTTCCTGGGAACTAAAAAAAAGGCAGCAACTCAATATTTGCAAGTCTTAATTTCTTGTTTTTGGGGTGGGAGGGGCCTCAGGCAGAGGGCGGCCCCTGGGTACCTCTCAGCCTCAGTGCTTGCAGCATTTCTGTGCACTTTGTGGAGACACCAGGTATGGGGAGAGGCTTAAAGTTTATGGGGAGACATAATGAGGGTATAAAGAATATAGGGGTGTACATGGGGGGGGGTCCCTGCCGGATAGCTTGTACGGGGGTCCTATGCCCCCGAATGGCTGTCCCGATGGCGTGATCAAACTTTGTTATATTTCAGTGCAGCGGTCTGTTTTCATTTCCGTCTCCCCGAAGGCTCAGACTTATCTCCTGTTTATACTGATATATGGAGAGATTAGGGGATCCGGCCGACCGGCTTCTGATTACCACAAAATGAATAAAAAAAGAGGCTTGGAATCGGGAGAAGCGAGATGTGGCTGAAATGAAAATTCTGGAGGCTCAATAGAGCTTTATCACATATCAGGTCCTGCGCCGTGTTTATAATATTCCCACCGAAGACTGAGATTATAGCAACAGAGAAACTCTACCGGAAGGACAGTGATTAATGTCCAATGTGCTTAAAGGGTCAGTCCACCCGAAACTGTTATTGTACTGTCTTGTATATATTGGAGAGTTAACCCCCTCATCCCCCCTCCGCCCCCTCCACTACCCCCTCCCGCCCAACAGTCTATTCTATCTTATAGAGACTCTATTAGTGAGATTTCTGCTCTACACACCCGCTGTACCCATCAGGAGGGACTCCCACCATCTCTGCACTGATTTCCTGAGTCTCTACATCTTCTGTCCCCAGACAGGAGATATAGAGATACAAAGTAACATTGTTTATAAACATTGATCAGATGGGAGATAGAGAGATACAAAGTAACATTGTTTATAAACATTGATCAGACAGGAGATAGAGAGATACAAAGTAACATTGTTTATAAACATCAATCAGACAGGGGATAGAGAGATACAAAGTAACATTGTTTATAAACATTGATCAGACGGGAGATAGAGAGATACAAAGTACATTGTTTATAAACATTGATCAGATGGGAGATAGAGAGATACAAAGTAACATTGTTTATAAACATTGATCAGACGGGAGATAGAGAGATACAAAGTAACATTGTTTATAAACATCGATCAGACGGGAGATAGAGAGATACAAAGTAACATTGTTTATAAACATTGATCAGACTGGAGATAGAGAGAGATACAAAATAAACATTGTTTATAAACATCGATCAGATGGGAGATAGAGATACAAAGAAAGATTGTTTATAAACATTGATCAGATAGAGAGATGCAAAGTAACATTGTTTATAAACATCGATCAGACAGGAGATAGAGAGATACAAAGTAACATTGTTTATAAACATTGATCAGACTGGAGATAGAGAGAGAGATACAAAGTAACATTGTTTATAAATATTGATCAGATGGGAGATAGAGAGATACAAAGTAACATTCTTTATAATTATTAATCAGACGGGAGATAGAGAGATACAAAGTAACATTGTTTATAAATATAAATAAATTGGCAATCAGCACAAATATACAAATTTAAAAGAATATGCCGGCTGAACACTAAAGAGATCTTCACAAAAATGTAAATCGAATGAATACAAAAAGAAGTGCAGCGTATCAAAATCAAAACATCATTAAACATAATAAAGTCCACAAATTATGTGGTGAACAACAAGTCCCAGAAAACCACTGGTGAGAGTATCTGCATGTGGGAAAAAAAGGGGGAGATCCAGAGGTACAGATGTACAGTGACAGTCCCTCCACCTCCAGCACGATCGCTTCGCTCACCTGTTACAATGGACCCCTGACCTAACAGGTTGTCAACAGCGCTGGTCCCTCTATGGGGTATAGTACCTGGAACTTGGAATCCAAATCTCCGGACATACAGGAATATATAAAAAAAGAGATCTAAGTCCTCTCTGTTATGAACTTCCAGTACTTTATTTTTATAAACAACGTCCTACTCACATTTTGGACAATCAAAATATGCATTTAACAATATATCCACAGTGTATCAACTCATAACGGCAGCGGGTGACCTCATCCGTGCATGTTTCTACCACTGGTGCAGGGGCATTTTTTTCCTTTGGTGACACCACTGACATAGGGACATTTTTACCTTCTAGTGACACCGCTGACATAGGGACATTTTTACCTTCTAGTGACACCGCTGACATAGGGACATTTTTACCTTCTAGTGACACCACTGACATAGGGACATTTTTACCTTCTAGTGACACCGCTGACATAGGGACATTTTTACCTTCTAGTGACACCGCTGACATAGGGACATTTTTACCTTCTAGTGACACCACTGACATAGGGACATTTTTACCTTCTAGTGACACCACTGACATAGGGACATTTTTACCTTCTAGTGACACCACTGACATAGGGACATTTTTATCTTCTAGTGACACCACTGACATAGGGACATTTTTACCTTCCAGTGACACCACAATTTTTACCATCCAGTGACACCACTGACATAGGGACATTTTTATCTTCTAGTGACACCACTGGCATAGGGACATTTTTACCTTCTAGTGACACCACTGACATAGGGACATTTTTACCTTCTAGTGACACCACTGACATAGGGACATTTTTACCTTCTAGTGACACCACTGACATAGGGACATTTTTACCTTCTAGTGACACCACTGACATAGGGACATTTTTATCTTCTAGTGACACCACTGATATAGGGACATTTTTACCTTCCAGTGACACCACAATTTTTACCATCCAGTGACACCACTGACATAGGGACATTTTTATCTTCTAGTGACACCACTGGCATAGGGACATTTTTACCTTCCAGTGACACCACTGACATAGGGACATTTTTACCTTCCAGTGACACCACTGACATAGGGATATTTTTACCTTCCAATGACACCACTGACATAGGGACATTTTTACCTTCCAGTGACACCACTGACATAGGGACATTTTTACCTTCCAGTGACACCACTGACATAGGGATATTTTTACCTTCCAATGACACCACTGACATAGGGACATTTTTACCTTCCAGTGACACCACTGACATAGGGACATTTTTACCTTCCAGTGACACCACTGACATAGGGATATTTTTACCTTCCAATGACACCACTGACATAGGGACATTTTTACCTTCCAGTGACACCACTGACATAGGGACATTTTTACCTTCTAGTGACACCACTGACATAGGGACATTTTTACCTTCTAGTGACACCGCTGACATAGGGACATTTTTACCTTCTAGTGACACCGCTGACATAGGGACATTTTTACCTTCTAGTGACACCACTGACATAGGGACATTTTTACCTTCTAGTGACACCACTGACATAGGGACATTTTTACCTTCTAGTGACACCACTGACATAGGGACATTTTTATCTTCTAGTGACACCACTGACATAGGGACATTTTTACCTTCCAGTGACACCACAATTTTTACCATCCAGTGACACCACTGACATAGGGACATTTTTATCTTCTAGTGACACCACTGGCATAGGGACATTTTTACCTTCTAGTGACACCACTGACATAGGGACATTTTTACCTTCTAGTGACACCACTGACATAGGGACATTTTTACCTTCTAGTGACACCACTGACATAGGGACATTTTTACCTTCTAGTGACACCACTGACATAGGGACATTTTTATCTTCTAGTGACACCACTGATATAGGGACATTTTTACCTTCCAGTGACACCACAATTTTTACCATCCAGTGACACCACTGACATAGGGACATTTTTATCTTCTAGTGACACCACTGGCATAGGGACATTTTTACCTTCCAGTGACACCACTGACATAGGGACATTTTTACCTTCCAGTGACACCACTGACATAGGGATATTTTTACCTTCCAATGACACCACTGACATAGGGACATTTTTACCTTCCAGTGACACCACTGACATAGGGACATTTTTACCTTCCAGTGACACCACTGACATAGGGATATTTTTACCTTCCAATGACACCACTGACATAGGGACATTTTTACCTTCCAGTGACACCACTGACATAGGGACATTTTTACCTTCCAGTGACACCACTGACATAGGGATATTTTTACCTTCCAATGACACCACTGACATAGGGACATTTTTACCTTCCAGTGACACCACTGACATAGGGACATTTTTACCTTCTAGTGACACCACTGACATAGGGACATTTTTACCTTCTAGTGACACCACTGACATAGGGACATTTTTATCTTCTAGTGACACCACTGACATAGGGACATTTTTACCTTCCAGTGACACCACAATTTTTACCATCCAGTGACACCACTGACATAGGGACATTTTTATCTTCTAGTGACACCACTGGCATAGGGACATTTTTACCTTCTAGTGACACCACTGACATAGGGACATTTTTACCTTCTAGTGACACCACTGACATAGGGACATTTTTACCTTCTAGTGACACCACTGACATAGGGACATTTTTACCTTCTAGTGACACCACTGACATAGGGACATTTTTACCTTCTAGTGACACCACTGACATAGGGACATTTTTACCTTCCAGTGACACCACAATTTTTACCATCCAGTGACACCACTGACATAGGGACATTTTTATCTTCTAGTGACACCACTGGCATAGGGACATTTTTACCTTCCAGTGACACCACTGACATAGGGACATTTTTACCTTCCAGTGACACCACTGACATAGGGATATTTTTACCTTCCAATGACACCACTGACATAGGGACATTTTTACCTTCCAGTGACACCACTGACATAGGGACATTTTTACCTTCCAGTGACACCACTGACATAGGGATATTTTTACCTTCCAATGACACCACTGACATAGGGACATTTTTACCTTCCAGTGACACCACTGACATAGGGACATTTTTACCTTCCAGTGACACCACTGACATAGGGATATTTTTACCTTCCAATGACACCACTGACATAGGGGCATTTTTACCTTCCAGTGACACCACTGACATAGGGACATTTTTACCTTCCAGTGACACCACTGACATAGGGACATTTTTACCTTCCAGTGACACCACTGACATAGGGACATTTTTACCTTCCAGTGACACCACTGACATAGGGGCATTTTTTCCCTTTGACACAGTAAATTTCTTTCCTTCCAGTGACACCACAGACTCAGGGAAGTTATTTCCTTCCAGTGTCACCACCAATGCAGGGGCATGTTTTCCTTCCAGTGACCCCCCACTGACATAGGGATATTTTTTCCTTCCAGTGACCCCCCACTGACATAGGGATATTTTTTCCTTCCAGTGACCCCCCACTGACATAGGGATATTTTTTCCCTCCAGTGACCCCCCACTGACATAGGGATATTTTTTTCCCTTTGGTGACACCACTGGCCCAGGGACATTTTTTCCTTCCAGTGACATTTCTGATGCAGTGATATTTTTTCCTTTTAATGACGCCAACAACATAGGCATGGAAGCATCTTTGCTCACTGGGCAGACCTGGTAAAGGACAGGTCAAGGGTTAAAAAAAAGCAGAGTGCCCAGTTTAAAGTCTGTTGGGGGCGGGGGGGGGGGGGGGGTTATAGGCCCAAGGCTCCGCCCTTAGGATCCAAGTCTAGACAGGAAGGTGTATACTGGCTCTAGGTTATGAAAGGTTTGTACTTCTTTATTAGTTCAATAAGTTCACAGGGAGTAGGGATTATATTCCCAATAAATCCTGTGATATAGGAATACAGTATATGCACTCTGGAGGCAACATGTCCACATAGGCGGCAGATAGCGCTGCTTGTTACGGGGTTTATCCTCATTCTCCTATATTATTAAATACATTCCACTTGGGAAACCTGTGGAAAGAATTCCCCTCCGGGGCTGACTGCACCGTACCTTTTTGGGCTCCCTTTGTGATCAGAAGTGATCCTAAAAACCACACTAATAGGTGTATAGTTTCTGGTCATCCTCTCTGTTCTCGAGTCCATGTGATCTGCACTGTCTGGTTGGCCCACCCGTCCCCCTCTGGCCTCTCGTGCCGGCTCTTTATCCTCCTTTCTGGGCGTTACTTTGGTAGTGCATGGGAGGAGACTCGCACGCGATCCAACATCTTGCCTTTTCTTCTTGTGGACATCTCCATCTTCCTCTTCTTACCTTGAGCAATTGATCTCCAGTGCATATAGCATTAAACACATGAGATTGTTCATATTTTTATGGAAGCCTTTCAGCCCCCTCCTTTTTTCCCTGAAGAAGACCCTCACTTCACAAGTCGAAACACGTTGGAATCTATCTGTCTAGTTGGCAGTTGGTTTGGGCTTCTTCCACCCCCTTCCTTTTTTACATGTTGCAAATTCATGTGTATTTCAATGTCACTATATGTTTTATGATATGATGTTTAACGAATACAAATTTGTACTTTTTACTGAATATTTTGCTCTGAGTGTTCATGGTCCTCTAAAGTCCCACCCTTCGAGGAACGTTTCTTTTACATGTTGTACAGGGGATGTGGAGCTGAACCTTGTATTTCCCATCCATTTAGTCCTATCCACTTTTTTGTGATATACAAAGCGGGGGTTCCTATCTGATGTCTACGAGGTTCTCACCAACAATGCCAGTTAAGGTTTCCCTGGAAAACAGAAAGAGATAATTAGAAAGCTTTGTCCGACCGCCGCTGTTTCCAAGGTGACCGCGTTTCGCATCCTGGGCAGTTGGAACATTCCTGACATCCCCAATGTCTACTAATTTGTATCATTCTCCCACAATCCAGAAAACAATGGCAACAATATTTAGAAAACGATCGCTCCCCCCCCCCCACCTTTTCCAGCCTAGGCTCTTATTTTCAGAGCGGAGTGCTTCCTTAAAACCTGCCTTCCTCCAGCTCCCTTCAGTGCCGGCTCTATAGACTATCGCCATTCCCTATTCATCTTCTCTTCTTTTTTTTAGCGGAGACAGTCGGATCCCGCAGCCCGGGACGTGCGATTCCGCCGTACATTTCAGTTGTACCATCAAACAAGATGAGCCGTCCCGGAGCCGGAGGGTGACCCTTTGATATTTTATTATTATTCCCCCGCGGAGGACCTGTCACACACGCCACTTTGATTTTTATTATTCAAAGGAATGTAACTTTTTTTAATTTATTTTTTTACATCTTTTTTTTTCAGATATACACAATACATGTGGATTTGATCTTCTTAAAGTAAATAATCCTCTTGAATATTTTAGATACTTTGTTTCACCTTGCTGTTCGTCATTTTGTATGAAGATGGAGATGACTATATTTCGTCATCACACCACGACTGCGCTTCACTGTTCCTCGCTCAGTGGAATTCTATATGGATTGTTTACTGGGCTTCATTGAATGAACTATTCAGTTTCTGCAGACCAGAATTTTCATTCACTTTTATTTTTTTGGGGGGGTGAAATCAAAGAGTGACCTTTACCACTTCGATATCAGGCCGATTCTGACACTTCTCACATACACTACCGTTCAAAAGTTTGGGGTCACATTGAAATGTCCTTATTTTTGAAGGAAAAGCACTGTACTTTTAAATGAAGCTAACTTTAAACTAGTCCTAACTTTAAACAAATATACTCTATACATTGCTAATGTGGTAAATGACTATTCTAACTGCAAATGTCTAGTTTTTGGTGCAATATCTACATAGGTGTATAGAGGCCCATTTCCAGCAACTATCACTCCAGTGTTCTAATGATACAATGTGTTTGCTCATTGGCTCAGAAGGCTAATTGATGATTAGCAAACCCTTGTGAAATCATGTTCACACATCTAAAAACAGTCTAGCTCCTTCCAGAAGCTACAAAACTGACCTTCCTGTGAGCAGATTGAGTTTCTGGAGCATCACATTTGTGGGGTCAATTAAACGCTCAAAATGGCCAGAAAAAGAGAACTTTCATCTGAAACTCGACAGTCTATTCTTGTTCTTAGAAATGAAGGCTATTCCATGCGAGAAATTGCAAAGAAATTGAAGATTTCCTACAACGGTGTGTACTACTCCCTTCAGAGGACAGCACAAACAGGCTCTAACCAGAGTAGAAAAAGAAGTGGGAGGCCGCGTTGCACAACTAAGCAAGAAGATAAGCACATTAGAGTCTCTAGTTTGAGAAACAGACCCCTCACAGGTCCCCAACTGGCATCTTCATTAAACAGTACCCGCAAAACACCAGTGTCAACATCTACAGTGAAGAGGCGGCTGCGGGATTTTGGGCTTCAGGGCAGAGTGGCAAAGAAAAAGCCATATCTGAGACTGGCCAATAAAAGAAAAAGATTAAGATGGGCAAAAGAACACAGACATTGGACAGAGGAAGACTGGAAAAAAGTGTTGTGGACGGATGAATCCAAGTTTGAGGTGTTTGGATCACAAAGAAGAACGTTTGTGAGACGCAGAACAAATGAAAAGATGCTGGAAGAATGCCTGACGCCATCTGTTAAGCATGGTGGAGGTAATGTGATGGTCTGGAGTTGCTTTGGTGCTGGTAAGGTGGGAGCTTTGTACAGGGTAAAAGGGATTCTGAATAAGGAAGGCTATCACTCCATTTTGCAACGCCATGCCATACCCAGTGGACAGCGCTTGATTGGAGCCAATTTCATCCTACAACAGGACAATGACCCTAAACGCACCTCCAAATTGTGCAAGAACTATTTACAGCAGAAGCAGGCAGCTGGTATTCTATCGGTAATGGAGTGGCCAGCACAGTCACCAGATCTGAACCCCATTGAGCTGTTGTGGGAGCAGCTTGACCGTATGGTATGCCAGAAGTGCCCATCCAACCAATCCAACATGTGGGAGCTGCTTCTAGAAGCGTGGGGTGCAATTTCTCCAGCTTACCTCAATAAATTAACAGCTAGAATGCAAAAGGTGTGCAATGCTGTAATTGCTGCAAAAGGAGGATTCTTTGATGAAAGCAAAGTTTGATGTAAAAACAATGTTATTTCAAATACAAATCATTATTTCTAACCTTGTCAATGTCTTGACTCTATTTTCTATTCATTTCACAACGTATGGTGGTGAATAAGTGTGACTTTTCATGGAAAACACAAAATTGTTTGGGTGACCCCAAACTTTTGAACGGTAGTGTACATACAATGTAATACTGACATATAATCACACACATAGGTTGGACTTGATGGACTTGTGTCTTTTTTCAACCTCACCTACTATGTAACTATGTAACATACAGGGGCATCTCATAAAATTAGAATATCATCAAAAAGTTCATTTATTTCAGGAATTCTATTCAAAAAGTGAAACTCATATTATTTAGATGTCTTGCACACAGAGTGATATATTTCAAGCATTTCTTTCTTTTCATTTTAGAGTGAAAACCCCAAAATTCAGTATCTCAGAAAATTTGAATATTACATAAGACCGATTAAAAAAAAAAAGATTTTTAATTTTTTAATTTTTAATGTTGTCTTAGTGAAAAGTCTATCCATGTACAGTATAGTGTACACTCAATATTTGGTCGGGGCTCCTTTTGCATGAATGACTGCATCAATGTGGCGTGGCATGGAGGTGATCAGCCTGTGGCACTGCTGAGGTGGTATGGAAGCCCAGGTTGCTTTGATAGCGGCCTTCAGCTCGTCTGCGTTGTTGGGTCTGGTGTCTCTCATAGGCCCCTTTCACACGAGGCGGGCTCCGTTTCTACGGAGCCCGCCTCGGTCCGCCGGCTCAGCGGGAGATCAGTCCGTTGATCTCCGCTGAGCCGGCGGATGACAGGTCCCTCTCTGCTCACTGAGCGGGGAGGGGCTTGTCAGGCGCCGCTGCCGCCTATGGAGGGATCGGACGAAAACGGACAGCGTGTCCGTTTTCGTCAGATCTCCCCCGATCCGATCCGACAGCGACGGACCTTGGACGTAGAGCCATCCGTCTGCTTTTCAGCGG
The DNA here is from genome assembly GCA_037952835.1 of Lithobates septentrionalis. Taxonomy (NCBI): domain Eukaryota; kingdom Metazoa; phylum Chordata; class Amphibia; order Anura; family Ranidae; genus Lithobates; species Lithobates septentrionalis. Next base: position 919,919 of record JBBDGP010002203.1, read on the forward strand.
ATCGGACCGGGTCGGATGTCAGCGGACATGTCTCCGCTGACATCCGACGCTCCATAGACTAACATGGAGCGCCCGTTCAGGTCCGCCGTCAAAACTGACAGGCGGACCTGAACGGTCCGATCGTGTGAAAGGGGCCATAGGGTTGCCACCTCATCCCTTTAAACCCAAACACATATGAATTACACAGGTCCTGAGGCTAATTAAATGCAGATAAGGCACCAAGCGAGTTTAATTACCAACTTACTCAGCCACAGAACCTGTGTAATTAATATGTGTTCAGGTTTAAAGGGATGAGGTGGCAACTCTAGTCTCTCATCTTCCTCTTGACAATACCTCACAGATTCTCTATGGCAGTGATGGCGAACCTCAGATGTTTGGGAACTACATTTCCCATGATGCTCCACTACACTGCAGAGTGCCAGAGCATCATGGGAAATGTAGTTTCAAAACATCTGGGGTGCCAAGGTTCACCATCACTGCCCTATGGGGTTTAGGTCAGGTGAGTTTGCTGGCCCATTAAGCGCAGTGATAGCATGATCATGTGACCAGGTATTGGTAGTTTTGTGTGGACAGGTGCGAAGTCCTGCTGGAAAATGAAATCAGCATCCTTATAAAGCTGGTCAGCAGAGGGAATCATGAAGTGCTCTAGAGTTTCCTGGTACCCTGTTTCCCCTAAAATAAGACCTAGCGTGATTGTCGGTGATGGCTGCAATATAAGTCCTACCCCCCAAATAAGCCCTACCCTGTTTCCCCGAAAATAAGCCCTACCCTGAAAATAAGACCTACAAGGACTTTAACTAGGGCTTATTTGGGGGGTAGGGCTTATATTGCAGCCATCACCGACAATCACGCTAGGTCTTATTTTCGGGGAAACAGGGTAGAGGGCTGCCCTGACTTTGGACTTGATAAAACACAGTGGGGACCAACACCAGCAGATGACACGGCTCCACAAATCATCACCGACTGTGGAAAATTTTGCATTTCATTTTAAAATCAAGGTCCCAGAGCCTGGAAGAAGAGTGGAGAGGCACAGGATCCAGGTCCAGTCCAGTGCGAAGTTTCCACAGTCAGTGACCAAGCTGTCGTAAATAGCTCCCGGCCATTGTGTATCATCAGGGGCTCTGGCTCTTGTGACTACTGTGACAACCAAGTGAAGAACTGTCATCAGCATACCAAGGATTCCTCAAGAAGGGTCCAAAGCTTTATGATCGTGATCACATTGTACACAGAAGGCAAAGTTTCGGAGCCACACAGGGCCCCTTCGTCAAGCAAGTCACTTGCCTGACGAAGGAGCCCAGCATGGCTCTGAAACGTTGCCTTCTGTGTACTATGTGACTACGATAATAAAGCTTTGGACCCTTCTTGAGGAATCCTTGGTATGCTGATGACAGTTCTTCACTTGGATGATTTACGGTTCCCAGCCTGTGGGCATTGCAGCACCCATCATTAACATATAGCTATCTTCGGGAACGTGTGCATGGGGAATATTGTGTTTGGATTCGTTTGCACTGTGACAACCAGTCACAGCAGTCACATGATGCACAAGCCCTCCTCTTCCTGACATTAAAACTCTTTTAAAGGGCCACCAGGCGGTGGTGGCAAGGGGTTAAGGGGTGATCTGTGGTCTACAGACGGCAATATTTAAGATAAAATATTCCCAGAGCGCATCATTACTCTGCCACCCATAAACCTAAAGATGTGTCCAGATTTGTTTGTGTGATGATGGATTGTCCAGAAATTATGAAATGGAAAATCCCGAATTGACTGCCATTCCTTTCCCCTCTCCTGATCTCATCCTTTCATGAAATGTTTTTTGGCCGCCATTGCCCGGCACAGACCATCAATTTTGCAGAGAGTTTTTCCCTGAAGAAATTCACTTTTTCGAGTTTAATGGTAGAGACAATAAATCTGAGGCCTCGGTCAGATGTCGGAGCTCGGGGCTGTTTCTATGTATGGTTCAGGCTGGAAATATAATCCTGCAATATGGAACACTAAAACCGGAGACTTTCAGAGAATTATGAGACTTAGACATGGCAACTTGATTTGAAAAAGAAAACTCCAGGCCAAATAAAGAAAAAAAAAAAAACACTTAAAGATTACACTACAACGTTATCCCCATGAGGGCTGATGGATCTTTTTAACATGCTCTCCTGCCTTCCTCATGGCCCTGTGGCCAAATCCAGGCACTCACCAGCACACCGATGGTGATCTACAGACTTCAGATCTTCTTTCTTTGCAATTTTATCAGCTCAAGTGTCTTAGAGAGAGTGGGTTAGGGATACAGAATACCCACAGCAAACTTCTCCAAGAGTCTCTAGGACCAAATACAAGGCTACTATCTTCCAGTAACTTTGACCTCTCCCACGGGCCAGTTTAGGACCCTCTAGGCCCAAACGGTCAGTTAGGAGAACACAAACCTTCTTCTGGTGTCCTCACCTAGACAGGAAAAGAATGGACCTCCTATACGTACATCCTCAACAGGCAAAGCCCAGGAGGCAAGGACTGACTTTCTCATGCTGCTATCCTCTCCGGTCTAATCCTGGGAGGCAAAAACCTTTCTAGAAGGTCACACCAAATATTGAACCTCTTCCCCAGTCCATATCACTAGAATAAAGCCCTCAGCAGAATCCCAATACATTGTATCCCCCCCACTCTATCTAGTAGAGAGCCAACACACACAGATAACATAAACCTAGCTCAGGCTGACGCACATACTAAATTTAGATTAGGGACGCTTACAGCAGGGTTGTTACAATACTAAAGATAAGGCAGGGATCTCTACAACACCCATCTTAAGGCAGGATGGCTACAATACCCATCTTAAGGCAGGGTTACTATAAAACCCATCTTAGGGCAGGGTCGCTACAATACCCATCTTAAGGCAGGGTTACTATAAAACCCATCTTAGGGCAGGGTCGCTACAATACCCATCTTAGGGCAGGGTCGCTACAATACTCATCTTAGGGCAGGGTCGCTACAATACTCAGCTTACGGCAGGGATCTCTACAATACCCATCATAAGGCAGGGTCGCTACAATACCCATCTTAAGGCAGGGTCGCTACAATACCCATCTTAATGCAGGGTGGCTACAATACTCATCTTATGGCAGGGTCCAGTGGCGGAACTACCGCCATAGCGACACACGCGGCCGCTATGGGGCCCGCAGCTGTTAGGGGCCCCCCGGACCGGTGACAGGTGGCTCCGCGGGTGACAGCGGGTGGCTTTGCGGGCCCGCGGGTGAGAGCGGGCGGCTCCGCGGGTGAGAGCGGGCGGCTTTGCGGGCCCGCGGGTGAGAGCGGGCGGCTCCGCGGGTGAGAGCGGGCGGCTTTGCGGGCCCCCGGGTGAGAGTGGGCGGCTCTGCGGGTCCGCGGTGAGAGCGTGGGCGGCTCCGAGGGCTGTCAGGCGGTGAGTCAGCTGGGCGGCTCGTGTGTGAGCAGGCTGGCCAATCAGGGAGCTGGCAGCCGGGGGTGCATAGAGATGACATCATCTCTCACCCCCCGGCGCCCTCCCTGCATCCCTGCAGTGCAGTTTTCCCCCCTCACTGTGCAGGCAGCCTCGGGAAGCAGAGAGATGACCTTATCTCTCTGCTGCCTGACTCTGGGACACAGCATGAAAGTGACACAGGCAGCAAGTGACAAGGTGAAGTGGCAAGTGACAATCCGGGACGTGTGGCAGGTGACGTGGCAAGTGACTATCCGTAATGTGTGGCAGGTGACGTGCCAAGTGACTATCCGTAATGTGTGGCAGGTGAGGTGGCAAGTGACAATCTGTAATGTGTGGCAGGTGATGTGGCAAGTGACTATCCGTAATGTGTGGCAGGTGACGTGGCAAGCGACTATCCGTAATGTGTGGCAGGTGACGTGGCAAGTGACTATCCGTAATGTGTGGCAGGTGAGGTGGCAAGTGACAATCTGTAATGTATGGCAGGTGACGTGGCAAGTGACAATCTGTAACATGTGGCAGGCGACGTGGCAAGTGACAATCCGTAATGTGTGGCAAGTGACAATCCGGGACGTGGCAAGTGACAATCCGTAATGTGTGGCAGGTGACGTGGCAAGTGACAATCCGTAATGTGTGGCAAGTGACAATCCGGGACGTGGCAAGTGACAATCCGTAATGTGTGGCAGGTGACGTGGCAAGTGACAATCCATAACATGTGGCAGGCGACGTGGCAAGTGACAATCCGTAATGTGTAGCAAGTGACAATCCAGAAAGTGGCAAGTGACAATCCGTAATGTGTGGCAGGTGACGTGGCAAGTGACAATCTAATGTGTGGCAAGTGACAATCTGGGACGTGGCAAGTGACAATCAGTAATGTGTGGCAGGTGACGTGGCAAGTGACAATCCGGGACGTGGCAAGTGGACAATCGGCAACATGTGGCAGGTGACATTCTGCAACGTGTGACAAGTGACAATCTACATCTGGTGGCAGGCGACGTGGCAAGTGGACAATCCGCAATGTGTGGCGGGTGATGTGACAAGTGACATTCCGTGACAAGTTGCATCTGGTGGCAGGCGACGGTGTCAAGTGACACGCTCAGGGCTCCCACTGATTCTGCATTATGGTGAGTTGAACTAGTTCATTTTATATAACAGAACAGAAATTGGTTAGAAGGCATGGAGGTCAGCAATGTGTGTCCTTTAGGGGCTGCATACAGTATACTGCATACTTTGTTGTTCATAATTAATATAAGCTGTTGCCTGGGTACTGTGCCACATGGGTGCGGTAATCTGTTGTTCAATGGCATTCGTTATTTTTTTTGTGGAGGGGGTGGTTTGCAGGGGGGGGGGCGGTTTGCAGGGGGGGGGGGCCCATACAACATTTTGCTATGGGGCCCTGTGATTTCTAGTTACGCCCCTGGCAGGGTCGCTACAATACTCAGCTTAGGGCAGGGTCACTACAATACCCATCTTAAGGCAGGGACGCTACAATACCCATCTTAAGGCAGGGTTGCTACAATACTCAGTTCAAGGCAGGGTTGCTACAATACCCATCTTAAGGCAGGGTCGCTACAATACCCATCTTAATGCAGGGTCACTACAATACCCATCTTAAGGCAGGGTTGCTACAATACTCAGTTCAAGGTAGGGTCGCTACAATACCCATCTTAAGGCAGGGTTGCTACAATACCCATCTTAAGGCAGGGTTGCTACAATATTCATCTTAAGGCAGGGTCGCTACAATACTCATCTTAAGGCAGGGTGGCTACAATACCCAGTTTAAGGCAGGGTTGCTACAATATTCATCTTAAGGCAGGGTCACTACAATAGTCATCTTAAGGCAGGGTTGCTACAATACTCATCTTAAGGCAGGGTGGCTACAATACCCATCTTAAGGCAGGGTCGCTACAATACTCATCTTAAGGCAGGGTCGCTACAATACCCATCTTAAGGCAGGGTTGCTACAATACTCATCTTAAGGCAGGGTTGCTACAATACTCATCTTAAGGCAGGGTTACTACAATACTCATCTTAAGGCAGGGTCACTACAATACTCATCTTAAAGGCAGGGTGGCTACAATACCCATCTTAAGGCAGGGTTGCTACAATACTCAGCTTACGGCAGGGATCTCTACAATACTCTTCTTAAAAGCAGGGTCGCTACAATACCCATCGTCAGGCAGGGTCGCTACAATACTCAGTTCAAGGCAGGGTTGCTACAATACCCATCTTAAGTCAGGGTTGCTATAATACCCATCTTAAGGCAGGGTTGCTATAATACCCATCTTAAGTCAGGGTTGCTATAATACCCATCTTAAGGCAGGGTTGCTATAATACCCATCTTAAGGCAGGGTTGCTATAATACCCAGGCTTTGAAGCACCCTGTTATGGAGATTTCTCCTCATTTCAGGTCAGTGACACCGATAGTGCAGAGGAAAAGAGAAAACGATAAACCTGCCAGAGGTATTTAAATGTCAAAAACTATATTTCAGAGTTAACTTCATTGCTTTTTGTTTTAATAAGTTTATATTATTTTAAAATCATGAATATAACTTTATATGATGCATATAACATTTTGATTTATTAAAGCCCATCTTCAGTCAAACTTATACCTCCCACCTACAATCCAAACCCCCCCCCCCCCCTCTTTTTTTTTACTCACCTAAGTCTGCCATCACATGTCCTTTTCAAGGATTTTATTTTTATTTTCCAAAGAATACAAGTTTACAACAAACAGTGGCAAGTGTTTAAAAATGTTCAGTCATATACAGTTAGGAGAACAGAAAACTTCTGGCAAGTAATCAACAATTTCAAGGTAATTGAGTATTGTCATATCCAAAAATGAACAGGTGACAAACATATATAGAGACGTTATCTATCTAAAGAGATGACATAGAGTGTCTCCTTATGGGACGGGGGAGGAGGAGTGTAAGGGGGGGGGGGGGGGCTTGGTTGTGAAGCACATATGTGCTGGGATGGCGTACAAACAAAAAGAATAAAAAAAAGTAAAGAAAAAAGAAAAGAAAAAGAAAGACAGAACACTGGAAAGGGCCCTATGAGTTCTGGATATACCAATGATTCTGTAAACCTATGAGGGCGTGAGGTACGTCTCATTGTTTCCATCTCTGGATATTATGTTTTGGGGAACCTGTCTGGCGTCCAGCGCCGGCCTGGGAGTAGATTGTGAACGATCAACACGTAGCGACTCTTGGAAGTCGAGCCAGCATGCCCACGTGTGTGCAAATTTAGAGGTATCGTCGCACGCCACACTGATCATCTCCTCCATCTCCGCTGTCTGACGGATACCATGATACCATTCTGCCTGGGTTGGGGGAGTGATGGAGTTCCAACGTGCAGAAATGCATTGGCTGGCAGCATTTACAAGGTGTAAAATCTAGTGACTTGTGATCCACAGATTTCGGTAGAGAGGAACGATGTAGCAAGTATTGGGCAGGGGTGTAGTCAAAAGAGTATAAGAGGTTATTTTAGCTATGTCTGCGTGTACCATAGACCAAAATGGCTGTATTTTTGTGCATGACCACCATGAGTGTAGCAAGGAGCCAGGGTCAGTCTCACATCTCCAACAAAGGGGCGAGGCTGTGGTTGTAAATTTGTGAATAAGTAAGGGTCTTCTATACAGGGGTGGACTGATAACTCATGGAGCCCCCGGGCAATAGGAGATTATGGGGCCCCCAGGCAATCAGAGATTATGGGGCAGTATACACACACACAGTATACAATCACACAGTATACACATACATGTACACACAGTATACACAGACAGATGTAAAAAAAACACAGATTTATACATACTGTCCCTGGTTTTACTGAGGCTGGCAACCCTGATGGGGCCCCCTAGTGGCCCAGGGCCCTCAGGTAGTGCCCGAGTGGCTCAATGGTCAGTCCGCCCCTGCTTCTATACCATCCTGAAAACAAGTTATAGGCAACAGACTATAGAAGGAGACCTCAGTAGCAGACTGTTCAGCATCTACATTGAAGAGATCAATGTGGCCAGTTCTTTCCATGAACATGTATAGTTCAGAATCAAACAAACCAGGAATAGTCTTTATATATTTCCTGGGAGATATTGTGAATAAATATTACTGTCCCATCTGAAGTAATCCAAACCACATTCATGCTGTCCATTAAGTGGTGTCCCATCATTAGAGAATGATCTGCTCTCTCCCTGGGCCATGGGTTAGAGGCTTGCTCCTAGTCCTCTCCAGAAGCCCTTATCTTGGTTAGGTCTGTCACAGGAGGGCAGGGAGCGAGAGGGGGGAGAGAAAAGTAAAGGGGGCAGGGGGGAGAGAGAGAGAGAGGGCAGGGAGAGAGAAAGAGGGGGCAGGGAAAGAGAGGGGGGCAGGGAGAGAGAGAGAGAGGGGGCAGGGGGAGATAGTGAGAGCCAGGGAGAGAGGGGGGGGGCAGGGTCTGATCAGTGACGGTGCTCACTCACTGGGCTGGTCCCGGGGGGCTCACTGGCTCAGGCATGCTGGAGGTGAACGGAGCATGTGGGGATCCCCTCCTTTCAGGACAGCTGCAGCTCCCAAACCGGCTGTCACCCGCACCCGCGGAGGACGGAGCGGTCCTCAAAGGAGGGGGAGGAGACGAGCAGATGGATGGAGAGCGGGATTTCAGCCGCCCCTGCATGTCTGTGGTTTAAAGCTGCCTTTAAGGGGGCATCAGAGCAGCCCAGCTCAGCCCACCCCTGGTGTTACCCAGATGCGGTCCTCACCCACCGCACCCTCCTAGCGCCGCCACTGTGCATGAGGGCTTCATACAGCAAGCCCATAGCATGACACAAAGCTCAGCTCACATACATGAAGGGCTGTGGACAGCTGAGACTAATAATGAGGTCTGGCTACCAGGTAAGATGTGGATCTAAGAAGGGAGGCTTTATCTGACCCAAAGCTCTACAAAGCCTCTGGACTGCAGGACCCAGTTCAAGAGTTAAAGCTGAACTTCCCACATTAAGAGAACAGTTTCTCATCCAGGTTCCTCCCTTCCCATTATAGAATGTTCTCCCTTTTTCGGAAACATGCTGTACCTTTTTTAGCTTGCAGCCCAACACTTATTGTTTTCTGGGATAACCATGTCACACATCCCAGGAGACAGCTCTTTACTGAGGGGCGCATGCGCAGGCATGATGCTGGTCTCTGGCAGATATTTAGCAACTAGCAGAGACATGCAGGGGATTCTGACATGTGTGCACAAGTGACAAGGTTCCAGGTACCTGAAACCAGTGGCATGTGTGCGTACGCACAGAATCCTGCAGGCATGCTGCATGTCTCTGCCGGGTCCAAAATACGTGAAGTGTGTGTGATAGTGCTGGACCGATAGAAGTGAAAATTGGTTCTGATGGATATACTGTAAAATGCTCTTCCCTTAAAACAAGCAGATCTGTGATTAAAACATGGTGTGGTTGAACCCTGTTCTGGCCCTAGACTGCTACATCTCTGAAAGAACCAAAGGGAGCGTTCGCCAGACGGTAAACTCTTGGATGTGTGAGGGGAGGTGCAGCATGGTGCTGTGGTAGGAATTACACTGTCTATGGTTGTAGAGAACAGAACTTGTATTATTGCAGCATCCAGTAGTTCACAACACACCCGGTGGGAAGTCACCCGACCAGGAAGACTCGCAGCAATGTGTAGAAAAGCAGGTTTCAGATGTGCCGACAGCATCTGTCTTGAGGGTTGGAATGTGGCCTGGCTGGTCTGGACTCAAATAGGGAGGTCTCCAGGTAGGATGACTTGTCCCTATCCTTTTCCTACTCGTCTGGAACGTCTCCCTACAGCTAATCACTGTCCCTGTCAGGCAGGTGACCTGTCCCTACACTACCCATACGCGAAATGAGCACCAAGCCTGGAAGCCAGGGTCTAAATAGGCTTTGCCTGACCCAAGTCACAGTCACATGGGGTGGCAGCATCCTATCAGATAGCTTCCTTAATGACCCTAGAAACCATTGGAACCATTGTTCCTCTTGACTTCCTCTTCTTCTGTAATGCCGCTGTGGTTAAGTGGCACCTGCAGTGGAGAAAAAAGACTGCACCTGTCTATATGTTTACACTGGAAAACCTGGTAAAAAAGTTAAAGGACTTTTGGAATCATTTAATGGATAAGAGCCGGGGTCTTCAAACTTTTTAAACCAGTTTATTGCCCTTCAGACTTTGGGAGGCTGGACTGTGCCCAGTAGGAATAGAAAATTTCCTGGCGGCATTGGGAGTGGACAACGTCTGGCTTGGTGGTCAGTGGGAGTAAAAAAGATCACAGAGCGCCTCTGGTCAGTGGGGGGAATAGTGCGCCATCATTGGTATCAGTTGGAGGATAAGTGTCCCATAGTGGGTGTCATTGGGAAGAATAGTGCTCCAGCATTGGTGCCAGTGGGAGGAATAGTGCTCCATCATTGGTGTCGTTGGAAAGAATAGTGCCCCATCGCTGGTGTCAGTGGGAGGAATAATGCCACATCATTGATTTAATTGGGAGGAATGGTGCCCCATTATTGGTGTCAGTGGAAGGAATAGTGCCTCATCCTTGGTTTTTGTAGGAGGAATAGTGCCCCATTATTGGTGTTAGTGGGAGGAATAGTGCCCCATTATTGGCGTTAATGGGAGGAATAATGCCCCATCATTTGTGTCAGTGAAAGGAGTAGTGCCCCATCATTGATGTCATTGGAAGGAATAGTGTCCCATTGTTGGTGTCAGTGGAAGGGATAGTGCCCCATCATTGATGTCAGTGGATGGAATAGTGCCCCACTTGCCCCACTGTTGCTGTCAGTGAAAGGAATGGTGCCTTATCGTTGGTGTCACTTTGGAGACCTTTGGTTGAAGCATCAAATACAGCCAGTGCCAACCCCCACCCCACACCCCCTTCTTCAGGGCTTAAGCAGTCGATGTTGATAAAATCATGACAGAGGGCGATAAGAGGTGCGTGTTTAGACTTGATGAAGACTAGTGTCTCCTGGTGGCACTGAAGATGTCTGGTTGAGGTCCCATATACATGGCAGAGACCTGTGGCACTTCTAGACACGCGCAGGATATTTTAAGATGGTGGTGCAGAAGATGGGTGGCGGGAGGGGAATTCCCCTCAAACGCTGTAGGCTCGTCACCATATGTAGGTGAGGAACCTAGGTGACCCATATACATATATACAGTATATTTATATCCCACCGAAACTTTATGCTGATACTATGTTGCATTTTCTTCATCTCAGAGTCTGCCTTGGTAAACAGTGATAATGATTTTTTTTAATACAATGTGAAGAATGGAAGTGGCACTCGATGAAAGCGGGAAGAAAGCAGAAGAGGTAGGTGGGTGAGGAAGGCGACTCTGTAGGACGTAATGAGGATTAGACATAAGAAGAACACCACGCCGTGGCCCTCTTCACTTGGCCTCAATGGGACTAATTCCCTTGATTGCGCCAGTCATCCCAGCACGTGACGGCAGGTGTGCTCCTCTGAAAGGGGCCCCGTAAATTGACTTTGACAAGTGCCTGACTCACATCGCTCAACAATAGCTCCACGTTCAATCACCTTCTGGGTGACTATTCACGGAAAGTCAATGAGGAAAGCGACTCCCGCAGTCTGATCTTGAAAGACACAGGTGTGAGCGTCTTTCACCGCCCATTGATTGATTCGTTAAGCAGATTTGACAAACAGGTTTTTTAATGGGAAATCCATTGAATGGTCCTAGGAACATTGGCTGTATTCCTAACACCATCTCTCACACATACGTCAGACATTCGACTTGCTGCAGATGAGAATTATACATCTCCTTTATCCCTTGCCCCCTCCAGTGGCCGGAGATGGTCCTCTTCCCTCTAGTGCTCTGGATGGTGGGTGGGTGAGTCCTTGGCGTCCTCAGTGTGTGGCACCCCTGATCAATGTTTATTTCTGACTTTGGCCTTGTTGCTGATTCCCCCTTACTTCCTCACTACTAAAACCGTAGAACAATAATCTCGCCCACCTTCGCAATGTTTCTTGGAGGTGGTCCTCTTCCCTCTAGTGCTCTGGATAGTGGGTGGGTCCTTGGCACCCTCAGTGTGTGGTACCCCTGACCAATTTTTATTTCTGACTGTGGTCTTGTTGCTGATTTCCCCTTACTTCTTCGCTACTAAAACCGTAGAACAATCATCTCGGCCACCTTCGCAATTTTTCTGGCTTGAGGTCCGTCGTGGATCCAGAGTGGCCCGTGGTTAGCAGATGATCAGGGGGGGGGGGGGGGGGCAATATGCTGCCTCCGATATACCTGACTGACTGCACCACAGCCATTAGATAAGTTGTGGCATGGCCCCATTCACTTCCTTGGGGCGCGTTGGCAGGCTGCTAACGCTGCTAAACGCAACATACATTATTGCATCAAGGTTGTGACCATGTATCTTGGGCTGTCCAGTGCCCATTGCTGGGTGGACTGTCCCAGGATTGCAACAAAATTCAGACGTCCCGTAGGTCCAGGCTGGGTTCCTGGAGCCAAGTTACCAATGTAAGTTACTGGGGGGGATGTAAAGAGTTGAAGATTTGCGCTGGGAGGGGGAATTGTGGGGGAGAAGATTTGTGCTGGGAGGGGAAGAGGATTGCTGTTGGGGGGAGAGGGTTTGTGCTGGGAGGGTTAAAGGATTTCTGTTTGGGAGGGTGGAGAATTTTGTGGATTTTTGCTGGGAGGGGAAGAGGATTAGTGCTGGCAGGGGGAATGGAGGGGAGAGGATGTGTGCTGGGAGGGTAAGAGGATTGGTGTTGGGAGAGGGAATAGCGGGGGGGGGGAATTTGTGATGGGAGAGAAAGAGGATTTGTGTTGGGGGAGAGGATTTGTCCTGGGAGGGGAAGAGGATTTGTGTTGGGGGGGGGGAGGATTTGTCCTGGGAGGGGAGGAGGATTTGTGTTGGGGGGGGAAGAATTGTGTTGGGGGGGATATTTGTGCTGGGAAGGGAAGAGGATTGGTTTTGGGGGGGGGGGGGTATTGGGGGAGAGGATTTGTGCTGGGAGGGAAAGAGGATTTGTGTTTGGGGGAGGGGGAGAGGATTTGTGCTGGAAGGGTAAGAGGATTGGTGTTGGGGAGGGGGAGAATTGGGGGAAGGAAATTTGTGCTGGGAGGGGAAGAGGATTTGTGTTGGGGGCAATTGGGGGGGGATGATATTTGTGCTGTGATGGGAAAAGGATTGGTGTTGGGGGGAGAGGATTTGTGCTGGGAGGGGATGAGGATTGGTGTTGGGAGGGGAATTGGCGGGGATAATTGTGCTGGGATAGGACGAGGATTGGAGTTGGGGGGGATTCTGGGGGAGAGAATGTGTGCTGGGAAGAGAAGAGGATTTGTGTTGGGGGGGGGGGATTGTAGGGAGGAGGAGTTGTGTTGGGAGGGGAAGAGGATTGGCGTGGGGGGGGAGGATTTGTGCTGGGAGGGGAAAAGGTTGGTGTTGAGAGGGGGAACTGGGGGGGATTTGTGCTGGGAGGGGGAAGAGAATTTGTGTTAGGGGGTATTTGTGATGGGATGTAATGAAAATTGATGTTGGGGGGGAGGGTATTGGGGGAGAGGATTTGTGTTAGGAGGGAGAATGGGGGGGGGGGTAATTTGTGCTGGGAGGGGGAATTGGAGGGGAGAGAATTTGTGCTGGGAGTGAAAGAGGATTTGTCTGACCCTATTTTGCTTAATATGATTATTTCCTATGATCATCAGCTCCCTCAGAAAAAAAAATTGCTATATTATGCCCACTAGAGGGCGCTGTAGATCATAGGAAATCACTGCATTAAGCACAATATGGCTGAAATTCACCAAGGAAGGGCGAATCTTTTTTGTCCAAGAATATATATTTTTTCAGTGGCGGCTTTAGTTTTCCTTCAGTTGCTGGGGCTTTTCTACAACCTTCAGTGCAGGCGCCGGTTCTCATTGCACATTTTCAGTGATTTCCTAAGCTTTGACCTCTCTGTTCCGTAAAACGAAAAAAAACGTAATCAGAAGTATTCTCTGTCTTGTTTAACCCCGAAACAGCCGCCCCTATAAAGAGAACCGGTCAGCAGCTGAGTTCGAACACCGCGCGTTCAAGGTGACCTTTCCCAACAACATTCTTCTATCCGGCCAATCAATAATCCAGGAGAGAGACCTGATTAACACCCATAACGTATGTTTTATAGAGAGGTCACATGGGGGGAGCAGTGCATTGTGGGTGCGCATAATTTATACTGAGAATGTCAATAATTTATCATTGTGGCCAGAAATCCTGAGAAGTGAGAGGCGAGGAATCCCTATAGAGAGAGTCCTGAGTGTACTACAATACCCTTCACCGTGTGAGGAGGGGAAGCCATACACAAATACCAGATATCCAATACTAGGAGAGGAGGAATAGATCTATACTTTTATATTATTATTATTATTTCTGTGACATCAAAAATGGGACATTAGAGTGTAATTTTTTTTTTTATATTAAAAAATCATACAGCTTATTAATAAAAACATATTTACACAAAAATAAACAACAACTAAACAAAAACAAGCGTGCTTACATCAGCAAGTAAAGACAACCATTTCCTGACAAGATAACATAGAAAAAAACATATTTTAATGACAAAAAAAGAGACTACAAACCCCGAACCTCAACTTAAACACAATCCAGGCTAAGAAACCTTTTGAGATTTAATTGCCATCAGCATGGGATTCCAAAACCCGCCATTAACCCCTCCCCCCACATCATTCACCCAGACTTCCACATCATTCACCTTGCATTCTGCACCAGCCACCCTCATTCCCTTCCCACCCCCCCCCCCCACCATCATCCAATCCATCCCTCACTCCACCCCTCGGTGTCTGCCGACCTCCAGCCGCACTTCTACCACGCCGAGGAGGAGGAGGGGTTGGCACCACCATACATTCTGGTCCAGCACCCTCCGCTGCCTTCACTACACTAGGAGAACAATAGGTGCAGACACAGACTTCACAACCACACTTTCTGACACTGACTGGGGAACCACAGACTGGGGGGACACTGACACCACAGAGGGCCTCACAGACACAGATTCTGACGGGACAGAGACACTAGGACAACCTCCCCTGGTACAACATCCGCCAACCCAGGCTCTTCTCTATCCGGACAGAAGAATTCCTCCACTAGCTCTGGCTTATTGTACAAAGCCTCAGGGCTATAAGGGTGACCAACCTTATCACATAAGTTACATTTAATGACGTTACAGTCCCTCGCCAGATGCCCCAGTTCCATCCTGACACAAAGAGCACTTCTGTTCTAGACAGTTAGAGGAGAAATGTCCCCTTGACTCCCCATTTATGGCACAGCTTAGGTTGACCAGGGTAGAAGATAGTAATCCTATCTCTAGCAATAAAGGCAGAGGAGGCCAAATGCTGAACCACATTCCCACACACACTCAACCTCATTGACACCGACCACCCACCCGTCCAGATTCCTCTATCATCCACAATCTTTTCTAGGGGACACAACGTTTCACCAAACCTCCTCAACCAGACCCTTAAATCCTTGGGGGTATAGACTCATTCCTTGTCAGGATAGTCACATTTTTTTTATCAAGGGCTGACATGAGACAACTGTAGGGACAAGCCCCTTCCAGTTCGGCTGGCACCCATATACACGCTCATACCGCTCCCAAAACAGATCCAGCGACTCTGGACGCACAAATGATAAATCATATTCATAGGAACCAGCCGGACTGATGAGAGCATAAATATCCTCCGCCTTAAATCCCATGGCTGGATCTTATCCATAACCACCCTACTGATAGGTGGAATACCTCCTCCTTCACACCTGAGCTGTACCACATTCCTGAGTTTAATGGAAGAAGGTGCGTTAGGTGAAAGTTGCACAACTGGCTCCCTTCCACCACCAGTAGCATGACTTTGTCCAAGCACAGCCTGAGCATAACTCCTAACTGGGACAGATGACACATTAACTGGTTGCATAGGAATTTTAACTGGCTGCATAAAAAAACCTCTGAAATCTGGTTTGGTAAATTACCCACCACTTGATCCTCCCCTCCAGCACAACAGTCCTGCTCACCATAGTCCCAGAAGTACCACAGTTACCAGCAGTCCCGTCATCAAGTAAAGTCTTCTGTTTAGAAAAAACACCAGCTGTTTCAGCGTTCATACGGCCCTCCTGCTCTGCAGTTTCAATGTTCATGCGACATTCCTGCTCTGCAGTTTCAATGTTCATGCGACATTCCTGCTCTGCACTGTTAGTGTCCATGTGGCACTCCTCACAGCCAGCAGAGACTTCTCTGTCTGGATACATGCCATCTCTTCCTACATTCCCATGATCTTCATCTGATGAGTCGGTGCCACTCAAGGGAGATTCCATTTCTGTAATGGCCTGCAGCAATCCACCATTTTCCTCAACCTCCTCCTGAGATGACTCAGGATGCTGGGGAGGGGGATACTGACTCAGGTGCAACAGATCCTGAGACAGGGTAGTAGCCACTTCCTTACCCCCATCTATACTGTCACCCTCTGGCTGGTACTAGCACAGGCACTTTCCTTCATCTGTCGGAATCTCTGCTCATTCTCACACTTTTCTCTGAACATACCGCTGCTCTCCTTTAGATAGGCGACCAATTTCTCCTGCTTTTTCAATGCCTCTTCCAGAGACTTCAGCTTGGAGACTTCCCTCTTACTGTTTCCAGACTTACTATGCAGGGATTTCTTTTTCCTGAGATCTTCTTTCATAACAGAAAGTTTCCTGTTCCTCCTTAGCAATGCGGCAAAGTCTGTTCACCACTCTGGAAGACTGGTAAGGACTCCCCTTGCATAGGGACAGGCCCAGGATCTATTGCAGCTTGAGCACATGGAATAGGCCTCAGTGCCTTTGGAGAGCCTCCACCTTCATCTTCCCCAATATGGTCCATATTGAGCCAACAGCACCCTGCAGAACAGCACCACCTGGTGGAGAAGCTCCTCTGGTGCAGAGACTGATGTGACTGGCCCAGTGTTTTCTGTACAGCGCTGCGGTATAGAGTCCCCATCAGAGTCCTGCCTTACATTAGTGCCCCCTTTACATCAGTGTCCCTATCAGCATCCCCCTTACATCAGAGTCCCCTTTTACATCAGGGTGCCCATCAAAGTTCTTTATTATATCAGGGTCCCCATTAGCATCCCCCTTACATCAGAGTCCTCCCTTACATCTGAGTCCCCCCTTATATTAGGATCCCCATCAGATTCCTCCCTTACATTAGTTTCCCCCTTTACATCAGGGTCCCTATTAGAGCCCCCCTTATATCAGAGTCCCCATCAGAATCCACCCTTACATCAGTGTCCCCATTAGATTCCTCCCTTACATTAGTGTCCTTATCAGAGTCTTCCTTTACATCAGGGTCCCCATTAGAGTCCCCTTATATCAGGGTCCCCATCAGAATCTACCCTTACATCAAGGTTCCCATCAGAGTCCTCCCTTTTAATCAGGGTCCCATCAGAGCCCCCTCTTACATCAGCGTCCCCATAAGAGTCCTCCGTTATATCAAGGTTCCCATCAGCATCTCCCCCTCACATCAGGGTCCCCATCAGAGTCCTCACTTATATCAAGGTCCTCATCGGAGTCCTCCTTAACATCTGAGTCCCCATTAGAGTCCTCCCTTACATCAGGGTCCCCCCTTACATCACAGTCCCCCCTTACATCTGAGTCTCTATCAGAGTCTCCCCTTCCATCAGGGTCCCCATCAGAGTGCCCCCTTCCATCAGGGTCCCCCATCAGAATACCCCCTTACATCAGAGTCCTCCCTTACATCTGAGTCCCTATCAAAGTCCCCCCTTACATCAGTACCCCCATCAGAGTCCCCATTTACATCAGGGTCTCCCCTTACATCAGAGTCCTCCCTTACATCAGGGTCCCCATCAGAGTCCCCCTTACATCAGGGTCCCCATCAGAGTCCCCCCTTACATCAGGGTCCCCCCTTACATCAGGGTCCCCATCAGAGTCCCCCCTTAGATCAGGGTCCCCATCAGAGTCCCCCCTTACATCAGGGTCCCCATCAGAGCACTCCCTTACATCAGGGTCCCCATCAGAGTGCCCCCTTACATCAGGGTCCCCATCAGAGTGCCCCTTACATCAGGGTCCCCATCAGAGTCCCCCCTTACATCAGGGTCCCCATAAGACTCCCCCCTTACATCAGGGTCTCTATCAGTTTTTCCCTTTACATCAGGATCCCGATCAAAGCCCCACATACATCAGAGTCCCCTGTTATAATGGGGGGAAGAGGGCTGGGGGCAGGTTATCGGTTACCAATAATAAATAAAGGGCACCGCCGCATGTCTCATAAATGGCGGCTCCTTTCTGTGCATGTGGGGAAAGTGCACAATTTGCGTGCGTTTCCCTACACACGAGGTGTGGACCTAGGATGAGGTCTACAGGCGTTCGATGAGCTCTTCGCAGAGATATAAGCCTTCATTGCGTTCCTCATCTCTTTATTTCCCCGGCGATGATCCCGGATTAATCACTCGCTCCTGGCACAGATATAAAACACTCCTCCATGGCGTAAATCCATACACTTTATTACAATCGATAAAATCCACAACACTTGTAGAAACAAATAGCGATCAGTACAAGAGCAGCAAAGAACATCGTAATACCCGCCTGTAGTTTAACTCTTATTGGTCAAACATCCCCATAATCCTCAGATTTTGTTGGACCACATTTTGATGTAATTCCGGCCCTTAGTCTGTTGGTATTTGTCTCTACTAACTTTGCTCACCTAGACCTTGCAATATTTGCTCTTCTTTGCAGAACTGCTCAAGTTCAGTTACATGTGATGGTGACCGTTTGAGGACTGCGGTCTTTAAGTCATTTCCACAGATTTTCAATGGGGTTTAAGTCTGAGCTCTGACTAGACATGCAAGGACATTCCCCGCCTTCTCCTCCAACCACTGTGTGCTCGTTGTTCTGTGTACTTTGGGTCATTGTCATGTTGGAAGGTAAACCTTCTTCCCATTGACAACTTTCTGGCAGCAGAGGGTAGCAGATTTTCCTCAAGAATTTGATGGTATTTTTTTCCCCATCCATTTCTCCTTCTATCCTGACAAGTGCTCCAGTCCCTGCTGCAGAGAAAGACCCCCATAACAGGATATTACCACCCCCCCCATAACAAGGTATTACCACCCTCCCCATAACAGGATATTACCACCACCATAACAGGATATTACCACCTCCCCATAACAGGATATTACCACCCATAACAGTATATTACCACCCTCATAACATGATATACCATCCCCCATAACAGGATATTACCACCCCCATAAGACATAGTTGCCAACATTGCAAAAAAAAAAATATGTGGGACACTTTTTGGCTGTAGGCAGAGACGTACAATAATTAGGGGCGGGGCATTCATTTGTAGGCGTGGCCTGGTAAAAAGAATTACAAGGCTTTGCGCGCCGCGGCGAAAAATGGGCGTGGCTCACGGAAAAGTGGGCGTGGCTTAAATGGGCGTGGCTCAAGGGGGCGTGGTTAGAGTTTGAGATGAATGAGGGATGGAGAGGGAAAGGGGGAGAAGGAAAGGGGGAGAGGGGAATGACTAGGACAGCAGCCCCAGATCCTACACAATAGAAATATGTGTATTCTAGAAAGTTTAACAATCAGCAGATAAAGATACTCCAAACACCTGGTGTTAACGCTTCAATCATCCCGGCACCATGGTTGTTATGGTGTCAGGATGATTGAAGCGCATTATTTCTATTATTACATTGTAATATAAAATTAAATCATTCAACTCACCATAATGCCGAATCAGTGGGATCCCTGAGCGTGTCACTAGCCACGTCGCCTGCCACCAGCAGAGTCTGTCCTTGCATCAGGTGCCCCGGCAGAGTCTGTATAGACCCCCTCAGTGCAGACCCCCTCCATCAGTGCAGACCCCCTCAGTGCAGACCCCCTCCATCAGTGCAGACCCCCTCCATCAGTGCAGACCCCCTCAGTGCAGACCCCCTCCATCAGTGCAGATCCCCTCCATCAGTGCAGACCCCCTACATCAGTGCAGACCCCCCCTCAGTGCAGCTCCCCCTCTATTAGTGCAGCCCCCTTCTATTAGTGCAGACCCCCTACATCAGTGCAGACCCCCCTCTATTAGTGCAGACCCCCCCTCAGTGCAGCCCCCCCTCTATTAGTGCAGCCCCCTTCTATTAGTGCAGACCCCCTACATCAGTACAGACCCCCCTCTACTATTAGTGCAGACCCCCCCTCAGTGCAGCCCCCCTCTATTAGTGCAGACCCCCCTCAGTGCAGCCCCCCCTCTATTAGTGCAGACCCCCCTAAGTGCAGCCCCCCCTCTATTAGTGCAGACCCCCCTCTATTAGTGCAGACCCCCCTCAATTAGTGCAGACCCCCCTCAGTGCAGCCCCCCTCTATTAGTGCAGACCCCCTCAATTAGTGCAGCCCCCCTCAGTGCAGCCCCCTCTATTAGTGCAGACCCCCCCCTCAATGCAGCCCACCCTCAGTGCAGCCCCCCCGCTCAGTGCAGGAGCGGCCGGTGTTCTGCCGAGAAAGTTCCCTCGGCAAGTAAGGACCCCCTGTACTGCGCAGGCGCAGCGCTTGCGCAGTACGGGGCTGGGGAACTTTTCGGCAAGACACGGCGGCGCGGTGTCTTCTGCTTCAGTGGAGAGGGAGGGGCCGTGCAGCTAAAGAAGCCGATTCATTGGCTGCACGGATCGAGCCCCCTTCCTCTCTCCACTTACACAACACTAGGGGGAAAATCGAGCAGCGGCCATTTTGCTGGAGCCAGCTGCTCCAAAAAAAAAAAAAAACAACATTCCCGATTTTCCTTATGGAAAATCCGATTCGGGACAGCCTCCAATCGGGACGAGGGTCCCAAAATCGGGATTGTCCCGGGAAAATCGGGACTGTTGGCAACTATGATAAGAGGATATTACCACCCCCATAACAGGATATTACACCCCCATAACAGGATATTACCACCTCCATAACAGGATATTACCACCTCCCATAACAGGATATTACCACCTCCTATAACAAGATATTACCACCTCCCATAACAGGATATTACCACCCCCATAAGAGGAATATTACCACCCCCATAAGAGGATATTACCACCCCATAACAGGATAATACCACCCCATAACAGGATATTACCACCTCCCATAACAGGATATTACCACCTCCTATAACATGATATTACCACCTCCATAACAGGATATTACCACCCCCATAAGAGGATATTACCACCCCCATAAGAGGATATTACCACCCCCATAACAGGATATTACCACCCCCATAACAGGATATTACCACCTCCCATAGCAGGATATTACCACCTCCTATAACAAGATATTACCACCTCCCATAACAGGATATTACCACCCCCATAAGAGGATATTACCACCCCCATAACAGGATATTACCACCCCCATAACAGGATATTACCACCCCCATAACAGGATATTACCACCTCCCATAACAGGATATTCCCACCCCCCCCCCCCCCCCCATAACAAGGTATTACCACCTCCCCATAACAGGATATTACCACTTCCATAACAGGATATTACCACCTCCCCATAACAGGATATTACCACCTCCATAACAGGATATTACCACCCCCATAAGAGGATATTACCACCCCCATAACAGGATATTACCACCTCCATAACAGGATATTACCACCCCCCCATAACAAGGTATTACCACCTCCCATAACAGGATATTACCACCTCCATAACAGGATATTACCACCTCCCCATAACAGGATATTACCACCTCCATAACAGGATATTACCACCCCCCATAACAGGATATTACCACCTCCATAACAGGATATTCCCACCCCCCATAACAGGATATTACCACCCCCATAAGAGAATATTACAACCCCATAACAGGATATTACCACCCCCATAAAAGGATATTACCACCTCCATAACAGGATATTACCACCTCCCCATAACAGGATATTACCACCTCCCATAACAGGATATTACCACCCCCATAAGAGGATATTACCACCCCCAAAACAGGATATTACCACCCCCAAAACAGGATATTACCACCTCCATAACAAAATATTACCACCTCCATAACAGGATATTACCACCTCCATAACAGGATATTACCACCTCCCATAACAGGATATTACCACCTCCCCATAACAGGATATTACCACCCCCCATAACAGGATATTACCACCCCCCATAAGAGGATACTACCACCCCAAAACAGGATATTACCACCTCCATAACAAGGATACTACCACCCCAAAACAGGATATTACCACCTCCATAACAAGATATTACCACCTCCATAACAGGATATTACCACCTCCATAACAGGATATTACCACCCCCATAACAGGA
The DNA here is from genome assembly GCA_037952835.1 of Lithobates septentrionalis. Classification (NCBI taxonomy): domain Eukaryota; kingdom Metazoa; phylum Chordata; class Amphibia; order Anura; family Ranidae; genus Lithobates; species Lithobates septentrionalis. Next base: position 941,661 of record JBBDGP010002203.1, read on the forward strand.
CATTACCACCCCCATAACAGGATATTACCACCCCCCCATAACAGGATATTACCACCTCCATAACAGGATATTACCACCTCCCATAACAGGATATTACAACCCCCATAAGAGGATATTACCACCCCCAAAACAGGATATTACCACCCCCATAACAGGATATTACCACCTCCCCATAACAGGATATTACCACCCCCCCCCCCCCCATAACAGGATATTACCACCCCCCATAAGAGGATACTACCACCCCATAAGAGGATATTACCACCTCCATGACAGGATATCGCCACCTCCATAACAAGATATTACCACCTCCCATAACAGGATATCACCACCCCCAAAACAGGATATTACCACCTCCATAACAGGATATTACCACCCCCATAACAGGATATTACCACCCCCATAACAGGATATTACCACCCCCCATAACAGGATATTACCACCTCCCATAACAGGATATTACCACCTCCATAACAGGATATTACCACCTCCATAACAGGATATTACCACCTCCATAACAAGATATTACCACCCCCCATAACAGGATATTACCACCCCCCATAACAGGATATTACCACCTCCCATAACAGGATATTACCACCTTCCATAACAAGATATTACCACCCCATAACAGGATATTACCACCCCCCATAACAGGATATCACCATCTCCATGCTTTACCCTAGGAATGGTGTTATTTGGATGGATTTCCACCAGACATATCGATTGGTGTTGAGGCAAAACCATTCATTTTAGTCTCATCTGACCATAACACCTTTTTCCATGTGGCCTCAGAATCTTCAAGATGTGTTTTGGCAAAGCTCAGTGGTGACTGTATGTGACCTGTCTTGAGGAGCGGCTTTTTTTTCATGGACCGCTCCCCCAATACAAGCCACATTTGTGATATTGGTGTCACGTGTACACAATGACCACTGTCTTTGCTGTAGGCCTCTTGGTAGCCCCTCTGACCAGTTTCCTCCTGGTTCTTTCATCCAGTTTGGAGCGACGTCCTGATCCAGGGAGAGTCTGTGTTTTACCAAATACCTTCCACTTCTTAATAATAGACTTTACTGTGCTTCTAGGCATTGATAAAGCCTTTGTATCTGTCTCTTGACTTGTGCCCATCCACAGCTTTATCCCAGAGATTCCCGTGACAGCGCCATGCTACCCATAGTTAGATTGTTTGCTTCAGTTGCACTACCAGGGACTGAAATGCTCCAGGAAAGCTCTTTTCATGCTGAGCTAATCAAAATGACCACAGCTGATCAGAGTTGAAAGTCAAAAGGCTCTGTGAGCCATTGAGAAGGTGATTAGCTACACCTGATTGAGTTTACAAGTCAGTTTTAGGAGAGGGGTGATCCTTTTTCCAACTCAGTGATTCTGTTTTTGAATTTCTTAAATTTTGTTGGTGTTATATCTTTCACTTGGATGTTATAAGTTTTACTGAGTAAATACAGCTGGATAAAACAAAAACTGTATCTGTCTTCACTTCAAGCTGATGTTTTTCTATATCCACTATATATATATTTTAATTTGTACTTATTACACTGTTGCTATACTTTATATACAATTTATGATTTACAAATAGTTATGTAATACAAGGTGCACTCATAAAGAATGCACAACAGGAGCTGTTTGCATCAGGCTCTCTCTAATTGAAACTATGCATTGGCCCATCTGAGCAGGTATGGACAGCGAGGGAGGAGGAGGAGTTGCTGCTCTGAAGAGGGATTGGTCCATCTATGGGCAGGCTGGTCGCACAGAAGTCAATCTCTTTATGTTTAGGCTTGTTGTAGGCTATAGCCAGCAGCACTGATCATTGCATTCTAATGGTGGAGAATACAGTATTTATTCAAAAAAAAAAATATATATATATATATATATATATATATATACATACATACATATATATATACACATATGTGCAGTATCTCACAAAAGTGAGTACACCCCTCATATTTTTGCAAATATTTTATTATATCTTTTCATGTGACAACACTGAAGAAATGACACTTTGCTACAATGTAAAGTAGTGAGTGTACAGCTTGTATAACAGTGTAAATTTGCTGTCCCCTCAAAATAACTCAACACACAGCCATTAATGTCTAAACTGCTGGCAACAAAAGTGAGTACACCCCTAAGTGAAAATGTCCAGATTGGACCCAATTTGTCATTTTCCCTCCCCGGTGTCATGTGACTCGTTAGTGTTACAAGGTCTTAGGTGTGAATTGAGAGCAGGTGTGTTAAATTCGGTGTTATCGCTCTCACTCTCTCATACTGGTCACTGGAAGTTCAACATGGCACCTCATGGCAAAGAACTCTCTGAGGATCTGAAAAAAAGAATTGTTGCTCTACATAAAGATGGCCTAGGCTATAAGAAGATTGCCAAGACCCTGAAACTGAGCTGCAGCACGGTGGCCAAGACCATACAGCGGTATAACAGGACAGGTTCCACTCAGAACAGGCCTCACCATGGTCCACCAAAGAAGTTGAGGTCACGTGATCAGCATCATATCCAGAGGTTGTCTTTGGGAAATAGACATATGAGTGCTGCCAGCATTGCTGCAGAGGTTGAAGGGGTGGGGGGTCAGCCTGTCAGTGATCAGACCATACGCCACACACTGCATCAAATTGGTCTGCATGGCTGTAGTCCCAGAAGGAAGCCTCTTCTAAAGATGATGCACAAGAAAGTCAGCAAACAGTTTGCTGAAGACAAGCAGACTAAGGACATGGATTACTGGAACAATGTCCTGTGTTCTGATGAGACCAAGATAAACTTATTTGGTTCAGATGGTGTCAAGCGTGTGTGGGGGCAACCAGGTGAGGAGAACAAAGACAAGTGTGTCTTGTCTACAGTCAAGCATGGTGGTGGGAGTGTCATGGTCTGGGGCTGCATGAGTCCTGCCGGCACTGGGGAGCTACAGATCATTGAGGGGACCATGAATGCCAACATGTACTGTGACATACTGAAGCAGAGCATGATCCCCTCCCTTCAGAGACTGGGCCGCAGGGCAGTATTCCAACATGATAAGTAAACACACCTCCAAGACCACCACTGCCTTGCTAAAGAAGCTGAGGGTAAAGGTGATGGACTGGCCAAGCATGTCTCCAGACCTAAACCCTATTGATCATCTGTGGGGCATCCTCAAATGGAAGGTGGAGGAGCGCAAGGTCTCTAACATCCACCAGCTCTGTGATGTCATCATGGAGGAGGGGAAGAGGACTCCAGTGACAACCTGTGAAGTTCTGGTGAACTCCATGCCCAAGAGGGTTAAGGCAGTGCTGGAAAATAATGGTGGCCACACAAAATATTGACACTTTGGGCCCAATTTGGACATTTTCACTTAGGGGTGTACTCACTTTTGTTGCCAGCGGTTTAGACATTAATGGCTGTGTGTTGAGTTATTTTGAGGGGACAGCAAATTTACACTGTTATACAAGCTGTACACTCACTACTTTACATTGTAGACAAGTGTCATTTCTTCAGTGTTGTCACATGAAAAGAGAGAATAAAATATTTACAAAAATGTGAGGGTGTACTCACTTTTGTGAGATACTGTATATATTGTGTAAAGTATACCATGGTGAACGTCCTTATTTACCCCTTCTCGCCCTGCCTATTGTAATATGATGTACTCCCAGGATCGCACCTCGCGTGCGCTCCATGGGCCATGCTCCGGCGCAATCTGTCACCCGATGTGTCCACCGGACACGGCTGATGACAGATCACTGTACCAGCCCGCTGCGGGTACCATGTGAATGGCTTTGTTACATGAGCATTATCACGATGAGCTCTGTGATTGGTCACAGTGATCACATGGTACAGACAGGGCCAATCACAGCCCATCTGTATCATTGGATTAGCTGTGGCAAATCACAGCTAAGCACAATAGTAAACACTGAATGAATAGTTTTCATTCAGAAAAAAAATGGTTGCATATAAGTAATCATAGTGTGTAAAAAAAAAAAAAAAAGAAAAGAAAAATAATAATATTCTGATCACATCCACAGAATAGTACAGTGTAAAAAAAAAAAAAAAGAAGAAGAAAACAAATGTAATAAAAAAAAAATTACAATTTGTTTACTTATTTTTTTTCTTTTACATACTGTCTCCAGTCTGTGTCTCTGATCACCACCATACCCATTATATGATGACGCTGTACTGCACTGGTGACAGTATGTAAAAAATGTAAGGACAAAATGTGAAAAAAAAAATTTAATTTCTTAATTTTTCCAAAAAAAAATTACAACTTCAAAAACTTGCCATGCCTCTTACGAAATGCTTTGTACTGCTTTGTACTGTCTACTTTCCAAAAAATGGGTCATTTTGGAGGTATTTGTACTGTCCTGGCATTTTTGAGATTGTATGTCAGTACATCAGGATTGATCAATTTTCAGATATACTGTATACCATAGTTTGCGGACTCTATAACTTTCCTACAGACTAAATAATATACACTGATTTGGCTTATTTTCGCCAAAGAAATGTAGCAGAATATGTTTGGCCTAAAGAAAGATTATTTATTTGCAAAATTTTATAACAGAAACGATGAAAAACACTTTTTATTTTTCAAAATTTTCAGGCTTTTTCATTTATTTAGAAAAAAATAGAAACCCCAGTGGTGATTAAATCCCACCAAAAGAAAGCTCTATTTGTATGGAAAATGATAAAAAAATGTCATGGGTACAGTGTTGCGTGACCGTGCAATTGTCATTCAAAGTGCGACAACGCTGAAAATTGTCCTGGTCAGGAAGGGGGTGACAGTGCCCAGCAGTGGCGGCTGGTGTTTTTTTTTTTGGGGGGAGGGCAAACAACCAACCCCCCTTGTTTTCCGGTCGATCCGGCACTTACCCCATCTAGGCGGGTGGCGGGCAGCGTGCAGCATCTCCGTGTCCTCTCCTCCATCAGCGGCTCCAGCGCGCAGCTCCATCTCTCCTCCTAGGCGTCCAATAGGATCGCCTGTCCTTTCAGCCAATCAGGTGACGGGTCTCAAAACCCGCTTCCTGATTGGCCAGGAGGAGGATCAGTGTTACAATAGCGAATAATTATTCCCTGTTTTAACACACATGGATGGTCTCCATTCGCATTCTCTGCGCCCCAAGCCCACCCTATTTTGAAGCCTTTTAGAGCCTCTGGCTCTAATAAGGTGCTTCAAAAAAATACCCATTGGACGCCAGATGCATGGATAGGGCGCCTGTGTGCCCTTAATGGACGGGCAGCCCCTGGTGCTTGGTATTGAAGTGGTTAAGCCACAATTTTCAGTCTTCCTTCTGCTCCTAATGGAATAAATCCTCTATAAACACTTACTTATAACGCTAGCAAGCCACTTTGTTATTTGTGTGCCATTTGCTCCCTCTAACTAGCAATCCATTTCTAAGTTCCTCTGAAATGATTTCATGTACATAAATTATAACGAGGGGATAGACTGGCGCCTTCAGATAACCAGCAATTAATAACATTGCATCCCGATGGGTCCCCGAACGGCGGCGCAGTCTAGTTCCCGGCTCGTGTCCTCCGTGGTCGACTCTTTAAAATAGGTAATCAAAATTCACAACCATGAAAACTATTTTCTCAACATCAGTGAATTTCTGGTTTGGCACCTCGGAAAAATGTAATTATTTTCAAAGGAAGTCTTTGGCTTCTTTTTATCCTGGGAAAAGTAAATAAGTATTTTTTTTTTTTTACTCTTATCAATAAATGACTGTTGAAAAGGATTCAAGTTTTCTTGGCGCTAAAACAAGATCCCCGTTAGCTGATTGGAAGCCGTCTTTTGGACAGCTTGGTGAATTGGCGCCGGGTGCTTCTTAACCCCCGTGAGACATTGTGTAAGTATTTCTATAAGATTTCTATATACTTATTTTACATAGTACACTCTAAGAAGTATGTTAGCATTTGGGAACTGTATGCTGAGAATTTTATATAATTACTTATGCCAAGTGCTAGCATTGTGGTATTATTGCTTTCAGCGTGTTAGTTAGCGCTCCTCAGGGGTGGAGGCAACACTTCCACACCGGAAGGATAACGTTCTTGCACTTGCCAGTGACACCTGTCCCAGCGCTGCCTACAGAGACGTTTCAAGAGATACTGCTTTAAATGCAAATTCCTTCCACCAGCTTTGACACGTCACCTGATTCAACTCAAAGGCATGGTGGGAAGCTGCTGTGTGGCCTTGCATACTGTGGTCCAGGTGAGGTCCTGTTATGCAGCGGGCCCAAAGACAGGGACCCTGCCACGCAGAAGGGCAAACCATACAGCCACTAGTCCACCCGTCTCCCACTGCCTCCAGTTCAGACCCGGCTTCTCCTCCTTCCCTTTACTTCTCACTCTTCACTACCTAGAAGGTGAATATGAAGGTCTACACTCTGTTCCTCATTCCCATTCCCTGGAGAAGCACACCTCTCTCTTTTCCACATTGCCTGATACACTTTACTGTCTTCAACTTGAAGACATGGTGGGGATCTGCTGTGAGGCCTCCCATACTGTGGTACAGGCAAGGTCCTTAGGAAGGTCCTGTTAAGCAGCAGGCCAAAAAACAGAGACATTGCCATTCAGAAAGGTAAACCATTCAGCAACCAGTCCACTCATCTTATGGAACCTCTTTCTTCTGGCCACCACTGCCCCCTATTCTGAGCTGGTTTCTCCTCATTCCCCTTACATCTCACTCTTCACTACCCAGAAGGTGAATATGAAGGTCTACACTCTGTTCCTCATTCCCATTCCCTGGAGAAGCACACCTCTCTCTTTTCCACGTTGCCTGATACACTTTACTGTCTTCAACTTGAAGACATGGTGGGGATCTGCTGTGAGGCCTCCCATACTGTGGTACAGGCAAGGTCCTTAGGATGGTCCTGTTAAGCAGCAGGCCCAAAGACAGAGACATTGCCATTCAGAAAGGCAAACCATTCAGCCACCAGTCCACCCATCTTATGGAACCTCTTTCTTCTGGCCACCACTGCCCCCTCTTCTGAGCTGGTTTCTCCTCATTCCCCTTACTTCTCACTCCTCACTACCCAGAAGGTGAATATGAAGGTTTACACTCTGTTTCCCATTCCCATTCACTGGAGGAGCACACCTTCCTTTTTTACACGTTACCTGATACACTTTACTGTCTTTAACCTGAAGGCATGGAGGAAAGCTGCTGTTTTCTTCACAAGGTCTAACACACTGTGGTCCAGGCCAGGTCCCTAGGATGGTCCTGTTATGCAGCGGACCCAAAGACAGGGACTCTGCCGCTCAGATGGGCAAAACCATACATGCACCAGTCCACCTGTCCTACAGAACCTCCATCTCCCAGCCACCACTGCCTCCTCCTCAGAGCTGACTTCTCCTCCTTCCCTTTACTCCTCACTCTTCACTATCCAGAAGATGTACAAGATGGTTTACACTCCCTTCCCCATTCACTGAAGGAGCACACCTCTTTCTTTTGTCAAGTAAATCAGATCAGTCATAGTTACTAGTGTGCAAGAGGGGTGGTAAATCATGAGCAGTTTAGTTCTACTTTAAGTTATCTAGGTTCAAATCTATGCACATTGGCAATGCACGCAAAATCGCGTGCTTTCCCGACATGCACAGAAACACAGTGCCCCTTAGCAGGTGTGGGTCAGTGACGTTGACATGTTATTGGCACCCTGACACATCTGCAAATGTGTTGTTATACGATTACGTGATAGTTTAAGTTCTTTTAGGGTTTTTTTTCCATATGTGCAAAGAGAGATCACACAAATACTTAAAAGTATAAAATTTATTAAAGATAATTACAGATACAGATAAAGATAAAGAAAATATAACAAGAATACTAAACTAAAGATGCTGTTTGCCCCATGGGTCCCGTTTGCTGTTACGCAACATGGCCGACCAGGTGCAGACGCTTGCATGTTACATGATGAAGCTCTGGATGAGACCAAGGTCTTACCAGTTTAGGCAGTGGTATTTAGACTTGTGTATAAGGGATCGACAGCCCCCCAAGCCAGCTCCCTTTGCAATATGACCCCTCAAGGACTTGTTCCGTTAACAATAAAATTCCTTTGGTATACGGCAGGGATCTCCAAACTACGGCTCTCCAGCTGTTGCGAAACTACATGTGCCATGAGGCATTGACAGACATGACTAGATATGATGGGAATCGTAGTTCTGGAGGGCCATAGTATACAGTAAAGCTATGCTTATGTCCTTATATACCTTCTTAACCAGGATGTTAGAGGCTTTATTAGATATTTGTGAGGCCAACCTTAATAAGGAAATATATGCAATTTGCAATTACCCTATCACTCCACCCCCTGGCTCACAAATGTCATACAATAATGCCTCCAACCAGTGGCGGCCCGTCCATTAGGGGCACCGGGGCGCCGCCCCCTCTCTCCACGCCACCCCCTATATGTATAATGGATAGATTCATGCATAGCAAAATTAGTGGGAAAAGTTAGTAAATGAGAAGGTACATTTGGGAAGGGATGGGTTGGGATGGATATGAATGGGATTGCAAAGGGGAGTAAATGAGAAGATAACCTAGGGAAATGAAGGGAAGGGATGGGTAAGAGAAGTAAACGAGAAGGTAAACAAAAACAAGGGTTGGGATGGATATGAAAGGGATCGGAAAGGGTAGTAAATGAAAAGGTAGAATTGGAATGGGATGGGAAGGGTAGGAATGAATATTGAAGGGATAGAAAAGGGTAGTAAATGAGGAAATAAACTAGAGAAGAGATGGGAAGGGTGAGGAGAGATATGAAAGTGATGTGAAAGAGAAGTAAATGGGAAAGTAAACTTGAGAAGGAATGGGAAGGGTAGATATGGATATGGAAGGGATGGGAAAGGGTAGTAAATGAAAAGGTAAGCTAGGGAACGGTAGGGAAGGATATGGAATGGATGGGAAAGGATAGTGAATGGGAAGGTAAACTAGAGAAGGGATAAAAAGGGTAGGGGTTGATCCAATATGCCTGGAAGGTCCTTCTTTTCATTATACATAATGCATAATTAATGTGTCCGTAAAACTGATATAATGTTGAGCTTCGTACCTGCATGTATGCATTTTGTTCCCTTTATATTGGAATCAGATTTGTACTTTTTCTATAACAATAAAACGTTATAAAAGAAAAAGGGTAGAGATGGATATGGAATGAATGGGAAAGGGTAGTAAATGAGAAGGTAAACTAGGGAATAGATGGGATTGAAATGGAAAGGGATGGGAAAGGGCAGTAAAGAAGACGTTAAACTAGGGAGGAGAAAGGAAGGAATAGATATGAAAGGGATGGGAAAGGGTAGTAAATGAGGAGGCAAACTAGAGAAGGATGGGAAGGGTAGGGGTGGATATGGAAGGGATGGGAAAGGGCAGTAAAGAAGAAGGTAAACTAGGGAAGGAATGAGGAGGGTAGGGATGGATATGGAAGGGATGAGAAAGGGCAGTAAGTGAGAAAGTAAGCTTGAGAAGGGATGGGAAGGGTATTGGTGGATATGGAAGGGATGGGAAAGTGCAGTAAATGGGAAGGTAAACTAGAGAAGGAATGGAAAGGGTAGGGTAGAGATGGATATAGAATGAATGGGAAAGGGTAGTAAATGAGAAGTTAAACTAGGGAAGAGAAGGGGAGGAATGGATGTGGAAGGGATGGGAAAGGACAATACATGAGGGGGTAAACTAGGTAAGAGATAGGATGGATATGGAAGGGATGGGGAAGGGCAGCAAATGAGAAAGTAGGCTTGAGAAGGGATGGGGAGGGTATGGGTGGATATGGAAGGGATGGGGAAGGGCAGTAAATGGGAAGTTAAACTAGAGAAGAAATGGAAAGGGTAGGGTAGAGATGGATATAGAATAAATGGGAAGGGGTAGTGAATGAGAAGGTAAACTAGGGAAGAGAAGATGATGAATGGATGTGGAAATGATGGGAAAGGACAATAAATGAGGGGATAAACTAGGGAAGAGATGGGATGGATATGGAAGGGATGGGGAAAGGGCAGTAAATGAGAAGGTAAGCTTATGAAGGGATGGGGAGGTTATGGGTGGATATGGAAGGGATGGGAAAGGGCAGTAAATGGGAAGGTAAACTAGAGAAGGAATGGAAAGGGTAGGGTATAGATGGATATAGAATAAATGGGAAAGGGTAGTAAATGAGAAGGTAAACTAGGGAAGAGAAGGGGAGGAATGGATGTGGAAAGGATGGGAAAGGACAATGAATGAGGGGGTAAACTAGGGAAGAGATGGGATGGATATGGAAGGGATGGGAAAGGGCTGTAAAGAAGAAGGTAAACTATGGAAGGAAGGGGACGGGTAGGGGAATAGATATGGAAGGGAAAGTGTAGTAAGGCAAACTAAGTTAGGGGTGGGAATCAGGCTTAGAAAAAGGAAAGGTGTAGCAGGAGTGTGGAGTGTGGAGGGGGGGGGGGGATGAGTGGGAATGGGAAAGGCTAACATACAAATACAGGGGCCCAGTGCTGACATCACTTAGACTAAAATAAGATATGTAGTGAAAGGTTTTATTTATTAACTTTATTAGCATGGTATTAAGCAGATTAAACTTCAGCTGTAAATCCACCCTGTACACATTTCTCGGCCTCATTTCCCACACTCCGTATAACCTCGGCCCGTGTTTACCGCTTGTCTGCCTCCATCTCCGGCTTTCACCTACACAGCACAAATGGACTTGTTCTCTGATAATTGTCTTTACACATTACAGACATGCAGGAATTGGAGAAAATTCCCAGCGGGCATTGCCTGCCAATCGCTGCATCCAGGACACGTGCTTTGAGCCGCGGTGCACCATACGCTCCCCGTCTTTTAATAAATGAGATTAGACTTTACATAAATTGGTTATGATTTGCTAAATTCAGTATCAACAGCTGTTTATTATTTTTTTTTTTCCCTTCAATGAATATAAATGTTGTGGCAAGCGTGCGATAGATGATGACAGACGCGGCTCGGGGGCACACCTGGGATGGCGGTGTCTGCTATCGCTGCCTGCTGTAAAGGGTTAAAGGGGCGCTGACCTCCCAAATCTTCCTGTGTCTATCACAGCTGAGTAGATACATTGTATACATTTAAAGTGACTCTTTTTTTTTTTAAACCCCTATTACCTGTAAGGACTTATTCACATGTGAGCGGTTTAGTTAGCGCACATTACGGCACTCATTAAGAGTCCATTTATTATGGATGGGGCTGCCAACGTACTACAAGTGATGAAGAAATGTACAGAACCCTTTTGTTGCATTGGGCTCTATATAGGATGTATCGGGATTCCATTGACAATGAATGGCACCACACAAGGAGCAGGTGCTTTACCATGCGTTTTCGGTGCACAAGTGTGAAGCTATTCGCCCTTCCCTTTGCCGGAGCCACCGCTCCAGTCACTGGACTGGGTCAGAGATGACACAATCCTGTAAATCCTGGTGCATGTGCAGTCATGGTTCACAGATGTCTGACACAGATCAGCCCCCCTGCTGCAGCCTCTAATATTGTGCCTGGCTACAAAGTTAGAGTGTACAGTCTGATCACTGGGCGAGGGGAAACCAAGGAAAGGCTTCCTACTGCTTGCAGCAGACTATTGACATAATCTCAGTAAGAGGTCTCTTGTGAGCTTTAGGCAATTTATATAAATTAGGAGATTGTTATGTGTGCATAACTAATGAGCATAGCAATTATTAATAGTATACAAACAGTATTATTACTATTATTTTGATTTATTTTAACCACTTTAAGACTGGGCCTCTTTTTTAGATGTGGTGTTTACAAGTTGAAAACAGTTTTTTTTTGCTTAGAAAATTACTTAGAACCCCAAAACATTATACATTTTTTTCTAACATCCTAGAGAATAAAATGGCAGTGGTTGCAATACTTTCTGTCTGTATTTGCTCAGCGGTCTTACTAGCACACTTTTTTTAAAAAAATCAACTTTTTTGAATTAAAAAATAAGACAACAGTAAAGTTAGCCCAATTTTTTTTTGTATTGTGAAAGATAATGTTACGCCGAGTAAATTGATACCCAACATGTCATGCTTCAAAATTGCACCAGCTCGTGGAATGGCGACAAACATTTACCCTTAAAAATCTCCATAGGCGACATTTAAAAAATTCTACCGGTTGCATGTTTTGCGTAACAGAGGAGGTCTAGGGCTAGAATTATTGCTCTTGCTCTACTGATTGCAGCGATACCTCACATGTGTGATTTGAACACTGTTTTCATATGCGGGTGCTACTCGATCTTGCAGCGAATCCGCCGCAGAGACCACTTATCTTGTAGCCGACCGCCGGCCGAACATGGGGATACCGGGGATATAGCAGCTAGCTGCTGCCATAACAATGATATCCATCCCCAAATTAGGGATGTACATCAGTGTGCAGTGGTCGGCAAGTGGTTAAATGGAATAAGAAAGGGCTGGGGTTCCTGTCTTTTTTTTATCCTCATCATCATCAACATCGTCTTTTATTTTGGATATAGTAGGCAAGGGTTAGGACCCCTGTCAGTTTATTAATAATATTGATAATAACACTTTGTTTATTTTTATAGAGTGGGTGTTTGCTTGCGTCTATCTAGCAAGGTTACTTTGCAGTATAAGCAAGTAGGGGAAACCTCTGAAGTGTGTAAATGTGCTTTTACTGAACAAAAATGCTGTACATACAAACCCCTTCTGGTCTTAAAGCATGATGAGAGGCTTCTGGGGTCTGTCAGAAACCATGAATCAGACTGAGACAGAAGTACAGTTAAATCTCACTTGTTTAATGATAATAATAAAAAAAAAGGTAAACAGAGTAAACATAGTCAAAACATAGTCATATTGTTTAACAAATGCAACACATTCCGCCCTTGATTTTTTCCCCCTCAGACACCACACAGACTAATAACCTATACTAAACATTCATTTGACTTGAATGCAACTCTCTCCCATATTTCTGCCCCTGAAAAAATGTTTAAGTCTTTGGCTAAAAGTTCATTAGAAAGACAATTCTAAAGTTCTTTAGAAACAAGTCCAGGCTTGTAATACATCAAAGATCTTGCTCTCCACAGCTCTTGTGGTCTTCCACCATTTTCAACACAGTGGGAAAGATGTTTTAAATTATTATTATTATTTTAAATTTATTTTAAATAGAGTAGAAAAGGGCTAGGATCCCTGTCATTTTATTATTATTATTAATATTATTAATAATAATAATGATACACGCACATTTAGTTTATATTTTATTGAGTGGGAAATATGTTACTGCTGTGAGCCGCGGCCGCAGCATGTGTGAACACGGCCTTATTTTGAACATAGTAGGCAAAAGTTAGGACTCCTGACAGTTTACTATTATTATTATTATTATTATTATTATTATTATTATTATTATTAATAATAATAATAATAATATTTAGTTTTTATTTAATAGAGAAGGAGTATTTTAAATTATTGTTTATTTATATTATTTTTTATTATTATAATTTTTATTATTTGAATTGATTTTGAAATAGAATAGGAAAGAGCTTGGACCTCTATCAGATTATTGCTATTATTATTATTATTATTATTATTATAGAGTGGGGTTAGCAGCCCTGTCAGTTGTTCAGTATTATTATTATTTTTTTTCCAGAGAGGAAAAGGCTATGTTTTTTAAATGTTATTTTAGCTATCTGTGTCCTGTTGGGAAACTTTTTACTCACTTCCCGTCCCAGAAACAACAGGAAGAAAGAAGAAAACTCTCCAAAGTGAGGGAAAATCCTCCCTCATTGCATTGTGAAGTTTCAGTAAATCAGTAAATCTCCCAAAGCAGCTTTATAAATTGGCCAATTTATATTAAATCAGAAACTTTTCACTACATGCAGGAGATAGTACCGTGCCTTTTTCTTCCATTGTACAAGGGCCCCCTATAGGGTTCCATCATTCATGTGTCCAGAGAGATAAATTGTATCCCTCTATATTGTTCCTGTGAACTCACAGTACAGCAATCACACAGCTCTGAATAATTAGCTATTAATGAGACATTAAACACGACTCCCATGTTTCCACTCCATAAAGCCAGTAAAAGGCAATTGGCAGATTATGGTAACCCGCTGAACTCGAGAGACGGCGGTTCAGATCCCATCAAGTTCTATTAACCTCCCCACTGCACCAGGCACAGGAAAACCATTTCCATAATGAGTATAGAGGACCTCCATGTGACACCTCCACCATCATTAGGGGACAAGCTAATTTCACCATTCTCTGACGGTGAAATGTGTAAACATGTTAAGCCCTTTAGATATTCAAAATCAATTCTTCAAGGTCTTTTTCAAAGGAATCTAAACACCCTAACAAGCAACACAACAGGAAATACAATTCTGGTATTCTGGTATGATTTTCCCCAGTGGTGAGGTCCCTGCTTTCTGGGTCTGTACACCTGCTGTGCCCATTATGAGGAGTTCCCACCATCCCTGTGCTGAGTTCTCAGGTCTGTACACCTGATGTGCCCATTATGAGGGGTTCCCACCATCCCTGTGCTGAGTTCCCGGGTCTGTACACCTGATGTGCCCATTATGAGGGGTTCCCACCATCCCTGTTCTGAGTTCTCGGCTCTGTACACCTGCTGTGCCCATTATGAGGGGTTAATTTTGTTTATTGAAAAATCTTACAAACAACAACTTATATAAAATAAAACCATAATAAATAAATAAAACATATTTACAAAATAATTGAATATGATTATACAAAACAAGAACATAAATGGTAAAAACCAAATTGTGCACAACACAATCCCTACGGGAGAGCCAGACTAAGGAACATCACCGTCACCATGCATGTAACCTTTTATCAAAAATATATTTGATCTTGAAAATCTAGGGGAGTGAAACAAGAATACAAAGAAAAGCCGCACACCCCGAGATCAACAGGCAGCAGCTACAGAGTCCTGATATTCCTCCATGCCCTTATCCAGGCCTCCTGCTGCCACCTGCCTTTCTCAAGACCCTGAATCTTCCCAACCTCACCCAGAATGTCCTGCACCACCACTTCGACAGGGAGGATTTTACTCCATAAGGATACCTGACACCGTGCACTCCACATGAAATAACGGATTACTAGACTAACTAAAAAAAGTGTTTCTAAATCATAATCCCGAGGAGTCTGGAATGCCCCATACACCCACTCTGTATAACTCATATGGGGGAGGAAGGGTATACTCAGAGCCCTCCCCACCCTCTTGGGTCATTATGAGGGGTTCCCACCATCCCTGTGCTGAGTTCCTGGTTTCTTCACACATGCTGTGCCCTTTATAAAGGGATTCCCACCATCCCTGTGCTGAGTTCCTGGGTCTTCACACATGCTGTTCCCATTATAAAGGGGTTCCTACTAGCCATACACTAACTTCCTTGATCTGCACACTCAATGTACCCCCTGCTTATGGGCACAGCAGGTGTGCAGAACCAGGAACTCACCACCTTTACCAGAAGGAACACCTAAAACAGGTGGACAGGAACAGAGTCAGGAATTATGACCGGGAGATGTGACTTGAATCATTCAAGTCAAATAAGAAACCAGGGGCTGCCTGAGCCCACCCCGTTCCATATTTAACAAAAAATATTTATTTTAGATGGCCCAAACTTTTAGTTAATGCTAGGTTTTGGGGTATTACTGCCTTAATGTGTGTGCAGATTTAAAAAATATATATATTTTTCGGTATGTTTGGCATCATTCTCTTCAATTCATTTAACATTTTGCAAAGTTTCTCACCTGGAGATCTTGCCAGTAACAACACTTCCTGTTACAGGCTGACAACGCTAAGCCACCACCTCACAGCAGCAGTGTTGTCATCCCGAGGTGCAAACTCCTTCAGTTGGTTGTTGGGTTGGCTGTCTTATAGCACCAAAGTAGAATATATACTGTTTTTCCTTACCTTACCTCTTCTGGAATATTAAAGTTTGGCTTGGGTAAGCATGCACAGCTTAGCTCTTGAGGAAAAAAGAAGTTTACGGAGAAGAGGAGAATAGGAGAGGAGAAGGTTAGTGTGAAGGAGAGAAGAGGAGGAGCGGGAAGTTGAAGGTGAGAATGGAGGAAAGAGTGGGTGAAAGGAGAGAGAGGAAGGAGAAGTTGAGAAGAGAGGAGAGAAAAGCAAGAAGGAGAGATAAGTAGAGTAGAGGAGAAGATGAGAGGAGATAAGAGAAGGTTAAGGTGGAGGAGATTGAAAGGTTTAGGATGAGAGGAGAGGAAGAGAAAGTGAAAGGAGACATTGAGGAGGAGAGGAAGGAGAAGGGGAGAGGAGAGCAAACACAAGGAAGGAGATGATGAGTGGAGATAAGAGGGGAAGGTTAGTGCGAAGGAGAGTAGAGGAGGATTGGAAAGTTTAAGGTGAGAGGAGAATAAGAGAAAGTGAAAGGAGACAATAAGGAGGAGAGGAAGGAGAAGGTGAGAGGAGAACAAAGACAAGGAAGGAAAAGAGGGAAGGGAGAGATGAGTAGAGTACAGACGAGGATGAGAGGAGATAAGAGTAGAAGGTTATTGTGGGGGAGAAAGAGTAATAATTTTTACTTGGTCTCTGCCTTATATCGAGGTTTTAGTGTTTAGCAGCAGGATTTTTCAAAAAATTTGGTAATTTATGGTATATTTATTTTACGTTTCTACTATTTTGCACGTAGCGCAGTTCTTCACTTATTTCTATTGTGGGGGAGAGAAGAGAGAAGCGGGAAGATGAAGGTGAGAGGAAAGAGAAAGTGATAGGTGATATTGAGGAGGAGAGGAAGAAAAAAGTGAGAGGGACAAGGTAGGAGAAGAGGAAAGGGAGGGATGGGTAGAGTAGAAGATGAGGGGAGATAAGAGGAGAAGGTTAGTGTCAGTGTGAAGGAGAGAAGCGGAGGAGCGGGAAGTTGAAGGTGAAAGGAGAGAAAAGAGAGAGGGAAAGGAGATATTGAAGAGGAGAGGAAGGAGAAGGTGAGCGTAGACAAAGGAGGAAAAGAAAGAAAAAGTTGTGTAGAGTAGAGGAGTAGATGATAGGAGAAGGCTTGTGTAGAGGCAGAGGAGAGGGAAGGAGAAGATGAGAGGAGACAAGGAAGGAAAAGTTTGGAGGGAGGAAGAGATGAGTAGAGTAGAGGAGTAGATAAGAGAAGGCTAGTGTAGAGGCAGAGGAGAGGGAAGGAGAAGATGAGAGGAGACAAGGGAGGAAAAGATTGGAGGGAGGAAGAGATGAGTAGAGTAGAGGTGTAAATAAGAGAAGGCTAGTGTAGAGGCAGAGGAGAGGGAAGGAGAAGATGAGAGGAGACAAGGAAGGAGAAGATTTGAGGGAGGAAGAGATGAGTAGAGTAAAGGAGTAGATAAGAGAAGGCTAGTGTAGAGGCAGAGGAGAGGGAAGGAGAAGATGAGAGGAGACAAGGAAGGAGAAGATTTGAGGGAGGAAGAGATGAGTAGAGTAGAGGAGTAGATAAGAGAAGGCTAGTGTAGAGGCAGAGGAGGGGGAAGGAGAAGATGAGAGGAGACAAGGAAGGAGAAGATTGGAGGGAGGAAGAGATGAGTAGAGTAGAGGTGTAAATAAGAGAAGGCTAGTGTAGAGGCAAAGGAGAGGGAAGGAGAAGATGAGAGGAGACAAGGAAGGAGAAGATTTGAGGGAGGAAGAGATGAGTAGAGTAGAGGAGTAGATAAGAGAAGGCTAGTGTAGAGGCAGAGGAGAGGGAAGGAGAAGATGAGAGGAGACAAGGGAGGAAAAGATTGGAGGGAGGAAGAGATGAGTAGAGTAGAGGTGTAAATAAGAGAAGGCTAGTGTAGAGGCAGAGGAGAGGGAAGGAGAAGATGAGAGGAGACAAGGAAGGAGAAGATTTGAGGGAGGAAGAGATGAGTAGAGTAGAGGAGTAGATAAGAGAAGGCTAGTGTAGAGGCAGAGGAGAGGGAAGGAGAAGATGAGAGGAGACAAGGAAGGAGAAGATTTGAGGGAGGAAGAGATGAGTAGAGTAGAGGAGTAGATAAGAGAAGGCTAGTGTAGAGGCAGAGGAGAGGGAAGGAGAAGATGAGAGGAGACAAGGAAGGAGAAGATTGGAGGGAGGAAGAGATGAGTAGAGTAGAGTAGTAGATAAGAGAAGGCTAGTGTAGAGGCAGAGGAGAGGGAAGGAGAAGATGAGAGGAGACAAGGAAGGAGAAGATTGGAGGGAGGGAGAGATGAGTAGAGGAGTAGATAAGAGAAGGCTAGTGTAGAGGCAGAGGAGAGGGAAGGAGAAGATGAGAGGAGACAAGGAAGGAGAAGATTTGAGGGAGGAAGAGATGAGTAGAGTAGAGGAGTAGATAAGAGAAGGCTAGTGTAGAGGCAGAGGAGAGTGAAGGAGAAGATGAGAGGAGACAAGGAAGGAGAAGATTGGAGGGAGGAAGAGATGAGTAGAGTAGAGGAGTAGATAAGAGAAGGCTAGTGTAGAGGCAGAGGAGAGGGAAGGAGAAGATGAGAGGAGACAAGGAAGGAGAAGATTTGAGGGAGGAAGAGATGAGTAGAGTAGAGGAGTAGATAAGAGAAGGCTAGTGTAGAGGCAGAGGAGAGGGAAGGAGAAGAGGAGAGGAGACAAGGAAGGAGAAGATTGGAGGGAGGAAGAGATGAGTAGAGTAGAGGAGTAGATAAGAGAAGGCTAGTGTAGAGGCAGAGGAGAGGGAAGGAGAAGATGAGAGGAGACAAGGAAGGAGAAGATTGGAGGGAGGAAGAGATGAGTAGAGTAGAGGAGTAGATAAGAGAAGGCTAGTGTAGAGGCAGAGGAGAGGGAAGGAGAAGATGAGAGGAGACAAGGAAGGAGAAGATTGGAGGGAGGAAGAGATGAGTAGAGTAGAGGAGTAGATAAGAGAAGGCTAGTGTAGAGGCAGAGGAGAGGGAAGGAGAAGAGGAGAGGAGACAAGGAAGGAGAAGATTGGAGGGAGGAAGAGATGAGTAGAGTAGAGTAGAGGAGTAGATAAGAGAAGGCTAGTGTAGAGGCAGAGGAGAGGGAAGGAGAAGATGAGAGGAGACAAGGAAGGAGAAGATTGGAGGGAGGAAGAGATGAGTAGAGTAGAGGAGTAGATAAGAGAAGGCTAGTGTAGAGGCAGAGGAGAGGGAAGGAGAAGATGAGAGGAGACAAGGAAGGAGAAGATTGGAGGGAGGAAGAGATGAGTAGAGTAGAGGAGTAGATAAGAGAAGGCTAGTGTAGAGGCAGAGGAGAGGGAAGGAGAAGAGGAGAGGAGACAAGGAAGGAGAAGATTGGAGGGAGGAAGAGATGAGTAGAGTAGAGGAGTAGATAAGAGAAGGCTAGTGTAGAGGCAGAGGAGAGGGAAGGAGAAGAGGAGAGGAGACAAGGAAGGAGAAGATTGGAGGGAGGAAGAGATGAGTAGAGTAGAGGAGTAGATAAGAGAAGGCTAGTGTAGAGGCAGAGGAGAGGGAAGGAGAAGATGAGAGGAGACAAGGAAGGAGAAGATTGGAGGGAGGAAGAGATGAGTAGAGTAGAGGAGTAGATAAGAGAAGGCTAGTGTAGAGGCAGAGGAGAGGGAAGGAGAAGTTGGGGGGGGAGGAAGGAGAAGGTGACAAAAGAGAGGAAGGAGAAGGTGAAAGGAGTACCGAGGAAGGACAGGAGAGCAAAGGAGAAGATGAGAGGGGAAATTTAGAGTAAAAGAGGAGTGGGGGACAGGAAGCAAGAAGGTTAAAGGAGAGAAAAGAAAAGGTGAAGGGGGAGGAGGAGAGCATAAAAATGGAAGGACAAGGTGAAAGGGGAGGAAAGGTGAAAGTATTATTATTATTATTATACAGGATTTATATAGTGCCAACAGTTTACGCAGAGATTTACAATATGAGGGCAGACAGTACACACAATACAAATCAATACAGGAGGGATCAGAGCGCCCTGCTCGTTAGAGCTTACAATCTAGAAGGGAGGGTCAAGTGGAAACAAAAGGTAATGACTGTGGGAGGTGAGTTGATGGAGAAAATTAAAAAAAAAAAAACAGTTGTAGTTAGGTGTGGGTAGGGTATTCTTCTCTGAAGAGAAGGGTTTTCAGAGATTGTCTAAAAGCTAATAGAGTAGGAGATAAGCGGACAGATTGGGGTAGGGCATTCCATAGGATTAGAGAGGCTTTGGAAAAGTCCTGGAGGCGAGCATGGGAGGAGGTGATGAGGGAGCTAGAGAGCAGAAGGTCTTGAGAGGAACGAAGAGAGCGAGTAGGTTGGTATTTAGAGACTAGGTTAGTGATATAGCTGGGGGCGAAATTGTGGATGGCTTTGTACGTAGTTGTTAGTATTTTTAATTTAATTATTTGGCCGGCCGGAAGCCAGTGGAGGGATTGACAGAGAGGAGTGGCAGACACAGACCGATTGGTAAGGTGGATGAGTCTGGCAGCGGCATTCATAATGGATTGAAGAGGTGATAGACTATGTAGAGGTAAGCCAATGAGAAGGGAGTTGCAGTAGTCGTGGCGAGAGATGACCAGCGAGTGAATTAAGAGCTTTGTTGTGTCATTGGTTAGAAAGGGGCGTATTTTGGAGATGTTGCGGAGGTTGAGGCAATTAAAGTAGAACAGAGAACAGGAGAGAAAAAGTCTGAGAGGGGTGTAGAGGAGAAGAGAGCAAAGGAAGGAGAGGCAAGAGGAGAACATGAAAGGACAGTAGAGGCTGGAGAAGATGAGGGGAGGAGAGAAAAAAGGTCAAAGAGAGGCAAGAAGGAGAATGTGAGTTAAGAGAGGAGAAAGGAGGAAAGGAGAGCAAAGAGAAGGAAAGAGAAGAGGAAGGAGAAGGTGAAAGGGGTGGGAAGACAAAGCGGAGAGGAAAGGAAAAGGGTGGAGGAAAGGAGAAGGTGAGAGAAAGTAATAGCAGAGGAGTTGAGAGGAGTTAGAAGAGGAGAAGAAGGTGAGAAGAGAAGAATGAAAGGAAGAGGAGAATGAGAAAAATGGAGAGGAGAAGGTTAGAGGAGAAGAGAATAGAAGAAGGTGATAGGAGAAAAAATGTGAAGTGAGAGCAGAGAGAAGAAATGAAAAGAAACTAAAAGCTGACAGAAGATGAATGGAACAAGAAGGTGAGAGGAGAGGAGAGGAGAGGAGAGGAGAGGAGAAGGAAATATAATAGGAAGAGAAGCAGAAACAGAGGACAAAAGATGAGTTTTTCAGTAAAGCATCTGTACAACATTTCTAATGAATAAAAATGAACATAACACACCACAATTCGGCAGCTATTTGGACTGCTCGGTAAACCTTGCTTCCTTTGTTGTTTTAATTGGATAATGATGGTAACATAATTAATTTAGTATGATAATTAAGAAAGAAAAGCCGTTAGCTAATAATATTAAAATGAATTAGACCTGTGGGTCTGGTGCAATTATTTCCCTGGAATGTAGGAGGACCGGCGGCTGTGCTGGAGAGCGGCTAGAGATGACGCAAACGGGATTATTTACCACCCTGTGAGGAAGCAAAAAATAAAAATAACCAAGTGAAAGGTGTAGATTATCATTTTATTAAAGCCCGGAGAATTTTTCCTTGACATACACATCAGTTTCCTGTCAGGGTACTTATCTGCAGAGATCCTGCATTATTCGTTGGTGAAATTAGTTCTTGCAGTAAGAGTGGATGGTCTTGTACATTTAGGCTTGTATTTACAAGTTGATGGAGGGAATCTTAAGCCCCGTACACATGGGTTGAATGTCGGGAGACATAGGCCGGTTCAAGAAAAAGACCGAACATTGGGCCTGTGTGTATGTCAGTCTGTCCGACAGAAGCTGGCCGGCTTGGCCGGCTTCTGTCGCACGAGCATGCTGGAAAACCAGCAGCCGACCAACTCCTGATCAGCGCTCTGAATCAATGGCGGAGATCGCTGATCGGCGTGTTCTGGCGGGGGCTGTCCTGTCAGAACTCAATAGCTCAGCAGGGGATATCACTATACTAACTTAATCCTATTTAATTTGTTCATAAATGACCTGGAGGATGGGAAAACAGTTCAATCTCTGTATTTGCAGACGATACTAAGCTAAGCAGGGCAATAACTTCTCCGCAGGATGTGGAAATCTTGCAAAAAGACCTGAACAAATTAATGGGGTGGGCGACTACATGGCAAATGAGGTTCAATGTAGAAAAATGCAAAATAATGCATTTGGGTGGCAAAAATATGAATGCAATCTATACACTGGGGGGAGAACCTCTGGGGGAATCTAGGATGGAAAAGGACTTGGGGGTCCTAGTGGATGATAGGCTCAGCAATGGCATGCAATGCCAAGCTGCTGCTAATAAAGCAAACAGAATATTGGCATGCATTAAAAGGGGGATCAACTGCAGAGATAAAACGATAATTCTCCCGCTCTACAAGACTCTGGTCCGCCCGCACCTGGAGTATGCTGTCCAGTTCTGGGCACCAGTCCTCAGGAGGGACGTACTGGAAATGGAGCGAGTACAAAGAAGGGCAACAAAGCTAATAAAGGGTCTGGAGGATCTTAGTTATGAGGAAAGGTTGCGAGCACTGAACTTATTCTCTCTGGAGAAGAGACGCTTGAGAGGGGATATGATTTCAATTTACAAATACTGTACTGGTGACCCCACAATAGGGATAAAACTTTTTCGCAGAAGAGAGTTTAATAAGACTCGTGGCCACTCTTTACAATTAGAAGAAAAGAGGTTTAACCTTAAACTACGTAGAGGGTTCTTTACTGTAAGAGCGGCAAGGATGTGGAATTCCCTTCCACAGGCGGTGGTCTCAGCGGGGAGCATTGATAGCTTCAAGAAACTATTAGATAATCACCTGAATGACCACAATATACAGGGATATATAATGTAATACTGACACATAATCACACACATAGGTTGGACTTGATGGACTTGTGTCTTTTTTCAACCTCACCTACTATGTAACTATGTAACTTCAGATAGTGCAGTGTTTCTCAACTCCAGTCCTCAAGGCGCCCCAACAGGTCATGTTTTCAGGCTTCCCATTATTTTGCACAGGTGATTTGATCAGTTTCCCTGCCTTAGTAATTCCCACAGCTGTTTAATCTGAGGGAAATCCTGAAAACATGACCTGTTGGGGCGCCTTGAGGACTAGAGTTGAGAAACACCGAGATAGTGAGTACAGCAACTCTGACGGTAGCTGAGTTTTTTCTTTTTCATTCCAACCCAGGAAAAAAACGAATAGTGTGTACCAGGCTTTAATGTTTAATTTTGCTGTGGGATCACTGAAAAACAGGAAACGTTCACACACAATGTTTATTTGTTTAGAGAAAGGTGGAGACTATGCTGCATCATCATGGGTGGGGGAGGGAAAGCCAGGGGTAGACATGAACTGGGAAAAGAGCAGTCAGAGTGGGAGCTACTCATGGACTGGGGAAAGAGCAGTCAAAGTGGAGGCTACTCATGGACTTGGGAAAGAGCAGTCAAAGTGGAGGCTACTCATGGACTGGGGAAAGAGCAGACAGAGTGGGAGCTACTCATGGACTGGGGAAAGAGCAGTCAAAGTGGGAGCTACTCATGGACTTGGGAAAGAGCAGTCAAAGGGGAGGCTACTCATGGACTGGGGAAAGAGCAGACAGAGTGGGAGCTACTCATGGACTTGGGAAAGAGCAGTCAAAGTGGAGGCTACTCATGGACTTGGGAAAGAGCAGTCAAAGTGGAGGCTACTCATGGACTTGGGAAAGAGCAGTCAAAGTGGAGGCTACTCATGGACTGGGGAAAGAGCAGTCAAAGTGGGAGCTACTCATGGACTTGGGAAAGAGCAGTCAAAGTGGAGGCTACTCATGGACTTGGGAAAGAGCAGTCAAAGTGGAGGCTACTCATGGACTGGGGAAAGAGCAGTCAAAGTGGGAGCTACTCATGGACTGGGGAAAGAGCAGACAGAGTGGGAGCTACTCATGGACTGGGGAAAGAGCAGTCAAAGTGGGAGCTACTCATGGATTGGGGAAAGAGCAGTCAGAGTGGGAGCTAATCATGGAGGACTGGGCAAAGAGCAGTCAAAGTGGGAGCTACTCATGGACTTGGGAAAGAGCAGTCAGAGTGGGAGCTACTCATGGACTGGGGAAAGAGCAGTCAAAGTGGGAGCTACTCATGGACTGGGAAAAGTCACATTGTTTATAAACATTGATCAGGCAGGAGATAGAGAGATACAAAGTAACATTGTTTATAAACATTGATCAGACAGGAGATAGAGAGATACAAAGTAAAATTGTTTATAAACATTGCTCAGATGGGAGATAGAGAGATACAAACTATCATTGTTTATAAACATTGATCAGACAGAAGATAGAGAGATACAATGTAACATTGTTTATAAACATTGATCAGACAGATAAACTGGGGAGAGAGGAGGCAGAATGGGAGGGAGCTGATCATGAACTGGGTAAGGGAGGTGGTAGAGACCGAGGTCCTGGTCCCACCCTATAGACTTTTGTTAGATTTTATTTACTGTGTCCAGTTCTGAAGACCTCATTTACAAAAAGATATTGATAAGACAGAACGAGTCCAGAGACAAGTAACAAAAATGGTGAAAGCTCTGTGGGATAAAACATATTAGGAGAGAGTGGAGGAACTTAATATATACAAATCTGGAGGAAAGAAAGGAAAGGATGGACATGACTGAAATTTTTAAAATACATCAAGGATGTGGTCAAAGTTTTGGAGGGTAGTTTGTTGCAATTTATAGAAACTATGACATATATATTTTATGCTATAGATTCCATATCCTGCCTTATAGAGTGTGACGCCGATGTTGCATTTAAACAAACACGATGCTGGTAAGACTGAAATATGATAAGCTGACATTTCGCCCGGAGCGCAAGGCTTGTGTCATAACATATCGCACAGAGCCGCCTTCACTTCACCTCCAGTTATGGAAGAAACGTATTAGATAATGTCACCGGAACATAGTCTTTGCCTGTGGCAGAAAATGACACATACGTACATAAATATAAAACATATATGGCGCTAATAGATGTCTACACTTCACTATCTTCCCTGGGGACTCACTATCTGCTAGACAGACACTAAATCTATACCACTAACCTGTATGTGCTCTGTGTTACAGATGGATGTTACAAATGTATCTCACATCATTCACTGGTCCAGCAGGTACTAGTTGGGTGTCACCTCCATGATTTACAACCCCCCCCACAGACCGCTTAGTATTATTATAGGATTTCTGGGGGGTGCAAAGGCAGCCTCGCCACTTGGCAATCTCCCCAATTGAAGCTGAACTGTGGGTTGCACAAATATTATCTTCATACAAGAGCTATGTGTATTCTTACTCTAATCTTGTCTCTTTTGGATAGTTGTGGCAGATCTATGCAGTAATTCTGCATTAAACAGCTCTTCGACTTTGCCTTTAAAGCGGGAGATTCCTATAATACAGACCGGTCTCTCCTGCTCTCTTCTCTTGTGCAAGGAGACTGGTCTTGTATCGGCCCCCTTGTAGGTTTTCATCCTATAGTGCACACAGAGTTTACTGATTTACTTTTTAACATTTGATGTTATTTTATTTATTTTTTCACATTTGACTTATATCACAGGCATGTTTAAATTTACTTACTGCTGACTGACCCACTACCTCTGTCTGATGGAAGTCTGTTCCAAGCATCAACTACTCTTTCTGTAAAATATTAATTTCTAAGCTTAGTTTCTGAATGTTGCTTCTACTTTGAGGTCATGTCCCTGTGTTCTTGATCTTGGCTTTATATTAAAAATCCTGCCCCACCCCCTCCCCTTGAACCTTATTCACACCCTTCATGTATTTAAAGATTCCTCTCATGTCCCCCTTTCCCTTCTTTCCTTTCCTTCCTCCAGATTGTACATATTTCCTGCACTCTCTCCTGATATGTTTCATCCCTCAGATCTTTCACTATTTGTGTCGATTATCTCTGGATAAAGTATTCTGAATGAGGTCTAACTAAAGGTCTATATAGAGAAATCAGGACCTCCTTCCTCCTGCCGGTGATCCCTCTAGTGATATAAAGATCTATATAGAGGAATCAGAATCTCCTGCCGGTGACCCCTCTAGTGATATAAAGATCTATATAGAGGAATCAGGACCTCCTTCCTCCTGCCGGAGATTCCTCTAGTGATATAAAGATCTATATAGAGGAATCAGGACCTCCTTCCTCCTGCTGGTGATCCCTCTAGTGATATAAAGATCTATATAGAGGAATCAGGACCTCCTTCCTCCTGCTGGTGATTCCTCTAGTAAAATAAAGATCTATATAGAGGAATAAGGACCTCCTTCCTCCTGCCGGTGATCCCTCTAGTGATATAAAGATCTATATAGAGGAATCAGGACCTCATTCCTTCTGCCAGTGATCCGTCTAGTGATTTGAAGATCTATATAGAGGAATCAGGACCTTCTTCCTCCTGCTGGTGATCCCTCTAGTGATATAAAGGTCTATATATAGGAATAAGGACCTCCTTCCTCCTGCTGGTGACCCCTCTAGTGATAAAAAGATCTGTATTAGGGATGAGCTTCGAGTTCGAGTCGAACTCATGTTCGACTCGAACATTTGCTGTTCGCAAGTTCGCCGAACAGCGAACAATTTGGGGTGTTCGCGGCAAATTCGAATGCCGCGGAACACCCTTTAAAAGTCTATGGGAGAAATCAAAAGTGCTAATTTTAAAGTCTTATATGCAAGTTATTGTCATAAAAAGTGTTTGGGGACCTGGGTCCTGCCCCAGGGGACATGGATCAATGCAAAAAAAAGTTTTAAAAACGGCCATTTTTTCAGGAGCAGTGATTTTAATAATGCTTAAAGTCAAACAATAAAAGTGTAATATCCCTTTAAATTTCGTAGCTGGGGGGTGTCTATAGTATGCCTGTAAAGGGGCGCATGTTTCCCGTGTTTAGAACAGTCTAACAGCAAAATGACATTTGGAAGGAAAAAACACATTTAAAACTACCCGCGGCTATTGCATTGCCGACAATACACATAGAAGTTCATTGATAAAAACGGCATGGGAATTCCCCACAGGGCAACCCCGAACCAAAATTTAAAAAAAAAAATGACGTGGGAGTCCCCCTAAATTCCATACAAGGCCCTTCAGGTCTGGTATGGATATTAAGGGGAACCCCGGCCAAAATTTAAAAAAAAAATGACGTGGGGTTCCCCCTAAATTCCATACCAGACCCTCCATGTCTGGTATGGATTTTAAGGGGAACCCCGCGCCAAAAAAACCCAAAAAACGGCGTGGGGTCCCCCCAAAAATCCATACCAGACCCTTATCCGAGCACGCAACCTGGCAGGCCGCAGGAAAAGAGGGGGGGACGAGAGTGCGGCCCCCCCCCTCCTAAACCGTACCAGGCCACATGCCCTCAACATTGGGAGGGTGCTTTGGGGTAACCCCCCAAAACGCCTTGTCCCCATGTTGATGAGGACAAGGGCCTCATCCCCACAACCCTGGCCGGTGGTTGTGGGGGTCTGCGGGCGGGGGGCTTATCGGAATCTGGAAGCCCCCTTTAACAAGGGGACCCCAGATCCCGCCCCCCCCCTGTGTGAAATGGTAAGGGGGTACTTACCCCTACCATTTCA
The DNA here is from genome assembly GCA_037952835.1 of Lithobates septentrionalis. NCBI lineage: Eukaryota > Metazoa > Chordata > Amphibia > Anura > Ranidae > Lithobates > Lithobates septentrionalis. The sequence goes on from JBBDGP010002203.1 coordinate 969,054, forward strand.
CTAATAAACTGTCAAAAATGTTAAAAATGACAAGAGACAGTTTTTGACAATTCCTTTATTTAAATGCTTCTTCTTTCTTCTATCTGCCTTCATCTTCTGGTTCCTCTGGTTCTTCCTCCGGCGTTCTCGTCCAGCATCTCCTCCGCGGTGTCTTCTATCTTCTTCTCCTCGGGCCGCTCCGCACCCATGGCATGGAGGGAGGCTCCCGCTCTTCTCTTCATCTTCTTCTTCTCTTCTTCCTTCTTCTCTTCTTCATTTTCTTCTCCGGGCCGCTCCGCACCCATGCTGGCATGGAGGGAGGCTCCCGCTGTGTGACGGCGTCTCTTCGTCTGACGGTTCTTAAATAACGGGGGGCAGGGCCACCCGGTGACCCCGCCCCCCTCTGACGCACGGTGACTTGACGGGACTTCCCTGTGACGTCACGGGGAATGCCACAGGGAAGTCCCGTCATGTCCCGTGCGTCAGAGGGGGGCGGAGTCACCGGGTGGCCCCACCGCCGTTATTTAAGAACCGTCAGACGAGGAGAGGCCGTCACACAGCGGGAGCCTCCCTCCATGCCAGCATGGGCGCGGAGCGGCCCGCAGAAGAAAATGAAGAAGAGAAGAAGAAGATGAAGAGAAGAGCGGGAGCCTCCCTCCATGCCATGGGTGCGGAGCGGCCCGAGGAGAAGAAGATAGAAGATGTCGCGGAGGAGATGCTGGACGAGAACGCCGGAGGAAGAACCAGAAGAACCAGAAGATGAAGGAAGAAAGAAGAAGCATTTAAATAAAGGAATTGTCAAAAACTGTCTCTTGTCATTTTTAACATTTTTGACAGTTTTTTAGTGAAATGGTAGGGGTAAGTACCCCCTTACCATTTCACACAGGGGGGGGCGGGATCTGGGGGTCCCCTTGTTAAAGGGGGCTTCCAGATTCTGATAAGCCCCCCGCCCGCAGACCCCCACAACCACCGGCCAGGGTTGTGGGGATGAGGCCCTTGTCCTCATCAACATGGGGACAAGGTGTTTTGGGGGGCTACCCCAAAGCACCCTCCCAATGTTGAGGGCATGTGGCCTGGTACGGTCCAGGAGGGGGGGGCCGCACTCTCATCCCCCCTCTTTTCCTGCAGCCTGCCAGGTTGCGTGCTCGGAAAAGGGTCTGGTATGGATTTTTGGGGGGACCCCACGCCTTTTTTTTATTTTTTTGGCGCGGGGTTCCCCTTAAAATCCATACCAGACCTCAAGGGTCTGGTATGGAATTTAGGGGGAACCCCACGTCATTTTTTTTTTTTTTACATTTTGGCCGGGGTTCCCCTTAATATCCATACCAGACCTGAAGGGCCTTGTATGGAATTTAGGGGGACTCCCACGTCATTTTTTTTTAAAATTTTGGTTCAGGGTTGCCCTGTGGGGAATTCCCATGCCGTTTTTATCAATGAACTTCTATGTGTATTGTCGGCAATGCAATAGCCGCGGGTAGTTTTAAATGTGTTTTTTCCTTCGAAATGTCATTTTGCTGTTCTAAACATGGGAAACATGCGCCCCTTTACAGGCATACTATAGACATCCCCCAGCTACGAAATTTAAAGGGATATTACACTTTTATTGTTTGACTTTAAGCATTATTAAAATCACTGCTCCTGAAAAAATGGCCGTTTTTAAAACTTTTTTTTGCATTGATCCATGTCCCCTGGGGCAGGACCCAGGTCCCCAAACACTTTTTATGACAATAACTTGCATATAAGCCTTTAAAATTAGCACTTTTGATTATTCATGTTCGTGTCCCATAGACTTTAACGGTGTTCGCACAAACTTTTTTCCTGTTCGCATGTTCTGGTGCGAACCGAACAGGGGGGTGTTCGGCTCATTGCTAATCTGTATAGAGGAATCAGGAATTCCTTACTCCCCTCTAGTGATATAAAGATCTATATAGAGGAATCAGGACCTCCTTCCTACTGCCGGTGACCCCTCTAGTGATATAAAGAACTATATAGAGGGATCAGGACCTCCTTCCTCCTGCTGGTGATCACTCTAGTGATATAAATATCTATATAGAGGAATCAGGACCTCCTTCATCCCCTCTACTGATATAAAGATCTATATAGAGAAATCAGGACCTCCTTCCTCCTTCTGGTGACCTTCTAGTGATATAAAGATCTATATAGAGGAATCAAGACCTCCTGCAATCTGCTGGGGATCCCTCAAGTGATATAAATGTGCAAGTTACACCAGTTATATCAATGGATCTACAGATTGTTTTGACGTGTTTTTCTTTGACTTATGCTAACCTTTGCTTTGCATTTATTCATCATTTATTCATCCTGACTTGCTCAGGTCTGTGACAAGTTTACACTGAGATGGAAGCAGGGCATAGTTAAAAATTTATAGTCAGTAGGTTATTATAAAATTTAAATATAATAAACACAGCCTGAGGAAAAATGGCTAGATACCTATTATTTTTAGGTCACCAATCCCCCCACCCATCATTTCTGCACAATGTTGACACTGCTAAACCAGGGTGACATAATTGAAGGTTCCATGTCACCCATCCACCATGTTGGAAGAGATCCTCCTTGCCCACTCTTCAGTAATGTGATTGGCTACCAGGGTATACTGCATGTCCCTTGGTTAAGTGTGCGTCACTGGTAGGGTTATAGCTTGAATGGTGGAATCTATATCGCAAGGTCAATGTTTTATTTTGGTCACATTTTGTGAAATTTTTAAAATTATTCTAGTTATACACATTGTCTCAGATGAACTTTGTTCGACGAAATGAATTACTACTCTTTATGGTCATTTGATTGCCCTCATTCCCCCACAGTTCACTATTATGTTACTAAATGGCCTATTGGACTTCCCTGCCTCAAAAACTGATGAGGACTTGTTGCAGATTTGGCTGCATGCCTGCATGTTCCTTCAGTATTACTTCCAAGGTGACTTCTTACAAAGTGGAGGATGTTGGTACTTGGTTCTGTCCCGGGTTGCTCAGTTGTGCTTTAAACAAGTGCTTTTGGGGGTTGTAGTAAAGTTGATTTTGTGCATGTTTGAAGGTCCTTTTGGTCATTTGTTTTAAGACTAAAGTATTTCGACTCATACATATCCTATATCAATAAAGAATTCTATGTAACCCATGGATGGCTCTCCTGCATGGTCAGATAGATGGTTTATTCAAATGCCAATGGGGAAATCGCAATCCCTTCCTTTCCATGAGGTTTAAGGCTCAACTCAAGGTTTCATGATTAATGAAAAACTATCTACCATCCTCTTCCAAAACCGTGACAAGTTTCTTAAGGTCTGGGCACTTTAGGTTGCATACAAACCTACAACATTGGATCCTGCCTGGCTTACAACCCTATAGATGCCCTTGGGTTAGCCTAAGACATATGGCTTGGACCACCACCCTCCTGCATTCTCCTCTTTTCTTTCACACCTACCCCTCCCCAACTCTTTTGCATCCTACCCATCCTTTTCTTGCGTTTGTCTCTCTGTTGTCTTTTGTTTCATGATTGATGTTAATGTTCCCCAAATTTGATATACATGTACTACGTTTGCACCCTGGAGCAGATTGTTGTCCCTCAAGGTTGCTGTTCGTTCTTATGTTGGTAGTCTTTAGCCTCAGGCTTTAAGCCCTAGTCTTGTCAACCACCCTCTATGTACTCTTTTCCCACACTTAACATTGGACCCAGTTGTACCATCTGGATTTCATGAACATGTATTTTTGATGCTGTGACCCCAGTATGCTGGCAGGGCTTATGTATAAAGTATATACTTTATCTGGGGATTTCCTCTGCTTCCATTTTCTTGTATATCTTGTATTATTAGTTCTTTAAAACAATATCATCTTTGAAAAAGAAAATAAATGTATTTGTGTTTTATATATACAGTATCTATGAGGCTTGGCCTCATCTTTAATATGCTGTTCAGTTTTAGTCACCAATCCTCAGCAAAGTTGTTGTTGAATTACAATGTTGTAGAAAGAGTTCAACAAAGGGCAACAAAATGAATACAGGGGATGGAGGAGCTCGGCTATGGTGGGTGGGGGACCACACCCATGAAGGATGGTGATGTGGAATTCAGCCAAGACCACTCATTTTACAGTGAACCAAAAGATGTGTTTATTCAAACATACACACACATGTGCATGGACCATTTTTCAGGGGAAAATTGGCCCAGAGTTGCTCTTTGACAGAGGTATTTATACAGTGTAGAAGGCTCATGCATGATTGGTCAACAGTGTTTACAGATAATATCAATTTTGTCATCATGACTGATTTGGGATATATTGCCAAATATCACACTATAGATAAACAACAAACAAGTTACAGCATAACCTTCGGCATATGGTGCCAAATGATCATGTCATAAAACATTCTTAGCTTCCTTGTTTGAGCTATCCAAAGGTCTTAGTTATGTATCTATTTGATATCTAAAGCCCAATTCCTTCTCAATGGAGGAGCTCCACTATGAGCAATGGAGGACTTCAGGTTTAGAGGATGAAGGTCCTCAGCTATGGAGAATGGAAGATCTCAGCTGTGGGGGGTGGAAATGTTCTGTTCATTCTGAAGAAGAGGTACTTAACCACTTGTCGATTGTCCACTATTATATTTACTGTGTGCAACCATCATGGGCAGGCTGGATCACGTACATGTACATCGACCAGCTTGTACCGGGTTAGGGGCGCGCTGCTCCCGCTACTGCTGTGTCCACCAGACACAGCTGATTGCGGATCCCGGTACCCGGCTATGCGATCACATGATCACAATGTCAACAAAGCTGTTATGAATGAATTTCATTGATAACAGATGTGTTGCTTGCAGAGTGATGCTGTGATTGGCCCACAGCTATCACATAATACCTAGGCCAATCACAGCACCCTGTACCATGTGATTGGCTGTAGCCAATCACAGATCACTAGAATCATTGTAACAGCAAAATGTAAAAAAAAAATAAATAATAATATCCCTGAATCCCTGATCACCCCACAACCAGAGTAGTACAGTCTTACTATGGTGACACTGAACAACTCTGATGAGAGTATGTAAAAAAAAAAAATGTACAAAATGTTCAAAAAAAGATAATAAAATATAAAATGTATTAGTATTTTTTTTAACATACTGGTCACCAGTCAGTATCCTTGGTCACGCCACACCATCCATACGATGACGCTATACTGCACTAGTGACAGTATGTAAAAAAAATGATTTAACTTAATTTTCCAAAAAATTGTGCCAAACCAATTGTGTAAGAATGGTGCATTGTTACTGTAATGCAGATTTATATATGGCCACAAGATGGCGTTGTTTAGCATTTCCGCTACTCATAGTCCGAATACAAGAGTACAGAGACTGCTGGGATTTGTATGCTGAAAACTTTTCCTGACAGTGGAGCTAAAACTAAACTACAGAGTCCAGAAGCAGTCCTATGAGAGACAGACTGGTGGAGACCTGTGTCCCCTAACTGGATGCTCATCATTTTGCCTTAAATTACACAAGGACTGGGCGAGAGGGTTCCTGACCCACTTAACGCTATTCTTATTGTGAACGTTTCTTGTCATTAAAGTTCTTTCAGGTTCAAGGACACTCTTCAGGATCGGCTTTTGCAAATGGCAAATGTGCCCTTTGTGTGTTGCAGTCTGTTATTCCTAATGCCCCGTACACACGGTCGGATTTTCCGATGGAAAATGTCCGATCGGAGCGTGTTGTCGGAAATTCCGACCGTGTGTGGGCTCCATCGGACATTTTCCATCGGATTTTCCGACACACAAAGTTGGAGAGCAGGCTATAAAATTTTCCGACAACAAAATCCGTTGTCGGAAATTCCGATCTTGTGTACACAAATCCGACGGACAAAGTTCCACGCATGCTCAGAATAAATAAAGAGATGAAAGCTATTGGCCACTGCCCCGTTTATAGTCCCGACGTACGTGTTTTACGTCACCGCGTTCAGAATGATCGGATTTTCCGACAACTTTGTGTAACCGTGTGTATGCAAGACAAGTTTGAGCCAACATCCGTCGGAAAAAATCCTAGGATTTTGTTGTCGGAATGTCCGGACAAAGTCCGACCGTGTGTACGCCCTATAACTGTTCCACGAATACTGTTCGTAGGATATCTGACTGAGTAAACCTAGTAGGCTGCATTGTTGGGCACAGGTAGGCTGCATTGATGGGCACAGGTAGACTGCATTGATGAACACAGGTAGGCTGCATTGTTGGGCACAGGTAGGCTGCATTGTGGGGCACAGGTGGACTGCATTATTGGGCACAGTTAGGCTGCATTGATGGACACAGGTAGAATTCATTGTTGGGCACAGGTAGGCTGCATTGATGGGCACAGGTAGGCTGCATTGTTGGACACAGGTAGACTGCATTATTGGGCACAGGTAGGTTGCATTGACAAGCATAGGTAGGATGCATTGTTGGGCACAGGTGAAGCGGCATTGTTGGGCACAGGCAGGCTGCATTGTTGGGCACAGGTGAAACGACATTGATGGACACAGGTAGGCTACATTGTTGGGCACAGGTGAAACGTCATTGATGGACACAGGTAGGCTGCATTGTTGGGCACAGGTAGGCTGCATTGATGGGCACAGGTAGACTGCATTGATGGACACAGGTAGGCTGCATTGTTGGGCACAGGTAGGCTGCATTGTTGGGCATAGGTGGACTGCATTGTTGGGCACGGTTAGGCTGCATTGATGGACACAGGTAGACTTCATTGTTGGGCACAGGTAGGCTGCATTGATGGGCACAGGTAGGCTGCATTGATGGGCACAGGTAGGCTGCATTGATGGACACAGGTAGACTGCATTATTGGGCACAGGTAGGTTGCATTGACAAGCACAGGTAGGCTGCATTGTTGGGCACAGGTGAAGCGGCATTGTTGGGCACAGGTAGGCTGCATTGTTGGGCACAGGTGAAACGACATTGATGGACACAGGTAGGCTGCATTGTTGGGCACAGGTGAAACGACATTGATGGACACAGGTAGGCTGCATTGTTGGGCACAGGTGAAACGACATTGATGGACACAGGTAGGCTGCATTGTTGGGCACAGGTAGATTGCATTGTTGGGCACAGGTGAAGTGGCATTGATGGACACAGGTAGATTGCATTGTTGGGTACAGGTGAAGTGGCATTGATGGACACAGGTAGATTGCATTGTTGGGTACAGGTAGGCTGCATTGATGACCATAGGTGAGGCTACACTGATGGGCACTTATAAAGTTGTTGTTAATATTTATTTTTGTAACTTAATTCTGCATAAAAGATTTAAGTGTCATTTCATGAGATAATTTATGAGGGTGTGTTTAGGGGGGGAATTAGGGGTGGGCAGGGGTTGGGTGGGGCAACTGGTGGCAAGTAACCCCTATGGCCTGGTTAGTAGCTCAGAACTTGAAATTTTGAGCTCTGTATATATATATATATATATAATCTCTCTCTCTCTCTCTCTCTCTCTCTCTCTCTCTATCTATATCTATATATATACAGTATATACTCTATATTAGTTTAAGCTTCTCCAAGGTCGTACTGAGAATTACACAGAGGGTAATGGTTTTACCCCTTTCACCTACTGTATGTTGCTACTATAAAAACAGAGATGTTTTTTCATTTAATGAACGACCTCATCTTCTCCTCTCCATGAGTCGTGGTGTAAATATGGCTCACCCCGGAATCGTGGTGCATTCCGCCTGGAATCATCCATCACACAGCGTCTGCAGCTAATCCCAGAGATTGTTTTTTTCCTGCCGCACTCTCTGTAATAAGAACGGTACTCGGCAACCTTTCAATTACCCTCCTTGTACCTCGGCTCTGGAAATATTTGCTTTTGGAGGGTTTGACTGGGAGAGCTCCTTCTCGCAGATCTGTCACCTAACCGAACTCGGCAATATCATATCAGCCCAAACAATAACCAGAGGGGAGTCGTCTGACTCAATAAATCTTTTAGGGCTAGAAAATGTAATCTGTTCCCATTTTTGTTCTTTTTATAGTCAAAGACAGCACATATCGCTCTTCAAAATGAGACGTCAACTTCGCACTCCAGGAAAAATTAATATATACACTATATGACCAAAAGTATGTGAACTCCCCTCCTAAGTTCAGATTTCTTAAGTGAAGGGTACTGGAGATACTCCATCATACAAAGACATTGTAGGCCAAAGTGCTCTTCCAACCTTGTGGTAACAGCTTGGGGAAGATTCTTTTATGTTCCTCCATGACTGTGCCTCTGTCTACAAAGCCAGCTCCATAAAGACATGGCATGACCAGTTTGGTGTAGAGGAACTAAAGTGTCCTCTACTTAGCCCTGATCTCATCCCTACTGACCACCTTTGCATTGTTAAATACAAGTCAAGTTAGGAGGGGTCTCATCCAGTACCCAGGTCTGTACACCTGCAGTGCCCATTATGAGGGGTTCCCACCATCCCTGTGCTGAGTTCCTGGATCTGTACACCTGCTGTGCCCATTATGAGGGGTTCCCACCATCCCTGTGCTGAGTTCCCGGGTCTGTACACCTGCTGTGCCCATTATGAGGGGTTCCCACCATCCCTGTGCTGAGTTCCCGGGTCTGTACACCTGCTGTGCCCATGATGAGGGGTTCCCACCATCCCTGTGCTGAGTTCCCGGGTCTGTACACCTGCTGAGCCCATTATGAGGGGTTCCCATCCTTTTTTTTGAGGAACAGAAACACCACAAACCCCCAGATGCACTAGTTTGAAATTGGGAATGAAAGCAGGGAGAGCTTAGTGTTAGAATTTCAGAAGATGTAAGAAGACTTACAGGCAGTCAAAACCTTACTCCTCCCGCCAGGCTTCTCTTCACATTTGAGTGGATTGATCTGTTAACATTTTTCTGTTGATATTTTTCCACTTTTTTTGCAGACAGAGGACTGGATAGAATTTTGAACCCTTCCCTCATCCCAAGGAATAATAGTAACAATAATAATAATAATAATAATAATAATAATAATAATAATAATAATGATTGTAATACTTGTAATAATGATCATATTAATGTAGTAATAATAATAATAATAATATTGATATATGGGATAATAATAAAAGTAACTATAATATAAATAGTTTTATTATTATCATTATTATTATTATTATTATTATTATTATTATTAATAATAATACAAATAATAATAATGATATTAATAGTATTGTTGTTAGTATTAGTACTAATATAATGGATAATAATAATAACAATAAGGGATAATAATACTGGTAACTATAATATATTTTATTATTATTATTATTATTATTATTATTATTATTAATAATAATAATAATAATAATAATAATAATAATAATAATACTGTTAGTATTATTGTTATCATTACTAATATAATGTATATTAATAATAATAGTAATTATTATTAATATACATTATATTAGTAATGATTAGTAATGATAATGGTATTAATAGTATTATTGTTATTATTAGTACTAATATAATGGATAATAATAATAACAATATGGGATAATAATACAGGTAACTATAATATATTGTATTATTATTATTAATAATACTGTCATAGGGGGGCGTGGCCAGGCAGCGCATGTAGCAGGACACACTTCTCCTCAGCTCCGCCGAAAATCCTGGTAATTATCCTCTAAAATCGCCCATCCAGCCCGCTGATTCCTCCGATCGGAACCACAAGCTATCCGGGCCACAGCAGACCCACTCACCCGACCGGTATACAGCGGGAAAAACATGCCAAAACGGGACAAGACTGGCGGCGGCCCGCCCGCAGCTCAGGCCCAAGATGGCGCCCTACCACAGCGATCTCAAAAGGAGAAATATAAAGAAGCAGCCCAGAAACTCCTGTTTGGTAATAAGCCTTCAAAAGAAATACCATCACCTACATCTGACCTCAGTGAGGAAGAAGGAAGCCAGCTGGAGATGGATAACACTATTCCTCTGGAAGATGGCGCTGGATCCCCATCTGACTGGGCCGCAGTGAGTACAGCATCACATCCTTATCATGGCACCCAGACACCAGGCATCCCCCTAGATAGCGCTGAACCCACTCTCAGAGACATTCTCTCTGCAGTGACTATATGCAACAGATCCATCTCAACCCTGACTGATGAAGTGAAAGGAATTAAAGCTGAGATCTCCTTTGTGAGACAGGACATGCAAAAACTGAGAGAGCGCACAGCTGCAGTGGAGAGCAGGGTCAGTGTTATTGAAGATGACTTAGTGCCCATGCAGAGAGATTTAAAATACAATTGCCATCTTGCAGATCAGCATGCTGCACGTTTGGATGATTTGGAAAATCGCATGCGTCGCAATAATGTCCGCGCCTTGGGATTCCCGGAAAGAATAGAGGGTAAAGACCCTGTCGCTTTCATTGAACAGTGGCTCCACACTACATTTGGGAAAGATGCATTCTCTCCGTTATTTGCGGTGGAGAGAGCACATAGAGTGCCGTCTCGCCCACTACCCCCTGGCAATCACCCGCGTGCTTTCCTGTTTAAGCTCTTAAACTACAAGGACAGGGATGCCATCCTTGCTAAAGCCAGAACCATGGGAAGTAAGTTATCTATTGAAAATTCCAAAATCTCCTTGTTTCCGGACTTTTCGGCTGAACTCCAGAAGCAGCGAGCAAAGTTTATGGATGTCAAAAGAAGAATGAGGGCCCTTAACTTGCCATATGCGATGCTATACCCTGCCCGCCTTAGAGTGGTCGCACTCGGAGAGACCCGCTTCTTTGAACGCCCGGACATGGCGGCTCAATGGCTGGATCGTGAAGATAGGGCCCTTAAAGCTGCCAGACCACAAAGAGATATCCCTGCATAAGTGATAAATTCTGGATGTGCTGTGTCCTGACTAGACCAGGTCTATTTTTGCTGCAATGAACCTTTAGACAGTGGAGAGGCCTTAGGTCTCCAAATGATTGCTGGCTATGGAGGACAGTTCTTACTCCCACATCCGATGTTCAGGCGGCTGAGGAGAACTATTTGTTTATATCACTCTCCTCCACACGGGACTGGTATTTTTTCTATCCTTTACTCTTTTGCCCCCCCCCTTTTTTTTTTTTTTTTTATATATACACATTTTTGTCTGCAAAATATGAAGCAACACATGCCTACCGTAGTTGTGAAACCCCTACGGGAACTACCCTACAGGTTAACTAGGAGTTTCCAGGGCTTTTACCCCCCCCACACCTGTTGTGTGGGAAAAGTTAACACTGCAGCCAAGTGGCTGTATGAACTGTTGACCTTTGGATTCTTGCCATGCAGAGTAACATGCTTTAAGCTAACAAATTACTGTCTTCTATACATACGTACTGACCTAACAATGTTTTTTTTTGTTTCTTGCACCATGATTTCAGGTCCACAATTGCCTACATGTTCTCTGAGAGGAGTAAATACGTATGATTTAAAGTCCTATTCCCTCTTCCAGATAACATGCTACGCTGTGACTGAGAGTTTTGTTGAAAATTATGCCGGCCTGGTCGATGATCCTACAACAAAATGGGGATGACTAGATTGTCCATTGTGACTTGGAATGTCAGAGGACTGGGAACTCCAATTAAACGGGGGGCGGTCCTTAGACATCTCAAGTCGCTGAATGCGGGGGTAGTGTGCCTGCAGGAGACCCATTTCTCTGCAGACCCTCCTCCAAGCCTTAGTCCACGATTGTATACTAACCAGTTTCATGCAACCCACTCCACTTACTCAAGGGGAGCAAGCATACTGTTCAGAAAAGATGTTCAGTTCGACTGCATTAGAAAACGCATTGACCCGGCTGGCAGATATGTTTTTCTCCTATGCTCAATTACAGGCCTCAAATGTATTATTGCTAGTATATATATACCCCCACCGTATAACTCAGAGGTTATCCGTCACCTAGCAAGTTTTATGGCCCAATACCCAGATATACCACTACTGGCAATGGGGGACTACAATAATTTCTTAAATCCTCTCAAAGATAAATTTCCTGTACCTACTATTGGTGTATCCCAGAGGAAGAGTGACACCCCCTTTGCCAGACTACTTGAAGAAACAGGGTTGATAGATGTCTGGAGATCCAAACACCCAGAGGTTAAAAAATTCTCCTGCCACTCAGCATCACATGACGGGTTATCCAGAATAGATTTGGGCCTTGGAAATGACAAGATGCTGCACTTAATAGTGGAATCTGACTATACAGACAGGCATATATCTGACCACTCGGCACTTTATGTAACCATCTCATTGCCAAGTAGATACAAGCGGCCAATGTGGAAACTTAATCCCTTTTGGCTCTCGCTGTTTGCCGAACCAGATCCTATAGCCAGAGCGCTTACGCTGTTTCTGAGAGATAATATTGATACGGCTAAATTGGGGATGGTTTGGGATACAGCGAAGGCCTTTTTGAGAGGGCAACTTATCAAAACAATATCACAGATTAAAACTGACACTAAGGCCTGGGAACTATTGGTAAGAAATAGAGTCACCGAGACTGAAAAAAAGTATATTAATAACCCCACAGGAGACAATAAAAGGGAATGGTTGAGTGCACAGACAATGTCTGGACAACTGGCGTTGCAGCTGGCGGAGAACAAACGCTTTTTTTTGCAACAATCACATTTTGAGGAGGGGGAGACGACGGGTCATATGCTTGCAGTAATGGCGCGGTCTCAACAATCGTCCTCTCTCATCTCCGCCATCTGTGACGCACAGGGTGCTCTAAAATCCTCTACTCCTGATATCCTGACGGTCTTTGGTGATTTCTATGCAGATTTATATACATCTAAAGTTACACCCACTGATAGTGAAATCACGCACTTCTTAGACAGCTGCGAGCTCCCCAGTCTGCCACTAGAAGATAGGGTCATGCTCAATGCCCCTCTAACTGCAGAGGAACTGGACATTGCCCTCTCTCAAACTAAGAACAATAAAGCACCAGGTACAGATGGCCTCCCCGCAGAGATATACAAACGCTATGCAGACTCCATGCTCCCCACACTTCTGAAAGTATATAATGAGGCACTAAAGGAGGGTTCCCTGCCAAGTTCAATGAACGAGGCAATCATTATTGTTATACTAAAACCGGGTAAAGATGCGAACTCCCCGGGATCTTATAGACCCATCTCACTGCTCACATCAGATATCAAGTTGCTGGCCCGGATGTTAGCAAATAGATTGGCCAAGGTAATAAATAAAATAGTGCACAGAGACCAATCCGGGTTCATCCCCACGAGATCCACGGCCCAAAATATAAGGAGATTATTTCTGAACTTACAGCTCCCGGTAGACAACACAGGCAATAGAGCAATTTTTTCGCTGGACGCAGCTAAGGCGTTTGACAGTGTCGAATGGCCTTATCTGTGGAAAACATTACAAAATATGGGACTGGGAGATACCTTTATTAGATGGATACAGCTTTTGTATGCTGCGCCCACGGCCAGAATACGGATTAATGGGGAACTGTCAGAACCCTTCCCTTTATTTAGGGGCACCAGACAGGGGTGCCCACTGTCGCCCCTGCTGTTTGCCTTAGCCCTGGAACCTTTGGGAGCAAAAATCAGAGGAGACTCTAGAATAGCGGGATTCCAAAGAGGCATAAATAAGGATGTGGTGTCCATGTACGCAGATGACACCCTGCTCTACCTAGGAGACACTAAAAACTCATTAAAAACGGTCATGTCCCTCATTAAAGACTTCGGAGAGCTGTCGGGCTTCTCCATCAATTGGGACAAGTCAGTACTGATGCCGCTCGACCCCCTGAACACCCCATTACCACCGGGTGCAGAGATGATACAGCAAGTAAGCTCATTCCGCTATCTAGGGATCCAGGTGACCCCTAACCCAGCCACTTATATTGAACAGAACTTAACACCCTTACTAGCCAGATTCAGAGAAAAGGGCAGGGCCTGGTGTAAACTGCCCCTGTCTGTAGTTGGTAGAATAAACCTTATTAAAATGGTCTGGGCACCACAACTGCTTTATATTTTTAATAATTCCCCGGTTTGGATATCCAAAAAATGGTTTGACAGAATAGAGACCCAATTCAGAGAGCTCATATGGAGGAAAAAAATAGCGAGAATAAAACTATCAACATTACAATGCGGTAAAGAGGAGGGAGGACTTGCAGTCCCGCATCCTAAAATGTATTATCTCGCCTCGCAGCTACAACAGCTGGGAGGATGGGGCCTGCTGGACCCGAAAGACCCGATCCGTAAACTTGTATTACTAGAAGACAATAACTATTCAGCACTAACAAATTTGGAGGCGGGATTCCTGCATTTGAACCCGGAAGCCCCTACAGTTAAATTATTAAATTCACTCTGGGCCTATGTCAAAAAACTAATGGGCATCACGGGCTTCCTGTCCAGCACACCCCTCTGGCGGAATAGACAATTGAAAGAAATACAAAAACTAAAAGACTTTAAGGGATGGGAGGACGCAGGCATTAAATATATCTCGCAGCTATACCAGGATAACACTCTCAAATCATTTCAGCAGATCCACACAGAGTTTGGTATCCCACATAATAATTTCTATAAATACCTCCAACTGCGCCATGCCTTACAAACCCAGAATAGAAATATTAGGATCCAACAGACAGAACATCCGATTGTACAGGATGTATTTATGGATGAAGCTAAAAAGGGCATGATATCTAGATGTTATAACACGCTCATAGCACGAATACAAGACCCCTCTAAGCTACCGTGCAGGCAGAAATGGGAAGAAGATATAGGAGCAATAGATGGAGACACCTGGGAGATATGCCTCATGAATGCCCCCTTGGTTTCACTCTCTGCATCACAGAAACTTTCGCACCTTTACCTTTTACATAGGGCATACAGAACCCCTCTTCAACTTTATAAATGGGGAATTAGAGATTCACCCCTGTGCCCAAAATGTGAACGGGATCAGGGAAATTTACTACACATGATCTGGAAATGCCCCAAGCTATTCAGGTATTGGAAGGAAGTACTGGACACGATTTCAGAAATATATATGGTACCCCTTGAGAGAACCCCAGTGGTCTGTATACTAGGGGGAATAGACGAAGAGTTTGCACCCCCGCCTACACGTATAGCGCTTCTGCGGTTACTATACATAGCAAAGAAATTAATTGCCCAGTGGTGGATTACCCCGCGAGTTCCCACCAGAGGGCAATGGATAGACAGCGTGAATAGGATCTTAATAAGAGAAAAAATAACTTACCAACGTAGGAAGGCTCCACAAAAATTCCTCTCCATATGGCAAGCGTGGCTAGACGTTCCTGGTCTGGCCCCGCATCAATTAATCAAAGATAGGTTGCTTTTGGGTTGATGTAGACTTGACTACTATATAGAAACTATATGCATGCAAAGGAACGTAAAACTTAAAAAAGGGATAGCCCCTAGGGGATATGAAACAGTATGTATGATGAGGTACTGCATGGCAAGGCTTTACTCTATTTTGTTCCTATCTTTCTTTCTCTCTCTCTCCTTTTCTCTACTTCTTCTGCTTTTCTCTTCTCTTTGTTTCTTTATTATACCGATGAATATTATATTGGACTAAATATAACGAATCAAGCTAAGAATGTTCGAAATATACTATAGTAGAAATTGATTCTGATATTGCTGGTAAATGAACAATGGGTTCGCCATTTTTACATTCTAATATGATTAGAGCTCATCAGAGCATTCAGCATATAAGGGTAATACTATTAAAGCTGATGTCTGCCTAAATCTGTACCATATGTGAAATCGTACTCCTTGAGAAATATATTCTGCGTTAGGCATATTATAATTGAAAGACATGAGTACGGAAGGTGATGCTCCTGATAGCGTATCAATGGATAGATCTACAATAACCTATGGTAACTGATAATTGCTCTTATAACATGCTTTGTGAGAAGTCCGAAATTTATACATGCTATATACGAATGTCTGTACGATGCCTGTATTTGTTTTTTCTTTTCTTTTTCTTCACTATGCAAAATAAAAACCTTTTTTGATTAAAAAAAAATAATACTGTCATTACTAATCTAATGTATATTAATAATAATATTATTATTAATTATTATTATTATTATTAATACTACTATAATTATTATTATAGTTATTGCAAATTTTAATGATGATAATAATACTAATATATGGGATAATAATAATAATAATAATAATAATACAAATAACTGTAATATAAATCCATTATTATTAATTCTATTATTATTATGGATACTAACATATAAAAAAAAAATAGTAGAAGTAGATTGATCTCATTAAATATTCTTCTTCTTCTTCCTCTTCTTATTATTATTAGTGATGATGAGCATGATAATAATAATAATAATGTATTATTATTATTATTATTTATTAACAGGTTTAGATTCTTCTTCTTATTAATATTTAATATATAAAACTAATAGTAGAAAATAATTGTTTCATTCCATACAACACTTTAAAAAAAAATAATCCTATCCATTTGTTAGGCAAATGATTACATCCAATGCAGCGTTGATTTTCTATCTCCCCCGGTAATTAAATACATCAGTTTGATACAAGTGACCCCGAATGCATCTCATCCTCCTCACAGCGGTAACAAATAATTCATTTACATTTATAAAGTGTAACAAATATATCAGAGAGAAGAGTGTGGGGTCCCCGCGTCAGCCGCCTCCCGGCCTGGGAGAAGAGATCCTCTATTATAATTAGGATGGGATGATTGCAGACCGGGAGACGATGGAAATTCAAATCACCCCTTCCAGTCACAATGTGTTTAGAAACAAGTCGCTCTCAGATTAAAAATGAAAGTTTAATGACAGCGAGCACCGAGGGAAAGATTTGATTTTTGTGCTTTATTTTCATTTTTTCAGTTTTTTTCCTGGGCGGAAACGTGAGAATGTTAATTAGAAGCCGTAACGTGGCCGACTTTAAAGTGGAAATTTATCTTGGTTGGGAGGAAACTATTCCATCAATGTCAGATCTGAGGATTTAAAGGGCACCTGTCACTGGACAATTTACTTCAACAGCAATCTTCCCATAGGATTATTTATATGCATTTATTGTATTTTGTTTATATTTTTTACGTGTAAAAGCCTCCCTGGTGTAGACACCCAAAGGCCCCGAGACTGTTGCTTGGTGCCACCATCTTGGCTGTGGTTTCACCAGACTCAGAGCTGTCACTCAAGTGATGCAATTTGGGAATACTACAGTGCCTTGAAAAAGTATTCATACCCCTTGAAATGAATCCACATTTTGTCATGTTACAACCAAAAACGTAAATGTATTTTATTGGGATTTTATGTGATAGACCAACACAAAGTGGCACATAATTGTGAAGTGGAAGGAAAATGATAAATGGTTTTCAATACTTTTTACAAATAAATATGTGAAAAGCCTGGCATGCATTTGTATGGCGCCCCCCAGAGTCAATACTTTGTAGAACCCCCTTTCTCTGCAATTACAGTTGCAAGTCTATTTGGGAACGATGTCTCTACCAGCTTTGCACATCTAAAGAGGGACATTTTTGCCCATTCTTCTTTGCAAAATAGCTCAAGCTCCATCAGATTGGATGGAGAGCGTCTGTGAACAGCAATTTCTTGTCAAAGTCTTGCCACAGATTCTCAATGTGATTTAGGTCTGGACTGTGACTGGGCCATTCTAACACATGAATATGCTTTGATCTAAACCATTTCATTGTAGCTCTGGCTGTATGTTTCGGGTCGTTGTCCTGCTGGAAGGTGAACCTCCCCCCCAGTCTCAAGTCTTTTGCAGACTCTAACAGGTTTTCTTCTAAGATTCCCCTGTATTTGTCTCAATCCATCTTCCCATCAACTCTGACCAGCTTCCCTGTCCCTGCTGAAGAAAAACATCCCCACAACATGATGCTGCCACCACCATGTTTCACAGTGGGGATGGTGTGTTCAGGGTGATGTGCAGTGTTAGCTTTCCACCACACATAGCATTTTGCTTTTAGGCCAAAAAGTTAAATGTTGGTCTCATCTGACCAGATCACCTTCTTCCACATGTTTGCTGTGTCCTCCATATGGCTTCTCACAAACTGCAAACAGGACTTCTTATGACTTTCTTTCCCCAATGTCTTTCTTCTTGTCACTCTTCCATAAAGGGCAGATTTGTGGAGAACACGACTAATAGTTGTCCTGTGGACAGATTCTCCCACCTGAGCTGTGGATCTCTGCAGCTCCTCCAGAGTTACCATGGACCTCTTGGCTCTTCTCTGATGAATGCTCTCCTTGCCGGGCCGGTCAGTTTAGGTGGACGGCCATGTCTTGGTGGGTCTGCAGTTGTACCATACTCTTTCCATTTTCAGATGATGGATTGAACAGAGCTCTGTGAGATGTTCAAAGCTTGGGAGATTTTTTTATAACCTAACCCTGCTTTATACTTCTCCACAACTTTATCCCTGACCTGTCTGGTGTGTTCCTTGGCCTTCATGATGTTGTTTGTTCACTAAGGTTCTCTAAAAAACCTCAGAGGGCTTCACAGAACAGCTGTATTTATCCTGAGATTAAATTACACACAGGGGGACTCTATTTACTAATTAGGTGACTTCTGAAGGCAATTGGTTCCACTAGATTTTAGTTAGGGGTATCAGAGTAAAGGGGGCTGAATACAAATATACCCCACACTTTTCAAATATTTATTTGTAAAAAAAATTAAAAACCATTTATCATTTTCCTTCCACTTCACAATTATGTGCCATTTTGTGTTGGTCTATCACATAAAATACCAATAAAATACGTTTACGTTTTTGGTTGTAACATGGCAAAATGTGGAAAATTTCAAGGGGTATGAATACTTTTTCAAGGCACTGTATATTTAATTTCTGGGAATGCTATATATTCTTGGCAGCTCTGTTGGAAACTGTGGGGAGGGGCAAGAAGCTGGGCCAGCACAGACAGTAATAAGACTCCCAGAGGAGAAGGGGCATAAAATGTGCACGGATAGAGGGGGCTGTGCTAGGGAATTGACTCTTCCTGAAGTGATCATATTTGTGTGTTTAAAGATACATTGCAAGTAAATAAAAAATCTGTCTGTGACCATCTCCTGTAGTATGTCTGCAGTCTCTGACCATCTCCTGTACTATGTCTGCAGTCTCTGACCATCTCCTGTACTATGTCTGCAGTCTCTGATCATCTCCTGTAGTATGTCTGCAGTCTCTGATCATCTCCTGTAGTATGTCTGCAGTCTCTGATCATCTCCTGTAGTATGTCTGCAGTCTCTGATCATCTCCTGTACTATGTCTGCAGTCTCTGACCATCTCCTGTACTATGTCTGCAGTCTCTGACCATAACCTGTAGTATGTCTGCAGTCTCTGACCATCTCCTGCACTATGTCTGCAGTCTATGACCATCTCCTGTACTATGTCTGCAGTCTCTGATCATCTCCTGTACTATGTCTGCAGTCTTTGACCATCTCCTGTACTATGTCTGCAGTCTCTGACCATAACCTGTAGTATGTCTGCAGTCTCTGACCATCTCCTGCACTATGTCTGCAGTCTCTGATCATCTCCTGTATTATGTCTGCAGTCTCTGATCATCTCCTGTAGTATGTCTGCAGTCTCTGATCATCTCCTGTACTATGTCTGCAGTCTCTGACCATCTCCTGTACTATGTCTGCAGTCTCTGACCATAACCTGTAGTATGTCTGCAGTCTCTGACCATCTCCTGCACTATGTCTGCAGTCTATGACCATCTCCTGCACTATGTCTGCAGTCTCTGATCATCTCCTGTACTATGTCTGCAGTCTATGACCATCTCCTGTACTATGTCTGCAGTCTTTGACCATTTCCTGTATTATGTCTGCAGTCTCTGACCATCTCCTGTACTATGTCTGCAGTCTCTGACTATCTTCTGTAGGACTACAAGTTGATCCTGCGTTCATCTCACTCCAAGTCAGTCACTTTAAACATGGCCATGATGGCTTTTCAGAGTTTGCCCACCTCCGATCTCCGTCTGTAAACTCTGTGGGGTCACGCGGTCTTGCAAATTTATCTATAGCAGCCCGCCAATCCTGTAATCTGATTTTTTTTACATTATATTGAAATACTGCAGGAGATCGCAAAAGCCATCAAGTCATAGATCAGGGATTGTTTATTGAGGTCCAGTGATAAAATCCAATCTGCATTTTTTATAAGCTGCTTATGGAAAAAAATTGGCTCTCCAAGACGCCTGTAATCACCCCGCGGCACAAATGTACATTTATTAAGCCTTTCCATATATCCTGTGCGATCCGGCCCCGTGTCACGTCACGGCAAACCAATAATGTGACATTTACAGGCCTCTATTGCACAATTCATCTTGCATGAATGCACCGATGTGTCCGGTGGGATTGGAATCAAGGTGGTGGGAAGGCAGAAGAGGCAGATGCTGTGGGCACCAAAAGGGTTGGACCTGCCAGTGCGACTGAGTTCACTCATAGCCTATATCTAGCTGCAAACTTTCTGCTCTCTTGCAGCACAGATATGGCTTGATAATTAGAAGCAATTGCTAGAATCAGGAATATTTGTTACCTTTACTAGGCTAGAGCCAGCTTAAGGGCACCAGAGCTTGTGCTGAGCCCCCTACCTGGATCTCTGGTAGCTATACATTGAGAGGTATGCTTGCCTCTTCTCTGTCAATTGCCCCCTCTAATATTAAAATTCAGTCCCTGGCATCCTGACCCCAGGTCCAGCCACACACAGAAACCTGCAAACCTGGACTTCAGGACCATGTCCCATTGCTGGTTGTAATCTAGGGTTACTTTGGGCAGTCAGGCACTGGCCTAGCCTTTGCCAGCTTATTACAGCTTTATCTGCCCTCAAGGTTGGAAATACCAGGACTTGGGTAAGTCCACCTGCTAGGGGCCCATATATGGCACTTCTGGTCTACTGCTGCCAACTTGCCCAAGTCCTGGTATTCCCATACTTGAGAGCATAGAAAGCTACAGAGCCAGCTTGCTCAAGTCCTGGTAGGTCCATCCTTGAGAGCAGAGAAAGCTATAGTGTCAACTTGCCCAAGTTTACGGCCCTCCTAGGCTACTGCTACAGGACACACTCATTAGAAATGACACAAGGTACTGCTCTGCCAGTAATAGTCCCTAAAACTTGACACTTGTCCTTGGCTTCCTGACCCCAGGTCCAGCCACATGCAGGAACCTGTGAAACCTGGACTTCAGGACCATGTCCGATTGCTGGTTGTAATCTAGGGTTACTTCGGGGAGTCAGGCACTGGCCCAGCCTCTGCCAACTTACTGCAGCTTTCTCTGCCCTCAAGGTTGGAAATACCAGGACTTGGGCAAGTCCACCTGCTTGGGGTCCATATACAGCTCTCCTAGGCTACTACTGTAGGACACACTAGTTAGAAGTGACACAAGGTTCTGTTCTGCCGATAATAGTCCCTAAAACTGGTGTGAAACTTGTCCTTGGCATCTTGACCCCAGGTCCAGCCACATACAGGAACCTGCGAAACCTGGACATCAGGACAATGTCCCATTGCTGTTTGTAATCTAAGGTTATTTTGGGGTGTCAGGCACTGGCCCAACCTCTGCCAACTTTCTCTGCCCTCAAGGTTGGAAATACCAGGACTTGGACACATCTACCTGTTTGGGCCCATATATTGCACTTCTGGGCTACTGCTGTAGAACACACTAGTCAGAAGTGACACAAGGTTCTGCTCTGCTGGTAATAGTCCCAAAAACTGGTGTGACAGTTGTGGTGATAGGTCCTCGGCTTGGTGTGAAGTCCAGAGAAGTCTGAGATCGTCAGAAGGAAACAGCTTTTGTGATTGTTATAAGCAAGGAATGGAAATCGGTGACCAGAAACTTACTTCAGTCAGTCAGCACTGGCTCAGCCTTTACCAGCTCACTACAGCTTTCTTTGTCCTTAAGTTTGGAAATGCCACGACTTGGGCAAGTTCTGCTGCTCGGAGCCCATGCATGGTACTCCCAGGCTACTGCTGCAGGAAACACTAGTTAGAAGCAACAAAAGGTTCTGCTCTGCCGGTAATAGTCCCTAAAATTGGTGTGACATTTGTTCTTGGCATCCTGACCCCCTGGTCCAGCCACACACAGGAACCTGCGAAACCTGGACTTCAGGACCACGTCCCATTGCTGGTTGTAATCTAGGGTTACTTCGGACAGTCAGGCACTGGCCTAGCCTTTGCCAGCTTATTACAGCTTTCTCTGCCCTCAAGGTTGGAAATACTAGGACTTGGGCAAGTCCACCTGCTTGGGGCCCATATATGGCACTCCTGGGCTACCACTGCAGAACACACTGGTCAGAAGTGACACAAGGTTCTGCTCTGCTGGTGATAGTCCCGAAAACTGGTGTTACACTTGTGGTGACAGGTCCTCGGCCTGGAGAGAAGGAGAAAGTCTGAGATGGTCAGAAGGAAACCAACTGTTGCGATTGTTACCAGCAAGGAATGGAAATTCGGCGACCATAAACTTACTTCAGTCAGCAGCACTTGCCCAGCCTATGCCAACTCACTAAAGCTTTCTTTGTCCTCAAGGTTGGAAAGGCCAGAACGTGGGCAAGCCCAGCTGCTCGGGGCCCATGTATGGTACTCCTGGGCTACTGATGTTGGACACAATAGTCAGAAGTGACACAAGGTTCTGCTCTGCTGGTGATAGTCCCTAAAACACGTGTGACACGTCAGGTGACGGGTCTTAGGCTTGGTGTGAATAAGAAACTCTGAGATGGTCAGGAGAAACCAGGATTTTGCAATTGTTACCAGTAAGGAATGAAATTCGATGACCAGAACCTTCAGACAGTGTTGATAGCAATAGCAGAGGAGCAGAGTTCAGTGCAGGCAGTAAGATCAGAGTACGAGGAACATACCAATGTCAGAATCTGGTAATCGATCTGTATAGCAGACATAGAGTAGCAGGACAATAAAATCTCACAATTAGGCAAGGAAACCTGCAGGACAATTGAACCCAACAATTGGGTAAGGAAACAAGCAGGATAATGGAACCCAAAATTTGGGCAAGGAAACTAGCAGGACAATTAAACCAAACAACTGGGCAAGGAATCTAGCAGTACAATTGAACCCAACAGTTGGGCATGGAAACTAGCAGATCAATTGGACCCAACAACTGGGCAAGGAAACTAGCAGGACAACTGAACCTAGCATTTGGGCAAGGGAACTAGCAGGACATATGAACCCTACAATTGGGCAAGGAAATTACCAGGACAATTGAACCCAAAAACTGGGCAAGAAAACTAGCAGGACAATGGAACACAACAATTGGGCAAGGAAACTAGCAGGGCAATGGAACCCAACAATTGGGCAAGGAAACTAATAGGACAATGGAACCCAACAATTGGGCAAGGAAACTAATAGGACAATTGAACCCAACAATTAGGCAATGAAACTAGCAGGACAATGGAACCCAGCAATTAGGCAAGGAAACTTAGAACTGGGTGGACTTAAATAGCTGACAAGAGGCTCTGATTAGGCAAAGACTCAGTTAAAGTCACTAAAGTTTCTATGTAACACAATCCTTCTCAAATCATTGGCAAAACCAATAAGGCGATATGTCCAGTCCACAAGAGGTTCAAGACGAAGCAAGTGGCAACCTTACTTCATGGCGCTCTGGCAGCTTGGCTGGTCCTGTATTCTACAGCTTGACCAAACTCATTCCCTGCTGCCTTGAGTATATCTATCTAAGGTTCCTCTGGGTTCTCCCACCACCCAGTGCTTGCATCTTTCTGATCACGCATGTGCCTACCCTGCAGTCATCTATTTGTCTCATTATTGACCAATCTAGGCCCATAACCTCTGCAGCACCAAATCGAATTGGTCCATGTCACAGGATATCCCAGAGGAAATGGGGACCCTAGCATTTCTTTACATTGTTCAGGGAGAGTTGGGGTCTTAAGACCATGCAACCATTGCTTGGGCACTGGTCACATGACCAAGCACTGGAGTCTGGAGTCTCAATATTATCATTAATGTCCCCAGTTCTTGTCGACATCTGAGAGATAGGCAGGTTGACTCTTTGTTGTACAGGGAATATTGTTTAACCTCATGTAGCTCCTCCACCTTTTCTCAGATTAGTGACAATCCCTGGGGCTCATTGATGCTTTAGGAATCTGTTGTAGTGCATTAACACATATTGCGTGAAGGCAGCTCATTCATCATAAATGGGATGTCAATGCATCACAATGGATCAAAAAAATGCACATAACCCATTTATAGCAAGGCGGTACACCATAGCGCACAATATTTACAACATATGTTGTGTGCCATGGTATGCCTTGAATTACACTTTACTGTACAGCGCATTGAGTTGCCATTGAAAATGCATGTTGCTGCAATGCAAACATGTGAATTGTGTTAGACACCCATATTGACCCAAACTGAAACATCAGTTCAGCTGTCAATCAACTTCTTAAAGGCCAAGTTTAAGAAGCTTCCAGGTTTTATTGTCAAACCTTAATCGAACAAGCTGAAGTTAGAAGCTGATTGGCTACCATGTACAGCCACACCAGATTTTGCACTCTCCAGTTCTAGTAAATGAACCCCTATGTCTCTTCTGCATTAAAAACCCTGGCTGTTCCCCCAATTTTTTATTTTTTTTCCCTAAAGCTACACTTTAAGGCCTTCTGTTTGATTGAAACCTCAGATGGGGCTGTACAGATAAAGGGGGCAGAGTCCCTGATTTCAAACATTCACATGTGTTTAAATTTCCTCTTGAGGTACTGAGCTCTGTAAACAACAGGATAATTTTCAGTGAGGCAACTAAAAAAAAAAGGTTTCAAAAAAGCAGGTAAGGAGCATAGAAAACATGGGAAAAGTATCTTAGCACTCCCCCTGTTGGCCTAAAATGAAAATACTAAACATTTATTACCTATGCAAACGTTCACTTATTATTATCAAAAAATAATAATAATATAATAATAATAATATATATATATATATATACAGTATCTCACAAAAGTGCATTTTTATTCGTTGTGATGCATTGGCAAAATATTTATGATGAATGAGCTGCCTGCACCACAACAGATTCCTAAAGCGTGAATGAGCCCAAGGGATTGTCACTAATCTGAAAAAAGGTGGAAGAGCTACATGAGGTTATCTTTCCTATAAATGCGTAGTTCTTGCATTGATATGCCATTGCAGCTGTGAGTTCTATTGCTGCCATTTTATTCATGGGGGACATGAGAAAACGTTTTTCTGCCGACCGCATGGCTGATTACCTGCCGTCCTTCGGAAAAGTCTAAATTGTTTATTGGTGCTGATTAAAGTGTTCTTCAATTTTCCCCAATGAATAGCGGCATGGTACAGAGTAGGTGAGGCGTCTCCTGTCCCTGTACAGATCCAGGCAGACAATACAATATACAGACGACCCCTCACCTCCCCTTCATCGGACATATGTTCAGCAGGCAATGAGAACACCGCGTCTTGGAAATTTAAATTACCAGAAGAGCAGCATTCATTGTCTGATAATTTGTTAATCATTAGAGGATCAGTCTGCCTGCAACAGGCGAGGTGCATAAGACCATGTAATACATTTATATAGCTCTGACATATACTGCAGTGCTGTACAGAGAACACAGAGACAGTCACATCAGTCTCTGTACCAGAGGAGCTTACACTCTAATGTCCCCCCACAGTCACACATTATAATTATTATACATTTATATAACTCTGACATATACCGCAGTGCTGTACAGAGAACACTTAGCCAGTCACATCAGTTTTTGCACCAGAGGAGTTTCTCCACCAGGTGGTGCTGTTTTGAAAGGTGCTGCTGGCTAACTCTGCTGGGATCTCAGCTGAGAAAAGTAGCAATCCTGGGGCCTGTCCTGCAGGCTTTTCCCCAGCCAAGCATGGACCGTGTTGGGGAAGACAAAGGTGGAGGCTCCCCAGAGGCACTGAGGCCTACACCATGTGCTTATGCTGCAATGGATCCTGGGCCTGTCCCCATGCAAGGGGAGTCCTTATCAGCATCCCAGGATAAAGTGGTGAATAGACTTTGCTGTATTACCAAGGAGGAACAGAAACTTGCTGTCCTGAAAGCGGATTTCAGGAAAAAGACATCTCTGCACAGCAAGTCTGGGAGCAGTAGGAGGGAAGACTCCAAGCTGAAGTCTCTGGAGGAGGCATTGAGGAAGCAGGAGAAGCTGATCACTTCTCTGAAGGAAAGCAGTTGTGCGTTTATAGAAAAATATGAGAATGAGGAGAGATTCCAACAGATGAAGGAGCGTGCCTGTGCGAGTACCAGCCAGAGTGTGGATGCCAGAGCAACAGCAACAGTATGGATGGGTGGTAAGAAAGTGTCTTCACATGGTGGCCCCAGTGCTACTCCTGTCTCAAGATCTGTCGTGTCTGAGTCAGTATCTGCCCCCCTCCCTCCCCAGTAGCCTGGGTCATCTCAGGAGGATGT
Organism: Lithobates septentrionalis; assembly: GCA_037952835.1. NCBI lineage: Eukaryota > Metazoa > Chordata > Amphibia > Anura > Ranidae > Lithobates > Lithobates septentrionalis. The sequence goes on from JBBDGP010002203.1 coordinate 995,361, forward strand.
TGAGGAAAATGGCAGATTGCTGCAGGCCATTATAGAAATAGAATCTCCCTTGAGTGGCACGAACTCATCAGGTGAGGATCGTGTTAAAAGGAGTGCTTGCTGAGAATATCTCACAGTGTATGGATGCCATTCCAATGATTACTGCTACAGAGAAAGAGACTGCATCTGTCAATGGATCCTTGCAATTGGCATGGAATACAGGAGGAGATTGTGGAAATCCAGACAAAAATGTTCCTGCTGGCTGTGAGGACAAGGAACTGGAATCCCATATGGACACTAACACTGCAGAACAGGAGGACTGTATGGATGCTAAAGCAGCCAGTGTTTTTTCTGAAAAGAATACTTTACCCAATGTCGAGACTGCTGGTAATTGTGGTACCTCTAGGACTATGGTGAGCGGGACTGCTATGCTTGTGGGGAGGAGGGAGGATCAGGTGGTGGGTAAATTAGCAAACCTGATTGCAGAGGTTCCTAGGCAGCCATTAATGTGTCTAAAACCCTTAATTCTGTGGCATCTGTCCCAGTTAGTAACTTTGCTAAGGCTGTGTCGGGACAAAGTCATGCTGATGGTGGAAGGGAGCCAGTTGTGGGACTTTCATCTAACGCACCTTCCATTAAACGCAGGAATGTGGTATAGCTCAGGTGGGATTGAGGAGGTATTCCACCTATCAGGAGGGTGGTTGTGGATAGGATCTTAGTCATGGGGTTTAAGGCGCAGCATATTTATGCTCTTATCAGTCCGGCTGGTTCCTATGAAAATGATTTGTCATTTGTGCGTCCAGAGTCACTGGGTCTGTTTTGGGAGCGGTTTGAGCATGTGTATAGGGCCCAGCCGGACTGGAAAGGGTTTGTCCTCAAAGTTTTCTCACGACAACCATTGATTAAAAATGTGACTATCTTGACTAGGAATGAGTCTATACCCCCTGATGATTTATGGGTCTGGTTGAAGAGGTTTTGGTGAAACGTCCAGAGGAATCTGGACGGGTGGGTCGTCGGTGTCAATGAGGTTGAGAGTGTGTGGGAATGTGATCCAGCATTTGCCCTCCTCTGCCTTTAATGGTAGAGATAGAATTACCATCTTTTACCCTGGTCAACCTAAGGTGTGCCATAAATGTTGAGTCAAGGGACATTTCTCCTTTAACTGTCCAGAACAGAAGTGTTCTTTGTGTTAGGAACTGGGGCATCTGGCAAGGGACTGTAACATCATTAAATGTAACTTATGTGATAAGGTTGGTCACCCTTATAGCCAGTGCCCTGAGGCTTTGCACAATAAGCCAGAGCTAGTGGAAGAATTATTCCATCTGGATAGAGAAGAGTCTGGGTTGGCAGAGGTTGTACCAGGGGATCCTAGTGTCTCTGTCTAGTCAGAATCTGTGTCTGTGAGGCCCCCTGAGGTGTCAGTGTCCCCCCCAGTCTGTGGTTCCCCGGTCAGTGTCAGAAAGTGTGGTTGTCAAGTCTGTGTCTGCACCTATTGTTTCTCCTAGTGTATTGAGGTAGAAATGGGGAGATGCATGGTGTTGGACGTCTCCATGGTTGGGCAGGACCTACACCCGATCAACATCTATGGGGCCCAGACAAATTGGGACAGGAAATGCCTCTTCATGAAGATCAAGCCTTTTCTTTTTACAGCCCAGCAAGTTGTCATCGGTGGTGGTTTCAACACCGTCACTAGGACTAAGGACAGGAAAGGTATCAGAGCCAGGCTGGACTGTGATGGGTTTTTTTTTAACAAAATAACTAGAGAGGCAGGTCTGGTTGATGTGCACATTCATTGCTGCCCAGACAACATGGTATTCACTTTTCAGCAAGAGCGAGGTAGTAGTCAGAGTAGAATAGACAGGTTTTTTTTTAAAGGGGAACTCTGCCTTCTTGGCACCAGTGTGTCGGGCGGTGGAGTTTTCCAATCACTGTATTCTGTCTGTAAATCTGAATAACCCCAATACACCACCTAGGGGGAGGAGTACCTGGAAGCTGAATTCGGCACTCCTGGACGATGTGAAGGTGAGTCAATCCTTTGAGGATTTTTTTCAGGCACAGGTATCAATCATGGACTTTTGGAAGAAATAAACAACTTGATAAGTACCTACCAGCATCTGCACATGAAGCTTGATAGGCTTGTGTCGAATAATGGATATCCGGGGATGATCTCTGAGGTTAAACTCTTGCTCAGGGAGTGTCAATATGACAGGCATGCCTCCTTGGTTCTGGAAAGGGATTATGGGAAATATTACTCGCCCGACCCTTACCAGAATTGCAAACAAGGTAGAGCAGTTAAGTCAGTTGTAGGCTTGGTTGACAGTATGAGTTCCTTGACGAAGTCCAAGTCGGGGATCCTGGAAACCGCCAGGACATATTATGCTGACCTTCTGGGCAGGGGGGACCTTAATCGGGTAGGCATATCAAGTTTTCTGGATTATATTCCAGGCCTGGGAAATGGCAGTTCTCTTGCGAGTTTGACAGAGGACATCACAGCAGATAAGGTGGTTAAGGCTATTGATAAGCTTGCCATTAGGAAGTCGTCTGGGCCAGATGGATTGACAGCCGAGTTTTTATAAGTACTTCAAGGTTACTTTGGCCCTATATTTGGTGGAGGTTTTTAATGGCTGTCCCTCCATGCGACAATCTGCGGTGATTCTTCTGTCAAAGGGTAAGGATTTTTTGAGAATTGAAAATTGGCGGCCCATTAGCCTTCTCAATGTTGATAGGAAGGTACTGGCAAAAATAATTTTCTGCCGTTTATCGTCCGTAGCGGGTGATCTACTTTCCAGCCACCAGCACTGTTTGGTTCAGGGTAGAAGCACTTTTTCAATTGTGTTATCTTTTCGGGAGGCCTTGGAGCGGTGCAGGGCTGCAAGCTGGAGAAAGTACTTGCTGGCATTGAATCAGGCTAAAGCTTTTGATTGGGTCAATCATGAGTACCTATGGCTGCTTCTTGGCAAGTATGGCCTGGAGGGGGGGCTTTATCGATTGGCTGAAGACCTTGTACAGAGGGGCTGAAAGCTTCATGCTTGTGAATGGTTGGATCGGACGGCCCATTGAGGTTGGCTCGGGTGTGCATCAGGGGTGTCCTTTGAGTCCTCTGCTATACGCGTTCGCAATTGATCCCTTCATCTGGAGGTTAGAGAGCGGACCGTTGTGTGGAGCCTCCTCTGAGGGTCGTAGCCTGTGCTGATGACGTGTCTGTTTTCATCTCAGCTACGGAGGAGGTGGTCTCTGTGATGGAGCAGTATGCTGTGGCATCTGGCTCAAAGATCAAGCAGGATAAAAGTGATGTTTTTTGGATGGGTGAGGAAGGCGAAGGCTTCGAGCTTCTGGACGTCTTCCCAGACCCCCGACAGGAAATTAAAGTTTTAGGCATCAAATTTGGTCCCGGCGATTATGGCCTCGCAAATTGGGAAAGCAGGCTACAAGGTGCCAAGGTTGCCACCTGGAAGGATTGGAAACTCTCTTACAGGGAAAGGATTGACCTGATTAAAACTTACCTGATCTCGGTATTTCTGTATGTCAGCTTTGTCTGTGTTTTGCCAGTGTCTCTCTATGCGAGAATCGACAGCTGTTTCTTCCAACTGTTATGGGGGTACAAACTGAATCTCATAATTTTGCTAACATGCTGGCAGAAGAACTGCCAGGGTGGGTTGGTATTTTTCAGTCCTGGTTTAGGCCTTTTCTGTGAAGCTAGGACAATGGTGGGCCAGTGAAAAGCCTAAGGGTCGGACATGGTGAGCTCCCGGCTTATGTTGCCCCATGCCTGAAAATGCTTTGGCAGTGGCAAGTGACGGTGGAGGAAATTAAGTCTCTTCCTAGGAAGGACCTGGAGAGGAGGGTTGTTGAATCTGCCTTTAGCGAGCCACAGGCCTTGAAGGATTAACCAGGCCCTGTTATGAGGGAGGGTCTGCGTTTGCTCAATCTAGAGAGAATCCCTTTAAAGTTTTAGGATTTGGCCTGGCGCTTGTTCCATGGCAGGGCAACCTGAAGCATCGCTCTGCGGAGAACCGTGGTTGTCCAAGAGTGGAATGTGGTAGGGGGGAGGAGACAATGGACCACTTCTTGCTTCAGTGCCCCTTCAATATAGAAGTCTACAAGCGTGTGGGTGGGGCTCTGGGTATCCCTTTCCTTTCCCGCTTGAGTTATGCGGAGTGGTCATACGGGGCCTTTGAGACACATCAGGATTTTGATTTTGAGACACTTTTTCTAGTTAGCTTTGTAGTCCGTTTCTTCACATGGAATGCGCGGTGTCAGGTTTCCATTCGAAAAAAAGTCCTGCCTGTCGAGGTGGTGGTGCATGACATTCTGGGTGAGGTTGGGAAGATTCGGGGTCTTGAGAAGGACAGGTGGTGGCCGGGGGCCTGAACAAATGCGTGGAGGAATGTCAGGTCTCCATAGCTGCTGTCTGTCAGTCTCTGGGTGTGCGGCTTTCTTTCTGTGCTTTCACGTTCCCTAGATTTTTATATAAGATGATATTTTTGGAAAAAGGCTGCATGCAATTAAATGTGTAATGGTTTCTTAGCCTGGGGGAGTTTTAGGTGGAGGTTATGGCTTTGTTTAGGTTGCTATATTTAGTTTTCTTAATGCTTCGCTATTTTTGTTTATATATATTTTTATTTATTTTGTAGATATGTAAATGTTTTTTATTATGTTTGTACGATTTTTAATAAACAAAAATTTACACTCTAATGCCCCCCCCCCCCCCAGCCACACACTATTATTATTATACATTTATATAGCTCTGACACATACCGCAGTGCTGTACAGAGATCACTGAGCCAGTCACATCTGCACCTCAGGAGCTTACACTCTAACACCCTTCTACATCTACTTGTAGATATTTTGTATTTGATGATTACTTTATAATCAATAATCAGCAATAAGTACATTTTGACATGTAATGGCACATTGAATTTGCAGGCCCGATCGGCGGTGGGCGTTCGGAAAGCTGATGTCCTCATGCGGGAGAAGTAGCAGCTGGGAGGATGTCGGGAAATAACAGAGCAGCATCTAGAAATAGCAGAGATTTATCCCCATGTTCTCTCCCCGCTCTATTATCTCCTTCTCATAGCCAGAAATCATCTTTGATTACACAGCCAGTCGTCATGCACGCGTCCGCGCAGATTAGCGCAGTCAAGAGCCTAAACACTGTAATCAGAGCCGGAGACAATCGGATGAGATCTGCTGGGTGGAGCCACCACTTTCCATGGATTGTCACCCTGGAACGCTACACTACCGTGTGACCTCCGGATCCTAATGGTTGAACACGGGGGGGTCTGTGTTTAGGGGAACATAAACATTTAGAAAATGGGCGTTTGGCTTCCTGTCACTCACAGTTACAGTCTGTAAATTACATTTTTCCCTGTCAAAAAGAATTGGGAATATCAGTCATCAGGAAATACCGTTACAACGTAACTGAGATCCCTTTTATGACCCGAGCTCAGTGAAATCTATAGGCCAAGACCAAATTTAGAAGCCTCAGTATGTTTTGGTTAATAAATGTGAATATAACAATTTAATCACCTCTATATGTAAGGATTATGCACCCACAGTAAAGTGATGAACAGTGACAGAAAAAAAACAAAAAACTTGTTTTAAAATGATATCACACAAAATGAATAGAACATGGGTAAATGAATAAATTCAGTCCATTCCAAAGGTATAAAGGAAAGGAAAAAGTTCACTGGCAAAACACTCCTTCAAAGGTAGGTAAGACATGCGTCCATGCGATGTGAGTCATGCGAACATAACACCCAGAAGAACGTGGTGACAGAAGGGTTCCTCCACCAATAAAAATACAGCCCCTTACCAGCTCCTATGATCTCTTGTTAGGAGATCATACAGGCGTGTGGCTTTCTACCCCAGCCTCGGGTCTTTAATAAGGACGGATCCCAATGTGTCTCCCCACCATGAGTCTTCTAGGCAATGGCTGGGCACTCATCCCCCATGAAAGGATGGATAAAAAAGGCTTCCATAGCGTGATACGTTTTCTCACAATTTATTAAGAAAAAAGAGATACACTTACAATTCCGCTGTATAACAAAGGCTAGTTTAAAAACAAAGGCCGGCGCTTCCAGGATCAGCGTGGTATGTGGTGACGTCAGCCTTCTTCCAGACGTCAGTTGTGACGAAACAGCGTAGGGAGGAGCGGCGCGCTGACGTCACCACATACCACGCTGATCCCGGAAGGGACGGGATACAGCCACACGCCTGTATGATCTCCTAACAAGAGATCATAGGAGCTGGTAAGGGGCAGCATTTTTATTGGTGGAGGAACCCTTCTGTCACCACGTTCTTCTGGGTGTTATGTTCGCATGACTCACATCGCATGGACGCATTTCTTACCTACCTTTGAAGGAGTGTTTTGCCAGTGAACTTTTTACTTTTTCTTTATACCTTTGGAATGGACTGAATTTATTTATTTACCCATGTTCTATTCATTTTGTGTGATATAATTTTAAACCAAGTTTTTTGTTTTTTTTCTGTCACTGTTTATCACTTTACTGTGGGTACATAATCCTTACATATAGAGGTGATTGAATTGTTATATTCACATTTATTATTCAAGTTTTTAGCGCAGCTACTTTTGTCTTTTGTATATCATAGGGTGGGTGTCTCACATGTTATAGTTGCGGCTTTGTGTCATTTGATTTTTTATACACTGTACACTTTTGTATGCAGGTTTATGGGGATAGCACAGTAATTTTTTCCTTTTTTAGTATGTTTTGGTTAACTTGTTTAATACATTTTTATCCTCTTAACTACCTACTTTGTTCCACCCTTCCCCTTCCAAAACACGTGTGGCACCATAATTAGTTCACCAAGACTTATGGTCATATACCAATAGCAAGAATATACTTAGGAAATCCAACCAAAACAAAATTACCAAATAACCACCTGCATCGTGTCACCAGACACCACTAGAAACATGTCCACAGAGACACAATCAATACCGTATTGACACCACCGGAAACATGTCCACAGAGACACAATCAATACCGTACTGACACCACCAGAAACATGTCAACAGAGACACAATCAGTACTGTACTAACACCACCAGAAACATGTCCACAGAGATGCAATCAGTACTGTACTAACACCACCAGAAACATGTCCACAGAGATTCAATCAGTACTGTACTGCCACTACCAGAAACGTATCCAGAGACACAATCTGTACTGTACTGATACCACCAGAAACATGTCCACAGAGACACAGTCAGTACTGTACTGACACCACCAGAAACATGTCCACAGAGACACAGTCAGTACTGTACTGACACCACCAGAAACATGTCCACAGAGACACAATCAGTACCGTACTGACAACACCAGAAACATGTCCACAGAGACACAATCAGTACCGTACTGACAACACCAGAAACATGTCCACAGAGACACAATCAGTACTGTACTGATACCACCAGAAACATGTCCACAGAGACACAATCAGTACTGTACTGCCACTACCAGAAACATGTCCACAGAGACACAATCAGTACCGTACTGACACCACCAGAAACATGTCCACAGAGACACAATCAGTACCGTACTGACAACACCAGAAACATGTCCACAGAGACACAATCAGTACTGTACTGACACCACCAGAAACATGTCCACAGAGACACAATCAGTACCGTACTGACACCACCAGAAACATGTCCACAGAGACACAATCAGTACTGTACTGATATCACCAGAAACATGTCCACAGAGACACAATCAGTACTGTACTGATACCACCAGAAACATGTCCACAGAGACACAATCAGTACTGTACTGATACCACCAGAAACATGTAAACAGAGACACAATCAGTACTGTACTGCCACTACCAGAAACATGTCCACAGAGACACAATCAGTACTGTACTGACACCACCAGAAACATGTCCACAGAGACACAATCAGTACCGTACTGACACCACCAGAAACATGTCCACAGAGACACAATCAGTACTGTACTAACACCACCAGAAACATGTCCACAGAGACACAATCTGTACTGTACTGACATCACCAGAAACATGTCCACAGAGACACAATCTGTACTGTACTGCCACTACCAGAAACATGTCCACAGAGACACAATCAGTACTGTACTGACACCACCAGAAACATGTCCACAGAGACACAATCAGTACCGTACTGACACCACCAGAAACATGTCCACAGAGACACAATCAGTACTGTACTAACACCACCAGAAACATGTCCACAGAGACACAATCTGTACTGTACTGCCACTACCAGAAACATGTCCACAGAGACACAATCAGTACTGTACTGACACCACCAGAAACATGTCCACAGAGACACAATCTGTACTGTACTGACATCACCAGAAACATGTCCACAGAGACACAATCAGTACCATAGTGACACCACCAGAAACATGTCCACAGAGACACAATCAGTACCGTAGTGACATCACCAGAAACATGTCCACAGAGACACAATCAGTACTGTACTAACACCACCAGAAACATGTCCACAGAGACACAATCTGTACTGACATCACCAGAAACATGTCCACAGAGACACAATCAGTACCGTAGTGACATCACCAGAAACATGTCCACAGAGACACAATCAGTACTGTACTGACACCACCAGAAACATGTCCACAGAGACACAATCAGTACCGTACTGACATCACCAGAAACATGTCCACAGAGACACAATCAGTACCGTACTGACAGCACCTGAAACATGTCCACAGAGACACAATCAGTACTGTACTGACACCACCTGAAACATGTCCACAGAGACACAATCAGTACCGTACTGACACCACCAGAAACATGTCCACAGAGACACAATCAGTACCGTACTGACACCACCTGAAACATGTCCACAGAGGCACAATCAGTACCGTACTGACACCACCAGAAACATGTCCACAGAGACACAATCAGTACCATACTGACACCACCTGAAACATGTCCACAGAGACACAATCAGTACCGTACTGACACCACCAGAAACATGTCCACAGAGACACAATCAGTACCGTACTGACACCACCTGAAACATGTCTACAGAGACACAATCAGTACTGTACTGACACCACCTGAAACATGTCCACAGAGACACAATCAGTACCGTACTGACACCACCTGAAACATGTCCACAGAGGCACAATCAGTACCGTACTGACACCACCAGAAACATGTCCACAGAGACACAATCAGTACCGTACTGACACCACCTGAAACATGTCCACAGAGACACAATCAGTACCGTACTGACTCCACCAGAAACATGTCCACAAAGAATAAATAAAAAAATAAATAAAAAATAAAATCATACAATCCCATATACACAATCCTATACCCAAAGTTGATCCAGAGGAAGGCGAAAAACCCCAGCAAAGCAGGATCCAATTTGCTACAGCAGGGGAAAAAATTCCTTCCTGATCCCTAAGAGGCAATCGGATTTTTCCTGGTTCAACTTTACCCATAAATGTCAGTAACCAGTTATATTATGGACATTTAGGAAAGAATCCAGGCTTTTCTTAAAGCAATCTACTGAGCTGGCCAGAACCACCTCTGGAGGGAGTCTATTCCACATTTTCACAGCTCTTACTGTGAAGAAACCTTTCCATATATGGAGATGAAATCTCTTTTCCTATAGACGTAAAGAGTGCTCCCTTGTCCTCTGTGTTGACCGTAAAGTGAATAACTCAACACCAAGTTCACCAAATGGACCCCTTATACATAGCTCTCAACTGCCCCTGATTTCGAGGGACTGTCCCTGATTTGGAACAATTTCCCTCTGTCCCTCATTCCTCCTCATTTGTCCCTCATTTTGGTCCGATCTATATAGTTGTATATAAAATGCACTTTTTATCTTTCAAAAAGTGTTTCCCAGTGCTAAACCTTTCATCCAAATTCTAAATTGCTGCATTTGCACTACCATCCCCATAACCCATCATGGTTTTTTTCTTTTCTTTCCAGTATAAATGAAAAGGTGTTATAATGGAATTCAGGAACTTCAGTCTTTTTTTCAGCCTTGTTTCTTCTCTTTGGAGATTTCCAGTAAACACAACCAGCTCTTCATTACTCAACAAGAAGTAACCAAGACGGTATAATTTATGATGTCCCATCCTCCGCCCGAAGGAGAGGCATTATAGGCTGTCGATATTATTTCAATTGTTGAGCTGTGTATTACAGAGAGGATCGTTGGCTGTTAACTCACTTTTCTTTTCTCCTGCGAGGTTAATAAATGACATCAATCACTGACAAGGTGAGTATCAAGCCGACTCGGGAACTTTGTTCTATTTCTAAGTATGAACTTGTCTCCCGGGGATCCTTGTCCTTTATTTGTTAGGAGGATGAAAAGGGAACGTTCTCTTTGTTAATCTTTTTACTGAAGTCAACCATATTTAATGTGCCAGTGTGCTTCCCATTAACATTTTGTTACTTAAAAGGGAGGTTGTTTGGTGAGACAAATGATGGCAATGAGAACAGTGAATTCTTGTTCTCTAAATTTGTAAGTGAAGAAACAAGGATTGCATGTAACCATTCATGTGTGGAGTTTCCTGTGATCAGCCCTCAGTTTCCCTCTGAACACTGCCTGAACTCTTCATGTTTAATCTGTTGCCATTCATATAACACATACTGTATGGGTTTCTATCAGTATTAGTCGAAAAGACTTGCAGAGAAAGGAATATGTCAGCAAGTACTTAAAATGCCTCTTGATCCTGCCAGAAGTGTTGTATTCTTGTCACTCACTATTGGATTAACTGCATGCAGAAAACTATTTTATCTTTATTGTGTAAACTACTGACCCCATCAATCCACTGTGTATGCCCCCTCAGTTTTCTCATCCACCTGTCACTCCTCAGTGCCTCTGTCCTCGAAGTCTCCTCTCAGTGTCCCCTTGGTGTCCATGTCCCCCCAGTCTCTCCTCAGTGTCCCCTCAGTTTCCACATCTTCCCAGTCTCTCCTCAGTGTCCCCTCAGTTTCCACATCCTCCCAGTCTCTCCTCAGTGTCCCCTCAGTTTCCACATCCTCCCAGTATTTCCTCAGTGTCCCCTCAGTCTCCTCCTCCTCCCAGTCTCTCCTCAGTGTCCCCTCAGTTTCCACATCCTCCCAGTATTTCCTCAGTGTCCCCTCAGTCTCCTCCTCCTCCCAGTCTCTCCTCAGTGTCCCCTCAGTTTCCACATCCTCCCAGTATTTCCTCAGTGCCCCCTCAGTCCTCACTTCCTCCCAGTCTCTCCTCAGTGTCCCCTCAGTCTCCACATCCTCCCAGTCTGTCCTCAGTGTCCCCTCAGTTTCCACATCCTCCCAGTATTTCCTCAGTGTCCCCTCAGTCTCCTCCTCCTCCCAGTCTCTCCTCAGTGTCCGCTCAGTTTCCACATCCTCCCAGTATTTCCTCAGTGCCCCCACAGTCCTCACTTCCTCCCAGTCTCTCCTCAGTGTCCCCTCAGTCTCCACATCCTCCCAGTCTCTCCTCAGTGTCCCCTCAGTCTCCACATCCTCCCAGTCTCTTCTCAGTGTCCCCTCAGTCTCCACATCCTCCCAGTCTCTCCTCAGTGTCCCCTCAGTTTCCACATCCTCCCAGTATTTCCTCAGTGCCCCCTCAGTCCTCACTTCCTCCCAGTCTCTCCTCAGTGTCCCCTCAGTTTCCACATCCTCCCAGTATTTCCTCAGTGCCCCCTCAGTCCTCACTTCCTCCCAGTCTCTCCTCAGTGTCCCCTCAGTCTCCACATCCTCCCAGTCTCTCCTCAGTGTCCCCTCAGTCTCCACATCCTCCCAGTCTCTTCTCAGTGTCCCCTCAGTTTCCACAACCTCCCAGTATTTCCTCAGTGCCCCCTCAGTCCTCACTTCCTCCCAGTCTCTCCTCAGTGTCCCCTCAGTTTCCACATCCCCCCAGTCTCTCCTCAGTGTCCCCTCAGTCTCCACATCCTCCCAGTCTCTCCTCAGTGTCCCCTCAGTCTCCACATCCTCCCAGTCTCTTCTCAGTGTCCCCTCAGTTTCCACATCCCCCCAGTCTCTCCTCAGTGTCCCCTCAGTTTTCTCATCCACCTGTCGCTCCTCAGTGCCTCTGTCCTCGAAGTCTCCTCTCAGTGTCCCCTTGGTGTCCATGTCCCCCCAGTCTCTCCTCAGTGTCTCCTCATGTTCCACTTCCTCCCAGTCTCTCCTCAGTGTCCCCTCAGTCTCATCATCCTCCCAGTCTCTCCTCAGTGTCCCCTCAGTCTCATCATCCTCCCAGTCTCTCCTCAGTGTCCCCTCAGTTTCCATATCCTCCCAGTCTCTCCACAGTGTCCCCCCAGTTTCCACATGCTCCCAGTCTCTCCTCAGTGTCCCTTCAGTTTCCATATCCTCCCAATATTTCCTCAGTGTCCCCTCACTTTTCACATCCTCCCAGTTTCTCCTCAGTGTCACCTCGGTTTCCATATCATCCCAGTCTCTCCACAGTGTCCACTCAGTTTCCACATTCTCCCAGTCTCTCCTCGGTTTCCACATCCCCCCCAGTCTGTCCACAGTGTCACCTCAGTTTCCACATCCTCCCAGTATTTCCTCAGTGTCCCCTCAGTTTCCACACCCTCCCAATCTCTCCTCAGTGTCCCCTCAGTTTCCACATCCTCCCTGTCTCTCCACAGTGTCCACTCAGTTTCCACATCCTCCCTGTCTCTCCACGGTGTCCCCTCAGTTTCCATATCCTCCCAGTCTCTCCTCAGTGTCCCCTCAGTTTCCATATCCTCCCAGTCTCTCCTCAGTGTCCACTCAGTTTCCACATCCTCCCTGTCTCTCCACGGTGTCCCCTCAGTTCCCATATCCTCCCAGTCTCTCCTCAGTGTCCACTCAGTTTCCACATCCCCCCAGTTTCTCCTCGGTGTCCCCCCAGTTTCCACGTCCTCCCAGTACTTCCTCAGTATCTCCTCAGTTTCCACATCCCCCCAGTCTCTCCTCAGTGTCCCCTCAGTTTCCACATCCCTACAGTTTCTCCACAGTGTTCCCTCGGTTTCCATGTCCCTTTAGTGTTCCCTCAGTTTCCACGTCCCCACAGTTTTTCCTCAGTGTTTCCTCGGTTTCCATGTCTCTTTATTGTTCCCTCAGTTTTCACATCCTCCAATCTCTCCTCAGTGTTCCCTCAGTTTCCATGTCTCTTCAGTGTTCTTTCAGTTTCCACATCCCCCAGTTTCTCCTCAGTGTTCCCTCAGTTTCCATGCCTCTTCAGTGTTCCCTCAGTTTCCACATCCCTCCAGTCTCTCCTCAGTTTCCACATCCCTCCAGTCTCTCCTCAGTTTCTACGTCCCTCCCAGTCTCTCCTCAGTGTCCCCTCAGTTTCTATGTCCCCCCTCAGTGTCCCCTTAGTTTATATGCCCCCCAGTCTCTCCTCAGTGCCCCTTCAGTTTCAACAACCCCACCCCCCCTCAGCTTTCATGTTCCCTCGGTCTCTCCTTGGTCTCCCCTCAGTTTCCACATCCTCCAAGTCTCTCTTCTCAATGTCCCTTCAGTTTCCACATCCTCCAAATCTCTCCCAATTGCCCCCCCCCCCCCCAGTTTCCACATCCTCCCCATCTCTCCTCGGAAAAGAGAAAAGGAGAGCGGCCCCAGGAGAGGGCAAGCACCACAGGTGAGGGACCCATGCAAGCAAGCTTTAAAGTCGACCTTAGCTAGTAGGGGGCAGGGACAGGAAATAACTTATCTACGGTTCCCAAATTTTCAGAAATTTTGCATGTGAGTCCCTCAATATACTGGACATCTGCTCATTAACCATTAAAGCGCTCAATATCTCTTCAATGACCTTTCAGTTTCCATATCCTCACAGTCACTCCTCAGTGCCCCCCTCCTCCAAGTCTCCCTTAGTGTTCTCTCAGTTTAACAGTCCCCCAGGCTCCCCTTAAAGTTTCCATGTCTCCAATCTCTCCTCAGTGGCCCTTCACTTTGTGCTTCCCCCTGTCCCATCTTGGTTTCCCTTAGTGTCAGTATTTTCCGGTCTCTCCTCAGTGTCCCCCCCCCCCCAGTTTCGACATCCCCATGTCTCCTCAGTGTCTCCCCAGTTTCGACATTCCCGTGTCTCCTCGGTGTCTCCCCAGTTTCAACATCCCTGTCTCTCCTCAGTGTTCCCTCCAGTTTCGACATCCCGTCTCTCCTCAGTGTCCCCCCCAGTTTTGACAGTCCTGTGTCCCCTCAGTGTCTCCCCAGTTTCGACATCCCCGTCTCTCCTCAGTGTCCCCCCCAGTTTCGACATCCCCGTGTCTCCTCAGTGTCTCCCCAGTTTCAACATCACCGTCTCTCCTCAGTGTCCCCCCCAAATTCGACATCCCTGTGTCTCCTCAGTGTCTCCCCAGTTTCAACATCACCGTTTCTCCTCAGTGTTTCCCCCAGTTTCAACATCCCCGTCTCTCCTCAGTGTTCCCCCAGCTTCGACATCCCTGTCTCTCCTCTGTGTCTCCTCAGGTTCAACATCCCCGTCTCTCCTCAGTGTTCCCCCCAGTTTTGACATCCCCGTCTCTCCTCAGTGTTTTCCCAGTTTGGACATCCCTGTCTCTCCTCAGTGTCTCCCCAGTTTCCACATCCCCATCTCTCCCCAGTGTTTCCCCCAGTTTGACATCCCCGTTTCTCCTCAGTGTCTCCCCAGTTTCAACACCCCTGTCTCTCCTCAGTGTCTCCCCAGTTTTGACATTCCCATCTCTCCTCAGTGTCACCCCAGTTTCGACATCCCCGTCTCTCCTCAGTATCTCCCCAGTTTTGACAGCCCCACCTCTCCTCAGTGTCTCCCCAGTGTCCCCTCAGTTAGTCTAGGTCCCACAGAGTCACTCATAGCTCAGCACTGTGGCTTCTCCTGTTGTTGCTGCCATTGTGGCCGTCATGACGCAAGCGGTGCTCTTTCTTTCTGTAGAGTTGGAGGGGGAGGCAGGAATACCCGCCGGACTCCCTTCTAGTCCAGTGGGGCCCAGTATAAGGATACTGCCTGTATCCCCCTGTCGGTGGCCCTGAATGTAATTGAACAAAGGCAGACAATTCCAGCCTGTGTGACTAGCATGGCTGTCCCCCTAGGATACAGTAGAGGAGTGAGCGTAGCCACAAAGAAGTGTTAATGGCAGGATCACCAGGGAAAAAAAGGAGTGAAGAAATGAAACGAACGCAGCGACCACATGTAGGGACCGTTTAGCTGGAATATATGACATTTTTGTTCTTGGGTTTAGATATGTTTTCAAGTGCAGACACTGTGATGTATTACTGAGCAGGAAGCGCAGACTGCATATATAATGAACAGTCACGGATGTCTCACACAACTGCACTCTATTTACTGAAACATTAATATCTACATCGCGCTGATCACATTTCCAATCACATCTATAAAACAATAAACAGACAATGGATTCCCTTTAATGGCGTACTGACGTGGCGTGGGGCAGAAGGTCGAATGTTATGTCAGGCCAGAAATCCCTCTGTGTTTTCCCTTCTCTATGGCTGTGCAGAGGCACCGAGTGTCGCAGTCTTACTGGCAGCCGCGAGGGGGCCGATCAATAAACTCATCAATAAATCTCCATCTACTTAATGTAATGAAATTCCTCTCACTCAGCTAATTAGCAATCTCAGAACTGCTGAATAAAGAATCCAAACTGGAGGACGGTGTGATCAGGTCACTGCAAAACCCCACAAATACCCAACAATTCTGAAATATCGAGAGAGAGAGAGAGAGAGAGAGAGAGAGAGAGAGATAAATAGATAAAAAGATAGATAGAAAAAATATTTATATTTTTATATAGAATTGTATTATATTCAACTTTTTAAATTATTATCATCAATTTAAATTAATATGAATTTATTGTTGACCTTTATTGGCACCTTTAGTGCAAGAAAAGCTCAAGAAAAATGCAGTCTCTGACCATCTCTTGTATCATGTCCCCAGTCTCTGACCATCTCTTGTATCATGTCCTCAGTCTCTAATTATCTCTTGTATCATGTCCTTAGTCACTGACCATCTCTTGTATCATGTCCTCAGTCTCTAATTATCTCTTGTATCATGTCCTCAGACTCTAACCATCTCTTGTATCATGTCCTCAGTCTCTAATCATCTCTTCTATGATATCCTCAGTCTCTAATCATCTCTTGTATCATGTCCTTAGTCTCTAATCATCTCTTGTATCATGTCCTCAGTCTCTAACCATCTCTTCTATTATGTCCTCAGTCTCTAATCATCTCTTCTATCATGTCCTCAGTCTCTAATCATCTCTTGTATCATGTCCTCAGTCTCTAATCATCTCTTGTATCATGTCCTCAGTCTCTAACCATCTCTTGTATCATTTCCTCAGTCTCTAACCATCTCTTGTATCATGTCTGCAATCTCTAACCATCTCTTGTATCATATCTGCAATCTCTTACCTAAACTTAAACACATTGCTAATAGTATTAGCAAAGTTTATATTCAGTGCACCTCTAGCAGACATGATAGAGGAGATGGTCAGAGACTGCAGACATAGTACAGGAGATGGTCAGAGACGGCAGATGTACTACAGGAGATGGTGATAGACTGCAGACATAGTACAGGAAATGGTCAGAGACTGCAGACATGATACAAGAGATCAATGCAGCCTCATCAGTGCCCATCAAATGCAGCCTCACCAGTGTCCATTTAATGCAGCCTCTCCAGTACCCATCAGATGCAGCCTCACCAGTGCCCATCAGATGCAGCCTCACCAAGGCCCATCAGATGCAGCCTACCAGTGCCCATCAAATGCAGCCTCACCAGTGCCCATCAGATGCAGCCTCACCAAGGCCCATCAGATGCAGCCTACCAGTGCCCATCAAATGCAGCCTCACCAGTGTCCATCAGATGCAGCCTCACCAGTGCCCATCAGATGCAGCCCACCACTGCCCATCAGATGCAGCCTAACCAGTGCCCATCAGATGCAGCCCACCAGTGCCCATCAGATGCAGCCCACCAGTGCCCATCAGATGCAGCCTCACCAGTGCCCATCAGATGCAGCCCACCAGTGCCCATCAAATGCAGCCTCACCAGTGCCCATCAGATGCAGCCCACCAGTGCCCATCAGATTCAGCCCACCAGTGCCCATCAGATGCAGCCTCACCAGTGCCCATCAAATGTAGCCCACCAGTGCCCATCAAATGCAGCCTCACCAGTGCCCATCAGATGCAGCCCACCAGTGCCCATCAGATGCGGCCTCACCAGTGCCCATCGGATGCAACCTACCAGTGCCCATCAGATGCAGCCTACCAGTGACTGGATCACACAGAACGGAGATCTCCCGCAGTGTCACGAAGCTGGATTTGAATTGCCCGGGCCGGGTGCCCACAGATACACGTCACATTGATTCAATTTCTTGCCATTGCACCAGTGTGCCGTCTATCACAGGAGGCGGGACTTTGTTACAGCGGCTGCCGAACAATTCGGCTCCATGACACAGCGGGAGATCGCCGCTCTGCGTGACAAGAGGAGGAAGAGGGAGGGGAGGACTCTGACTAGGGCGGGCCAGGATGACACCCTTACAATGGGTGGCACCCGGGCGGACTGCCCCCTTATCGGTGCCATTATCGGCACCTTTTTTTCTTTCGGCCGAATGCAAAAACACAATTTTTGGGCGATATGTTTGAAGAGATAGAGATGATAGAGATAGAGATGATAGAGATAGAGATGATAGAGATAGAGATAGAGATAGAGATACTTGGAATTCCTCTTTAATTTACAGTGTTAGTTATAATAGTTCCATAGTTACTCTTGCTGAAAAAAGAAACAAGTCCATGAAGTTCTACCAATAGGGAGAAAAAAAACACACACACACACAAATTGAAAACCTCCATAATAATAATAATAATAAATTCTAACCAAAAAACGAAACATACACTCATCGGCCACTTTATTAGGTACATCTATTCAATTTCTTGGTAACACAAATTGCTATTCAACCAATCACATGGCAGCAACTCAATGCATTTAGGCAAAAAGAGAAAATATCCAGTGAGCGGCATTTGTGTGAAGGAAAATGCCTTGTTGATGTCAGAGGTCAGAGGAGAATGGGCAGACTGGTTTCAGATGATAGAAAGGCAACAGTAACTCAAATAACCACTCATTACACCCAAGGTATGCAGAATACCATCTCTGAACACACAACACATCCAACCTTGAAGGAGATGGGCTACAGCAGCAGAAGACCACACTGGGTGCCACTCTTGTCAGCTAAGAACAGGAAACTGAGTCTATAATTCGCACAGGATCACCAAAATTGGACAATAGAAGATTGGAAAGAAAATTGCCTGGTCTGATGAGTCCGGATTTCAGCTGCGACATTCAGATGGTGGGGTCAGAATTTGGCGCATGGATCCATCCTGCCTTGTATCACCGGTTCAGGCTGGTGGTGGGGGTGTAATGGTGTGGGAGATATTTTCTTGGCACACTTTTGACCCCTTAGTACCAATTGATCATGGTTTATACACCACGGCCCCCCTGAGTATTGCTGCTGACCATGTCCATCCCTTTATGACTACAGTGTCCCCATCTTCTGATGGCTCCTTCCAGCAGGATAATGCACCATGTCACAAAGCTCCAATCATCTCACCACTGGACAATGAGGTCCCTGTACTCCAATGGCCTCCACACTCACCACATCTCATCCAATGTGGTGGAACGGGTAATTGGTATCATGGATGTGCAACCGACAAATCTGCAGTAACTGTGTGATGTTATCATGTCACTATGGAGCAAAATCTCTGAGGAACGTTTCCAACACCTTGTTGTATCTATGCCACCAAGAATGAAGGCAAAAGGGGGTCCAACCCAGTACTAGCAAGGTGTACCTAATAAAGTGGCCGGTGAGTTTATATATGAATTGGGAGCTCAATATACCCTAAACTCACATTACAACCAATAAGATTTTAGTTTTCTGAAGCCAGGGCCTTGCCCGTTTCACTCTGATTGGTTGCTCTTGGCATATGGCATCTTGCTTTAGCGCACGGTTGGACTTAGGCAGCCAAAAGGTGTCATCATAGCAGAATAAACTCGGCGCTCTGTGATTTATGGACGCGGCTTTTATGTGTCTTTTATTGTTTCCTCGATGGCTTAAAGTGGAGTGAATATCTCCGTGTTTAATAAAACTCCCAGAAAAAGGTCATTCGGAATCAATCCAAAAGGATCATAAAAGTCTTCATGTTTTCTGGCTGCTTTCTGTGGACTCCTCGTTGTTGGTAGAGACGGCGCGGCGTCCGTTGGAGGTTTTTTTTGCGGTGGGATTGATGTTTAGCGGGAGCTGCGCATTGGTTTACATACAGCGTGAGAACCGACCGGGGGCGGGGACTTAAATAATGTATGAGGCACAGCGGTAGATGTTTGTTCTTCACAGGATTTGGTGATTTACAGCAGCGCTGTGACCGCACATTAGATAAGAATTTGAATACAAAATTGGAGAGCAAAAGTTACAAAGTAAAAGTTGGCTAGTTAAATAAAAAAAAAAACAGCATACTATAGTATATGTCCAATGAGTTAAACAAAAACAAAAAAATACAAATAAGTAAATGAAGACCGGTCATCCTAGACCAGCCTTTCTCAACCTTTTCAACACTGAGGAACCCTTAAAATAATTCTTCATTCTCGGGGAACCCCTGCTAAAATTCAAAATCTATGCATGATACATTAGTGTGATGGTCAGTGGGAAGAATGCTCTGTACACTTGTGGTCATTGGGAAGAATTACCCCCTTAGAGATAGCTAAAAAGATCAATGGTGTCAATGGGCGCTTATCTGAGAGGCAGAAATTGCTCGTTGCTCAAGGAACCTCTAGCAACTTCTGAAGGAACCCTACGGTTCCATGGAACCCTGGTTGAGAAACCCTGTCATAGACTGACAAAAAAACACTCATAAAGTGTGCTCAAAAAATTCCTTCCTGATACTCTAATGCCCTGTACACACGATAGGATTTTCCGACAACAAAATCCATGTTTTTTTTCCGACTTATGTTGGCTCAAACACGGTCGCACAAATCTTGTCGGAAATTCCGAACGTCAAGAACGCGGTGACGTACAACACGTTACGACGAGCCGAGAAAAATGAAGTTCAATAACCAGTGCGGGTCTTCTGCTTGATTCCGAGCATGCGTGGAATTGTGTACTCACGATAGGAATTTCCGACAACGGATTTTGTTGTCGGAAAATTTGAGAACCAGCTCTCAAATTTTGTGTGACAGAAATTCCGATGGAAAACGTCCGATGGAGCCTACACAGGGTCGGAATTTCCGACAACAAGCTCCTATCGAACATTTTCCGTCGGAAAATCCTATCGTGTGTACGGTGGCATTAGGCTGGGGTCAGCAACTGATCAATCGCAATCTACTGATCGATTGTGACTGTGTGATGGGTAGATTGTGACCCCCCCACCGTGCCGCCCGCTCCTGACCCTTCCGCTGCCTCTCAGACCTTGGATCAGAGTGGAAAAGGCAGGCGGGGAAAGTCCTAGTCTGCACCCCCCCAACCCCCAGGTCTGACGTGCCGAGAGGAGACCGGGGAAGAATTCCCTCACTCTACCGGGTGTCTCTACAGCTGAGGTCTGGGAAAGAATTTTTACAGAGGGAGGGGGAATTTGTGCTGTGTGTGACGGGGTGTCTCCGGCAAGATGCAGCTTCCTCCGCTCTGGAACCAGGAACCAGGTTACTGTAGCTGAGAAGTGCACCCAAGAACTAGACGGCACTAGCTTAGGTGCAAACCGGAACCCTTCATTGTAAGTTCACACAATCGGGGCATCAAGCAGCGGCGGGGATCGGGCATCCAGGCATCGGCCAGCGGCTCTTCTCCTCCCATCGCTTCTGTTGTGCATCTCCTCCCCTCCTCCTAGGCGTCCAATAAGATCGCCTGTCCTTTCAGCCAATCGGGTGACGGGTATCAGACTCGCTTCCGGATTGGCCCGGGAGGAGGATCAGTGTTGCAACAGCGAATGTCAATTCGCTGTTGCAACACAACTGGGTGGGCTCCAGACGCAATGCTCTGCATCCCGAGCCCACCCTATTTTGAAGCCTATTAGAGCTTAAACCCCGCCCCTGTAATTCATGCGCCCGGTGCCCTGAAAGGGGCCAGGCGCATGGATAGGGAGGTCGGTGGGGCATGGATAGGGGGGGCGGCGCCCGAGTGCCCACAATGGACGGGCTGCCCCTGTCCAGACCCCTGCACTCTGTGTTATATACGACTGATCCCTGCCCTAGGGCATTTCTATATTCCCTGAATTAACAATCTACAGCGTTATCTCTTATAAACAGTAATAGCCAGTTAGATTTTGTGAATCCTTAACCACTAGCCGACCAGCGCACGCCGATGTATGTCGGCACAATGGCACCACTGGACAAAAGGGCGTACAGGTACGTCCCCTTTAAATCGCGGAATTGTGGGTCGCAGCCCGCCGTTTACTCCATGACCGTGCCTGGGGGTCCCGCGGACTCGATGTCCGCCGGGGACCTGCGATCGTGTCACAGAGCTGAAGAACAGGGAGATGCCTATGTAAACAAGGCATGTCCCCGTTCTGCCTAGTGACATGACAGAAATCTACTGCTCCCTGTGATCGGGAGCAGTGATCGCTGTCATGCCAGTGGTAGCCCATCCCCCCCACAGTTAAAATCACTCCCTAGGACACACTTAACCCCTTGATCGCCCCCTAGTGTTTAACCCCATTCCCTGCCAGTGTCTTTTACACAGTAATCAGTGCATTTTTATAGCACTGATCGCTGTATAAATGACAATGGTCCCAAAATAGTGTCCAAAGTGTCCGATGTGTCTGCAGTCCCGATAAAAAAACGCAGATCGCCGCCATTACTAAAAAAAATTAAAAAAAATAATAATATTAAAAATGCCATAAATCTATCCCCTATTTTGTAGACGCTATAACTTTTGCGCAAACTAATCAATATACGCTTATTGCGATTTTTTTTTATACCAAAAATATGTAGAAGAATACATATCGGCCTAAACTGAGAAAGAAGTTTGTTTTTTTTATATATATTTTTTGGGGATATTTATTATAGCAAAAAGTAAAAAATATTGCTTTTTTTTTCAAAATTGTCGCTCTTTTTTTTTTTTTATAGCGCAAAAAATAAAAACCGCAAAGGTGATCAAATACCACGAAAAGAAAGCTCTTTTTGTGGGGAAAAAAGAAAGTTGATTTTGTTTGGGAGCCACGTCGCACGACCGCGCAATTGTCAGTTAAAGCGAACCGCAAAAAACGCTCTGGTCAGGAAGAGGGTAAATTCTTTCGGGGCTGAAGTGGTTAAACAATCTCAATCTCCCAGCTCCCGAGGAAGTCTATTTCACCTTTTCACAGCTCTTACTGTAAAGAATGCTTTTTTCCAGTCACAGTAGATTCTATTGCTGATCTCGGCACACCATCAGCCCAGTCTTTTGTCCTCGCTCGTCACATTTGAAGGCGGCACAATAAAGCTGAGCTGTTGAATACAAAGCGAGGCCTGCGACCGCTGTCCGTGGTGCTGAACCAACCTACCAGCTCTACTTACAGTGAATCTAAACCCAAGAACAAAAAAAGTTCTATATTGCAGCTCACCAGACCTCAGGCGTTGTGACTGCATTCGTTTTATTTTTTTTTAGTCTTTTTTTTTTTCTTTTATTGTCATCTGGCGATACTGGCAGTTACCCCCCCCCCCCCCTTTCCAATCACCGGCAATTAGCTGTTTGCTATTTCTGAAGTCACCCACCATAACGGTAAGATTGCTTTTAGGGGATTTATCTGAACCCTTTTCACAATGCACGTCGCAAAATATTATATTCCTGCTGCCATTGGCTGACGCCGGGGGGGGGCCCATTATGTAAACCTCTCAGGGAAAACAGCGGAAATGATTCAGCGCTGAGTGTTTGCAGTGTCAGCCATGTAAAGAGCAGCGGGTGGGAGGTTAATGGGAATCTTCTCCACAATCCAATAGCTGCATGTAAATCTCCTCCACGTCCATCAAAGTCCAGGCTGCGTGCACCCGGACAGCTGCGGGGGCACCGGGAAGATGAATTATGGCTTTCTCCAGGAGATATAAAGAAAGGCAGCCTGTGATGTTAACCAGTTCCCGACCAGCTGCCGCGGATATACTGCGGCAGGTTGGCTCCCCTGTGCGAATCGACATACTGGTACGCCGGCCCGTGCACTAGCGCACCGCGGGAGATGTCCCCTGGCCACCCTGCAATCAAGGGAAAGAGAGCCAGAATGGGGATCTGTCAATGTAAACAAACAGGTCCCCCCCTTCTGACAGGGGAGGAGAGAGAGGTCTGCTGTTCCTACTGATCAGGAACAGCAATCTCTCTCTCTTCTCCCAGGCAGCCCATCCTGCATACAGTTAGAAACACCTCCCAGGGAACACTTAACCCCTTGATCGCCCCCTAGTGTTAACCCCTTTCCTACCAGTGTCATGTATACAGCGACAGTGCATTTTTATAGCACTGATCGCTGTATTGGTGTCACTGGTCACCAAAAAGTGTCACTTAGGGTCAGATTTAGGGTCAAATACAATGTAATACTGACATATAATCACACACATGGGTTAGACTTGTGTCTTTTTTCAACCTCGCCTACTATGTAACTAAGTAACTATATGTAAGATTTGTCCGCCGCAATCCCGCTAAAAAAATCACAGATCGCCTCAACTACTAGTAAAAACAATAATAATAAAAAAAAAGTCCCTAAATATTTCCCCTATTTTGTAAACGCTATAACTTTTGCGCAAATCAATCAATATACGCTTATTGCGATTTTTTTTTTACTTAAAAAATATGTAGCAGAATACATATCGGCCTAAACTGATGAACAAATTTGTTTTTTTTTATATAGTCCCGATAAAAATCGCAGATCGCCGCCATTACTAATAAAAAAAAATAATAATAAAAATGCCATAAATATATCCCCTATTTTATAGACGCGATAACTTTTGCGCAAACCAATCAATATACACTTATTTATTATTTTTTATTATTATTTTTTACCAAAAATATGTAGAAGAATACATACTGGCCTAAACTGAGAAAGATTTTTTTTTTTTTATATATATATATTTTTTTGGATATGTATTATAGCAGAAAGTAAAAAATATTGGTTGTATTTTCAAAATCGTCGCTCTTTTTTTTTGTTGATAGTGCAAAAAGTAAAAACCGCAGAGGTGATCAAATACCACCAAAAGAAAGCTCTTTTTGTGGGAAAAAAAGGACGTCAATTGTGTTTAGGTACAGCGTCGTGCGACCGCACAACTGTCAGTTAAAGCGACGCAGTGCCGTATCGCAAAAAATGGCCTGGTCATTAAGGGGGGTAAATCCTTCAGGGGCTGAATTGAAAAAATAAAGAACAAAAAAAAAATGTAAAATTAATAAAAAAAAAGAAAATAACATGCAAATAAAAATGAAATAAATATCAAAAAAGATAAAAATAAAACAAATAACAGAAATAAAAAGAAGGAAAAACAGGAAATGATCAAATAAAATCCAATGGATACCACCGCAAACATACTGTATCAGAGATAGAAAATAAAAAAAAATGGGCCCGGGTGCACAGCAAAGACTGTAGTACATATAATCCAAAAGTCAGAGCGCCACTCACGGGTCTTGAAAGGTGAACGCACGGTGAAGATTTTATTTTGACGTTTTGATGAGGCACAAGCTCATCATGCTTGTGCCTCTTCGAAACATCAAAATAAAATCTTCACTGTGCGTTCACCTTTCAAGACCCGTGAGCGCCGCTCTGACTTTTGGATTATATATATATATATATATATATATATATATATATATATCTATATATATATACAGTGGGGAAATAATTTTTTATTGAGTTTCATAGTGGGGAAAATATTGATTTGATCCCCTGCAGATTATGTAAGTTTGCCCACTTACAAACAAATTAAGGGTCTATAATTTTTATCATAGGTGTATTTTCAATGATAGAGACAGGATATCAACCAAAAATCCAGAAAAGAACACATGATACAAATTAAGGATGCACCCATACTGTTGGGAAGGAG
The DNA here is from genome assembly GCA_037952835.1 of Lithobates septentrionalis. Taxonomy (NCBI): domain Eukaryota; kingdom Metazoa; phylum Chordata; class Amphibia; order Anura; family Ranidae; genus Lithobates; species Lithobates septentrionalis. The sequence goes on from JBBDGP010002203.1 coordinate 1,020,309, forward strand.
GTTCTCACCCAAGATTTGATGGGAATATGGCCCCGTGCATCGTCCCTTTGATGCAGTGAAGTTGTCCTGTCCCCTTAGCAGAAGAGCACCCCCAAAGCATAATGTTTCCACCTCCATGTATGACGGTGGGGATGGTGTTCTTGGGGTCATAGGAAGCATTCCTCCTCCTCTTTCAAACTTGGTGAGTTGAGTTGATGCCGAAGAACTTGATTTTGGTCTCATCTGACCACAACACTTTCACCCAGTTCTCCTCTGAATCATTCAGATGTTCATTAGCAAACTTCACATGGATCTGTACATGTGCTTTCTTGGGCAGGGGGACCTTGCGGGCGCTGCAGGATTTCAGTCCTTCACGGCGTAGTGTGTTACCAATGGTTTTCTTGGTGACTATGGTCCCAGCTGCCTTGAGATCATTGACAAGTTTCTCCTGTGTAGTTCTGGGCTGATTCCTCACCGTTCTCATGATCTTTGAAACTCCACCAGGTGAGATCTTGCATGGAGCCCCAGACCGAGGCAGATTAACAGTTATTTTGTGTTTCCTCCATTTGCAAATAATTGCATCAACTGTTGTCACCCTCTCACCAAGCTGCTTGGCGATGGCCTTGTAGCCCATTCCAGCCTTGTGTAGGTCTACAATCTTGTCCCTGACATCCTTGGGCAGCTCTTTGGTCTTGGCCATGGTGGAGAGATTGGAATCTGATTGATTGCTTCTGTGGACAGGTGTCTTTTATACGGGTAACAAGCTGAGATTAGGAGCACTTACTTTAAGGGTCGGTTCACACTGGGGCAACACGACTTTAGCGCGACTTTGTACCGCGACTTCAACGCGGCTTCGACGCGACTTCAGCGCGACTTCAGCGCGACTTCAGCAAATTACAAGGCGACTTGAAGTCGCCTCCATGACAGGCGACTTCGCCTGTGGCCAATCACAGGGCAATCGGCTCTCTGGGAGGGAGGGGGGGAGGGAGGGGTTTTCCCTGCAAAGTCGCTTGACTTTACAGAGAGATCCGACTTGGAGGCGACTTCCATTGATTTCTATGGTACAGGTCGCCTACCAAGTCGGATCAAAGTAGTACAGGGAGTACGCTCTGAAGTCGGAGCGACTTCAGTAGCGCCTATTAAGACGCTAGCGTTCACTCCCATCGAAACTATTTCTGGGGCGACTTGGGGCGACTTGAGGGCGTACAAGTCGGATCCCAAGTCGCCCCAGTGTGAACCGAGCCTAAGGGAGTGCTCCTTATCTCAGCTCATTACCTGTGTAGAAGACACCTGGTTTTACCCACCGAGTATTTCAGTTGTTTTAGTTTGGTTTAGAGCTTATAGCTTGTTATGGTTTGAGAACAGAAATAAATGGCATTATGACTAGTTAGTAAAATATGAGCTCTGGTTAATTTGTTTTATTTCTCTTTACAATTTCCGGTTGTTCTCTTTGTACACATACTGTTTATTACTCGCTTTTCGTACAATATGGACGATTTGTACTGATCTATATGTCTTTGTACTGATCACATGCTCTTTCGTATTATTAAAAAACAGTTTGGATTAAAAAAAAATGCATAAAATAAAAAATTCTAAATGCAGTAAATACAATTTCACATTAAAATAAAATTAACATGAAATAAAATTGTAAAAATGAAAGTCTTACTAAACCCAGGAGCCTGCATTCACTATATCTGGTCTCCCACAGTACACAGAACATGGAGATGCAAATGTTTCAGTAAATATAAACTGCTAAATAATACATTTTTTTCTCATCAGCAGTATATAGGAGTCCCGTAACTTATATCAGTGTCTGGTTAAATCTTGTAGGAGGAATTGTCATACTGTACTGACCTATCAGGCTGTAGGACCCCTGACCCTCTGTCTGAACAGTGCTGATTGGCCCTGTGCTGGTCACATGCACCCTCCCTAGAGAAAAAAAAAACAACTCCCCAGCAATACACACCAAACTGAGCATGTGCAGCCTGACTCCAGTAACTCTGTCTTATCCAGACATGTTTTGGAGTCATTGGAAGAAGGGGAGGATCTGTGCATACAGGATCAAACAGCCTTTTTACACAATGCAGAGGATTAACCCCTTAGGTTCCACAGTGAGTTTAATAAGCATGCTTTACTGCATATACAGATTGATTTTAAAGTTGTGGGTATAGTGACACTTAAGTAATAAAAAAAAAAAAAAAGCTGGTCTATAACTTTAACCTGTTAGCGTCCACAGCAGAGGGTTAAAGGCAAACTCCTGAAGGCCATTTTTTTTTTACATTCAGAAAGCATTATTATAGTAAAATAATCAGACATGCTGTTTTGATTCAGTACTTTCCAAGCTCAATAAAAAATAAGATTTTTTTTTTTCTGTGTCACCTGTAACCCTTTATTATAATAAACTGTCATCAAGGTATCCACACCACCTGCAATTTCATTAGACTTTCAGAGGGAGTGGCTCCACTGGCTGCTGTATCACAAAAGAGACAGAGAGAAAGAAGGAGTGACTACTCCAGTGCTGCCCGTGTCTGTCTTATATAAGGGGGTCAGGATATGATAACTAATACTTCAGTGTTTGGTGGATGCTGGAGAGTGAAATCCCCAATCAGTCTTTTCTGTGTCTCAAACACTCTACTGGTGAAATCTTCATCCATTGTGAGGGTTCTCAGGTTTGTTCAACAACTGTGCCCATTATGAGAGGTTCCCACCCTCCCTGTGCTGAGTTCCCGGGTCTGTACACCTGCTGTGCCCATTATGAGGGGTTCCCACCATCCCTGTGCTGAGTTCCCGGGTCTGTACACCTGCTGTGCCCATTATGAGGGGTTCCCACCATCCCTGTGCTGAGTTCCCGGGTCTGTACACCTGCTGTGCCATTATGAGGGTTCCCACCATCCCTGTGCTGAGTTCCCAGGTCTGTACACCTGATGTGCCCATTATGAGGGGTTCCCACCCTCCCTGTGCTGAGTTCCCAGGTCTGTACACCTGATGTGCCCATTATGAGGGGTTCCCACCCTCCCTGTGCTGAGTTCCCAGGTCTGTACACCTGATGTGCCCATTATGAGGGGTTCCCACCATCCCTGTGCTGAGTTCCCAGGTCTGTACACCTGCTGTGCCCATTATGAGAGGTTCCCACCCTCCCTGTGCTGAGTTCCCGGGTCTGTACACCTGCTGTGCCCATTATGAGAGGTTCCCACCCTCCCTGTGCTGAGTTCCCGGGGTCTGTACACCTGCTGTGGCCCATTATGAGGGGTTCCCACCATCCCTGTGCTGAGTTCCCGGGTCTGTACACCTGATGTGCCCATTATGAAGGGTTCCCACCATCCCTGTGCTGAGTTCCCGGGTCTGTACACCCGCTGTGCCCATTATGAGGGGTTCCCACCATCCCTGTGCTGAGTTCCCGGGTCTGTACACCTGCTGTGCCCATTATGAGGGGTTCCCACCATCCCTGTGCTGAGTTCCCAGGTCTGTACACCTGATGTGCCCATTATGAAGGGTTCCCACCATCCCTGTGCTGAGTTCCCGGGTCTGTACACCTGCTGTGCCCATTATGAGGGGTTCCCACCATCCCTGTGCTGAGTTCCCAGGTCTGTACACCTGCCGTGCCCATTATGAGGGGTTCCCACCATCCCTGTGCTGAGTTCCCGGGTCTGTACACCTGCTGTGCCCATTATGAGGGGTTCCCACCATCCCTGTGCTGAGTTCCCGGGTCTGTACACCTGCTGTGCCCATTATGAGGGGTTCCCACCATCCCTGTGCTGAGTTCCTGGGTCTGTACACCTGATGTGCCCATTATGAGGGGTTCCCACCATCCCTGTGCTGATTTCCCAGGTCTGTACACCTGCCGTGCCCATTATGAGGGGTTCCCACCATCCCTGTGCTGAGTTCCCGGGTCTGTACACCTGCTGTGCCCATTATGAGGGGTTCCCACCATCCCTGTGTTGAGTTCCCAGGTCTGTACACCTGCTGTGCCATTATGAGGGGTTCCCACCATCCCTGTGCTGAGTTCCCGGGTGTGCCCTCAAAATGAATGATGCTGCCACATAGCAATGCATGGTGGTAATGGCATTTTGTGTAATAACAATATATAAATTGGCCGTAAATGTTTTTGAAGAGACACAGGTCCAGGGGCCCCTATTTCCCCATATCTGCCTCTATGTTACACACATCGCCTCTCCAGAACATTCAGCTCTTGCTCTTATGAGGACATTTGGCCTCAGATGCTGAGCGTCATGATTGAGGACTGGAAGTAACTCTGCTGAATTAGCTCTAATAAAAATAATTTATTCTTCTGAATTAACTCAAACACTGAAGTGATGGATGGGGAACGGCGACTCCCAGAGCAAGATGGTGCGGAGTTTAAATCAGATTTAAAGTGCATTTCCAGGCATCGCCCAAATGTATCCCCAGACCTCCCTCCCTCTCTCTGTAACATGGCCCAGCATCCCTTATTTTTCTTTTACTTTATTCCTGAAGCAAGAAAAAGCTTTTATTACTCCATGTGACATCATCACCGGGCTTGTATATACCTGCAGGAACAGCATAATGTAGACACGCCCTCCCCACCTCCAGAACTACATCTCCTAAGAGCCCACAGTGTATGGAGTCAAGGCTGCAGCATTGTTTTGTTGGCAAAGAAGTCTATGCATGCATGTTGAGAGGGACAGAAAGGGTGGGGTGGGACAGAGAGGAGCAGAGGATTGGTGGAGTGGGACAGAAAAGGGGTGGGGGTTAGGTGGAGTGGGACAGAGAGAGTGTGGGATTGGTAGAGTGGGACAGAGAGGGTGTGGGATTGGTGGAGGGGGACAGAGAGGGGTGGGAAATAGGTAGAATGGGACAGAGAAGAACATGGTGGTAGGTGGAATGAGACAGAGAAGAACATGGTGGTAGGTGGAATGAGACAGAGAACGGTGGGGGATTGGTGGAGTGGGACAGGAAGGAGTGGGGAATAGGTGGGGTAGGAGAGAGAAGGGCTTAAAGGTAGGGGGAGTGGGAGAGAGAAGGATATGGGATAGGTAGAGTGAGACAGGGAGGGGTGGAGAATAGATAGAATGGGACAGAGAAGGGTGTGGAGGTAGGTGGAATGGGACAAAAAGGGCATGGGATTGGTGGAGTGGGACAAAGAGGGGTAGGCAATAGGTGGGGTGGGACAGGGAGGAGTGGGGAATAGGCAGAATGGGACACAGAGGGGTGGGGGAGTAGGTAGAATGGGACAGAGAAGGGTGTGGGGTCAGTGGAGTGGGGAATAGGTGAGGTGGGAATGGGAGGAGTGGGGAATGGGTGGGATGGGACAGGGAGGAGTCAGGAATAGGTGGAATGGGACAGGGAGGAGTCGGGAATTGGTGGGGTGGGACAGGAAGGAGTGGGGAATAGGTGGGGTGGGACAGGGAGGAGTGGGGAATAGGTGGGTGGGACAGGGAGGAGTGGGGAATAGGTGGGGTGGGGACAGGGAGGAGTGGGGAATAGGTGGGGTGGGACAGGGAGGATGGGGGAATAGGTGGGATGGGACAGGGAGGAATGGGGAATAGGTGGGGTAGTGGATAGGTGGAATGGGACATAGGGGGCAGTGAATAGGTTGAACGGACAGAGGGGGCAGTGAATAGGTGGAACGGGACAGAAGGGGCAGTGGATAGGTGGAATGGGACAGAGGTAGCAGTGGATAGGTGGAATGGGACAGAGGGGGCAGTGGATAGGTGGAACGGGACAGAGGGGGCAGTGGATAGGTGGAAAGGGACAGAGGGGGCAGTGGATAGGTGGAACGGACATAGGGGGCAGTGGATAGGTGGAATGGGACAGAGGGGCAGTGGATAGGTGGAATGGGACAGAGGGGGCAGTGGATAGGTGGAAAGGGACAGAGGGGGCAGTGGATAGGTGGAAAGGGACAGAGGGGGCAGTGGATAGGTTGGAAAGAGACAGAGGGGGCAGTGGGTAGGTGGAAAGAGACAGAGGGGGCAGTGGATAGGTGGATTTGGACAAAGGGGCGAAGGATAGGTGCAGTGAGACAGGGAGGGGTGGAGAATAGGTGGAGTTCTGTAGTTCAGTGGGCAGTGATAACAATCCTGCTTGGGAATTCATTGCAGTGGAGGTATTGTATGGAGATTGTATGGAGATTAGGAGCTCACTGTAACAGAATATCTCTTCTTATATATGTATATTCTGACCTTCCCTTCAGTCTTGTACAGGTGTACAGGATCCTCTCCTGTCCTAAAACGGCTTCCTCTGATTTCACTGCACACTGTGAGCTTCTCACACTGTGCATTAGAAGCTGCAGCAAGTCAGATAGAGCTCCGCCTCATTTCCTGGCTTGAGGACACCCAGCATCATCTAACATTTTCCTCCACACCCTGTCTGTCTTCAGCAGGGATGGACTGCACTTAAGTGGGGGTGGGTGCAGCTCTGCTAGGGTAAGGGATCAGTAAGGGGTATACCGTGCAGAGAACACTGGTCAAAACTGGGCACTAAATGTAGAGGTGGGCGAAGCCCCTTGTGGGGGGGGGGGGGCTTGTCAAAAAGTGTGGTGTTTTTATTTACTATTTCGTATTTTGTAATGAGTGTGGGGGGGAGTATCTGAGGGTCCTTTTATTATTAAAGTCTCCCACCTGCAGACCCCCACTACCACCGGGCCAGGGTTGTGGGGAGGAGGCCCTTGACCTCATCAATCAATTTTTTTTTCTTTTTCTTTGTCAATCTTGCTGTAGAATTTACTACATCATGAGTGACAGAAAGGACAAAAAATGGCAGTTATTTATATTTCCTTTTTTGGCTTTTTTATTAAATGGCACGAGGCCCCCTAGAGGTTCCCCAAAATACATATTAGATCCTTTTGCAAAGAAAATCAAGCCGGCAATTTAAACATCATGTTTTTCCTTTGTAAATGTCGGTTTTCTTGTTGTGGGTACAGAAGTGACACTTCACAGGCAAGGTCAGGGCACCCCCCTCCCCCACGCATGTTCAGGCAAGGAATTTAGCATTTTCATTGTTGGCCTTCAAGCATTATTCAAATCCTTTCTCCTTGCCAAACAGAATTTCATTTTTTTTTTCATCAGTACATATTCTCCAGGGCACTGCCAGACCCCCCCCCATGACATTTGTTTGGCAACCCCTTGCTTATTAGCCGTAAAAATGCTCAGATCTCCCATTGACTTCAGTGGGGTTCCCGTTAACATTTAGGACTTCAGTTTGATGAACCCCCCCCCCCCCCCGAAAACTTCACCCAGGTACGTTCGGCTCATCTAATGTACAGCCGCCGGCGTGTGGCGATCGCGGATAGATGAAGACTCAGCAGCTACTCAGAGGAGACTGTGGCCGGCGTCTTCTGGTTAACAAGAGTTAAATGCTCTTACAGGAGGGTAAGTGGCGGCTTCTGTGTATGCGAGGAGGGTGACAATTCGAAAGCGAACGTTCGCCGCTAATGCCTCTGGAATCGCCGGCTTCTCTACATAGAACTGCAATTAGTACCGCACTCTCCACAATAATCTTCCCATCCCACAGGTGCTGCTATGGAATTATGGTGTTTCCACAGCAACCAAAAGTCATTGTGCTTCGCCCTCCAGCGTCATCCCGCAGCCCCCCCATAGCTTCCAGTAATGGGCTGACCGTCGCTGGATGGCAGAACTTCCCTGCTTCACCTATTACCGCTCTTAACTATTTCTGTGCCATAAAAAGTCTCTCCTTCCCTCTCTACTCTCTCCCTTCCTCCCTCATGTCCCATCCCTTCCTCTACTTCTTCTCTCTATCTCTATCACACTGTGTATCTCTCCTCTTCTTCCCCCTCTTCCTCCACTTCTCTCCCCTTCCTCTCTTTTCTTCCCTTTCTCTCTTTCATTCTCTCTCTCTCTCTATTCCCCTTTACTCTTTTCCTCTCTTCCTTCCAGGTGTCCCTTCCCTTCCTCTACTTCTTCTCTCTATCTCTATCACACTGTGTATCTCTCCTCTTCTTCCACTCTCATCTCTCTTCCTCCAGCTTCTCTCCCTCTCCCCCTTCCTCTCTTTTCTTCCCTTTCTCATTCTCTCTCTCTCTCTGTCTCTCTCTATTCCCTTTACTCCTTTCCCTCTCTTCCTTCCTCTACTTCTTCTTTCTATCTCTATCACACTGTGTATCTCTCCTCTTCTTCCCCCTCTTCCTCCACTTCTTTCCCCCTTCCTCTCTTTTCTTCCCTTTCTCTCATTCACTCTCTCTCTCTCTCTATTCCCCTTTACTCTTTTCCTCTCTTCCTTCCTCGTGTCCCTTCCCTTCCTCTACTTCTTCTCTCTATCTCTATCACACTGTGTATCTCTCCTCTTCTTCCACTCTCATCTCTCTTCCTCCAGCTTCTCTCCCTCTCCCCTTCCTCTCTTTTCTTCCCTTTCTCATTCTCTCTCTCTCTCTCTCTCTCTCTCTCTCTCTCTCTCTCTCTCTCTCTCTCTCTCTCTCTCTCTCTATTGCCCTTTACTCCTTTCCTCTCTTCCTTCCTCTACTTCTTCTCTCTATCTCTATCACACTGTGTATCTCTCCTCTTCTTCCCCCTCTTCCTTCACTCTCATCCCTTGTCTCTCTTCCTCCAGCTTTTCTCCCCCTCCCTCTCCCCTCACTCTCTTTTCTTCCCTTTACTCATTCACTCTCTCTCTCTCTCTCTATTCCTCTTTACTCTCTTCCTTCCTCGTGTCCCTTCTCTTCCTCTACTTCTTCTCTAAATCTCTGTCACACTGTGTATCTCTCCTCTTCCTTCACTCTCATCTCTTGTCTCTCTTCCTCCAGCTTCTCTCCCCCTACCTCCCCCCCTCACTCTCTTTTCTTCCTTTCTCTCATTCACTCTCTCTCTCTCTATTCCTCTTTACTCTCTTCCTTCCTCGTGTCCCTTCTCTTCCTCTACTTCTTCTCTAAATCTCTGTCACACTGTGTATCTCTCCTCTTCCTTCACTCCTCATCTCTTGTCTCTCTTCCTCCAGCTTCTCTCCCCCTACCTCCCCCCTCACTCTCTTTTCTTCCCTTTCTCTCATTCACTCTCTCTCTCTCTATTCCTCTTTACTCTCTTCCTTCCTTGTGTCCCTTCCCTTCCTCTACTTCTTCTCTAAATCTCTGTCACACTGTGTATCTCTCCTCTTCCTCCACTCTCATCTCTCTTCGTCCAGCGTCTCTCCCTTTCCCTCTCCCCCTTCCTTTCTTTTCTTCCCTTTCGCTCATTCACTCTCTCTCTCTATTCCCCTTTACTCCTTTACTCTCTTCCTTCCTCATGTCCCATCCCTTCCTCTACTTCTTCTCTCTATCTCTATCAAACTGTGTATCTCTACTCTTCTTCCACTCTCATCTCCCTTCCTCCAGCTTCTCTCCCCCTCCCTCTCTTTTCTTCCCTTTCTATCATTCACTCTCTCTCTATCCCCCTTTACTCCTTTACTCTCTTCCTCCCTCGTGTCCCATCCCTTCCTCTACGTCTTCTCTCTATCTCTGTAATGCTTTGTATCTCTCCTCTTCTTCCCCCTCTTCCTCCACTCTCATCTCTTGTCTCTCTTCCTCCCTCTCTTTTCTTCCCTTTCTGTCTTTCACTCTGTCTCTCCTTTCCTCTCTACTCTTTGCCTTCCTCCTGTATAGCTCACTGCTTTTTCTTCCTCTCTTTATCACACTTCATATATCTACTCTTCTTCCTCCTCATCTTAAACTTGAATTTCTGTCCCTCTTCATTTACCTTCTTGCTTCCTTTTTTCCCTTTATCACTCTCTCTCCTTTCATCTATACTCCCTCATTCCTCCTCTCAATCACATTCCTTTATCGGTCTTCTCTCTATTACACTTCCTATCACTACTCTTCTCCACCTTCCTCATCTTCTTCCACTCTCATTATTTGTCTCTCTTCCTCAACTTCTCTCTCTTTCTTTCTTTCTTTCTTTCTTTCTTTCTTTCTTTCTTTCTTTCTTTCTTTCTTTCTTTCTTTCTTTCTTTCTTTCTTTCTCTCTCTCTCTCTCTCTCTCTCTCTCTCTCTCTTTCTCTCTCTCTCTATCTCTCTCTCCTTCCTTCCCTACTTCCTTCTTTCTCTCCCCTTTATTCCTTCCTTCCTTCTTTCACTCTCTCCTTTCTTCCTTCTCTCTCCTTCATTCCTTCCTTCTTTCCCTCTCTCCTTCCTTCCTTCCCTACTTCCTTCTTTCCTTTCTCACTTTATCTCTCACTCTCCTTTTCTCTCTACTCCCCCCTTCTCCTGTCTACCTCATTCCTTCTTCTCTGTTCTCTTCATCCCTGTCACACTTCATATACAGTATCTACTCCTCTTCTCTCCCTCCTCCTCTTCTTCCAGCCAAATTTCTTGTCTCTCTTCCTCTACCTTCTCTTTATCTCTCACTCTCTTTCCCTCTCTACTCCCTCACATCCTCTTCTATAGCTCATCCATTTCTCTCTCTCTTTTCTCTCTATCACACTTCATACCTCTACTCTTCTTCCTCCTCATCTTCTTCAACTCAAATTTCTGTCTCTCTTCATCTACCTTCTTTCTTTCTCTTCTCCCTTTCCTCTTTATTCTTTCTCTCTCATTTCCTCCTCTCGATCTCATTCCTTCCTCAGTCTTCTCTCTATCACACTTCCTATCACTACTCTTCTCCACCTTCCTCATCTTCTTCCACTCTCATTATTTGTCTCTCTTCCTCTTTTCTTCCCATTCTCTCATTATCTCTCACTCTCCTCTCCTCTCTACTCTCTCCCTCCTTTCTTTCCTCCTGTATATCGCATTACTTCATCTTCCTCTCCTCTCTATCACACTTCATAAATCTCCTCTTCTTCATCTTCCTCCATTCTCATTTCTCATTTCTCTTCCTCCAACATCTCTCTCTCCCTCTCTCTTTCTTCCATTTCTCCACTTTCTCACTTTATCTCTCACTCTCCTTTCTCTCTCCCCTCCCTCTCCCTTCTCCTCTCTACTCCCTCCCTTCTCCTCTCTACTCCCTCCCTTCTCCTCTCTACTCCCTCCCTTCTCCTCTCTACTCTCTCCCTTCTCCTCTCTACTCTCTCCCTACACCCCTTCTCCTCTATACTCTCTCCCTTCTCCTCTCTCCCTCCCCTCTCTACTACCTCCCTTCTCCTCTCTACTTCCTCCCTTCTCCTCTCTACTCCTTCCCTTCTCCTCTCTACTCTCTCCCTTCGCCTCTCTACTCCCTCCCTTCTCCTCTCTACTTCCTCCCTTCTCCTCTCTACTCCTTCCCTTCTCCTCTCTACTCTCTCCCTTCTCCTCTCTACACCCTCCCTTCTCCTCTCTACTCCTCCCTCCCTCCCTCTCCTACTTCCTCCCTTCTCCTCTCTACTCCCTCCCTTCTCCTCTCTACTCTCTCCCTTCTCCTCTCTACACCCTCCCTTCTCCTCTCTACTTCCTCCCTTCTCCTCTCTACTCCCTCCTTTCTCCTCTCTACTCTCTCCCTTCTCCTCTCTACACCCTCCCTTCTCCTCTCTACTCCCTCCCTTCTCCTCTCTACTTTCTCCCTTCTCCTCTCTACTCTCTCTCTTCTCCTCTCTACTTTCTCTCTTCTCCTATCTATTTTCTCTCTTCTCTCTAATTTCTCCTCTTCTTCATCTTCTTCCATTCTCATTTCTCATTTCTCTTCCTCCAACATCTCTCTCTCTCCCTCTCTCTTTCTTCCATTTCTCTACTTTCTCACTTTATCTCTCACTTTCCTTCCCTCTCTACCCCCTCCCTTCTCCTCTCTACTTCCTCCCTTCTCCTCTCTACTCCCTCCCTTCTCCTCTCTACTCTCTCCCTTCTCCTCTCTACTCCCTCCCTTCTCCTCTCTACTCTCTCCCTTCTCCTCTCTACTCTCTCCCTTCTCCTCTCTACTTTCTCCCTTCTCCTCTCTACTTTCTCTCTTCTCTCTACTGTCTCCCTTCTCCTCTCTACTTTCTCCCTTCTCCTCTCTACTCTCTCCCTTCTCCTCTCCACTCCCTCCTTTCTCCTCTCTACTTTCTCTCTTCTCCTCTCTATTTTCTCTCTTCTCTCTACTTTCTCCCTTCTCCTCTTTACTCTCTCCCTTCTCCTCTCTACTTTCTCCTTTCTCTTCTCTATTCCCTCTCTTCTCCTCTCTACTCCCTCCCTTCTCCACCCCCTCCCTTCTCCTCTCTACCTCATTCTTTCCTCTCTATTCTCTCCATCCCTATCACACTTCATATATCTACCCCTCTTCTTCCTCAGCTTCTTCCACTCTCATTTCTTGCCTCTTTTCCTCCACCAGACAGACACAGCGATGAGGAAGGTGGCACCACACAGGGCAGTGGGGGGAGAAGAGAAGGCCTGGACTGAGATGCTGGCTCGGGTATGACATGGGTACTACACAGCCATGTAAGTCCTGTTGTCTGTGCAGTTCTTGGCTGTGTTCACAAATGTCTGACACAGACCAGCCCCTGCTGCGGCCTCTCACCTTGTGACTTGCTACAAAGTTACAATGTACAGTCTGATCACTGGGGGCGGGGTCACTGAGGAAATGCTTTCTCCTGCCCGCAGAAGACTGATGACACCATTGCAGCCTAAATCCTGGCATTTATATCACTGGGAAATGATCACTCTATAGATGGAGGAACTCTAAGCAGATAACATATACTGTACACCTCCAGCCATACACATAGTCCACCGAACGTTTTTTCCCCTCGGCGGCGGTCCGCGCACAGATGTGATTTACATCCCGGAAAGCTCTATAAAAGAGTTGAGATCAGAGATGAGATTAATGTGTCGGGTGGATTATATTCATCTCCATGCACCATGTGCGTTCACAGATCATCCTTCGCGTTGGCAAATCTCCGGGCTCCGCCGCCCCCAGAGAGGGCGCACAATACGGCAACAGGTTTTCTACTGCAAATATTAATCTGCTCGGGATAGAGTGGCGATACGGGAATATGATTGGAGGGGAGGCGGCGGATCAACAAACCGAGACCCCCGTTCAGCGCTGGAGAATATCAGAGCACATGTTTTATAATCTGCTTCATGTGACTGTATTTAAAAAAAAGGGATGTTGCCATCCGAAAAAAAAGTGCAGCTGGTCCTCGGCTCCATCCGTGTCCCCCCCCCCCCCCCCCCATACCCCCTTGACTGCTTAAAGATCCATTTCAGGCAACCAGCTAATCCAATCAGTGAGCTCCAGCAAACAATGCAAGGGAGTTTAATCAATTTAACTTTAAAAATCTCATTCCATAGGGGGAGCAAGTGATAAAATATCTTGCAGATCTCTGAGGTTTTCATTTTTGTCTGTGGCTCCACCGGAGAGAGTTTTTCACTTCCTGTCCCTGTGACACCCAGACAGTAATTCCCCAGTCATTGTTGTCACTGGGGTTTTATATATATATATATATATATATATATATATATATATATATATATTTTTTTTTTTTTTTTTTTTTTTTTTTCCACGTCAGAAACCAGCAAGCAAAGGGCAAAATCAGCTTAATGTTCATTGACTGCCGCCTTCTTCGGTTTACATCATAGTGGAGCGTACCCTACCTCTATTCCTCTTAAATTGTCCCTCTAAATGCTATAATGTATCTCTTTAGCAACAAGTCCTCCCTTATCCCCAACCCCTAAGCTCAGTCTGTTATGACACTAAAGCCCAATGGCAAGTGGATCTTTATCATTTGCTGAGCCTGTTTCAAGGACAGGGGGACTCGTATAGGGGAGTAGAAAAATATAAAAAAAAGTGGAGGAAAAACAGGAAGGGAATATACAATGGAAGACTTATGGGCTCCCCATGCCCATTCTTTGCTGAGCTGCCCAGTATTTCAACAGAAATTTACCTAGTCCCTAATCCACCCCCCCCCCCCCCGAGTTTAACCTGCACCCGTCTAGATTATTTATTCATCAAAATACAGAGAAAACTAGAAAACAAACAATAAGACACTGAAAAAAACAAAAAACAAAAAACAAAAAAAAACAGGTTAACAAAAGGGAAAAAAGGCACGCACCAAATTCACTTCGCTATAGCGCTCCTTGTCCTCAAAGATCTCAGTTACCTATCTAGTTATGTTATACCCTCTCTTGGTCTAATCCTACACCTTGCCTATTAGGGGCCTCTTACTTTCTCTAGCCATGGCCTCCAGATGTTTTCGAATTCCCGAAGGTTGCCTCTCTTTATATACTCCACTCTTTCCCTACCCAGAGTGTCGTTAATAGTAGAGATCCAATCTTTCACTGAGGGGGGGTCTTTTGATTGCCATCTTAATGTTATCATCTTCCTAGCCTGAAACAAGGCCCGCGTGATGGCCAGTGTGGTGCTCAGTCTCTCCCCCAGACCTCCTCTAAACCCCAGGATACAGGTTATGGCCTCTTTTACTACTATAGTGCCAAAGATATTTCCCAATTTACCGGTCACTTCTTCCCAGTATCTAAATAATTTGGGGCACCTCCATAGCATGTGGATGAGGTCACCCGGCCTCTGACATCTAGGGCAGTTGTCGTTAGGCCTTCTCCCAAATTTAAAGAGTCTCTTGGGTGTATAATAGGCTCTATTCAACAAGAGTAGATGTGAGAGCCGCTGTGAAGGGGTCACCGAGACCTGTACACTCAATTCCAAGATTTTCGCCCATTGTGCCTGGGTCATTCCCCCTATATCCTCTTCCCATTTCGCTTTGAGTCCGTTGAGTATCCCCCCGCTGTTGTCTGGTTTACTTAGTTGATCGTAAATTTTTGAGATTAGACCCTTAGTAGGATTTACCTGCATTATACTCTGAAAGAGAGGCATTTCTTCCCAACACAGAGTCTGATCTTTAAATTGTGCTTTGATAGCGTGTTCTAGCTGGAGGTATAGGAAAAAAGAGCTCCGCGGTAGCTTGAATTCCCCTACTAGTTCGGGGAAAGTCTTTAATGTGGTGCCATTGTAGAGCTGGCTTAGCCTTCTGATGCCGAGCCTCACCCATTCCCCAAAGGTACCTATTTTAAGAACTTCCTGTAAATTGTGGTTGTTCCAAATAGGGGAGTAGACTGTTGGGTCTGCATATCCCATCATTTTCTTGACAGTTTTCCAGAGCTTAGTTAGCAGCTTGGTAGTTGGATAGTTGTCGTGGAACATATCCGCCTCTAGAGTTTCAACTAGGGTGTTATGTGGAGTACTTAGCAATAGCAATTTGCTATTAGGGGTGCCGCCTTTCGGTATCCCACATCCTAGCAACTGCTGTAGCTGGGTTGCTAAGAAGTAACGCTCAGGATGTGGGAGGGCAAAGCCCCCCTCCCGTATGGGGAGCTGAAGTACTCGGAGTCGAATCCTGGCCTGTTTCCCCTTCCAGATCAACTCTCTAAAGAGGCTATCAATTCTTTTAAACCACTTCTTGCCTATCCAGACTGGCGAATTGTGCAGAATGTATAGCAATTGTGGCATCCATACCATTTTTATTAAACTACATCTTCCTGCGGCGGACAGGGGGAGGCGCTTCCATATTCCTATTTTTAGTTTCAGTTTTGTTAAAAGCGGGACGAGGTTTGTGCTGATATACAGGGTTGGGTCCTTCGTCAGAACTATTCCCAGGTATTTCAGGGCATCCACCATTACCATCTGGGGTATATCGCATGTTGTTGGCTCGCTGATGGGGTCTATCGGCATGAACTCGGACTTCTCCCAATTTATTTCTAATCCAGAGAAGCTACCAAAATCCTTCACTTTTCTCATCGCCCCCAATAATGAGTTTCTCGAGTCCCCCAGGAATAGCAAAATGTCATCCGCATATAACGCGATTTTTTCTTCCCCCGATTTTCGCAAAAAAACAGTTATCGCTCTATCTTCCCTTATAGAGATGGCCAGGGGTTCCATCGCCAATGCGAACAACAAAGGAGAAAGAGGGCACCCCTGCCTAGTCCCCCTTTCCAATTCGAACCATTCTGAAAGTTCGTTGTTGATTTTTAGTCTTGCCTTGGGGCGGGTATATAACATTCTAATCCACCTTATAAAAGTTGTACCAAAACCGAATTTCTCCAGCACGTGCCATATATAGCCCCACTCCACGCTATCAAATGCCTTGGATACATCGAGGGTCATTAACGCCCTCGAGCCTACATTCTCCGCTGGTGACTGCAGGTTCAAAAACGCTCTTCTAATGTTCATGCTCGTAGATCTATTGGCAATAAAGCCCGCCTGGTCCTCGTGGATCAGTTTATGAATAACACCGTTCAGTCTTACTGCTAGTACCTTAGCGAGAATTTTTACATCGGCGCAGAGTAGAGAAATTGGTCTATAAGCGGCTACATCCAGTGGGTCTTTCCCTTCCTTCTGTAGTACAGTGATTGTTGCTTCTAACATTGAAGCAGGCAACTGGCCCCCCTCAAGAGACCCCTCCAAGGCTTTTAGTAGTTCAGGGATCAGCACTTCACCATACTGCTTATATGTCTCACTTGGAAGGCCGTCGGGCCCGGGTGACTTAAGACTTGCCATGCCCGCTACTGCTTGTTGCAGTTCCGCTACCGTTATTGGAGAGTCTAATATAGCCCTTTCTTCCTGTGATATGGTAGGGATCGGTAGTCCCTCCAGAAAGTCCTCCATCATAGCCTCCTTCCCCTTTTTCTGCGAGGAGTAGAGTTCTTTATAGTACTCCCTAAAGGCTTGTACAATTTCTCGGGTGTTTGATGTTATATCTCCACTATGTGTTCTAATAGCGAGGACCGTGGATGGGGCTGCATTTGCTTTTACAAGTATAGCCAATGTTCTTCCTACTCTTTCACCCTCCACCATAAATTCCTGTCTCTGAAGAAGCCGCCTGGTTTCTGCTTTTTGCATGACCACTAATTTATACCTTTGTTGTTTCTCTTGCCAGGTACTCTCCAGCTCCGGGGTTGGGTTTCTAATAAAGTTATTTTCGGCCTCAAGAGCATCCCTCAGAGTGCCCTCTTCCTCACTCCTAGCCTCTTTGTTAAATTTAGCCATCTGTTGTATCAAAACCCCTCTAAGGAACGCCTTGAGGGTGTCCCATAGCACAGGGGGAGCCGCCGAGCCCTGATTGAACTCCACAAACTCCCTCAAAGTGAGGAGAATCCCGTCTGAGTTTTTAATTATTTCAAACCAGTGTGGGCTCACGCTCCAATTCTTCCTAGGCTTAGGCTCTCCTACCCTTAGTGTAGCCACCAAAAGGGAGTGATCTGAGATACCTCTTGGCCAGTATGCTATTTTTTCCAGCGACTGAAGTGCCGTGGCATTTCCCAGGATTAGATCTATCCTTGAGAGCGTGGAGTGTGACATGGAGCAGCAAGTGTATTGCAGCGTGCCTGGATTTCGCACTCTCCATAAATCTACTAGCCCCACTTCCTCCAGGAATGAACTTAAACGGCTCCTTCCTGGTTCCTTTGAGAGTTGTCGTATCGGGAATCTATCCAACTTTCTATCTAGGACCTCATTAAAGTCCCCGACGACTACAGTCAGGCAATCCTTTTTATCCAACAGGAATTCATGCAGTTTAAGCAATATGTCCAAATTAAATGGGGGAGGGATGTATATGTTTGCCACCACAAACATGACACCATCAATAGAGCAGAATAAGAAGATATATCTACCCTGGTCATCTATACTGGTCTGTCTGCAGGAAAATTTTACTCCCATTTTCACAAAGATACTCACCCCCCTACTAAAAGAGGAGTGGAATGCGTGGAATTGGAATTGGAATTTTTTCATCTGTAGCTGCTGACTAGTATCCTTAGTTAAATGGGTTTCCTGCAGACAGATCAGATCTGCTCCACAACTCTCCAGCACAGAGAACACTGCCAGCCTTTTAAGAGGAGAACCCAGGCCCCTAACATTCCAGGATCCTATTTTCAAGGGTTTAGCTAACATCTAGATTCTGGGGAGCCTGTCTTGTCACATTAAGTATTACCATATATGTCCCGTTGTTTTTATAAAGTGAAGTTTATGCGCCTCTTTACACAAGAAACAAAGAGGAGAAATGTAAAAAGAGAAGAAAAAGAAGAGGAATATATATATATATATATATATATATATAACAATCATTGGTGTCCGGGGGCTTAATAATCCCTTCAATCATGGGTGTCAGTGGGGGTTAAAAATGTCCCCAATCATTGGTGTCTGTAAAGTTAATAATCACACCAATTATTGCTTTCAGTGGGAATTACCGGTCGATCACAGAAATTTTTTAAGAAATTGAAGAAAATAGTATCTGTGACTATAGTTATAATAGTGAGCTTCAAATTATGAGAGGTTCCCACCATTACTGTGCTGAGTTCCCGAGTCTGTACACCCGCTGTGCCCATTATGAGGGGTTCCCACCATCCCTGTGCTGAGTTCCCGGGTCTGTACACCTGCTGTGCCCATTATGAGGGGTTAATTTTGTTTATTGAAAAAATCTTACAAACAACAACTTATATACAATAAAACCTTAATAAATAAATAAAACATATTTACAAAATAATTGAATATGACTATACAAAACAAAAAAAAAAAAACAAGAACATAATAAACGGTGCAAACCAAATTGCGCACAACACAATCCCTACGGGAGAGCCAGACTAAGGAACATCACCGTCACCATGCATTGAGCCTTTTATCAAAAATATATTTGATCTGAAAATCTAGGGGAGTGAATCAAGAATACAAAGAAAAGCCGCACACCCCGAGATCAACAGGCAGCAGCAACAGAGTCCTGATATTCCTCCACGCCCTTATCCAGGCCTCCTGCTGCCACCTGCCTTTCTCAAGACCCTGAATCTTCCCAACCTCACCCAGAATGTCCTGCACCACCACTTCCACAGGGAGGATTTTACTCCGTAAAGATACCTGACACCGTGCACTCCACGTGAAATAACGGACTACTAGACTAACTAAAAAAAATGTTTCCAAATCATAATCCCAACGAGTCTGGATTGCCCCATACACCCACTCTGCATAACTCATATGGGGGAGGAAGGGTATACTCAGAGCCCTCCCCACCCTCTTGTACACCTCTATATTAAAAGGGCATTGAAGTAGAAAGTGATCCATGGAAGTCCACCACTCCTCCACACTCCACTCTCGGGCAGCCCCGATTACTCATGGAAAGAAACTTCAAGTTGCCCTTCACATATAGTTTTCCATGAAAGGCAAGCCAAGCCTGATCCCTAAACTTCATTGGGATTCTCTCCAAATTAATCAATCGCAAACCCACCCCCAAAACCAGGCTTGGGCAATCCCTCAAGGCCAGTGGCTCGCAAAAAGCAGAGCTCATAATCCGCTTCTCAAGAAGTTTCCTTGGAGGAGATCTGACTTCTCCTGCTGTTACTTGCCACTGCCGAAGCATTTTCAAACACGGGGCAATATAAGCCAGGAGCTGTTCATGCTTGACCCTCAGGCTTTTCATTGGCCCACCATTTTCCCAGTCTCGCAGAAAGGGCCTAAACCAGGACTAGAAAATACCAACCCACCAAGGCGGTCTCTCTGCCATCATGTTACCAAGATTGTACTTCACAAACATCAGAGAGAAAAAGACTACAGGGTTGATCATCCCTAGACCACCCTCCCGCCTAGGAAGGTAAGTCATATTCCTTTTTACAAGGTTTATTTTGTTCCCCTCATAACAGCTGGAAGAAA
Organism: Lithobates septentrionalis; assembly: GCA_037952835.1. NCBI lineage: Eukaryota > Metazoa > Chordata > Amphibia > Anura > Ranidae > Lithobates > Lithobates septentrionalis. The sequence goes on from JBBDGP010002203.1 coordinate 1,039,772, forward strand.
CAACTATAGACCCTGGTATAGAGAGAAACTGGCAAAACGCAAACAAAACTGACATACAGAAAAATCGGAATCAGGTAAGTCTTGATCAGATCAACGTTTTCCCTCAAGTAAAGCTGCCAACCTTTCCAGCTTGCCCCCTTGGCATCGGCATTCTCCAGCCTGTTCACCCAATTTGCATGACCATAGTCACCTGGGCCGAAATCAATGCCTAGAACTCTAATTTTTTGTTGGGGCTCCGGCAAGTCATCTGGGAGAACAAAGCTCTCACCTTCCACGCCCATCCAGAAAGCTTCACACTTGTCCTGGTTGACCCTTGAACCTGATGCCTCTCTATATTGCCTTATCACTGAGACCACCTCCTGCGCCTCCCCAGTCCCAGAGATAAAAACAGAAACATCATTAGCATAGGCCACAACCTTCAAAGGGAGGCTCAGCAGCGATGCCCAAAGGTACCCTACACAAAGGTCCACTCTCTAGCCTTCTAATGAATGGGTCGATTGCAAACACATATAGCAGAGGACTCAATGGACATCCCTGATGCACACCCGAGCCGACCACAAAGGGCTGCCCGACCCAACCATTTACCAGAGGAAAGCTTTCAGCCCCTTTGTCCAAAATCTTGAGCCAATCAATGAAACCCCCCTCCAGGCCATATTTGCCAAGAAGGAGCCATAAGTACTCATGATTAGCCTGATCCAATGTCAGCAAAAATGTACCCCACCCAGCAGCCCAACAATGCTCCAAGGCCTCCCGGACAGCTAACACTGCTGAGACAGTGCTTCTACCCTGGATCGAGCAGTGCTGGTGGTGGGATAACAAACTGCCTGCCGCTGGTGATAATCGCCAGAAAAAAATCTTTGCCAGTATCTTTCTTTCGACATTAAGAAGACTAATGAGGCATCAATTCCCAATCATCGAAGGATCTTTACCCTTTGACAGAAGGATCACTGCAGATTGCCTCATGGAGGGAGGAAGAGAACCCTTATACAAACAGCCATTAAAAACCTCCGCAAGATAGGGAGCCAGGATCGTCTTAAAACATTTATAAAATTCGGCCGTCAAACCATCTGGCCCTGGCGTTTTCTTGATGGCTAGTTTATCAATAGCCTGGATTACCTCATCTGCAGTGACTTCATCCATCAAATTCATCAAAGGAACATTACTCTCCAGACATGGTGTAGAGTCCAAAAAAGCCAACATCCTTGTCCGATCAAGGTTCCTTCCTCCCAGGAGATCGCCATAGTACAACCTGACAACCTCCAGGATCCCTGACTTAGACTTCACCAGAGAGCCCGTACTGACCTTCAGGACATTGACCGTCTTAACTGCTACGCTCTGTTTAGAGTTCTGGTAAGGGTCAGGCGAATGGTATTTCCCGTAATCCCTCGCCTGAACCAAAGAGGCGTGCCGGTCATATTGATGTCTCCTAAGGAGGAGCTTCACCTCAGAGATTGCCCCAGAATCTCCTCCATTCGAAACAAGGCGGTCAAGTTTCCTCCGCAAATGCTGGTAGGTGATATACTTATCTTGCTGCTTCTTTCTTCCTATGGCCTTGAAAAGCCCAACAGTCCGCTGTTTAACAAGCTCCCACCATTCTGACTTACTGTTGCAAAAGTCTAGGATCGTTACCTGTGCCTGAAAAAAATCCTCAAAGGATTGTCTTACTCTCTCGTCTTCCAGGAGGGCCGAATTCAGTCTCCAGATACCCCTCCCTCTAGGTGGCATGTCTGAGGCATTCAGAGTCACAGATAGAATACAGTGATCAGAAAACTCCACTGCCTGACACACAGGCGCCGAAAAAGCGGAGTCTCCCTTTAAAAAAACCTATCTATCCTACTCTGACTATTACCTCGCTGAAAAGTGAACCCCGTGCTGTCTGGGCAGCGCTTAATGTGCACATCTACCAGACCTGCTTCCCTAACTATCACATTAAGAAAAAGGCTGTCATAGCCCAGCTTATCTCTGAAACCACTCCTGTCTTTAGACCTAGTAATGGTTTTGAAATCACCTCCAAAGATAACCTACTTTGCTGTAAAAAGAAAAGGTTTAATCTTTGTGAAGAGGCATTTCCTGTCCCACTTCGTCTGGGGACCATAGATGTTAATCAGGCGCAGGTCCTGCTCCCTCACAGAGACATTCAAGAGCATGCATCTCCCAATATCTACCTCAATCACCCGCCGGCACGCTACCATACCAGAAAAAAGGACTACAACCCTGCTGTAAGGCTCGGCCGCAAGGGACCAAAATGAGGGACCACGTCTCCACTCCTTCCTTGCCAGATGTATATCGGCCAGACTACTCAGATGGGTCTCTTGCAAAAACAAAATGTCAGCATCAAACTCGCTGAGCAAAAATAAGGCCATATGACGAGCACTTACTGATCTTAGGCTGGCAACATTAATGGTTGCCACTTTTAACAGAGTGGGTACTGCCATTAGGGTAATTGAGGCAGCTGTTTCTTAGCCTGACTACTCCCTCTTCCTGGAGAACCAGCGCGCTTTGTTGCACCCTGGCACTCATCATCCATGGAGGATGCGGTACGCAACGAGTCCCATTCATCGTCATCATCTTACAGGACCTCAAACTTATTTGCCAAAGGCAAAACCTTAGGACTTAAGGTAACTGTACCTCTTTTTTTTCTTTCTTTTGCCCCTCCTGATTTTATCCTCCAACCACTCCATATCATGTTTAGACAAACCGGAATCAACAGCTTCCCCACTCCTACCCAAGTAAGAGTGGGGAAGCTTGTAGTCTACAAGCTTCATTATATGGCTGCCATGTGGAACTACAACTCCCATGATTCTTAAAGCTCTGCATAGAAGTCTATGGGCTGGCTTTGCTATGGCTCTCCCCCTGCTGGCTGGAGGGGTTAGTGCAGCACAACATCAGCATCACAGTAGAGGGTGAAAAAGAACAAAAGGCATTGGGGGGGGATTTACTAAAACCGGTGCGCACAGAATCTGGTGCAGCTGTGCACAGTAACCAATCACCTTCCAGCTTTTATTGTCAAAGCTTAATAGAACAAGCTGAAGTTAGAAGCTGATTGGCTACCATGCACAGCTGCACCAGATTCTGTGTGCTCCAGATTTAGCACCTTCTCCATATATTTTAGTTTCATTTTAGCTAGGGGAGATCGATGAATAAAGAAGCATGCAGTTAATCAATAAAGAAGCATAGGTAGAGAACAGAGAGGTGAGCTCATCACTATGCTGCTTCCAGTCACAGAGTGGACGGCAGGTCCAAGACAACCTGGGCTCAGAGAAAGTGGTTTAAATGATGCTGGCTGTCAGACTAAGGCCATGTAGTGGCAGAAGAAAAAGTACTGGTGGTACTGGTGATGGGTAAACACCGCCAACACATCGGTCGTATCCGCTGTGAGTTCAAGCAACCCAATTGGCATGAAAGCGCCGACTCCGCAGGTCTCCCGCTGCTAGCTGCCGCCGCAGAAGGGAAGGTGTGAATGACTGCACGCGGTGCCCTCCCAGCTGGGGATGAGCGAGGGATCGGAATTAAATATCGCATGCCGTGCAAACAAAACAAAAAAAAAAAGTAATTTGCTATTGTGTAAACTTCCACCTCTGCTAACGGGATTTGCAGATGAGCTGTTGAATCTGACGGTGTAAATTACCTTGACGGCGGGCGTCCGCTAAGTTATACGCGGACTGACAACCAGGTTGGACGGAATCCGTCAGAATGATGTTTCTTCTTTTCTATAAATTGTGGAAAAACAACATGTTTCATCCAAAGTCTGATCTACAGGATAGAAAAAAACAAAAAACGAGAGCGGGAACAATGCAAATTCCTGAGGTTGGTGTCTCCCTTCTCCACCAACTGCCAATCTCACCATCCCTGTGCTGAGTTCCCAGGTCTGTACACCCGCTGTGCCCATTATGAGGGGTTCCCACCATCCCTGTGCTGAGTTCCCAGGTCTGTACACCTGATGTGCCCATTATGAGGGGTTCCCACCATCCCTGTGCTGAGTTCCCGGGTCTGTACACCTGATGTGCCCATTATGAGGGGTTCCTACCATCCCTGTGCTGAGTTCCCAGGTCTGTACACCCGCTGTGTCCATTATGAGGGGTTCCTACCATCCCTGTGCTGAGTTCCCGGGTCTGTACACCCGCTGTGCCCATTATGAGGGGTTCCCACCATCCCTGTGCTGAGTTCCCAGGTCTGTACACCTGATGTGCCCATTATGAGGGGTTCCCACCATCCCTGTGCTGAGTTCCCGGGTCTGTACACCTGATGTGCCCATTATGAGGGGTTCCCACCATCCCTGTGCTGAGTTCCCGGGTCTGTACACCTGATGTGCCCATTATGAGATGTTCCCACCATCAACTGCCGATCTGCTTGATGTTGTCTTATGCCGCGTACACACGGTCGTACTTTTCGTCTACAAAAGTCCAACGGACGCTGACGGACTAAAGCTGGCTGGTAATCCGATCGTGTGTGGGCTTCTCCGGACTTTCAACGTACTTTTTTAGCCTCAAATCCGACGTACTTTAGATTTGAAACATGCTTCAAATCTTTACTTCGTAACTACGACGGACCCCGAAATCCGCTCGTCTGTGTGCTAGTCCGACGGACAAAAAGCCACGCTAGGGCACCTATTGGCTACTGGCTATGAACTTCCTTATTTTAGTCCGGTGTACGTCATCACGTAAGAATTCGACGGACTTTTGTGTGATCGTGTGTAGGCAAGTCCGTTCGTTAGAAAGTATGCCGCAAGTCCGCCGCAAGTCCGCCGAAAGTCTGCCGGAAGTCTGTCGGACAGGCTGTCTGACTTTTGTAGACGAAAAGTACGACCGTGTGTACGCGGCATCATTCTAATTGGCTTTGGATAAACTTAACCCCTTCATGGCCTGAAAAATTATGTTGCTTTATGACCCGATTCCAGCCTCGGGCTTTAACCGTGTGTTTTTTTGTTTTTTTTCTGGTTGCCTAATAAGCGCCCAAGTACCCAGCAGCAGTCTGAAAGTTTAAATCAGTCTTGCAATGGCAGGCGGCCCAAGAACAGGAGGAGAAAGTACATGGGTTCCTAGGCTGCACTATCCCCTCCAGCCAGCAGGGGGAGAGCCATAGCTGAGCCAGCCAAAGACTTCTATGCAGAGCACTGAGAATAATGGGAGTTGTTGTTCGAGACAACAGCCATATAATGGAGCTTATGGACCCTTTGCACTGTAAATCCCAAGAGACACTGGGGCGAGGAAGAGGAGTGGAGCTGCTTTTCTGATACTGTTCAGCTAGGTTCTTCTTCTTGGGGCTTAGGGAACCGATGAGAGCATGTCTGCTGCTTACTGACCAGGCTGCTTAGAGGTCAGATCAGCAGAGACACCAGAGGCAGGGCAGGACAGACCGCAGCGATCGCATCTGCGCCGTTACGGCAGGGAGACCAGAGCATCCTCTCACCCTCTACTTCCTAGTGCTGAATCTCTGGAGGCATCCTGTGGGGCAGCAGCGGCCCATCCATAAGAGGTGGAGGGGTGTCGCCCCACCTAATCTCTATGCACCCGGCCCCTAATTTCCATGCAGGGCACCAGATGCATAGAGCTCTACGGGGTTTTTCTTTTTTTTGTAAAGCATGTGATTACCGCACCTGTACTGCACCTTTACCACATCTTTACTGCACCTATACTGCATGCTGGATTATTAGAAATGTTTTTAAGTGCACCAACGCTTCTTAAAGGGCCCCAACGATAGCTGGCAGAAGAACAACATGTTCCTCTCGTAAAACCGTCCTGCAAGTCCCCTTTGTTTCCTTCTCCCCTTCCTTTCATTTCTATGGACAGCGCACCTCCAGACGGTCTAGGCCTGGCAAAGCCGCCATTATTGCACTTTGGCAGTATAGCTCCTGGTGTTCAGCAAATCAAGCTTTATTACTGCGCACTGCTGCACGTTAGGTGACCTTGGTGACCTTGCTGCTGTTTATGCTGATCTGGATGCCAAGTGTGATCTTATGACTGGCCCTTATTACTTATCACCCTGTATGCTGAATTGTCTTATTACCATTGTTGATCCATTTCTATGCTTCCTTTGTTACCAATGCCATTAGGTGACAATATATTCAGTTTTCCTTTACTAGCTGGTTCAGTGCCTGTTGTCTTTGATATAGTGCTACTACGGGGTACAAAATATTACTCTCAGTGATTTTCTGTGATATTGTATGCTTTGTACGCTCGGCCTGGTGTGTCACAGGGGCTGAAGTTTTTTGAAGAGGTCGAGGCAAAGAGCAAAGGACCCATCCTAACCAGCTAGTCCTATGAGGGTAGGGCTACACAAAAGATCGAAATGAACCCTAACCATTACCCTAATGGTAACCCTAACCCTAATGTACTAAAGCAAACCCTAACCATTACCTTAATGGTAACCCTAGGGTTTTAAAGTCAACACTAACCATTATCCTAATAATAATCCTAAAGCTAAGGTACTATTGCTAACCCTAACCACTACCCCAGCAGTAACCCCAAGCCTAAAGTTCTAATGCTAACCCTAATCATTACCCTGATGGTAACTTTAACCCCAATGAACTATTGCTTATTCTAACAATTTAACCCAATGGTAAACCTAATCATCACTCTAATCGTAGACCTATACTTAAGGTACTAATGCTAACCCCAACCATGACCTTAATGGTAACTCTAAGGTTCTAAAGCTAACCCTAACCATTACCCTTATAACAACCTCAACCCCAAGGTTCTATAGCTAACCCTAACCACTGCCCCAACAGTAGCCCCAAACCTAAGGTTCTAATGCTAACCATAACCCTAATGCTAACTATAACCCAAAGGTTCTAATGCCAACCCTAACCATTACTCTGATGGTAACCCTAACCCAAAGGTACTATTGCTAATCCTAACAATTTATAACAATGGTAACCGTAACCATTATTCTAATCGTAACCCTAACCCCAAGATACTAATGCTAACCCTAACGATTACGTTAATGGTAACCCTAGGGTTTTAAAGCTAACCCTAACCATTACCCTAATAATAACCTTAACCCCAAGGTTCTATTGCTAACTCTAACCACTACCCCAACAGTAACCCCAAACCTAAGGTTCTAATGCCAACCCTAACCATTACCCTGATGGTAACTTTAACCCCAATGCACTATTGCTAATTCTAACAATTTAACCCAATGGTAACCCTAATCATTACTCTAATCATAAACCTAACCTTAAGGTACTAATGCTAACCCCAACCATTATCTTAATGGTAGATCTAAGGTTTTAAAGCTAACTCTAACCAGTACCCTAATAATACCCTTAACTCCAAGGTTCTATTGCTAACCCTAAACACTACCCTAGCAGTAAACCCATACCTAAGGTTCTGATGCTAACCCTAACCATTAACCTAATGGTATCAGTAACCGTAAGGTTCTAATGCTAACCCTAACTATTACCCTGATGGTAACTTTAACCCCAGGTTACTATTGCTAAACCAAACCACTACCCCAACAATAACTCCAAACCTAAGGTTCTAATGCCAACCCTAGCTATTACCTTGATGGTAACCTTAACCCCAAGGCACTTGCTAATTCTAACAATTTAACTCAATGGGAACCCTAAGGTACTAATGCTAACCCCAACCATTACCTTAATGGTAACCCTAGGGTTTTAAAGCTAACCCTAACTATTACCCTAATAATAATCCTAACCCCAAGGTACTATTGCTAACCCTAACCACTACCCCAACAGTAACTCCAAACCTAAGGTTCTAATGCCAACCCTAGCCATTACCCTGATGGTAACCTTAACCCCAAGGCACTTGCTAATTCTAACAATTTAACTCAATGGGAACCCTAAGGTACTAATGCTAACCCCAACCATTACCTTAATGGTAACCCTAGGGTTTTAAAGCTAACCCTAACTATTACCCTAATAATAATCCTAACCCCAAGGTACTATTGCTAACCCTAACCACTACCCCAACAGTAACTCCAAACCTAAGGTTCTAATGCCAACCCTAGCCATTACCCTGATGGTAACCTTAACCCCAAAACACTTGCTAATTCTAACAATTTAACCCAATGGTAACCCTAAGGTACTAATGCTAACCCCAACCATTACCTTAATGGTAACCCTAGGGTTTTGAAGCTAACCCTAACCCTAACCATTGCCCTACTAATAACCTTAACCCCAAGGTACTATTGCTAACCCTAACCACTACCCCAACAATAACCCCAAACCTAAGGTTCTAATGCCAACCCTTGCTATTACCCTGATGGTAACCTCAACCCCAAGGCACTATTGCTAATTCTAACAATTTAACCCAATGGTAACCCTAATGATTACTCTTATCGTAACCCTAAGGTACTAATGCTAACCCCAACCATTACCTTAATGGTAACCCTAGGGTTTTAAAGCTAACCCTAACTATTACCCTAATAATAACCTTAACCCCAGGGTACTATTGCTAACCCTAACCACTACCCCAGCAGTAACCTCAAACCTAAGGACCTGATGCTAACCCTAACCATTACTCTAATGGTATCTGTAACCGCAAAGTTCTAATGCTAACCCTAATCATTACCCTGATGGTAACCTTAACCCCAGGGTACTATTGCTAACCCTAACCACTACCCCAACAGTAACTCCAAACCTAAGGTTCTAATGCCAACCCTGGACATTACCCTAATGGTAACCTTAACCCCAAGGCACTATTGCTAATTCTATCAATTTAACCCAATGGTAACCCTAAGGTACTAATGCTAACCCCAACCATTACCTTAATGGTAACCCTAGGGTTTTAAAGCTAGGGTTGCCCTACTAAAGCTAGGGTTGCCCTACTAATAACCTTAACCCTAAGGTACTATTGCTAACCCTAACCACTACCCCAACAGTAACCCCAAACCTAAGGTTCTAATGCCAACCCTTGCCTGATGGTAACCTCAACCCCAAGGCACTATTGCTAATTCTAACAATTTAACCCAATGGTAACCCTAATAATTACTCTTATCGTAACCCTAAGGTACTAATGCTAACCCCAACCATTACCTTAATGGTAACCCTAGGGTTTTAAAGCTAACCCTAACTATTACACTAATAATAACCCTAACCCCAAGGTTCTATTGCTAACCCTAACCACTACCCTAACAGTAACCCCAAACCTAAGATTCTAATGCCAACCCTAGACATTACCCTAATGGTAACCTTAACCCCAAGGTACTATTGCTAATTCTATCAATTTAACCCACTGGTAACCCTAAGGTACTAATGCTAACCCCAACCATTACCTTAATGGTAACCCTAGGGTTTTAAAGGTAACCCTAACCATTGCCCTACTAATAACCTTAACCCCAAGGTACTATTGCTAACCCTAACCATTAACCCAACAGTAACCCCAAACCTAAGGTTCTAATCTGCAGGCACCGTGCCACTGCCCCGCCTCCTGACAGCTCTCTGGATCTCTGATGAACACCACAGCCGCCGGGACACCGACCCTAAACCTCGCTGTCTCCTCCCACGAGTCCACCCATTGTAAGACTTATTTTGATTTTCGGCTGGCACATGAGATGTAACAATCACATGAAGTGGGTTGTAGAACGATTGTACGGCTCAGGGAGGCAATTAAAGGGTGTTGCTGTAGATGTGAGGATGGCGGTGCGCTCGGCGTTTGGATGGCGCGAGCCAAGGACACTAAGCACCGGCTGCCGTCATTCCAATCGTTTCGGTCCTTAATGCACGCTCCCTCCCACGCTGAGCCACGTCTCCCACGCAAGTCCTTGGCCATCGCACAGGAACGGCCCATTGTGCCGATCGACCCGCGTGACTCCGCCGTCCCTGGGCTGACAATAACCGTACCAGAAGCTTTCACAAGCGAAATGTTAGAGATTTTTAGAAATGTTTTGCTGTAGAGACAACAAAACTCGAACGTTTCCATTCATTCTCCATTCCCGGGTCTCGATCGCACGGAGATTTTCAAGCGAGTCGCAAAGCCTCCACCTAACCATGGGTCTCTCTTCTATGGAGAGAGGGGCACCTGCCCCCCCCCCCCCACCACCACCACCACCACCACCACCATGCATGCTGGGTGGTGAATGCCTTAGCTGTGCAATCTGTTCCGGAAGCAGGTCTGATAGAATGTAATCAAGCAACTGATCAACAGATTGCACAGCTAAAGTATGCAGTATGGCCAGCAGGGAAGGGCATGCTGGGTGGTCCCAACTTTAGCTGTGCAATCTGTTCCAGAAACAGGTCTGCTAGACTGTAATGAAGCAACTGATCAACTGATTGCACAGCTATAGTATGCAGTATGGCCAGCAGGGAAGGGCATGCTGGGTGGTCCCAACTTTAGCTGTGCAAGCTTTTCCAGAAGCAGGTCTGATAGAATGTAATGAAGCAACTGATCAACTGATTGCACAGCTATAGTCTGTACTACCCATTGGGCAGCAGGGAAGGAGCATGCTGGGGGGTGCAGACTTTAGTTGTGTAATTTTATTCTAGAAACGGGCCTGATAAAGTGTAATCAAGCAACTGATCAACAGATCGCACAGCTCAAATCTGTAGTACCCGGTTGCCAACAGATTGGAGCATGCTGGGCGGTGTAGATTGTAGTTGCGTGATCTGTTCCAGAAGCAGGTATGATAGAAAGTAATCAACAGATTGCACAGCTATGGTCTGAAGTACTCATTGGCCAGCAGGGAAGAGCATGCTGGCCGGTCCCGACTTTCAGCTGTGCAAGCTGTTCCAGAAGCAGGTCTGATAGAAAATGAATGAAGCAACTGCTCAACTGATTGCACAGCTATAGTCTGCACTACCCATTGGCCAGCAGGGAAGAGCATGCTGGGTGGTGCAGACTTTAGCTGTGTAACTTGTTCTAGAAACAGGTCCGATAAAGTGTAATCAAGCAACTGATCAACAGATCGCACGGCTAAAATCTGTAGTATCTGGTTCCAACAGATTGGAGCATGCTGGGTGGTCCAGAAGCAGATCTGATAGAAAGTAATCAACAGATTGCATAGCTACGGTCTGAAGTACTCATTGGACAGCAGGGAAGAGCATGCTGGCCGGTCCCGACTTTCAGCTGTGCAAGCTGTTCCAGAAGAAGGTCTGATAGAAAATTAATGAATCAACTGATCAACTGATTGCACAGCTATAGTCTGTACTACCCATTGGCCAGCAGGGAAGGAGCATGCTGGGTGGTGCAGACTTTAGCAGATTGTACAACTAAAGTCTGCAGTATTCATTGGCCTCCCAGGAAGAGAATACAGGGTGGTGCAGACTTTAACTGCGCAAGCTGTTCCAGAAGCAGGTCTGATAGAGTTGAATCAAGCAACTAATCAACAGGTTGCACAGCTAAAAGTACCCAATTGGTCAACAGGGAGGAGCATGCAGGTTGGTGAAAACAATAGCTGTGAGATCTGTCCCAGAAGCAGAGTCTGAGGTTAGAGTATGGCGGCCGGGTTCCAACTTTAGCTGTGCAATCTGTTTCAGAAACAGGTCCAATAAAGTGCTATCAAACAACTGATCAGCAGATTGCACAGCTAAAATCTGTAGCACCCAGTTGCCAACAGATTGAAGCATGCTGGGTGGGGCAGACTTTAGCTGTGCAATCTGTTCCAGAAGCAGGTCTGATAGAGTTGAATCAAGCAACTGATCAACAGGTTGCACAGCTAAAAGTACCCAATCAGTCAACAGGGAGGAGCATGCAGGTTGGTGAAAACAATAGCTGGGAGATCTGTCCCAGAAGCAGGTCTGATAAGGTGTAATCAAGCAACGGATCTGCAGATTGCACAGCTAAAACTCTGTAGTACCCATGGGCCAGCAGGTTAGAGTATGGCGGTCGGTTCCAGCTTTAGCTGTGCAATCTGTTCCAGAAACAGGTCCGATAAAGTGCTATCAAGCAACTGATCGGCAGATTGCACAGCTAAAATCTGTAGCATCCAGCTGCCAACAGGGAAGGGCATGTTGGGTGGTACATGCCTTAGCTGTGCAATCTGTTCCAGAAGCAGGTCTGATAGAATGTAATGAAGCAACTGATCAACAGATTGCACAGCTATAGTCTGTACTACCCATTGGCTAGCAGGGAGGGGCATGCTGGGTGGTGCAGACTTTTAACAGATTGCACAGCTAAAGTCTGTGGAATTCATTGGCCAGCAGAGAAGAGAATGCTGGGTGGTGCAGGCTTTAGCTGTGAGATCTGTGACGGGAAGCAGGTCTGATAAGCTGGCCATACATTATCCAATTTTCTTATTCAATTTCCTTTCGATTTACCTTCAACTACGTAGTGCGATGGCCTGATTGCATGCAAATTGAAAGTATTTAGGCTGGATATTATACGGTTTATATTAGACCTCATATTATATAGTTTTGGTAAATCTAAAGGATAATTGCACAAGAAAATTGTATAATGTATGGCCAGCCATAGAATGCAATCAAGCAACTGTTTAACAGATTGCACAGCTAAAATCTGTGGTCCCCGGTTCCTAACAAGGAAGAACATGCCGGGTGGTGCAGGCTTTAGCTGTGAGATCTGCTCCAGAAGCGGGTCTGATAGGGTGCGATCAAGCAACTTATCAGCAGATTACACAGCTAAAATCTGTAGTACACCCAAGGGCCAGCAGGTTGGAGTATGCTGGGTGGTGCAGACTTTAGCTGTGCAATCTGTTACATCAGCAGGTTGGATAGAGTGTAAATAAGCAACTCATCAACAGATTGCACAACTAAAGTCTGTAGTACCCAGGGAGGAGCATGCTGGGTGGTGCAGACTTGAACAGATTGCACAGCTAAAGTCTGTGGAATTCATTGGCCACCAGGAAAGAGCGTGCCGGGTGGTGCAGGCTTTAGCTGTGAGATTTGTTTCACAAGTGGGTCTGATAGTGTGTGATCAAGCAACTTATCAGCAGATTGCACAGCTAAAGCCTGTAGTACCCATGAGCACAGTAGGTTGGAGTAAGCTGGGAGCTGGAGTGGGTGGTGCAGACTTTAGCTATGCAATCTGTTCCATAAGCAGGTCTGGTAGAGTGTAATTAAGCAACTCATCAACAGATTGCACAGCTAAAGTCTGCAGTACCCATTGGCCAGCAAGGAGGAGCTTGCTGGGTGGTGCAGACTTTAGCAGATTGCACAACCAAAGTCTGCAGTACTCATTGGACACCCAGGAGGAGCATGCTGGGTGGTGAACACTTTAGCTGTGCACTCTTTTCCAGAAGCAGGTCTGATAAAATATAATCAAGCAACTGATCAACAGATTGCACAGCTAAAGTCTATAGTACCCGGTTGCAGACAGGGCGGTGTCCGAATCTTTAAACCAATCAACTACTGGCATCAAAACAGCCAAAACATCTCCAAACACAACCGCTACCACCCAACACCCAATCCTGCGGTCTGATTTCCTGGCTCCGGGTTTGTGGAGTTCTGTGCGGTTCATAAAGGAGGAATAATCGAATTGTCGGCGGTGGGGGATGAGCCCAAAAGACGGCTCGGGTTTTTTGTGTACTAATGTCTTTATCTGGGGCTTCAAGTCATCACCACACACCGCGCCGTGTAATCAATGACCGTCACCTTTTTATTGGACACAGTAGAGAGTCGGTGGCGGCGGATTAAGTTTAATTCGTATTTATTTGGCTGTTGATATCGCGGAAGCTCCGATTTCTGACCTTCCAATTTCTATGAGAATATTGAAAAAGGACCGCCGGAAATATTAGAAATCGGCATAAATATAATCCTGACGTGTCACATTTTACAGTACAGATCCACCTCTTGTCTTTGAAAAGCTGTCCTGACTCTCCAGTCCAATGGCTTTGTCTAGACTGAGATTACGTCATCACTCTGCTGCAGGCAGGAGGAAACATTTCCTTAGTCTCCCCTCTCCCAGTGATCAGACTGTACATTGTAACTTTGTAGAAGGGGGAGGAGGCATTTTCTCGGTCTCCCCTCCCCCAGTGATCAGACTGTACATTGTAACTTTGTAGAAGGGGGAGGAGTCATTTCCTCGGTCTCCCCTCCCCCAGTGATCAGACTGTACATTGTAACTTTGGAGGAGGAAGCCTTTCCTCAGTCTCCCCTCCCCCAGTGATCAGACTGTACATTGTAACTGTCACGTACCTGGTAGGTGGAGCCCGGAATGCAGAGAACGGCCTCTCGTATACCTCTGACTTAAGAACCCCTGAAGGTGTGAACAGGGACTCGAAAGTACAGAGGGGCACAAGTGCCTGACTAGAACACTGGAGCAGAAGGCAGGATCCTGTAGTCAGCAGGGAGGTGCACTGTAGTCCCGTAGCAGGTTGCAGACAGCAGGGAGGTGCACTGTAGTCCCGTAGCAGGTTGCAGACAGCAGGGAGGTGCACTGTAGTCCCGTAGCAGGTTGCAGACAGCAGGGAGGTGCACTGTAGTCCCGTAGCAGGTTGCAGACAGCAGGGAGGTGCACTGTAGTCCCGCAGCAGGTTGCAGACAGCAGGGAGGTGCACTGTAGTCCCGTAGCAGGTTGCAGACAGCAGGGAGGTGCACTGTAGTCCCGTAGCAGGTTGCAGACAGCAGGGAGGTGCACTGTAGTCCCGCAGCAGGTTGCAGACAGCAGGGAGATGCAGACAAGCCGGGTCAAGGTACTGGCGGGCAGATCAGGTACAGAAGGGCAAACCAAGAGAATAGTCAGAGTCCAAGCCAAGATCGGGGCGGGCAGCAAGCAGGTAAGTCAGGAACAAGCCAAGTAAGTACTGGATACAAGAAAACTGGTAACAAGGTAGCAGGGGTCTCAGGAAACGCTGTAGACCGGACAGCAAGGCAGCATTGAAACAGTCTTCTTTAAATAGCCTATCTTTGGCGCCAAGTGGCGCTATTGCGCATGCGCGTACGTTTGTTAGCACTAATAGAGATATTGGTGCTATTGCGCATGTGCGTACGTTTGTTAGCACTATTAGCGCCATTGCCGCTATTGCGCGCCCGCGAGCGCCGGATGGCGCTTCTATGCACAGGCATTCGTTTAAAACTGCAAGAGGGCTTTTCCTGACAGTAACTTTGTAAAAGGGGGAGGAGGCATTTCCTCAGTCTCCCCTCCCCCAGTGATCAGACTGTACATTGTAATATGGTAGGAGGATAAGGAGTCATTTCCTCAGTCACCTCTCCCCCAGTGATCAGACTGTACATTGTAACTTTGTAGAAGGAGGAGGAAGCATTTCCTCAGTCTCCCCTCCCCCAGTGATCAGACTGTACATTGTAATATTGTAGAAGGCAGTGGCGGTTGGTGCTCAATATTTTAGGGGGGCAGCAAACAAACCTGCCACCCCCCCTGCGGGAGATGGACGGTGGCGATCAGTGGCCTTACTTTAGGAGGCCGATGTTGCTCCTCGCTCCAGCTTGCCGAGGGAAGAGCCGGGGGCCATTGCTTCTCCTCCCGGCCAAACAGGGAGTGGGTCCTGAGATCTGATTGGCTGGGAGTGCTAAGACAAAAGCAGGAAGACAATAGACAATATTAATTCTCTATTGTCACACAACTGGGTGGGATCAGGGCACAGTGCTCCGCGCCCCGAGCCCACCCTTTTTTGAAGCCAATTAGAGCCTCAGACTCTAATCATGTGCTTCAAAAAAAAAAAAAACCCCATTGGAATCCATGCGTCCGGTGCCCTGCATGTAGATTAGGGGCCGGGTGTATGGATTAAGGGGGTGGGTGCATGGATTAGTGGGCGGCGCCCCTGTGCCCTGTATGGACGGGCCGCCACTCGTAGAAGGCGGTGCGTGGAAGTAGAGGGGATTGAGATCAACGGACATGCATTTGCTGATCTCCCCTTCCTGTGAAGTGTCTCTCCGGGATTCCGGCACACACCTTTAGTGTATTTTTTACTGAAAATGTACGATGCGCTAATATCATGTGACATAAAAAAATTGGAACTATGGCCATTTTATTCTCCAGGGCCTCTCCTTTCAGAAAATCTGTCATGTTTTGGGGGTTTAAACTATTCTTCATGCCTAAAATGTGTGCAAATAACGGCCTTGGCATTCAAAAGGTTAAGCTGTGGAAGGACTCCGCTGGACGGGGATGTATTTGACGCTCTCGGTGGATTTGGTACAATGAGAGGAAATGGATGATGATGAGGGGGTTAAATGAAGAGGAGGGAGAGAACGCCGAACATCCAGCACTCGTCACACATCTGCGTCTTCATCCTCGCCTTCTTCTCCAACGCTCCTCACTAGACCTATATACCCCCCCCCCCCCCATAGCACTTTATACACAATAACTTTATCAATGGGAACGTATAGCGGGTGCCGCCATGACTGCGCGCACCTGACACCCCCCCCCCCCTCCGCACACTCAGCCACACCATAAAAGGCTGCGAGCGACAGGAAGCTCTATGAGTGCAATTAGCAGCGGGAGATAAAAGGCCCTAATGAAATGTGACACTTCAGGTGATAAGAGCATCAAATGAGTCCCCGGCAGCGGAATTAATCACTGACAGCGGGAGCCCCACCGCCGTCACCACGCTTTTTTATTTGACAGAGATAAATTGGTGATTTATTTGGGGCCTTCGGTCACCAATGAAAGTCCCCGGTAAGAGAGAAGAAACTTTTCACCAGAATCTTCTAGAAGTTTCACGCTCTAACGATCTGTTTGCCGATCTTTGTACAATCGACTCTAGATTCACCGACCGCAGCGGGCGGACCTGCTGAGATCCAATCCGGCCCGGGCATTGCGCTGCACCAGAGGTGATGGATGAACATTCACCGAGGTCCGGTCATTTTCTTCCAGTAGAGGGCCCAATCTCATGTTTGTGCTGTTACTCAAACTCCCTTTACATCACACTCCCCCCCTCTTTACATCACACCCCCCCTCTTTACATCACACTCCCCCCTCTTTACATCACACTCCCCCCCTCTTTACATCACACCCCCTCTTTACATCACACTCCCCCCTCTTTATATCACAGCCCCCCTCTTTACATCCCACCTCCCCCATTTTAACATCACAGCCCCCCTCTTAACATCACAGCCCCCCTCTTTACATCACACCCCCCTCGTTATATCACACTCCCCCTCTTTACATCACAGCCCCCCTCTTTACATTGCAGCCCCCCTCTTTACATTACACTCCCCCCTCTTTACATCACACTCCCCCCTCTTTACATCACACTCCCCACTCTGTACATCACAGCCCCCTCTTTAAATCACACTCCCCCCTCTTTATATCACAGCCCCCCTCTTTACATCCCACCTCCCCCATTTTAACATCACAGCCCCCCTCTTAACATCACAGCCCCCCTCTTTACATCACACTCCCACGTCTTTACATCACACTCCCCCCTCTTTACTTCACAGCCCCCCTTTTCATCACACTCCCCCCTCTTTACATCACAGCCCCCCTGTTTACATCACACTCCTCCCCTTTACATCACACCCCCCTCTTTACATCACAGCCCCCCCTTTACATCACACTCCCCTCCTCTTTACATCACACTGCCCCCTCTTTACATTACACTCCCCCCCTTTACATCACAGCCCCCATTTTTACATCACACTCCCCCCCTCTTTACATCACAGCCCCCCTTTTTACATCACACTCCCCCCTTTACATCACAGCCCCCCTCTTTACATTACATTTCCCCCTCTTTATTTCACAGCCCCTGCTTTACATTACACTTCCCCTCTTTACATCACAGCCCCCTTTTTTAATCACACTCTCCCCTATTTACATCACACTCCCCCTTCTTTACGTCACAGCACACCCTTTACATCACACTCCCCCCTCTTTACATTACACCCCCCCTCTTTACATCACAGCCCCCCTTTACATCACACTCCCCCCCTCTTTACATTACACTCCCCCCTCTTTACATCACAGCCCCCCTTTATATCACACTCCCCTCCTCTTTACATCACAGACCCCCTCTTTACATTACACTGCCCCTCTTTACATCACAGCCCCCTTCTTTATATCACACTCCCCCCTATTTACATCGCACCCCCTCTTTACATCACACCCCCCCTCTTTACATTACACCCCCCCTCTTTGCATTACACCCATCCCTCTTTACATCACAGCCCCCCTCTTTACATCACAGCCCCCCTTTTTACATCACATCCCCCCTCTTTACATCACAGCCCCCCTCATTACATTACACTTCCCCCTCTTTACATCACAGCCCCCCTCTTTACATCACACTTCCCCCTATTTACATTGCACCCCCCCTATTTACATCACAGCCCCCCTTTACATCACACTCCCCCCTCATTACATCACAGCCCCCCTCTTTACATCACACTCTCACATCTTTACATCACACTCCCTCCCTCTTTACATTACACTCCCCCCTCTTTACTTCACAGCCCCCCCTTTTCATCACACTCCCCCCTCTTTACATTACAGCCCCCCTGTTTACATCACACTCCCCCCCTTTACATCGCACCCCCCTCTTTACATCACAGCCCCCATTTACATTACACTCCCCTCCTCTTTACATCACACTGCCCCCTCTTTACATTACACTCCCCCCTCTTTACATCACAGCCCCCCCTTTACATCACAGCCCCCCTTTTTACATCACACTCCCCCCTCTTTACATCACAGCCCCCCTCTTTACATCACAGCCCCCCTTTTTACATCACAATCCCCCCTTTACATCACAGCCCCCGCTTTACATTACACTCCCCCTCTTTACATCACAGCCCCCTTCTTTAATCACACTCCCCCCTATTTACATCGCACTCCCCCCTTTACATCACAGCCCCCCCTTTACATCACACTCCCCCCTCTTTACATTACACTCCCCCCTCTTTACATTACACTCCCCCCTCTTTACATCACAGCCCCCCTTTACATCACACTCCCCCCTCTTTACATCACAGCCCTCCTCTTTACATCCCACTCCCCCAGCTTTACATCCCACTCCCCCCTCTTTACATCACAGCCCCCCTCTTTACATCACACTCCCCCTTCTTTACATCACAGCCCCCCTCTTAACATCACACTCCCCCCTCTTAACAACACAGCCCCCCTCTTTACATCACACTCCCCCCTCTTTACATCACAGCCCCCCTCTTTACATCACAGCCCCCCTTTTTACATCGCACTCCCCCCTTTACATCACAGCCCCCCCTTTACATCACACTCCCCCCTCTTTACATTACACTCCCCCCTCTTTACATTACACTCCCCCCTCTTTACATCACAGCCCCCCTTTACATCACACTCCCCCCTCTTTACATCACAGCCCTCCTCTTTACATCCCACTCCCCCAGCTTTACATCCCACTCCCCCCTCTTTACATCACAGCCCCCCTCTTTACATCACACTTCCCCCTTCTTTACATCACAGCCCCCCTCTTAACATCACACCCCCCCTCTTAACAACACAGCCCCCCTCTTTACATCACACTCCCCCCTCTTTACATTACACCCCCCCTTTACATTACAGCCCCCCTTTATATCACATTCCCCTCCTCTTTACATCACAGCCCCCCTCTTTACATTACACTTCCCCCTCTTTACATCACAGCCCCCCTCTTTACATTACACTCCCCCTCTTTACATCACAGCCCCCTTCTTTATATCACACTCCCCCTTATTTACATCGCACCCCCCTCTTTACATCACACTCCCCCCTCTTTACATCACACTCCCCCCTCTTTACATTACACTCCCCCCTCTTTACTTCACAGCCCCCCCTTTATATCACACTCCCCTCCTCTGTACATCACAGCCCCCCTCTTTACATTACACTCTCTCCTCTTTACATTACACTCCCCCCTCTTTACATTACACTCCCCCCTCTTTACATCACATCCCCCCCCTTTACATCACACTCCCCCCTCTTTACATCACAGCCCCCCTTTACATCACACTCCCCCCTCTTTACATCACAGCCCTCCTCTTTACATCCCACTCCCCCAGCTTTACATCCCACTCCCCTCTTTACATCACAGCCCCCCTCTTTACATCACACTCCCCCCTTCTTTACATCACAGCCCCCTCTTAACATCACACTCCACCCTCTTAACAACACAGCCCCCCTCTTTACATCACACTCCCCCCTCTTTACATCACACTCCCCCCCTATTTACATTACACCCCCCCTTTACATCACAGCCCCCCTTTATATCACATTCCCCTCCTCTTTATATCACAGCCCCCCTCTTTACATTACACTGCCCCTCTTTACATCACAGCCCCCTTCTTTACAACACACTTCCCCCTATTTACATCGCACTCCCCCCTCTTTACATCACAGCCCCCCTTTACATCACAGCCCCCCTCTTTACATCACAGCCCCCCCTTCACATCACACTCCCCCCTCTTTACATCACAGCCCCCCTCTTTACATTACACTTCGCCCTCTTTACATCACAGCCCCCCTCTTTACATCACATCCCCCCTCTTTACAGTACACTTCACCCTCTTTACATCACAGCCCCCCTCTTTACATTACACTCCCCCTCTTTTCATTACAGCCTCCTTCTTTACATCACACTCATCCCCTATTTACATCGCACTCCCCCCCTCTTTACATCACAGCCCCCCCCCTTTACATCACACTCCACTCCTCTTTACAACAAACTCCCCCCTCTTTACATTACACTCCCCCCTCCCCCTGATGGCCCCACTATAGATCACAGTCTCCCTCTACAGCCCCCCATTATATAGCTGCCCGCTTTACATTGTAGCATCCCCTTTACATCACAGCCCCCCCATTTACAGAGCAGCCCCCCCCTTTAACATCAAGCCCCTTCTTTATAACAAAGTCCCCCCTTTGAGTCACAGTCTCCACAATTACATAACAATCCCCCCTTTAGGTTGCGTTCCCCTCCTTTACATTGCAGTCTCCCCTTTACTTTACAGCCCCCCCCCCTTTATATAGTTGCCCACTTTTCATCACAGCGTCCCCTTTTACAATACAGTCCCCCCATCTACATCACAGTCCCCCCTTTTAAATCACATGCCACCTTTAACAATACAGGACCCATCAAATTTCTCCCAATAGGGGGATGGGGGGAAGGGGGATGTGCGCTCAGTAAGCAGAAGGGAATTAAAGGGGATGTCTGTGAGGGCTTTCCTTCTGCAGATTCCAAGGAGGTTTTGGCAAAGATTAGACATGTGCACTGACAAAAAAAATGTTCGTTTTCGTTTCATTCGTTTTTTTGCCTTTTTCGGAAATTCGAAAATTCTGAAATTTTCGAATTTCCGAGTTTTCGAATTTTCAAGTTTTCGAAATTTAGGAATTTTCAGATTTGTGAGTTTCCGAATTTTAGAATTCCGAATTTCCAAATTTCGGAAATTCAAAAATTCCAAAATCTGAAAATTTGAAAATCTGAAAAAAAGAAAGAAAATCAGTAAACTTCGAAAAAATAACTAACCAATAATAACTAACTATTAAATTATAGGTACTGGAATTTCCTTTCAAATTTGGCTGTTTGTGAATGTAATGAATACGAATTTATCTGAACTTACGAATTATCTGAAATAACGAAAGCCGCATCTAAACAAATGGAATGGAACAAAATAATAATAAATAATAATAGTAAAAAGGTTTTATTATTATCATTGTTATTTATTATTATTAGATCGTTACGTTCCATTCTTTTAGATACGGCATTCGTTATTTCAGATCATTTGTAACTTTGGATAAATTCGTACTCGTTACGTTCACTAACAGCCAAATTTGAAAGGAAATTCCAATACCTATAATTTAATAGTTATTATTAGTTATTTATTTCAGATTTTCGAGTTTTCGAATTTTCATTCTTTTGAATTATCAGATTTTCATTCTAATTTTCGGATTTTCAAATTTCCAAATTTTCGGATTTCCATATTTCCAAAATTCAGAATTTTTGAATTTCCTCATTTCGAATTTTACGAATTTCCGATCTTCCGAATTTCCAAAATTTGAATTTTCCAATTTCCGAAATTTCAAATTTTTCCGAAATTTCGAATTTCCAAAATTTTGAATTTCTGAAATTTTGAATTTTCGGAAATTCAGAAATTTGGAAATTCGGAAATTTTGAAAATTCGGAGATTTCAGAAATTCGGAAATTTCGGAAATTTAAAAATTTGGAAATTTCGGAAATTAACGAATTTGTCAAAATTCGTTAAAAATAGAATTCAGAACTCAATAAATTGCACATGTCTAGCAAAGTTAGATTAAGGCTTATACCCATAATCCTTTACTTGTCTTTGGAGAAAAGCATCGGAGTCAATGAGAAGGATGTTGGATAGTTTGGGGTAGATTCACACCAGATGTGGTGGGACTGCGTTGAGTGGCTATGGTGGATCCGGTTGGGGGAGACCCCTTTATGTATGTATTTTTTTAGTATTTTTGTATTGTTTTTCAACTTTTTGCGCATGCCAAATCACCACCATGCTGCTCAGTATGACGTGATTTAAAAAAAAAAGGTTTGAGGACTTCTTTTGCCATGTTCCTCAAAGGTAGGGCAGCCCATTAAAATGAATGGGCTTGCCCTATCCATGACGTGCATGGGCAATGGCACACAGAGTTCTGAGGGGTTCTGTCCCCACTCCCACTTACATGAGATCCTGGGTTCTATTGAACTTCCTCGGGTTATTATTGTTCTGTAGTGTTCTGACATCTAGTGGCAGTTTGGAGCCACTACAACTTGTTTTCTAATTCGATATCTCCCTCTGTCCTCCCCTCCTGTTTAGTGCTAGCATAAGTGGGCGCAGCCTATTGCATTAGGGCATGCACCCCAAATCTCAAACACGTGTGTATGTATGTATGTGTGTATGTGGAATAAATAAATATATATATACAGTACATAGACACACTCTTATAAATACATGTAAAAAACAGTGGGACAGTGAATGTGTTAGTAGGGCAGATGTTGATGTCAGTAGGGCAGTGGACAGTGTCAGTAGTTCTTTTTTCTTTATTATTATTATTTTTTTTTTTTACAATTTTATTTTTATATTATTTTTTACTATTTTTATGTACTATTTACTATTTTTATATTATTTTTTTTACTATTTTTATTTACTATTTTTATATTATTTTTTACTATTTTTATTTACTATTTTTATATTATTTTTACTATTTTTTATTTACTATTTTTATTTTTTACTATTTTTTTTTTTAGGAGCCCCTGTTGGGGGGCTTTGGTGAAATATCAGCAGGGGGAATCTGTGCTGCATTGGGGTGATTAGGGTGTGCCCAGGCACACCCGGCACACCCCCCTGTGCATGCCTTTGAGTGCTAGTTAGTTCAGTCCGGCCTAGACCTGCCCTGTTTCTTCCAATGTCCCCTCAGTCATTGTTAGTTATTTTGCAAAGACAGGGCTCAGAAAAGTAATTGTCTTTTTACACTTCAAAGACCGGGAAAACATCCTCTGCACTGCAATTAGTTGAAGTAATGTTGGGTTGGGTTCAACTTCTGTGTCTTATTGAAGAGTTAAGCTGCCTGGGGATGGTGCTAAGTCAACAAGTGTCCATACTGTCCATACTGACAGACTGGGTCCAAGGAGATATGTCAGTGTATAAAGCGGAACTGAAAACAGAACATTTAGGCTAAAGAACTGTTTTACCCCAAACTGCGGAAAGCGTGTTGCACCCCTATTTTTTTTTTCCTGATTGTGAGTGGAATGTACTTGTCAATGTTTTTAGTATTTTATTTTATTTAAAGCTGAACTCTATATGAAAAGACACCCGAATACATCTCTGTATTTATACATACATCAATAAATGTATTTATTAAATGCAGGCAGTGTACATTTATTTTGACCTGTAATCAGCTTCTTGCAGTCCCTGTACAGCAGGTCTGGAGTGTGAAAGAAAGAAGCAGCACAGGGAGCTGACAAGAATCATGCTGATTTGAGGAGAGAGCAGAGTGACAGAGAGATGAGCTCATCACTGTGCTGCCTCTTCTTTCACTGTCCAGTCACAGGCTAAGGGCAGTTCCACAACTAGTGGATTGAATGATAGTGGCTGTCAGACTGAGGCCATCTAGTGGCAGAAATAAAGTACTGCGGGGGAAATCTCTGAATTGATGGTGGATATTGTAATAATATATATATATATATATATATATATATATATATATATATATATATATATATATTTTTATATTTTATTTTTTAATGGGTTGTTTAGTTTAACCTTGTTGTTTTTGGCTTGAGTTCT
Source organism: Lithobates septentrionalis (assembly GCA_037952835.1). NCBI lineage: Eukaryota > Metazoa > Chordata > Amphibia > Anura > Ranidae > Lithobates > Lithobates septentrionalis. The sequence goes on from JBBDGP010002203.1 coordinate 1,063,824, forward strand.
GTGCTAAGATTATAATTATTATATTTTAAAAATTACATTTTAAAATTTAAATCATTTATATAGAGCTGCTGCTGTGCGGAATGAATTGTTGCCTTTTTGGTATTTAACTATGCAACAACAATAAAGTGTCTTATATTTTAGGCTTTCTAGGTATCGAAGTGCCCTGGGGCCATCCTAACATTTTCAAACTTAATTCTGAGTTTCAAAGTCAGACTTCTGAGTTTTAAATTCAGAGTTCTGAGTTTCAAAATCAGAGTTCTGAGTTTCAAAATCAGAGTTCTGAGTTTCAAAATCAGAGTTCTGAGTTTCAAAATCAGAGTTTTGAGTTTCAAAATCAGAGTTCTGAGTTTCAAATTCAGAGTTCTAAATTTCAAATTCAGAGTTCTAAATTTCAAATTCAGAATTCTGAGATTAAAAGTCAGGATTCTGAGTTTCAAAGTCTGGGTTCTGAAATCAAAACTCAGATTTCTGAGTTTCAAAGTCAGAATTTTGAGATTAAAAGTCTGAATTTTGAGTTTCAAAGTCATAATTCTGAAATTAAAGTGAGATTTCTGAGTTTCAAAGTTAAAATTTTGACTTTGAAACTCAGAATTCTGATTTTTAATCTCAGAATTTGGATTTTCAAACTGAGAACTCTGTGGAAGAATCCTGTGGCCATCCAAAACGTTTTTAAACAGAATTCTGAGTTTCAAACTCAGAATTCTGAGATTGAGCCCAGGTTCACACTGAGCTGAACTCGCACGATTTCACTCCCGCAAGTCAGTCCCGATTTCGGCTGCGATTTCAAAGACATCTGTGCGGGTTTCTGCACAGATATCAATGTAAATCGCAGCCCTAAATCGCAAAAAGTAGTACGAAAACTACTTTTTGAAATCGGTGCAGCATTAGGACGGTGCCATTGACGGCAATTGCCGCCGATTTGACATGTCAAATCGCATGTCAAAACGCTCCAGTGTGAACCAGGGCTAAAAGTCAGAATTCTGAGTCTCAAAGTCAGCATTCTGAGTTTCAAATTTAGAATTCCGACTTTGTTACTCTGAATTCTGACTTTTAATCTCAGAATTTTGACTTTCAAACTCAAATTTTATGGAAGAGTGCTGAGGCCATCCAAAAAGTTTCAAAATCAGAATTCTGAGTTTCAAAGTCAACGTCCTGAGTTTCAAAGTTAGAATTCTGACTTTGAAACTCAGAATTCTGACTTTTATTGTCAGATTTCTGCCTATTAACCTCAGAATTCTTCTTTTTAACCACTTCAGCCCCGGAAGGTTTTACCCCCTTCCTGACCAGAGCACTTTTTACAATTCGGCACTGCGTCGCTTTAACTGCTAATTGCGCGGTCATGCAATGGTGTACCCAAACGAAATTTGCGTCCTTTTCTTCCCACAAATAGAGCTTTCTTTTGATGGTATTTGATCACCTCTGCCGTTTTTATTTTTTGCGCTATAAACGGAAAAAGACCGAAAATTTTGAAAAAAAATGATATTTTCTACTTTTTGTTATAAAAAAAAATCCAATAAATTCAATTTTAGTCATACATTTAGGCCAAAATGTATTCGGCCACATGTCTTTGGTAAAAAAAATGTCAATAAGCGTATATTTATTGGTTTGCGCAAAAGTTATAGCGTCTACAAACTAGGGTACATTTTCTGGAATTTACACAGCTTTTATTTTATGACTGCCTATGTCATTTCATGAGGTGCTAAAATGGCAGGGCAGTACAAAACCCCCACAAATGACCCCATTTTGGAAAGTAGACACCCCAAGGAAATTGCTGAGAGGCATGTTGAACCCATTGAATATTTTTTTTTTTTGTCCCAAGTGATTGAATAATGACAAAAAAAAAAAAAAAAAAAAAAATTACAAAAAGTTGTCACTAAATGATATATTTCTCACACAGGCCATGCGCATATGTGGAATTGCACCCCAAAATACATTTAGCTGCTTCTCCTGAGTACGGGGATACCACATGTGTGGGACTTTTTGGGAACCTAGCCGCGTACGGGGCCCCGAAAACCAAGCACCGCCTTCAGGATTTCAAAGGGCATAAATTTTTGATTTCACACCTCACTACCTATCACAGTTTTGAAGGCCATAAAATGCCAAGATGGCACAAAACCCCCCCAAATGACCCCATTTTGGAAAGTAGACACCCCAAGCTATTTGCTGAGAGGCATGTCGAGTCCATGGAATATTTTATTTTTTGACACAAGTTGCGGGAATGTGACAATTTTTTTTTTTTTTGCACAAAGTTGTCACTAAATGATATATTGCTCACACAGGCCATGGGCATATGTGGAATTGCACCCCAAAATACATTTAGCTGCTTCTCCTGAGTACGGGGATACCACATGTGTGGGACTTTTTGGGAGCCTAGCCGCGTACGGGGCCCCGAAAACCAAGCACCACCTTCAGGATTTCAAAGGGCATAAATTTTTGATTTCACACCTCACTACCTATCACAGTTTTGAAGGCCATAAAATGCCAAGATGGCACAAAACCCCCCCAAATGACCCCATTTTGGAAAGTAGACACCCCAAGCTATTTGCTGAGAGGCATGTTGAGTCCATGGAATATTTTATATTTTGACACAAGTTGCGGGAAAGTGACCATTTTTTTTTTTTTTTTTTTTTTTTTGCACAAAGTTGTCACTAAATGATATATTGCTCAAACATGCCATGGGCAAATGTAGAATTACACCCCAAAATACATTCTGCTGCTTCTCCTGAGTACGGGGATACCACATGTGTGGGACTTTTTGGGAGCCTAACCGCGTATGAGGCCCTGAAAACCAAGCACCGCCTTCAGGATTTCTAAGGGCATAAATTTTTGATTTCACTCCTCACTACCTATCACGGTTTTGAAGGCCATAAAATGCCAAGATGGCACAAAACCCCCCCAAATGACCCCATTTTGGAAAGTAGACACCCCAAGCTATTTGCTGAGAGGCATGTTGAGTCCATGGAATATTTTATTTTTTAACACAAGTTGCGGGAATGTGACAATTTTTTTTTTTTTTGCACAAAATTGTCACTAAATGATATATTGCTCACACAGGCCATGGGCATATGTGGAATTGCACCCCAAAATACATTTAGCTGCTTCTCCTGAGTACGGGGATACCACATGTGTGGGACTTTTTGGGAGCCTAGCCGCGTACGGGGCCCCGAAAACCAAGCACCGCCTTCAGGATTTCTAAGGGCATAAATTCTTGATTTCACTCCTTACTACCTATCACAGTTTTGAAGGCCATAAAATCCCAAGATGGCACAAAACCCCCCCAAATGACCCCATTTTGGAAAGTAGACACCCCAAGCTATTTGCTGAGAGGCATGTTGAGTCCATGGAATATTTTATATTTTGACACAAGTTGCGGGAAAGTGACAATTTTTTTTTTTTTTTTTTTTTTTTGCACAAAGTTGTCACTAAATGATATATTGCTCAAACATGCCATGGGCATATGTGGAGTTACACCCCAAAATACATTCTGCTACTTCTCCTGAGTATGGGGATACCACATGAGTGGCACTTTTTGGGAGCCTAGCTTCATACGGGCCCCAAAATCCAATCACCGCCTTCAGGATTTCTAAGAGCGTTAATTTTTGATTTTACTCCTCACTACCCATCACAGTTTTGAAGGCCATAAAATGCCAAGATAGCACAAAACCCCCCAAAATGACCCCATTTTGGAAAGTAGACACCCCAAGCTATTTGCTGAGAGGCATGGTGAGTATTTTGCAGCTCTCATTTGTTTTTGAAAATGAAGAAAGACAATAAAAACATATTTTTTTTTTCTTTTTTCAATTTTCAAAACTTTGTGACAAAAAGTGAGGTCTGCAAAATACTCACTATACCTCTCAGCAAATAGCTTGGGGTGTCTACTTTCCAAAATGGGGTCATTTGGGGGGGTTTTGTGCCACCTGGGCATTCTATGGCCTCCGAAACTGTGATAGGCAGTGAAGAGTGAAATCAAAAATTTACGCCCTTAGAAAGCCTGAAGGCGGTGCTTGGTTTTCGGGGTCCCGTGCGCGGCTAGGCTCCCAAAAAGTCTCACACATGTGGTATCCCTGTACTCAGGAGAAGCAGCAGAATGTATTTTGGGGTGTAATTTCACATATTCCCATGGCATGTTTGAGCAATATATCATTTAGTGACAACTTTGTGCAAAAAAAAAAAAAATTGTCTTTTTCCCGCAACTTGTGTCACAATATAAAATATTCCATGGACTCGACATGCCTCTCAGCAAATAGCTTGGGGTGTCTACTTTCCAAAATGGGGTCATTTGGGGGGGTTTTGAACTGTCCTGGCATTTTATGCACAACATTTAGAAGCTTATGTCACACATTACCCACTCTTCTAAGCACTTGAAGACAAAGCCCTTTCTGACACTTGTTGTTTACATAAAAAAATAATTTTTTTTGCAAGAAAATTACTTTGAACCCCCAAACATTATATATTTTTTTAAAGCAAATGCCCTACAGATTAAAATGGTGGGTGTTTCATTTTTTTTTTTCACACAGTATTTGCGCAGCGATTTTTCAAACGCATTTTTTGGGGAAAAAACACACTTTTTAAAATTTAAATGCACTAAAACACACTATATTGCCCAAATGTTTGATGAAATAAAAAAGATGATCTTAGGCCGAGTACATGGATACCAAACATGACAGGCTTTTAAATTGCGCACAAACGTGCAGTGGCGAAAAACTAAATACATTTTAAAAAGCCTTTAAAAGCCTTTACAGGTTACCACTTTAGATTTACAGAGGAGGTCTACTGCTAAAATTACTGCCCTCGATCTGACCTTCGCGGCGATACCTCACATGCATGGGGCAATTGCTGTTTACATTTGACGCCAGACCGACGCTTGCGTTCGCCTTTGCGCGAGAGCAGGGGGGGACAGGGGTGCTTTTTTTTTTTTTTTTTTTTTTTTTTATTAATTTTTTGATTTTTTATCTTATTTTTAAACTGTTCCTTTCATTTTTATTTTTTTTTTATCTTTTTTATTGTTATCTCAGGGAATGTAAATATCCCCTATGATAGCAATAGGTAGTGACAGGTACTCTTTTTTGAAAAAATTGGGGTCTATTAGACCCTAGATCTCTCCTCTGCCCTCAAAGTATCTGACCACACCAAGATCGGTGTGATAAAATGCTTTCCCAATTTCCCAATGGCGCCGTTTACATCCGGCGAAATCTAAGTCATGAAATGCTCGTAGCTTCCGGTTTCTTAGGCGATAGAGATGATTGGAGCCATTCTGGTCTCTGATCAGCTCTATGGTCAGCTGGCCGAATCACCGGCTGCATTCTCAGGTTCCCTGTTGGGACCGGAGAGCCAGAGAAAAACATGGAAGACGGTGGGGGGGGGGGGGAAATCCCTCCCACTGCTTGTAAAAGCAGTCTAGAGGCTAATTAGCCGCTAGGATTGCTTTTACATGAAAGCCGACCGCTGGCTGAAAAGAATGATACCAAGATGATACCTAAACCTGCAGGCATCATTCTGGTATAACCACTCAAAGTCCAGCAACATACCAGTACGTTGCTGGTCCTTGTATTGTAAACTTTTTTTTCATGCAGCCTGTGGGCTGAACGAAAAAAAGATATTGATCGGTGGGTATGCCCACCATTAGAATACCTCCCTTCATCCGCCCACTTCTAATGATGGGCATACATGCACCATTTATATATGCCGAAGCATGGGGGCATCCTCCCGCAAAAGGCAGGAGCAAATTGCTCCTCCACCCACTACTGCCCCCACGCTTCGGCATATATGCTGAAGTATGGAACTGTGGTGGTGAAATCACCTCCGACAGCGCTGGAGTCACGGCTTTATATATCGTGGGAGCAAACGCTGTTGCTGTCAAGATAAATAAATCCGCGCTGCAACTGAATGGCGTACCTGCTAAGCAAAAAAACAAAGTAACATTACAGTATAACAGTAATACTTACCATACCTGCAAAGCAAATACAAAAAAAACATAGTAAAAAATAAAACATTTAACGCAACCTGTGCCTACCTAAAATATATATATGCCGAAGCATGGGGGCATCCTCCCGCAAAAGGCAGGAGCAAATCGCTCCTCCACCCACTACTGCCCCCACGCTTCGGCATATATGCTGAAGTATGTAACTGTGGTGGTGAAATCACCTCCGACAGCGCTGGAGTCACGGCTTTATATATCGTGGGAGCAAACGCTGTTGCTGTCAAGATAAATAAATCCGCGCTGCAACTGAATGGCGTACCTGCTAAGCAAATGATGGTTAACAAAAAAACAAAGTAACATTACAGTATAACAGTATACCTTACCATACCTGCAAAGCAAATACAAAAAAAACATAGTAAAAAATAAAACATTTAACGCAACCTGTGCCTACCTAAAATATATATATGCCGAAGCATGGGGGCATCCTCCCGCAAAAGGCAGGAGCAAATTGCTCCTCCACCCACTACTGCCCCCACGCTTCGGCATATATGCTGAAGTATGGAACTGTGGTGGTGAAATCACCTCCGACAGCGCTGGAGTCACGGCTTTATATATCGTGGGAGCAAACGCTGTTGCTGTCAAGATAAATAAATCCGCGCTGCAACTGAATGGCGTACCTGCTAAGCAAATGATGGTTAACAAAAAAACAAAGTAACATTACAGTATAACAGTATACCTTACCATACCTGCAAAGCAAATACAAAAAAAACATAGTAAAAAATAAAACATTTAACGCAACCTGTGCCTACCTAAAATATATATATGCCGAAGCATGGGGGCATCCTCCCGCAAAAGGCAGGAGCAAATTGCTCCTCCACCCACTACTGCCCCCACGCTTCGGCATATATGCTGAAGTATGGAACTGTGGTGGTGAAATCACCTCCGACAGCGCTGGAGTCACGGCTTTATATATCGTGGGAGCAAACGCTGTTGCTGTCAAGATAAATAAATCCGCTCTGCAGCTGAATAGCGTACCTGAAAACAAAAAAGTGGTTAACAATAAAAAAGTATAAAAAAATTGCATACCTATAAAGCAAACATGATAAAAACATAACAATAAAATATTGCAGTATAGAATACAATAAAAAAAGAGCAGAACAATAGAGAGAGAATAGAGAGAGAGAACAATAAAACGACAACTATTTTTGGTTTTTTTATTTTATATTTTTTTTGTATTTTTATTTTTTTATTTTTTTTGTATTTTTTTTTTTTTTTTTAAACACTTTTTTTAGTAACTTTAACTTTTAACTGTAACTGTACCAGGTTTGGGTCTCTCAAAATGCGATGGCATCTTGGGAGACCCTGTGTTAGTGTGCCTAGTCTGTGCCGTGCTGAACCCTACGCTAATACTCCACTAGTGTATGGTAGCGTTCAAAACATTCACCAATGCATAGACCAGGATTGTCAGGACAGGAGGGACAACAATACCGGGTGTCACGCCTAAATCCGCGCTTGCTGCAGACACGACATCTTTTTTGGGGGGCTCGTTGGGTAGGGGTACTCTGGAGGACATAAGGAAAATGCCTCCCATGCAGCCGGCTTACTGCATTTGGATTGGGAAGGTGAGGTGGAGCACCATCTGGAAACAGAAGGGCTCTGACGATCTCTTCCTGGAATTTAAGGAAGGATCCAGTCCGTCCTGAAGCTCTGTATAGCACATGAGCATTCAGCAAAGCCAATTGAAATAAGTAAACAGACACTTTTTTGTACCAGCGTCTGGCCTTACGGGCAACTAAGTACGGCGCCAACAACTGGTCGTTGAGGTCCACCCCTCCCATATTAAGGTTGTATTCGTGGACACAGAGGGGTTTCTCCACAACACCAGTCGCCGTAGTAATTTGGGTCGTCGTGTCTGCATGAAGGGAGGTAAGAACGAAAACATTCTTATTGTCCCTCCACTTCATAGCGAGCAAATTATTATACTGCAAGCAGGCTCTCTCCCCCAGCCTAAGACGGGACTCTACAAGCCGCTGGGGAAAGCCCCGGCGATTAGGTCGCACGGTGCCACATGCTCCAATCTGATGATCAAACAAGTGACTAAAAAGTGGCACGCTCGTATAATAATTGTCCACGTACAAGTGGTACCCCTTTCCGAATAAGGGTGACACCAAGTCCCACACTATCTTGCCAGCGCTTCCTATGTAGTCAGGGCAGTTTATCGGCTCTACGTGACTATCTTTTCCCTCGTAAACCATAAATCTACATGTATAGCCTGTGGCCCTGTCACAGAGCTTATACATCTTGACCCCGTATCTGGCACGCTTGCTGGGAAGGTACTGTTTGAATGACAAGCGGCCAGAAAACTTAATCAGGGACTCATCAACGCAGACAACTTGATGGGGGGTAAACAAGTCTGCAAAACGTTGGTTGAAGTGGTTTACGAGGGGCCGAATTTTGTAGAGCCGATCGTATGCAGGGTCTCCACGAGGACGACAGAGTTCATTGTCGTTGAAGTGCATAAACCGCAAAATCTGCTCGTATCGTGCCCTGGTCATGGAGGCAGAGAACACGGGCATATGGTGAATTGGGTCAGTGGACCAATATGACCGCAACTCACTCTTTTTGGTTATGCCCATGAGGAGGGAAAGGCCCAGAAAGGTCTTAAATTCGGAGACCGTAATTGGTCTCCAATCTCTGGCAAGGGTGGACTGGGGAATAGTGGCGATGTGTTGACCAGCGTACAAATTGCTTTGGTCCACAATAGATCTATAGAGATCTTCGGTGAAAAACAGCGAATAAAAATCCAGTGGCGTAAAGTCAACTGTTTCCACCTGAATTCCGGGTTGGCCAGTGAAAGGGGGAAGTACGGGTGCTGCAGAAGTGGAAGGTTCCCAATTCGGATTGGCGAATGCAGCAGGAAGGGCACTATGGGCACGACGGGCCTGTGTTCGTCTTCTTCTTGGTGGCAGCGGGACACTACTACTGCTTGCCACCTCGCCAGCTTGAACTGCACTTATGGGACTCGCCACGTCACCACGTGATACTGCAGTGCTGGATGTACGACCAGGGTGTACTAGGCCGCTGGTGCTTGCCAGTTCACCAGAAGGAGTAGCGGCACTAGTACTTCTCTGCTCCATACGAGAGCCCTGCGGTTCTTGCACTTCAAGGACAGAAGAAGTTCGGGGTCTGGTACGCCTGACCCTAGCAGGGACCACAACTCCGTCGTCAGAGCTATCTGTCATGGAGCCGCTGTCCTCTACAGGTTCGTATTCTGAGCCTGAACTTGACAGATGAGTGACTTCCTCTTCACTATCTGTCATACTCAGAATCCTGTAGGCCTCTTCACTAGTGTACCTTGGATTTGCCATTTTGGCCTCTAAATTTAGGGGTACACTAGTGAGACTCACAGGCAAAAAAGCTCCTGACTGTTAGCGACTATCAAAACGCTACCAAAAAACTGTTAGCGATCGCAGGGATCAGGCCTGACTCTGCGACCGCTGCAGTTATGTGTGCTTAGTGTTTTGTAAGTGTCAGTTATCGATCGATACTGCACTTGGGTGGGCTGGGCTGGGCTGGGCGCAGGGGCAAAACGCAGGTGCTAGCAGGTATCTGGGCTGATCCCACTAACACTGTGTTTCAGGGAACCCTAAACTGCTGGGGAGTATAGATCTGATCGGATCAGATATCGATCCGTTCAGATACTATAGCACTAAGGGAGGTGTATGCTGCGTGCGTGGGTTTTAGCGGTACTAGCGCTAACCTGACGCTGCCTGGGGCGACGCAGACCTTATCAGATCCTAAAAACTTAACTTCTATCACCGCCGGGCAATTAGGGGGTTAAACCTTTATAAGGTAATAAACGGCGGGTGCCCTAAAACTATAATAAACTATAATAAACTGTAATAAACTATAATAAACTACAAAAAACAAACTATCTAACCAGCGTCACCCGTAACACTTATACGGCGATCGCTGGTGAAAGGGTTAACTAGGGGGCAATCAGGGGGTTAAAACCTTTAGCAGGTAGTATATGGGGGTCCCTGTCGCTATAAAACACTGACAGCAAACCTATATACTCACCTCCCTAACTAGCGTCACCTGTGTCACTAATACAGCGATCAGAAAAACGATCGCTTAGCAACACTGGTGACGGGGGGTAATCAAGGGGTTAACTTTTATTAGGGGGGGGTTAGGGGGTACCCTGGACCTAAGGGGGGGTACCCTAGACCTAAAGGGGGCTAACCTAACAGCCCTAACACTTATAACTGACAAACTGACACCAATGCAAAAAAAAAAAAAACACTGCTATTGGTGTCAGAGTGACAGGGGGTACAGGGGGGTGATCGGGGGGTGATCGGGGGGTGACAGGGGGGTGAAAAGTGTGCCTGCGTGTTCTACTGTTAGTGTAGTGTTGGTGCACTTACTTGGATGTCTTCTCTCCTCTGCGCCGGACGAAAAGACCGCCTCGAGGAGAGATGACATCACTTCCTTTCCCTCTGTTTACATTACAGAGGGAAAGGAAGCGTTTTCATTCGCCGGGAGCGATCGGGAGGGGGTGGCCATCAATGGATGGCCTCCCCCTCACCTCCCATCGCCCGCGAACGAGAGCCGACCGTCTATGGCACCGGGGGGGGTCCGATCGGACCCCCCACCCGCGGGAGGCAGATCACGTATGGGTACGTGATTTTGCCTGCCCGTGCCATTCTGCCGCAGTATATCTGCGTTAGGCGGTCGGCAAGTGGTTAATATCAGAATTTTGACTTTCAAACTCAGAACTCTATGGAAGAGACCCGTCAAACGTCACTTCCGCCCAACGGCCTTAAAGGGACTTTTTTTTATTGAACAGGTATAGGCGCGATCTTTAGAGCAAGAGCAATAATTAATTCTAGCCCTCCTCTGTAACTCAAAACTGGTAACCTGTAGAAATTTTTCAACGTCGCCTATGGAGATTTTTAAGGGTTTGTCGCCATTCCACGAGCGGGTGCAATTTTGAAGCGTGACATGTTGGGTATCAATTTACTCGGCGTAACATTATCTTTCACATTATATTAAAAAAAAATGGGCTAACTTTACTGTTTTAAATTTTTTTTTATTTTAAAAAATGTAAAATACGGTGTGACATAAAGTATTGCAACGACCGCCATTTTATTTTCTAGGGTGTCTGAAAAAAAATATATAATGTTTGGGGGCTCTAAGTAATTTTATAGCAAAAAAATGATGTTATCTTGTAAACACCAAGTGTAAAAAATAGGTCTGGTCCTTAAGCGGTTAACTCGCAAGTAGCAAAATTGGGGGACAATTACAAAGAAATTTTGGTCGATGTGGAATTGATAGTTTTGCTGTAAAATTGTCCTCTTCTCCATAATCCCCTAGCTCCAGGCATTCCTGCTGAACATTATATTTCAATGTCTGGAGGAAGAAAGAGAAGAGCCTATTTTATCAGCACGAGGATATTGTATGAGGTCAGGCAGTAAGGGGTTAAATAACGGATTCTGAGCCATTGTCACCTTCCGCTGTCCTCGCCTTCCTATCTCCATATCTTGTTTACACCGTGATCAGAACATTGGCTTTATTCGGAAAGAGAATGGACGGGTTGTTTGGCAAACACCTCAGCTAATTATCTTCTTTCCCTGGAAACGCGTGAAGTGTTTACTTTGCCCGAGATTGGCAATTGGCTGTCCGGAGTTTGACACAAGTTGATAATAACTTTAAAGAAGGACTTGGGATTCCACTAAAAATATGATGTGCATTTCCACAACAGGGATGACAATATCTGCACATGCATTGTATTATAAAAAACCTTTGTGTACCTGCTGAGATTTCCTGAATGTGCTAATGAGGTGGACTGGCACACCTGAGAAATGTAATAATTAGCTGTGGATGCAGCTCACGGCCGTCCCTGGAGAGGACAGTGTTGTGTCAACTCTGGCACCCTCAGCATCTCTGCTAGAGTGACTTCTCCTGGTGTGATGTGTATTATTGATGAGCAGCACCATCTAGTGGCTGAAAAGGAGAAGCACAGCCCAGTCATGGTGGAAGGATTGCAGGGGATGCCAAGTTTCATTTACTTTTTGTGTAACTCAGATGTGTCAGAAATGACCGGCAGAGGAGAAAATCAGCAGAAATCACTGGATTTTTTACTAACATTTCAGTAAAATTAAAAGATCTCTATTTATCTATCTATCTGTCACGTACCTGGTGGGTGAGTCTGACGTGTAGAGGAAGGCCTCTCGTACAGCTCGAGAGCCCCTGATAGTGGGACAGCAGGCTCAGGAGCACGGTGGGGTAAGAGTGCCTAGGATCAGTCCAGAAGTCTGTATCAGCGGAAGCCAGGAACTTGCAGCAGGAAGCCCGAACACAGCAGGTAGCAGGCAGGAGAGGTGGCAGATGGCTGGCAGACACGGCAGGAGATGGGTAGAGATGCACCACTGGACGCAGGAGCTTGAAGAAGGCTGGACAGCCAGAAGCAGGGTCAGACAAATCGGGTAGGCAGCAGACAGGCAGATCAGGCAGAAGTGGCAGGCAGAAGCGTAGTCGGGTCACAGGCAGGTCTTGGCAACAGACGGGCAAATCAGGCATAGACAGCAGGCAGAGGCGTAGTCGGGTCACAAGCAGGTACGGCAACAGGTGCTAGGTAACAGGAACTGGAGACAAAGAATAGTCCGTGGAAAGCCAAGGGGTCAGGGCAGGAAGCAGGCAGCGGTAGTAGGGAACAAGCCGGATCGGTAGCAGAAGTCAAACAGACAGGAATCAGGTATCAGGTAATGCTGTAGACCAAGCAGCAAACAGCCAGTGTTGAAGCTCCGTTTAAATAGACCGACTGGCGCCAGTTCTGGTAACAGGTGCGCGCGTGCACGCGCGCCAATGCGCGGTCCTGTTCGTGCATGCGCATCAGCAGAAGCACCCACAGTCATTCTGGACATTCTTGGTTGATTAATCCCAAGAACTGGATACTTCGCTGCTCAAAATCACACTTCTCTAGCTTGGCATAGAGTCCATGTAAGCGGAGGCGGCAGAGAACATTCTTGACATGTTCGCGATGACTTGCAAGAGAAGTGGAGAACACAAGTATGTCGTCTAAGTAAACGATAACAAAGATGTCTAGGTAGTCCTTAACCACTAGCCTACCGCCCACCGTCATATGACGGCCGGACGGTAAGCCTATTGTTCTGAGTGGGCGTCATATGACGTCCTCGCCCTCCCGAGCCACTAGGGGGCGCGCGCGCGCCGCCGGCGGCGCGCGCGCGCGCCCGCTGCGTCACTCGGGACCCGGTGCGCGTGCCCGGCGGCCGCGATGTCCGCCGGGCACCCGCGATTGCCGGGTAACAGAGCAGGAGCGTGGATCTGTGAATGTAAACACAGATCCACGTCCTGTCAGAGAGGAGAGGAGACCGATGGTGTGTCCCTTGTACATAGGGACACCGATCGGTCACCTCCCCCAGTCAGTCCCCTCCCCCCACAGTTAGAATCACCTCCTTAGGTCATACATTAACCCCTCGAGCGCCCCCTAGTGTTAACCCCTTCCCTGCCAGTCACATTTACACAGTAATCAATGCAATTTTATAGCATTGATCGCTGTATAAATGTGAATGGTCCCAAAAATGTGTCAAAAGTGTCCGATGTGTCCGCCGCAATATCGTAGTCACAATAAAAATTGCAGATCGCCGCCATTACTAGTAAAAAATAAATAAATAATAAAAATGCTATAAATCTATCCCGTATTTTGTAGACGCTATAACTTTTGCGCAAACCAATCAATATACGCTTATCGCAATTTTTTTTTACCAAAAATATGTAGAAGAATACGTATCGGCCTAAACTGAGGAAAAAATTTGTTAAAAAAAAAAAAAAAAATGGATATTTATTATAGCAAAAAGTAAAAAATATTGTGTTTTTTCAAAATTGTCCCTCTTCTTTTGTTTATAGCGCAATAAATAAAAACCGCAGAGGTGATCAAATACCACCAAAAGAAAGCTCTATTTGTGGGGAAAAAAATGCAAAAAATTTAATTAAGGTGCAGTGTAACATGACCGCGCAATTGTCATTCAAAGTGCGACAGCGCTGAAAACTGAAAAATGGCTTGGGCAGGAAGGGGGTGTAAGTGCCCTGTATTGAGGTGGTTAAAGACGTCGTTAATGAAGTGCTGAAACGTATCTGGCGCATTACGCAGACCAAATAGCATGACGAGGTACTCGTCATGGCCAAAACGGGTGCGAAAGGCAGTCTTCCACTCATCTCCCTTCCGTATGTGGATAAGGTTGTAGGCTTCCCTCAAGTCTAGTTTGGTGAAGATAGAAGCAGAGCAAAGTCTTTGGTAAAGTTCTGGAACCAGGGGAAGGGGATAACAGTTCTTCACTGTGATCATGTTTAGTTTGCGATAATCTACGCACGGCCGTAGAGAATGGTCCTTCTTTTCCACAAAGAATATTCCCGCCCCAGCGGGTGAAGTAGAGGGGCGGATGAACCCCTTTTGAAGACTCTCGTCAATGTACTCCTTCAGAGCACCTAGTTCCTTTTCGGACAGAGGGAAGATCCGACCAAATGGAATTGCAGCCCCTGACAGGAGTTCGATGGGGCAATCGTAGGCTCTGTGTGGAGGTAGGGTGTCTGCCCCCTGCTTACTGAAAACGTCCAGATATTCATGATAGGCCTCGGGCACCCTTTGGTAAAGTTCAGTATCAATGTCCATACAAAGTAGCGCAGTGGGTGATGTGTTGGGCTCAGATAGACAGTGCTCCTGACAGTAGGACGACTGGTACTTGATGCTGCCAGAGCTCCAATCAATCAGCGGGTTATGGGCCTGAAGCCATGGTAGGCCAAGAATGACAGAAAACAAGGGTGAGGTAATTGCGTCTAAACGTAAAAGTTCCTTGGGATTGGTAGGAGTCAAAGTCAACAATGGAGGAGTCTCCTTAGTCACCATTCCAGACTTAACACAGGAGCCATCAGCCAGAAATACAGTAAGTCCTTGCTCCTTGGGTAGAAGAGGAATATGTTGCTGACCTGCGAATGCCAAGTCGATGAAGCAACTGCAGGCCCCGGAGTCCACAATTGCTGTTGTAGATACGCTTCTGCCTGGAAGCTGGAAGGTGATGGGAAGCGCCAGTTGAGCAGAAGTTGCTGGCAGGACTGACTGGGTAACTGAAGAAGTGGTGAGACATCTACGTCCTTTAGTTGGGCAGTTACGTACATAATGGCCGGCTCCTCCACAGTAGAGGCAGAGATTGCTCTGACAGCATCGTGACCGTTCTTCAAAGGAGAGTGACGGGTGGATCAGGCCAAGTCGTGTGGATGTTGCTGTTGTCGGTTTGGATGAAGGTAACTTAACAGGTGTTGGCTGGGCCCGAACTGGAACTTTAGATATCATCCATACAGGTTGGGATGGAACAGTAGACCTTTCTTGTCTGCGCTCTTGGAGACAACGGTCAATCTGAATGGATACAGAAATTAAGTCCTCTAGTGAACTCGACACCCCCACACGAGCTAACTCATCCTTCAGGTCCTCTGCTAATCCCAGGCGGAACTGATGCCGCAATGCAGCGTTGTTCCAACCTGTGTCTGCACTCCAGCATCTGAAGTCCGTAACATAGTCCTCGACCGCTCGTCGGCCTTGCTGGAGTGCGTGGAGAGAAGACTCGGCAGTAGCAGTTCGTTGAGGGTCCTCATACAATCGGACATAGCCTGGAAGAAGGAGGACATGGTATCAAGTTGTGCATCCCTTACTTCCAGCAGACGATGAGCCCAGGTTTGGGGTTCACCCTGGAGCAGAGATATGATGAACACCACCTTGAGAGAGAGTCCGTGGTTGAAGTGAAAAATAGAGCTGGCAGGCATTGCGGAATGCTCTAAACCTGGACCGGTCACCGGAGAAACGTTCGGGACAAGGCACCTGTGGCTCGGGGGATGTCATCACTGTAGAGGAATCAGTACTGGACACTGTCCGGGTTGACACAATTTCAGAAGATGCTGCCGCAGGAATAGCAGGAAGAGGCAGGACCTGCACACGTTCTTCAAGCTGAACAAACTTTTCCTGCAGGGTCTTGATTGCTTGTGTCAAGCCTGCGATGCTCTGGCAGACTCCAGATACGAGAGAGGTTCCTCCTGCAGGCTCAGTCATGGCTGCTTGGTACTGTCACGTACCTGTTGGGTGAGCCTGACGTGTAGAGGAAGGCCTCTCGTACAGCTCCGGCTCGAGAGCCCCTGATAGTGGGACAGCAGGCTCAGGAGCACGGTGGGGTAAGAGTGCCTAGGATCAGTCCAGAAGTCTGTATCAGCGGAAGCCAGGAACTTGCAGCAGGAAGCCGGAACACAGCAGGTAGCAGGCAGGAGAGGTGGCAGATGGTTGGCAGACTTGGCAGGAGATGGGTAGAGATGCACCACTGGACGCAGGATCTCCTTTCAATCAATCAATCAATCAATCCTCCTATCACCTACAGTATCTATCTATCTATCTATCTATCTATCTATCTATCTATCTATCTATCTATCTATCTATCTATCTATCTATCTATCTATCTATCTATCTATCTATTTATCTATCCAGAAGTTGCTTCCTTTTAGACCTCCTCTCTCTGACTGAACTCTCACACAGAGTCGTACTTTATTTACCAATCAGAGAGGATCAGGTCATCAATATACCGTATTGGTGGCGAGACCCGCGTGTGCCGGGATTGGACGGGCAGACGATCCGCAGTCAGGCCGTTGTAGGCGATCAGAACACCGGCCGCTGATCCCGGATGTGGATTGCCCGCTTGTTCCCCTGTTTTAATGTCCATCCAATCGAATGTGTTTGTTCCCTAAAGAAGAGAAATGAGTCTTGTTCTCGGGGGGCCACGGTGCTCTCTGTCATTTCGCGGTGGAATTATCAGCGCCGCTCGGTGAGTTATCAGCCGTCAGGTCGATGTAATTGGCGGCTTCTGAATGTAAACAAAAATGTGGAATAAAATGATGAAGCTTTTATGGCACGGCGCGCTGTCACCCTCTGATTTATTTGTTGTCACGGCTGTCTCTCGACCATCGGACTCTGTAAAACATGATAAAATATTCCCCATATTTAAAGAGACGCTCGGGTCTCGGGTATTTCCGGATCTCTAATCCCTGTTATGGAAAAGTACCGGACCGCGGAATATTAGAAAAAAAACCCACTAAAATCATTTCACGGTTCGTACTGGAACGTTTCCTATTTAAAGGAAGACTCCACTTTTACTAACAAATTGGTACTCTTAGTAACATTCAGGGCATGACAAATGTGCTTTGAATCTAGGAGCCAGCTAAAAAAGTTAAGAGGTGTTTTTTTTTTTTAACCACTTGCCTACCGGGCAGTTTCACCCTCTTCCTGCCCAGGCCAATTTTCAGCTTTCAGCACTGTCACTCTTTGAATGGGAATTGCGCGGTCATGCAACACTGTACCCAAATTTAATTTTTATCATTCTTTTCACACAGATTGAGCTTTCTTTTGGTGGTATTTAATTACTCCTGGATTTTTTATTTTTTGATAAACAAATGAAAAAAGACTGAAAATTTTGAAAAAAATGAAAATAAAGCGTTTTCTTCATTTCTGTTATAAATTTTTGCAAATAAGTAATTTTTCTTCCTCACTGATGTGCGCCAATGCGACTGCACTGATGGGCGCTAATAGGCTGCACTGGTGGGCACTGATAGGCTACATTGGTGGGCACTGATGAGGCTGGGTTGGTGGGCACTGATAGGCTGCACTGATGGGCACTGATGGACACTGATAGGCTGCATTGATGGACATTGATGAGGGTGCATTGATGGGCACTGATAGGCTGCATTGATGGACACTGATTGGCTGCACTGATGGGCACTGATGAGGCAGCATTGATGGGCACTGATAGGCTGATGAGGCTGCATTGATGGACACTGATAGGCTGCACTGATGGGCACTGATAGGCTGCACTGATGGGCACTGATGAGGCTGCACTGATGGGCACTGATGAGGCTGCACTGATGGGCATTGATGAGGCAGCATTGATGGGCACTGATAGGCTGATGAGGCTGCACTGATGGGCACTGATAGGCTGCATTGATTGACACTGATAGGCTGCACTGATGGGCACTGATGAGGCTGCATTGATGGGCACTGATAGGCTGCACTGATGGGCACTGATAGGCTGATGAGGCTGCACTGATGGACACTGATAGGCTGTACTAATGGGCACTGATAGGCTGTACTGATGGACACTGGTAGGCTGCACTGATGGGCACTGATAGGCTGTACTAATGGGCATTGATAAGGCTGCACTGATGGACACTGATAGGCTGTACTGATGGGCACTGATAAGGCTGCACTGATGGGCACTGATGAGGTTCCACTGATAAAGTGGCACTGATGGACACTGATGAGGCTGCACTGATAAGGTGGCATTGATGGGCACTGATATGCTGCACTGATGGACACTGATTGGCACTGGTGGGGCTGCACTGATAATCAGGGCCCCTGTCACAGGATAATCGGTTATCGGCTTTCCTTTCCTCACACAGTGTCACCAAATTCTATACAATTTTAGGGGTATTTCAATTCCCAATTTCACACATCTCCAGTGATCAGTACGTTGTCCATGTAATAACTCAAGAATCATTTTCATTTTTTTTTTCTCATTCAAGTTTTTTATTATCATCATTGAAAAATTATTACAGTATAATCATCATAGAAAAATCATTACAATATAATTCACAGTGAGTTCAAAATATGTGAACACAGTCTATTGGTTATCTAACCACTGTGGTAATCGGAACTAACAATATAGAGAAATAAAATATAAAATAATATAATATAAATTTTTGACTTTGACCATATCCATTCAATTTCAAGTAGTACTCCTGCCTATTTTAAGATAGGCTAAAGCCTCACTCCCCCTCCGACACCCCAAAAGGGATTACTCTGTGTCCCAGGAGGGGGTGAGGATCCTCCCTCTCACATTCCATTCTTCCCTATAAACTTCTATTTGAGAGAAGAGATATTATTAACATCCTGTGATATTCAGCTCAAAGATTATTGCGGATTTTAACAGGAGTACAACATCATTTTCCCATCATACTAGAGCAAAGTCTAACATCCTGACCTTAGAATGATAAATTAGTATGTAAACCTGAGAATTCCTATGTAACTTAAGGAAAAATTATACTGTTCCTATAACATAAAACGAAAATATTTTAAAGGGAAAAGACTGGAGAAGAAGAAAAGAAAAGTTAAAGGAATAGTAAAGAAAAGAGTATAGAATGCCTATCTGTCTGATGTGAAGATCAAAGATCAGCGATTCGTGTCGCTCCCTATGTCCGGTATCAGAGAAATTTCCATAAACCGAGCCCAGGGTTCCTTCAAATTGTGTAGTCTTATCCAACAAGAAACTGACCATTTTTTCCTGTTCCATTATCCATGAAATCTTTATTTTCATGGACAATAGAGATACCGAAGACCTCCTCCATGCTTAGTTAATTTGGCTCCTGTCAATATAAAGAAAATCAATTTACATGGGATTTTTAGTCAAATGCGGCAAGAATCCATTCAGCAAGGCAATCGCTGGCGTTTGAGAGATAGCACAACCTGTAACCTTTCGTATGAAGTGGAAGACCCTATTACACAATCCTCGAATTCTGGGACATTCCCACCATATATCAATCATGGAACCCATTCCCTGGCAGCCTCTAAAGCATAAAGGTGAAGTGGAAGGGAACATTGCTGCCAATCTTGTGGGAACCAAGCACTATCTCGTGAATTTGACATTAGCCTCTATGAGTGACGTATTATATATGCCTTTAATCGAGCGAGAATAGTTCTCATACCAGTCCTCCAGATCCCATTCGGTCTGAAGGTCTTTTTCCCAGGCCAACATGTATGGTAATTTCACGGAGTTGGAAGCAACTGATGCATAGATCACAGATATCCCCCCCTTCCGCTCCATGGCTTGTTCACACCAACCTTCAAATTCCGTGAATCCTGGAGGATTAGGTTTCGTTTTCCATAAAGAGTGAACAAAGCTTGAAATCTGGTAAAATCTAGACTTTTCTGTAGAGGGAAGATCTAGTTCATCTACAAAATGTTTAAGGGGTAGTTGGCCTGTGCGAGGAAAAAAATGGTCAATGCGGTACACCCCCTTCTCCCACCACCATTTGAAGGCTTCAACATCCATGCCATGTTGAAAAAGAGGATTTTGGAACAGATGAGCTAATGGTTGTATTTCAGAAACCAGGGAAGGAAGCTTCCTAAGGAAATCCCACACAGTAATGCCGAGTACACACGAGCGGACTTTACGGCAGACTTTGCCCGGCGGACGGGATTTCGTCGGACAATTCGATGTGTGTGGGCTCCAGCGGACTTTGTTTTCTCAAAAGTTGGACGACTTAGATTTGAAACATGTTTTAAAATAATCCGTCGAAATCGAGTCCGGTCGAAAAGTCCGCCGTCTGTATGCTAGTTCGACGGACAAAAAGCCACGCTAGGGCAGCTATTGGCTACTGGCTATGAACTTCCTTGTTTTAGTTTGGTCGTACGTCATCACGTATGAATTCGACGGACTTTGGTGGATTGTGTGTGGGCAAGTCCGTATATTCAGAAAGTCCGTCGTAAAGTACGTCGAAAAGTCCGCCGGGCAAAGTCTGCCGTAAAGTCCGCTCGTGTGTACGCGGCATTAGGGATTGTGAAAGGGTTGGTGACAGGATGGAAGGCCTGTTCCTGGGAGGACACCATAGTAAATATTCCATGGAGAATGTAGGAGCTGCTTGGCTTTCTATTGATATCCAGTCTGGTCGCTCATTTTTAGGGTAAATAGCCGATAATTGCGCTAATTGGGCTATGTGATAGTACCATAGGAGGTTTGGAAGACCCAAACCACCTTGTTTAGGGAGATTGAATAAGTTACGGTTTGATAGACGTGAACCTTTCTTGTTCCATATAAATTTATTAATTTTACCTTGAAAGGTTTTTAGATGGTCCCTTCTAATCGGGATAGGAAGGGATCGAAACTAATACAAAAGTCTAGGTAAGAGGGTCATCTTGACCGAGTTAATTCTGCCAATCCAAGCAATATTGTGTGACTCCCAAGTCCTAAGATCAGCTTCAAGTTTTCGATACGTTGGGGGGTAATTTGCTTGGTACAGATTTTTGATCTTGGGAGTTATATTAAGTCCCAAATATTTAATTGATGAATTACTCCAACAAAATTCGTATGTTTCCTGTAATTGGGAGACCAGAGAGCTTGGGAGGGACACATTGAGAGCCAGAGATTTAGACACATTCACTCTAAGTCCTGATATTGACGCAAATTCATTGAGCAATGAACACATCTCTGGTAAGGAGGAATTTGGGGAGGATAAAAATGGCAGAAGGTCATCTGCGAACAGTGCGCATTTATGATTATTTTGGCCACACTGAATCCCCCTGATATTCGGATTAATACGAATGGCTATCGTCAAAGATTCAATCATTATAGCGGATATCAGGGGCGAAAGGTGGCAGCCCTGACGTGTGCCCCTACCAATCTTAATTGGGTCAGAGAAGAGTCCCTGAAGTCTGACTCTGGCTACGGGTGTTGAATATAAGGCTTCCAGGATTCCTAAAATATTTGGGCCGAATCTCCAGCGTCTAAGGACTGCAAAGGGATATGTACATGAAACTGAATCGAAGGCCTTTTGAAAGTCCAACGATAAGAGCATACCTTCTTGTTTATGTCCTCCCTCCCATCCTGATTGCATTATTGATATAAGATCTTCGCACTTGATCGGGACCCTGTCTACCAGGCATAAACCCCACCTGATCTTTATTAATATATTGTCCTATAAATGATGCCAACCAGTTTGCTTTTTTTTCAGTCAATATTTTAAGGTCATTATTAATTAGGGAAATGGGTCTGTAGTTTTCTATTTGGCTGGTGTCTTTATCTGGTTTTGGGATTACAGAAATATATGCCATATTAAGTTGATTACCTATCCGATTGCCCTTAGTCATGGAATTGAAGAATCTAGCGAGGTAGGGTGTTAGGAGTTCAGGAAAAGTTTTATGATATGGGGAAGAGAAGCCATCAGGTCCTGGAGCTGTACCATCTTTTAATGCTTTTATAACTTCTGACACCTCCTCAATGGAAATGGGAGCGTCCATTTCTGCTTTATGAGTAGTCGTCAGAGTTGGTAGATGTAGGTTGTCTAGGAGCACTTCTATTTTAGAGGGGTTAGAATTTCTCTCTGCCTTATATAAATCAGCATAAAAGTCCTGGAATGCCTTCATTATGGGCTGTGAAGTCAGGGTAAAGGTACCATCGCCTGTTTGATTTTAGGAAGGGCCTGTGAGCGAAGCCTGGGTGACAATTTATGTGCTAGCATGGTTCCTGTTTTGTCTTTAGTCTGGTAAAACTTGCCCCCCCCCCCCCCCCCCCCCGTCCATCTGATAGATTTATCCTCCTTTGTTGTAAGAGCCAAATTTAGGGCCTTTCAAGCAGCATCCAGCTTGGAAATAGGGACATTGGAGGGATCTCTTTTATGTTGTTGGCTTAAAATAGTAAACCCATTCTCCAATCTCTCTATTTCTGACATCCTCTCTCTCTTTCGTCTTGCTGAAATTTGCCTCTAATGGTTACCTTTTGAGCTGCCCATAGAGAGTTTCTGCAGAAACATCACCCACATCATTAAGGCAAAAGTATTCCCTCAGAGCCTCCTGTATTTCAGACACTATAATGGGATCCTTCAAAATAGATTGATTAACAGTCCAATGAGAAGCGTGTTGTCCATAATTATCTCTTCTTTCGGTTAATAGAACCATAGAATGGTCTGACCAAGCTACATCTAAGATAGGGGATTTAATGGTCAATGGAATATGATGTATAGAGACAAGGATGTGATCTATACGCGAATAAGACTGGTGTGGATTTGAGTAGTGAGAAAAATCTCGTACGTTTGGATTTAGTTCCCTCCAAATGTCAGTTAAACCAGACTGAAAAATCGTTCGCTCTATTTGTAAACTATCTCTGCTGGGTCTAACTGATTGTGCTTTAAGTGGGTTAGATTTACCCAGACCAGTGTCAAAGGCTGTATTAGAATCACCTCCCATAATTATTATACCTTCCATAAGCGGGCCGAGGGTCCTGAACAGTTGTCTAAAGAACTGTATTTGCCCTTTATTAGGAGCATAGTAAGAAATGAAAATATATAACTTATCATCAATCGTACCCTTAACCAGTAAGAACCTCCCTTCCGGATCCCTATGTTTCATCTTAAAATTAAATTTGCATTGTCTAGAAAACATAATCGCTACTCAATGGAGTCACTAGGGGGGCCAGAGGGGGCCCTGGCCCCCCAATATTATGTTGTGCCCCACCATGTGCCACCCCAAAAAAACAAAATATTTTTTTTTTTTTAACAAAAAGGCAATGTCTTTTTGTTTGCATCCATAGCGGATGCGACACATCTTACTCGGGCCGCCGCGGGAGTAGCACAGTCTTTATTGAGGGGAGAGCATCCCCAGTCAGCTCCTGCGGGTGATTCCTCCCCCCTCCCTCTGCTCGCTGACACTGCATAATGCGAGCGCTCACGCAACCACGGCCGCCCAATCTGCTCCTTCCCCTGAATCCTCATTGGCAGGGAGAAGAACGAGTTGCAGGAAGGACTCCACCAGGACTCTCAGTTACTGAAAAAACAGACTGATTTCTCCCGTCCTTAGGACAGGAGAACCAGCCTGTAAATTCCAAGAGATGCCAGACCAGCGCTGTCAATAGCAGGGGCAGGACAGCAAGGGGGGGCTGGGGAACCCCACAGTGGCAGAACACCAGGGCCCGGTGGCAAGACAACCTTTGCAAACCTGATAGTTCTCCCACTGCTTTGGACCCAATACAGTAGGAAGGGAGCTCACTGCAGAACATGTGAAAGGGCCTGTTGTGGGATCGTAGTAAAGGGCCCCAGGATATATATATATATATATATATATATATATATATATATATATATACATATATATACACACACACACACACAGTGGGGACGGAAAGTATTCAGACCCCCTTAAATTTTTCACTCTTTGTTATATTGCAGCCATTTGCTAAAATCATTTCAGTTCATTTTTTCCTCATTAATGTACACACAGCACCCCATATTGTACACACAGCACCCCATATTGTACACACAGCACCCCATATTGTACACACAGCACCCCATATTGACAGAAAAACACAGAATTGTTGACATTCTTGCAGGTTTATTAAAAAAGAAAAACTGAAATATCACATGGTCCTAAGTATTCAGACCCTTTGCTCAGTATTTAGTAGAAGCCCCCTTTTGATCTAATACAGCCATGAGTCTTTTTGGGAAAGATGCAACAAGTTTTTCACACCTGGATTTGGGGATCCTCTGCCATTCCTCCTTGCAGATCCTCTCCAGTTCTGTCAGGTTGGATGGTAAACATTCGTGGACAGCCATTTTTAGGTCTCTCCAGAGATGCTCAATTGGGTTTAAGTCAGGGCTCTGGCTGGGCCATTCAAGAACAGTTACGGTGTTGTTGTGAAGCCACTCCTTCGTTATTCTAGCTGTGTGCTTAGGGTCATTGTCTTGTTGGAAGGTAAACCTTCGGCCCAGTCTGAGGTCCTGAGCACTCTAGAGAAGGTTTTCGTCCAGGATATCCCTGTACTTGGCCGCATTCATCTTTCCCTCGATTGCAACCAGTTGTCCTATCCCTGCAGCTGAAAAACACCCCCACAGCATGATGCTGCCACCACCGTGCTTCACTGTTGGGACTGTATTGGACAGGTGGTGAGCAGTGCCTGGTTTTCTCTACACATACCGCTTAGAATTAAGGCCAAAAAGTTCTATCGTGGTCTCATCAGACCAGAGAATCTTATTTCTCACCATCTTGGAGTCCTTCAGGTGTTTTTTTAGCAAACTCCATGCAGGGCTTTCATGTGTCTTGCACTGAGGAGAGGCTTCCGTCAGGCCACTCTGCCATAAAGCCCCGACTGGTGGAGGGCTGCAGTGATGGTTGACTTTCTACAACTTTCTCCCATCTCTCAACTGCATCTCTGGAGCTCAGCCACAGTGATCTTCGGGTTCTTCTTTACCTCTCTCACCAAGGCTCTTCTCCCCCGATACTAAAAATAAATAAAGAACCGCGCTACGTGCATAAATGTGAAAACAAAAAATAAGTGAATCGTGAGTGACCAAAATTGAACAAAATCCTGCTGCTAAACACTATAACCTCGATATAAGGCAAAGATCAAATACATAACAGTCAGTGTAGCGCTGGACATAAAAATGTGACTAGTGATTAGGAATTAGTGCACAATCTCTAATAATGCTAAGATATAATGCCAAATGAACAATATAAACACACATAGAATAATCATCTAAGGCTTATATCTATATATGATACATAGTGATATTCCTTTTAAATATGGGACCATGCCAAAAATTGGTTTATGTGAAAAGAATAAATGTAACATGAATGGTGAAATAAAAAGTTCAAAAAAGTGTCCCAAATGACAATGTGTAAATTCCAGAAGAAATCCAGAGGAAGATGTGTTGCAGGGTTCGGGAATACTTGATCCACCTCTCGTGCAGCCCACCACCAAATGATAAAAATGAAGGCTTACCGAAAAGCCTGCGACCGCCCTTACTTCAGGGGGGTCAAAACAGGCTTAGTTGTGGAAATATCCAGGGATGATGGAGCCTCCGAGTCCTCTCTCACTTCATCGGACAGGCAGCCCACAGCAACGGGGACCCCGAAGTAGAAGTATGCTCACAGGGATTCCTTCAATGTTTCTCCTTGCTGCAGTGGCTCTGCTAGATCTGTGATTCATTTCACATGTGCTGCTGGCTTCTCTGTTCACCTATCTTCTCCCCCGATAGCTCAGTTTGGCCGGACGGCCAGCTCTAGGAAGGGTTCTGGTCGTCCCAAATGTCTTCCATTTAAGGATTATGGAGGCCACTGTGCTCTTAGGAACCTTAAGTGCAGCAGACATTTTTTTTTAACCTTGGCCAGATCTGTGCCTTGCCACAATTCTGTCTCTGAGCTCTTCAGGCAGTTCCTTTGACCTCTTGATTCTCATTTGCTCTGACATGCACTGTGAGCTGTAAGGTCTTATATAGACAGGTGTGTGGCTTTCCTAATCAAGTCCAATCAGTATAATCAAACACAGCTGGACTCAAATGAAGGTGTAGAACCATCTCAAGGATGATCAGAAGAAATGGACAGCACCTGAGTTATATATATGAGTGTCACAGCAAAGGGTCTGAATACTTAGGACCATGTGATATTTCAGTTTTTCTTTTTTAATAAATCTGCAAAAATGTCAACAATTCTGTGTTTTTCTGTCAATATGGGGTGCTGTGTGTACATTAATGAGGGAAAAAATGGACTTAAAAGATTTTAGCAAATGGCTGCAATATAACAAAGAGTGAAAAATTTAAGGGGGTCTGAATACTTTCCGTCCCCACTGTATGAAAGCTGGAGACGCCACTGTCGCTACTCCCTTCGTTTTGTTTTCAGCATTAGCCAAAAAAAACTGGGAAGTGTGCATGTAAAAACGAGGGGGCGTACCACAGTCGAAAATGAGTTTCCGTTATGGGAACCGCATCAATGTGATGAGCACGATAGACCTGGAAGGCCTTCCGTCTCTTGACTGGGGAATTCAACCCCTGAGTGTTATGGGAGATAATGCGTAGAGGGGAAGAAGTAGCATTACTATCAGCCATGGAGCAAAAGGAAAATAACGCTGACCAATCCACAGTCACCTACCCCATTCCATGTGGTAGAATAGGTTGACAAAATAAGATCATTTACCATTATTGGGAGTAACAATTCTAAATACACCACATAGGCATATCTCATCGGCAGGTAGGCTAGAAGAGAAAAGAAAAGAAGTTAGGAGGAAAGAAGGAAAAAAAAAGGAATAGACATAGAAAGACATCATTATTATATAAATTACCGAAAGGCCATACCCAGGCCCAGAATGGGGGGGAGGCGTAAGACTCCCTCCCCTCATTCAGAACAAAAAAAATTTAAACAGCCCATAAAAAGGGCTAGAAACCTACCAGTCAAAGCAGCAAACAACTGGTTTGAGTAATAGGTGGAGGCACAACGCATCAGCACCGGCCAGTGACAGCGTATGAAAAAATTGTAAAACTTTCAAAGTGCAGGACCAGCTAACGGGAGCCCCCTTTTAAGATGGTAGTCAAAACCAGGGATCCTCAAACTACGGCCCTCCAGCTGTTGCGGAACTACACATCCCATGAGGCATTGTAGAACTCTGACATTCACAGACATGGCTAGGCATGATGGGAATTGTAGTTCTTGAACAACTGGAGGGCCATAGTTTGAAGACCCTTGGTCTAAACTATCTAGCTAGGGGAAACATTGAAAATAACGATGAGTCAAAACTGACTAGTTTTCAATACAAGTGACGAAGAAGTCTTTGACTTCGAAAAACTACGTAGAGACCACTGAACTGTATTCCTGCAATAGTTCCATTTAGTAAGACCCAAATCAGTCTAGATTCGATATTGGTGAACAACTAATTTCGCCTGGGGAACACGGCAAGAAATAAGGAAGTTGAACATTTCACACAGGAGAGTTATGAGAGCCCCTCCTCAGGGTGGGAGGTTATCCTTGATTCTCTTGTATTTAGCTTTACCCCATCGTGAAGAAGGTGGGCTTGTAGGGGATTGACGTTTAGCTGAACCCTGTTGTCTGGGTGCTGTTTCCATGTCAGATTCATATGTGATGAGCTTCAGGTCCAGCAGCAGATGTTCACCCTCTGGAAAGCTATGGAATGCATGTTGTTTACCTTTGTAGGTAAGTTTCAGACCCAACGGAATTTTATGTCTTTCTTGGTGAGTGCTGCCAAGAGGGGTTTCAATGATCGTCTCTTTTGGATGGTGTAAGAGGAAATGTGGGCAAATATTTGGATGGCTGACCCTTGATACTGAATCTGTTCCTGTTGACAGGATCTCTTCATCACTTCTTCCTTAATAGAATAAAAATGCGGTTTTACTACGATGTCTCTTGGGGATCCATCCTTCCTCGGAGGACCAAGGGACCTGTGAGAACTATCCAGTACTAATTTATGAGCCGGAACCGAAGGATTTGATAATATCTTGAACCGCAGTTTGTACATCAGCAATTGTTTCTGGTAACCCTCTGATCCCAAAATTATCTCTCCTCGATATCGATTCTCAAGGTCATCGATCCGAGCCTGAGCAGTGTCATGCTGTTCTTGCATAAACTGTAAATCAGCTGGTGCTCAAATTTTTAGGGGGGCGCAAACAAACTGAAAAAAACCCCATCAATTGCAGCTTCACTGTGCCAATCAAACGCAGCTACTGTGCCCATCAATTTCTGCCATTGTACCATCAAACGCAGCCACTGTGCCATCAAACGAAGCCACTGTGCCATCAAACAAAGCCACTGTGCCATCAAACCCAGCTACTGTGCTATCAGACGAAGCCACTGTGCCATGAAACGCAGCTACTGTGCCATCAAACAAAGCCACTGTGCCATCAAACGCAGCCACTGTGCCATCAAACGCAGCCACTGTGCCATCAAACGAAGCCACTGTGCCATCAAACAAAGCCACTGTGCCATCAAACACAGCCACTGTGCCATCAAACGCAGCCAATGTGCCATCAAACGAAGCCACTGTGCCATCAAACAAAGCCACTGTGCCATCAAACACAGCCACTGTGCCATCCAACGCAGCCACTGTGCCATCAAACGAAGCCACTGTGCCATCAAACAAAGCCACTGTGCCATCAAACAAAGCCACTGTGCCATCAAACAAAGCCACTGTGCCCTCAAACGCAGCCACTGTACCCATAAATTGCCACCACTGTGCCTATTAAACGCTGCCAATGTGTAATCAAGCGCAGCCACTGTGTCTATCAAGTGCAGACACTGTGCCCATCAAGCGCAGACACTGTGCCATCAAACGCAGCCACTGCGCCCATAAATTGCAGCCACTGTGCCATCAAACGAAGCTACTGTAACCATCAATTGCTGCCAGTGTGCCCCATCAATTGCCGCCAGTTTGCCTCATCAATTGCCGCCAGTTTGCCTCATCAATTGCCGCCAGTTTGCCCCATCAATTGCCACCAGTTTGCCCCATCAATTGCTGCCAGTTTGCCTCATCAATTGCCGCCAGTTTGCCCCATCAAATGCCGCCAGTTTGCCCCATCAATTGCTGCCAGTTTGCCCCATCAATTGCCGCCAGTTTGCCCCATCAATTGCCACCAGTGTGCCCCATCAATTGCCGCCAGTTTGCCTCATCAATTGCCGCCAGTTTGCCCCATCAATTGCCGCCAGTGTGCCCCATCAATTGCCGCCAGTTTGCCCCATCAATTGCCACCAGTTTGCCCCATCAATTGCTGCCAGTGTGCCCCCCTGGCTCGGGTCAGCGGTGTCCTCCTCGCTCCCTCCGAGTCCTCGATGTCTTCTCCCGTCCTCTTCTGCTATGATTGGATGCCTGGCGTCCAATCACAGCGCCTGTCGCTTCAGCCAATCAGGTGACAGGTAACCATACCCGGTACACCTGATTGGCTGAGAGGCGGGTCAGTGTTAGGGAAGCGATTTATTCGATTCCCTAACACAGCACTACATAAGCAGCGAACGCACAGCAGTGCGCCCACTGTTTATCAGTTTGGAAACCTATTAGAGCCGACGGCTCTAATTAGGCACTTCCCATAAGCCCCACTGTACGTTCTATCAAAGCTACTGTAGTTTCAGGAAATGTCATGTTAAGAGAGGAAGCCAAGCCCGATAATTGTGGAGCATAGGAGAGGTTCGCAGGGTTAACAATTTGCCCGCCTGCTGAGGAGACTTCAGCTACTGACTGAACTTTTATCTGAGGTGTGGCCGCCATTGTGGAAAATGACCCGCTTTTCAAAGGATCCTAAAAAAGAATTCAGGGCCTTTCCTTTTTTCCTGACCAGCATAGAGAGGCGCCCTGAGGTCTCCTCTACCTTTTTCCCGTTATTTTGGGAACTCTGGATAGCCGTTACCCGCCTCTTATTTTTCACTGTATGGCCGGCTCTGTGCGGAGCTCCGGTCCTACGCCGCCATCCTCAGAGCCTCCGCGCATGCGCCTCCTCATTTTTTTTTCAACTGCTCTGTTGAGTAGAGAATGGTATTTCTCCAGATGTCCTCTGAGAAGTCCGTCCAAAAATCTGAGAAAATAAATTGGCAGTTATTAAACCCTAACTGCAGATTAGAAATGAGGAAAACTGAGTTTTAATTCACCCCCCCCCCCCCCAAGTGTTAATAACAAGAATTATAATTATTTATATATATATATATATATATATATATATATATATATATATATATATAAAGTATATATAGAGTATCTCACAAAAGTGAGTACACCCCTCACATTTCTGTAAATATTTTCTATCTTTTCATGTGACAACACTGAAGAAATGACACTTTGCTACAATGTAAAGTAGTGAGTGTACAGCTTGTATAACAGTGTAAATTTGCTGTCCCCTCAAAATAACTCAACACACAGCCATTAATGTCTAAACTGCTGGCAACAAAAGTGAGTACACCCCTAAGTGAAAATCTCCAAATTGGGCCCAAAGTGTGAATATTTTGTGTGGCCACCATTATTTTCCAGCACGGCCTTAACCCTCTTGGGCATGGAGGTCACCAGAGCTTCACAGGTTACCACTGGAGTCCTCTTCCACTCCTCCATGATGACATCACAGAGCTGGTGGATGTTAGAGACCTTGCGCTCTTCCACCTTCCGTTTGAGGATGTCCCACAGATGATCAATAGGGTTTAGGTCTGGAGACATGCTTGGCCAGTCCATCACCTTTACCCTCACCTTCAGTGGTTGTCTTGGAGGTGTGTTTGGTGTTGTTATCATGTTGGAATACTGCCCTGCGGCCCAGTCTCTGAAGGGAGGGGATAATGCTCTGCTTCAGTATGTCACAGTACATGTTGGCATTCATGGTTCCCTCAATGATCTGTAGCCCCCCAGTGCCGGCAGCACTCATGCAGCCCCAGACCATGACACTCCCACCACCATGCTTGACTGTAGGCAAGACACACTTGTCTTTGTCCTCCTCACCTGGTTGCCCCCACACACGCTTGTCACCATCTGAACCAAATAAGTTTATCTTGGTCTCATCAGACCACAGGACATGGTTCCAGTAATCCATGTTCTTAGTCTGCTTGTCTTCAGCAAACTGTTTGCGGGTTTTCTTGTGCATCATCTTTAGAAGAGGCTTCCTTCTGGGATGACAGCCATGCAGACCCATGTGATGCAGTGTGCGGCGTATGGTCTGAGCACTGACAGGCTGACACCCCACCCCTTCAACCTCTGCAGCAATGCTGGAAGCACTCATACGTCTATTTCCCAAAGACAACCTCTGGATATGACGCTGAGCACGTGACCTCAACTTCTTTGGTGGACCATGGCGAGGCCTGTTCTGAGTGGAACCTGTCCTGTTATACCGCTGTATGGTCTTGGCCACCGTGCTGCAGCTCAGTTTCAGGGTCTTTGCAATCTTTTTATAGCCTATCTTATAGGCCATCTTTATGTAGAGCAACAATTCTTTTTTTCAGATCCTCAGAGAGTTCTTTGCCATGAGGTGCCATGTTGAACTTCCAGTGACCAGTATGAGAGAGTGAGAGCGATAACACCAAATTTAACACACCTGCTCCCCATTCACACCTGAGACCTTGTAACATTAACGAGTCACATGACACCAGGGAGGGAAAATGGACATTTGGGCCCAATTTGGACATATACACTTAGGGGTGTACTGACTTTTGTTGCCAGCGGTTTAGACATTAATGGCTGTGTGTTGTGTTATTTTGAGGGGACGGCAAATTTACACTGTTATACAAGCTGTACACTCACTACTAGGGATGAGCCGAACACCCCCCGGTTCGGTTCGCACCAGAACCCGCGAACGGACCGAAAGTTCGCACGAACGTTAGAACCCCATTGACGTCTATGGGACTCGAACGTTCGAAATCAAAAGTGCTCATTTTAAAGGCTAATTTGCATGGTATTGTCCGAAAAAGGGTTTGGGGACCCGGGTCCTACCCCAGGGGACATGTATCAATGCAAAAAAAACTTTTAAAAACGACCGTTTTTTCGGGAGCAGTGATTTTAATGATGCTTAAAGTAAAAAAAAAAAAGTGAAATATTCCTTTAAATATCGTACCTGGGGGGTGTCTATAGTATGCCTGTAAAGTGACGCGTGTTTCCCGTGTTTAGAACAGTCCCTGCACCAAATGTCATTTTTAAAGGAAAAAATCTCATTTAAAACTGCTTGCGGGTTTAATGTCATGTCGGGTCATGGCAATATGGATGAAAATCAGTGAGACAAACGGCATGGGTACCCCCCAGTCCATTACCAGGCCCTTTGGGTCCTGTATGGATATTAAGGGGAACCCCGCACCCAAATTAAAATAAGGAAAGGCCCTATATACTCTGAACAGCAGTATACAGGCGGTGCAAACAAGACAGGGACTGTAGGTTTGTTGTTAAGTAGAATCTCTTTGTAATTTTGAACGGGTACATTTTTAACGTGTTTAGCTCCAGCCAAAAAATCTTTTTTAAGCTTTTTGGAAAACATAGGGAAGGGTTATCACCCCTGTGACATTTGTTTTGCTGTCTTTCCTCCTCTTCAGAAGATTTCACCTCACTTTTTTGTCCCAATGAAAAATGTTTTTTGAAAATTTGGGTTTTTTTGTGGAACAAGGATTGGAAAGCATCAGTGGAAAGGAGAAATTGTTTTCCCATATTAACTCTTACAGGAGAGAATTTCCCTTCCTAGGGGTAGATTTCATCTCACTTCCTGTTGTCTCCTTCCGTTTGCAAGTAGGAGTCGTTTGTAAGTTAGATGTTTGAAAGTAGGGTCCTGCCCTATATACTCAGCAGAAATTTGGGCCTTAGGTGTTGCTGTGGCCACAACACTGTAAGCCCTCACAGGGCCCTGCTGTGAAATATTAGATCAAGAATTGTAATTACATGCCCCTGTTGAACAGGAGCTGAAAAATTAGGCCTTAGGCACTGGTGCTGGTGCCACAACACTGCAACCCCTCACAGACACTCTAGTTGGAACGCAGGAACGAGCCCTGCTGCAAAGTATTGCATCAAAAATTGTAATTACACGCCCCTGTTAGACAGGGGCAGAAAAATTGGTCCTTAGGCACTGGTGCTGGTGCCACAACACTGCAACCCCTCACAGACACTCTAGTTGGAACGCAGGAACGAGCCCTGCTGCAAAGTATTGCATCAAAAATTGTAATTACACGCCCCTGTTAGACAGGGGCAGAAAAATTGGGCCTTAGGCACTGGTGCTGGTGCCACAACACTGCAACCCCTCACAGACACTCTAGTTGGAATGCAGGAACGAGCCCTGCTGCAAAGTATTGCATCAAAAATTGTAATTACACGCCCCTGTTAGACAGGGGCAGAAAAATTGGGCCTTAGGCACTGGTGCTGGTGCCACAACACTGCAACCCCTCACAGACACTCTAGTTGGAATGCAGGAACGAGCCCTGCTGCAAAGTATTGCATCAAAAATTGTAATTACACGCCCCTGTTAGACAGGGGCAGAAAAATTGGGCCTTAGGCACTGGTGCTGGTGCCACAACACTGCAACCCCTCACAGACACTCTAGTTGGAATGCAGGAACGAGCCCTGCTGCAAAGTATTACATCAAAAATTGTAATTACACGCCCCTGTTAAACAGGGGCTGAAAAATTGTGCCTTAGGCACTGGTGGTGGCGCCCAGAACCAAAAATGTTCTTACAAGCTATCAGCGTGATGATTGAGGAGGAAGAGGATAATTACTCAGGGATAGTCACTCAGCATCAGCATAGGCAGTCTTTGAAGGGATCTGAAAAAAATTATTCAGTTACATCAGCATCAGGTGCTTGGTAGCTGGTGGTGATCCAAGACTGATTCATTTTTATGAAGGTCAGCCGATCGACCGAGTCAGTGGACAGACGCACCCTGTGATCGGTTACCATGCCTCCAGCAGCACTGAATGTGCGTTCCGAAAGAACGCTGGATGCAGGACAGGCCAGTAGCTCAATTGCATACTGTGCAAGCTCTGGCCAGTGATCCATCCTCAAGACCCAGTAACCCAGAGGATTTTCGGTGGGAAAGGTGTCCAAGTCTGATCTTGCCCCTAGGTATTCCTGCACCATGTAAAACAGACGCTGGCGATGGTTGCTGGAACCGATCATACCTTGGGGCTGCGGACCAAAAAATTGTCTGAACGCATCGGTCAGACGGCCACCTTCTCCACCGCTCCTTCTTTGACTGACCGAAGCCTCAGCAACACGTTGTCCAGAAACAGGAGTTTGTAACCTCCCAGTCTCTGGGAACGCGTTGCACAGACCTTTCTGCAAGGCCTCCCGAAGATGTTTCATCCTCTGCTCCCTCTGCGATGGCAAGATAAGGTCCGCAACCTTACCCTTGTAACGTGGATCAAGGAGGGTTGCCAGCCAGTATTGGTCCTTCTCCTTGATACCACGAATACGAGGATCCTTACGCAGGCTTTGCAGGATCAGGGAGGCCATGCAGCGTAGGTTTGCTGAGGCATTCGGTCCGGAGTCCTCTGGGTCACTAAGGACAACAACGTCCGCAGCCACCTCCTCCCAGCCACGTACAAGTCCATGTGTTCCTTGGGACTGATCCCTTAAAGACTGCTGATGCTGAGTGCCAGGCTCCACCTCCATACTGACACAATCTTCCTCCTCCTCCTCCTCGTCCTCTTCCTGTGTGATCGGCGGGCACGCAGGAACACTGTCTGGATAAAGGGGGCCTTGAGAGCTAAGGAAGTCCTCCTCTTCCTGCCTCTGTTCTGCCTCAAGTGCCCTGTCCATTATTCCACGCAGCGTGTGCTCCAACAGGTGGACAAGGGGGACAGTGTCACTGATGCATGCACTGTCAGTGCTCACCATCCTCGTGGCCTCCTCGAATGGTGACAGGACAGTGCATGCATCCCTGATCATGGCCCACTGGCGTGGGGAAAAAAAACCAAGGTCCCCTGACCCTGTCCTGGTGCCATAGTCGCACAGGTACTCATTGATGGCCCTCTGCTGCGTGTGCAGCCGCTGCAGCATGGCCAACGTTGAGTTCCACCTGGTGGGCATGTCACAGATTAGGCGGTTCTTGGGCAGGTTAAACTCCTTTTGGAGGTCCGTCAGCCGAGCACTGGCATTATATGACCGGCGGAAATGCACACAGACTTTCCTGGCCTGCCTCAGGACATCCTGTAAGCCCGGGTACCTGCCCAAGAACCGCTGCACCACCAAGTTAAGGACATGAGCCAAACAGGGCACATGGGTCAGTTGTCCCTGTCGGAGGGCAGAGAGGAGGTTGGTGCCATTGTCGCAAACCACCATTCCTGCCTTAAGTTGGCGTGGCGTCAACCACCTCTGAACCTGCCCCTGCAGAGCTGACAGAACCTCTGCCCCAGTGTGGCTCCTGTCCCCCAAGCACACCAGCTCAAGCACCGCATGGCATCTTTTGGCCTGCGTACTTGCGTAGCCCCTTGAACGCCTACGGAGCACCGCTGGTTCCGAGGAAGAGGCCATGGAGGAAGAAGAAGAGGAGGGGGTGGAGGAGAGAGGTGTGTCACAATCAGCATTTTGGAGGCGTGGTGGCGGAACAACCTCCAACACTACTGCACCTTGTCCTGCATCCTTCCCAGCTGCCAGCAGAGTCACCCAATGCGCCGTGAAACTTAAGTAACGTCCCTGTCCATGCCTGCTGGACCATGAGTCAGCGGTAATATGCACCTTACCGCTGACCGCCCTGTCCAGCGAGGCATGGACATTGCCTTCCACATGCCGGTAGAGAGCCGGAATCGCCTTCCGTGAGAAAA
Source organism: Lithobates septentrionalis (assembly GCA_037952835.1). Lineage (NCBI taxonomy): Eukaryota > Metazoa > Chordata > Amphibia > Anura > Ranidae > Lithobates > Lithobates septentrionalis. Next base: position 1,099,591 of record JBBDGP010002203.1, read on the forward strand.
AGTGGCGTTTGGGTACCTGCCACTGAGGAACCGCACATTCCACAAACTCACGGAAGGGGGCAGAGTCTACCAACTGAAAAGGCAGCAGTTGAAGTGCTAGCAATTTTGCCAAGCTAGCATTCAACCGCTGGGCATGTGGATGGCTGGGAGCAAACTTCTTTCGGCGGTGCAGCAGCTGGGGCAGGGAAATTTGCCTGGTACAATCTGACGTCGGTGTACCAAAAGCAGATTGCCCACAAGTATTTGGCTGTGACACACCTAATTCTACACCTTCATTCCTCTCACTGCAGGTCTCAGAGAGGACTGAAGGTCTAGTGGGGTTGGAAATCTCAGCTGATGAGGAGCAAGGAGAGATCCTCTTTGTTCTTTGGTGTGGGTCTTTTAGATATGCTTGCCAACGAACTGCATGGCAGGTCAACATATGTCTGGTCAAGCATGTGGTACCCAAGCGGGAGATGTTTTGGCCACGCGAGATACGCTTGAGACATATGTTGCAAATAGCAGCGGTGCGATCTGATGCACTCGTCTCAAAAAAGGCCCACACCAAAGAACTTTTTGAATAACGCGCAGAGACTGCAGCGCCCTGCACATGTGGAGCTTTGGGGTGTGATGCAGTCAATGTGCTGCCCTTAGGCTGGCCCCTGGAGGGCATCCTGCCTCGTTGGTGATGTGCCGCCTCCTCCTCCTCCTCCTCCTCCTCCTCTCTCCTATCAGGCACCCACGTTGAGTCAGTGACCTCATCATCCCCTCCCTCCTCATCACTGGAGCAAACCTGGCAGTATGCTGCAGCAGGGGGAGCATGACTGCCAGATTGCTGTCCTTATTGGGCACCCCCTCTGTCCGTGCTCATGTTACTGCCTTCATCGAGCTCAGTATCATCATCAGAGCCTTCCAAACGCTGGGCATCCTCCTGGAGCATGTACCCAACACTGTGGTCAAACAGTTCGAGGGAATCCTCAGGAGGACATGGTGGAGCTAGGGAAGGAGTCACTGATGACATTGAGCTGAGGGAAGAGGCCGCTGCTTTGCCAGACAAAGCACCCTGGGCATGGGTGAGAGAGGATGAGGAGGATGAGGACGGCTTGGTCATCCACTCGACCAAGTCTTCCGCATGTTGCGGCTCAACACGGCCAGCTGCCGAAAAAAAGGCCAAGCGTGTCCCATGGCCACGTGCTGATGAGGATGCACCGTCTCCACGACCAGCACTAGACACAGAGCCTGCTTGCCCTCTCTTATTGGCTTGTGACTGTCTGCCTCTCCTTCTTGGCCTTCCAGACATACTAATGGCCTGTAGCTGCACTAAGCTGGGATAGAACACCTGTAATTTTCTTCAGGTAGCTTTATATACTGTAACCAGACAAGCCTGCCTGTCAGTAGGAAGATAACAGGAACGGATCTAGCTGAACACTGTGAGCAGGACGCACTGCACTAAATGTAAATAGCAGGAACGGATCTAGATAAACACTGTGAGCAGGACGCACTGACTGCACTAAATGTAAATAGCAGGAACAGATCTAGCTGAACACTGTGAGCAGGACGCACTGACTGCACTAAATGTAAATAGCAGGAACGAATCTAGCTGAACACTGTGAGCAGGACGCACTGACTGCACTAAATGTAAATAGCAGGAACGGATCTAGCTGAACACTGTGAGCAGGACGCACTGCACTAAATGTAAATAGCAGGAACAGATCTAGCTGAACACTGTGAGCAGGACGCACTGCACTAAATGTAAATAGCAGGAACGGATCTAGCTGAACACTGTGAGCAGGACGCACTGCACTAAATGTAAATAGCAGGAACGGATCTAGCTGAACACTGTGAGCAGGACGCACTGCACTAAATGTAAATAGCAGGAACAGATCTAGCTGAACACTGTGAGCAGGACGCACTGCACTAAATGTAAATAGCAGGAACAGATCTAGCTGAACACTGTGAGCAGGGCGCACTGCACTAAATGTAAATAGCAGGAACGGATCTAGCTGAACACTGTGAGCAGGACGCACTGACTGCACTAAATGTAAATAGCAGGAACGGATCTAGCTGAACACTGTGAGCAGGACGCACTGCACTAAATGTAAATAGCAGGAACGGATCTAGCTGAACACTGTGAGCAGGACGCACTGCACTAAATGTAAATAGCAGGAACAGATCTAGCTGAACACTGTGAGCAGGACGCACTGCACTAAATGTAAATAGCAGGAACAGATCTAGCTGAACACTGTGAGCAGGGCGCACTGCACTAAATGTAAATAGCAGGAACGGATCTAGCTGAACACTGTGAGCAGGACGCACTGACTGCACTAAATGTAAATAGCAGGAACGGATCTAGCTGAACACTGTGAGCAGGACGCACTGCACTAAATGCAAATAGCAGGAACGGATCTAGCTGAACACTGTGAGCAGGACGCACTGACTGCACTAAATGTAAATAGCAGGAACGGATCTAGCTGAACACTGTGAGCAGGGCGCACTGACTGCACTAAATGTAAATAGCAGGAACGGATCTAGCTGAACACTGTGAGCAGGGCGCACTGCACTAAATGTAAATAGCAGGAACGGATCTAGCTGAACACTGTGAGCAGGACGCACTGACTGCACTAAATGTAAATAGCAGGAACAGATCTAGCTGAACACTGTGAGCAGGACGCACTGCACTAAATGTAAATAGCAGGAACGGATCTAGCTGAACACTGTGAGCAGGACGCACTGCACTAAATGTAAATAGCAGGAACAGATCTAGCTGAACACTGTGAGCAGGACGCACTGCACTAAATGTAAATAGCAGGAACGGATCTAGCTGAACACTGTGAGCAGGACGCACTGCACTAAATGTAAATAGCAGGAACAGATCTAGATAAACACTGTGAGCAGGATGCACTGCACTAAATGTAAATAGCAGGAACGGATCTAGCTGAACACTGTAAGCAGGACGCACTGACTGCACTAAATGTAAATAGCAGGAACGGATCTAGCTGAACACTGTGAGCAGGACGCACTGCACTAAATGCAAATAGCAGGAACGGATCTAGCTGAACACTGTGAGCAGGACGCACTGACTGCACTAAATGTAAATAGCAGGAACGGATCTAGCTGAACACTGTGAGCAGGACGCACTGCACTAAATGCAAATAGCAGGAACGGATCTAGCTGAACACTGTGAGCAGGACGCACTGACTGCACTAAATGTAAATAGCAGGAACAGATCTAGCTGAACACTGTGAGCAGGACGCACTGACTGCACTAAATGTAAATAGCAGGAACAGATCTAGCTGAACACTGTGAGCAGGACGCACTGCACTAAATGTAAATAGCAGGAACGGATCTAGCTGAACACTGTGAGCAGGACGCACTGCACTAAATGTAAATAGCAGGAACAGATCTAGCTGAACACTGTGAGCAGGACGCACTGCACTAAATGTAAATAGCAGGAACGGATCTAGCTGAACACTGTGAGCAGGACGCACTGCACTAAATGTAAATAGCAGGAACAGATTTAGCTGAACACTGTGAGCAGGACGCACTGCACTAAATGTAAATAGCAGGAACAGATCTAGCTGAACACTGTGAGCAGGACGCACTGCACTAAATGTAAATAGCAGGAACGGATCTAGCTGAACACTGTGAGCAGGGCGCACTGCACTAAATGTAAATAGCAGGAACGGATCTAGCTGAACACTGTGAGCAGGACGCACTGCACTAAATGTAAATAGCAGGATCTAGCTGAACACTGTGAGCAGGGCGCACTGCACTAAATGTAAATAGCAGGAACGGATCTAGCTGAACACTGTGAGCAGGACGCACTGCACTAAATGTAAATAGCAGGAACAGATCTAGCTGAACACTGTGAGCAGGGCGCACTGCACTAAATGTAAATAGCAGGAACGGATCTAGCTGAACACTGTGAGCAGGACGCACTGCACTAAATGTAAATAGCAGGAAACAGATCTAGATAAACACTGTGAGCAGGATGCACTGCACTAAATGTAAATAGCAGGAACGGATCTAGCTGAACACTGTAAGCAGGACGCACTGACTGCACTAAATGTAAATAGCAGGAACGGATCTAGCTGAACACTGTGAGCAGGACGCACTGCACTAAATGCAAATAGCAGGAACGGATCTAGCTGAACACTGTGAGCAGGACGCACTGACTGCACTAAATGTAAATAGCAGGAACAGATCTAGCTGAACACTGTGAGCAGGACGCACTGACTGCACTAAATGTAAATAGCAGGAACAGATCTAGCTGAACACTGTGAGCAGGACGCACTGCACTAAATGTAAATAGCAGGAACGGATCTAGCTGAACACTGTGAGCAGGACGCACTGCACTAAATGTAAATAGCAGGAACAGATCTAGCTGAACACTGTGAGCAGGACGCACTGCACTAAATGTAAATAGCAGGAACGGATCTAGCTGAACACTGTGAGCAGGACGCACTGCACTAAATGTAAATAGCAGGAACAGATTTAGCTGAACACTGTGAGCAGGACGCACTGCACTAAATGTAAATAGCAGGAACAGATCTAGCTGAACACTGTGAGCAGGACGCACTGCACTAAATGTAAATAGCAGGAACGGATCCAGCTGAACACTGTGAGCAGGGCGCACTGCACTAAATGTAAATAGCAGGAACGGATCTAGCTGAACACTGTGAGCAGGACGCACTGCACTAAATGTAAATAGCAGGAACAGATCTAGCTGAACACTGTGAGCAGGACGCACTGCACTAAATGTAAATAGCAGGAACGGATCTAGCTGAACACTGTGAGCAGGACGCACTGACTGCACTAAATGTAAATAGCAGGAACGGATCTAGCTGAACACTGTGAGCAGGACGCACTGCACTAAATGTAAATAGCAGGAACAGATCTAGCCTAATCTATCTAACTCAAATCAAATGACACTGTCTGTCTCTCTCTCTATCAGCACACCGGAACACACTACACAGGGCCGCCGTGGAGGCGGCCTTATATAGTGTGGGGCGTGTACTAAATCCCCTGAGCCATAATTGGCCAAAGCCACCCTGGCTTTGGCCAATTACAGCTCTCTCTACTGACGGCGCTGTGATTGGCCAAGCATGCGGGTCATAGTGCATGCTTGGCCAATCATCAGCCAGCAATGCACTGCGATGCCGCAGTGAATTATGGGCCGTGACGCGCCACACGAATTTGGCCGCGAACGGCCCATAACGTTCGCAATTCGACGGACGGTCGAACAGCCGATGTTCGAGTCGAACATGGGTTCGACTCGAACACGAAGCTCATCCCTACTCACTACTTTACATTGTAGCAAAGTGTCATTTCTTCAGTGTTGTCACATGAAAAGATAGAAGAATGTGAGGGTTTAGGCACAACATTACAACATTGGGCATATGGTAATATGGCACTGTAGATCCCCCCGCATCCTGAAGTTGGCAGTATTAATCTGCAGGCTGACTGCTTTCATTTTTATTAATGAAGCCTCCAGCTTCAGATCAGAACTCACACTAATAGGGGACAGCTGGGATTGAGGGCCAGCAGCTGCACAAAGTACGAGTGTAAAATGTTCATTTGAAGAAATTAGAATTGATTTTACTTGAGTGTGCACATATGTGCAAATACGCACAAACATGCATGAACACATACTAAATAAATGTCCGATATTTCAGCCAGAAATACTCTAACATCAGTACCCTAAAGATGGACCATTTCAAATGCTACATTTACCTTCTTTCCCGTAATTCCATGCTGGTGGAAATGAGAAGCTCTTCGTCATTCAGCTCTGATAATGGAGGATAATAACAATGTGACAATGAAGATTCTATGAAATTCTATAGAAATGGCACTTTGTATCTCTCTATCTCCCGTCTGATCAATGTTTATAAACAATGATAGCTTGTACCTCTCTATCTCCCACTCTGAACAAAGTTTATAAACAATGTTACTTTGTATCTCTCTATCTCCTCTCTGATCAATGTTTATAAACAATGTTACTTTGTATCTCTCTATCTCCTGTCTGATCAATGTTTATAAACAATGCTACTTTTCCATAATTCCATGCTGCTAAAACGTGGTCTGTTCTTCTACTTCTTCCTCTCTGGACGGACGGTGGAGATTCTACTGATCTCTGAACATAATGTTCATGACATTCCTATCAGCACGGGGAAATTTCCTAAATCACCAATGATTTGTATAAACACGGCTTTCTGCCGAATGAGATTGCGTTGTAATTGTGTTGGGTATTACAGAGCGTGTCTGTGGGTTTTATTTAATGCCAAAAGACGGGGGAATAAATGAAAAAGGAAAGGATTATGGGAGCAGCTTAAAGGAGAACTCCGGGTTTCCCCCCAGAATATTGGAACATTTCCACCACCTAAACTGCAGGCTTTTTTCACATAGGGAAGGTCCTAACCTTATGGATATTGATCATTGCCCAGTCTGATCTGTGTGGTCCCAACCTTCTGATGAAAGCCACTTATCCCGACCTTTGTCACCCAAACAGCTCTCAGGAAAGTATGGCAGCTGGCGTTCCTTTACGTCCTCTGCCTCATGTTAGTAATACGAGGAATATTTTTAGGTTCCAACCACTTTATCTGGAATGTCGGACATTCACAGAATGTCAGCCGGTGTCTGGGCTCTGATAAATATAGAGATATATAGACGATGCCACTGCATGCTGCAGAGCCATGGTGGGCATGTCGCAGCGAGGTTCGGATGGCTGTGTGCTGTCTGCTATTTTAACCCTTCATGCCCATCCCCCACCCCTTACACCAAGGGGTAGACAACTTTCCCCCCACAGTAGTGATCTGTACCCCCCAACGCAGTGTCCTCCCCTCCCCGCAACACAGTGTCCTCTGCCCCCTCCCACTGTAGTGTCCTCTGCTCCCCTCCCCCCAATGCAGTGTCTTCTGTTCCCCTCCCCCAACACAGTGTCCTCCACTGTAGTGTCCTCTGCTCCCCTCCCCCCAACGCAGTGTCTTCTGTTCCCATCCCCCAACACAGTGTCCTCTGTCCCCTCCCACTTTAGTGTCCTCTGCTCCCCTCCCCCCAATGCAGTGTCCTCTGCCCCCTCCCCCCAACACAGTGTCCTCTGCCCCCTCCCCCCCACTGTAGTGTCCTCTGCCCCCTCCCCCCAACGCAGTGTCCTCTGCCCCCTCCCCCACTGTAGTGTCCTCTGCCCCCTCTCCCAACACAGTGTCCTCTGCCCCCTCCCACTGTAGTGTCCTCTTCTTCCCTCCCCCCAACACAGTGTCCTCTGCTCCCCTCCCCCAACACAGTGTTTTCTGCCCCCTCCCACTGTAGTGTCCTCTCCCCTCCTCCCCCACTGTAGTGTACTCTGCCCCCTCCCCTCACTGTAGTGTCCTCTGCCCCCCTCCCCCCACAGTAGTGTCCCCCCCCCCCCACTGTAGTGTACTCTGTCCCTCCCCCACTGTAGTGTCCTGTAACCCCCAACGCAGTGTCCTCTGCCACCTTCACATCGACCCCCACTGTAGTGTCCTCTGTCCCCCTCCCCCCACAGTAGTGTTATGTACCCCCTAATGCAGTGCCCTCTACCCCCTCCACATCATCCCCTCCCCCCAAAGCAGTGTCCTCTGCCCCCTACACATCACCCCCTCCCCCCATTGTAGTGTCCTCTGCCCCCCCTAGCAGTGTCAACTGCCCCCTCCCCCACAGTAGTGATCTGTACCCCCCATAGCAGTGTCCTCTGCCCCTTCACATCACCCCCCCCAACTGTAGTGTCCTCTGCCCCCCCCCACAGTAGTGTTCTGTACCCCCCCAACGCAGTGTCCTCTGTCCCCCTCACATCATCCCCCTCTCCTAATGTAGTGTCCTCTGCCCCCCCCCATAGCAGTGTCATCTGTCCCTCACAGTAGTGGTCTGTACCCCCCAATACAGTGTGCTCTGCCCCCCTCCTCCCACAGTAGTGTTGTGTAACCCCCAACGCAGTGTCCTCTGCCCCTTCACCTCACCCCCCCATTGTAGTATCCTCTGCTCCCCTCGCCCCACAGTAGTGTTCTATACCCCCCATCACTGTGTCCTCTGCCCCTTCACATCACCCCCTCCCCCAGTTGTATTGTCCTCTGCCCCCCACAGTAGTGTTCTGTAACCCCCAATGCAGTGTCCACTGCCCCTCCACATCACCCCCCCCCCCAACGTAGTGTCCTCTGTCCCTATCCCCCACAGTAGTGTTCTATACTCCCAAACGCTGGGTCCTCTGCCCCTTCACATCACCCCCCTCAATGTAGTGTCCTGTACCCCCCACAGTAGTGTTCTGTAACCCCCCAATACAGTGTCCTCTGCCCCCTTCACATCGTTCCCCCGTAGTGTCCTCTGCCCCCCCCGTAGTAGTGTCCTGTACCTCCCAACGCAGTGTCCTCTGCCCCTTCACATCACCCCCCCACAGTGTCCTCTGCCCCCCACAGTAATGTCCTGTACCCTCCAATGCTGCATTCTATGCCCCCTTCACAACACCCCCCGTAGTGTTCTCTGCCCCCCCCCTATTGTAGTGTCCTGTACCCCCCAATGTAGTGTCCTCTGCCCCCTTCACATCACCCCCCGTAGTGTCCTCTGCCCCCACAGTAATGTCCTTTATCCCCCAATGCTACGTCCTCTGCCCCTTCACATCACCCCCCCTCCCCCACTGTAGTGTCCTGTACCCCCCCACTGTACTGTCCTCTGCCCCCCTTCCTCCACAGTAGTGTTCTATACCCCCCATCGCTGTGTCCTCTGCCCCTTCACATCACCCCCTCCCCCCATTGTAGTGTCCTCTGCCCCCCACAGTAGTGTTCTGTAACCCCCAACGCAGTGTCCACTGCCCCTTCACATCACCCCCCCACTGTAGTGTCCTCTGTCCCACTCCCCCACAGTAGTGTTCTATACCCCCCATCGCTGTGTCCTCTGCCCCCCCATAGTAGTGTCCTGTACCCTCCAACGCAGTGTCCTCTGCCCCTTCACATAACCCTCCCACCTGCAGTGTCCTCTGCCCCTCACAGTAATGTCCTGTACCCCCCCACTGTAGTGTCCTCTGCCCCCCCCCTTCCTCCCCCCAGTAGTGTCCTGTGCCCCCACAAACAGTGCTGTCTGACCCCCTTGACATCAAGCCCCCTTCCCCCGTAGTGTTCTCTGCCCCCCCCCCCCCCCACATACATGCAGCACTGTGTAGGTAGCAGTTAGTTTTTTTTTTATAAAATCCAAAGAAAAAGATGTAACAAGGCTAAAAGCAATAAAAAAAAACAGACTCTTTGTTATTGTACCCCCCATAGCAGTGTCCTCTGCCCCTTCACATCACCCCCCCCAACTGTAGTGTCCTCTGCCCGCCGCCCCCACAGTAGTGTTCTGTACCCCCCCAACGCAGTGTCCTCTGTCCCCTTCACATCATCCCCCTCTCCTAATGTAGTGTCCTCTGCCCCCCAATAGCAGTGTCATCTGTCCCTCACAGTAGTGGTCTGTACCCCCAATACAGTGTGCTCTGCCCCCCTTCTCCCACAGTAGTGTTGTGTAACCTCCAACGCAGTGTCCTCTGCCCCTTCACCTCACCCCCCCATTGTAGTGTCCTCTGCTCCCCTCCCCCCACAGTAGTGTTCTATACCCCCCATCACTGTGTCCTCTGCCCCTTCACATCACCCCCTCCCCCAGTTGTATTGTCCTCTGCCCCCCACAGTAGTGTTCTGTAACCCCCCAATGCAGTGTCCACTGCCCCTTCACATCACCCCCCCACTGTAGTGTCCTCTGTCCCACTCCCCCACAGTAGTGTTCTATACTCCCAAACGCTGGGTCCTCTGCCCCTTCACATCACCCCCCTCAATGTAGTGTCCTGTATCCCCCACAGTAGTGTTCTGTAACCCCTCCAATGCAGTGTCCTCTGCCCCCTTCACATCATTCCCCCGTAGTGTCCTCTGCCCCCCCCGTAGTAGTGTCCTGTACCTCCCAACGCAGTGTCCTCTGCCCCTTCACATCACCCCCCCACAGTGTCCTCTGCCCCCCACAGTAATGTCCTGTACCCTCCAATGCTGCGTTCTATGCCCCCTTCACATCACCCCCCGTAGTATCCTCTGCCCCCCTATTGTAGTGTCCTGTACCTCCCAATGCAGTGTCCTCTGCCCCCTTCACATCACCCCCCCCCCCCGTAGTGTCCTCTGCCCCCATAGTAATGTCCTTTATCCCCCAATGCTACGTCCTCTGCCCCTTCACATTACCCCTCCCTCCCCCACTGTAGTGTCCTGTACCCCCCCACTGTAGTGTCCTCTGCCCCCCCTTCCTCCACAGTAGTGTTCTATACCCCCCATCGCTGCCCCTTCACATCACCCCCTCCCCCCGTTGTAGTGTCCTCTGCCCCCCACAGTAGTGTTCTGTAACCCCCAATGCAGTGTCCTCTGCCCCCTTCACATCACCCCCCTCCCCCATAGTGTCCCCTGCCCCCCACAGTAATGTCCTTTACCCCCCAATGCTACGTCCTCTGCCCCTTCACATCACCCCTCCCCCCCACTGTAGTGTCCTCTGCCCCCCCTTCCTCCCCCCCAGTAGTGTCCTGTGCCCCCACAAACAGTGCTGTGTGACCCCCTTGACATCAAGCCCCCTTCCCCCATAGTGTTCTCTGCCCCCCCCCTCCCACATACATGCAGCACTGAGTAGGTAGCAGTTAGTTTTTTTTTTTATAAAATCCAAAGAAAAAGATGTAACAAGGCTAAAAGCAATAAAAAAAAAAAAAAAAACAGACTCTTTGTTATTGTAGATAAAAGGTGACACTTTGTATCATTTGTTTTGTCTAGAATGAGACTTCAAAACATTACAAAAGCATTCACAAATCAAATACAGGCTTTTTTTTGCCAAGGTTGCATGGATTTTATGGTGAAATAAAAAATATATATATAAAAGAACGTGATGAATAAAAAGGAAAGAATGTTAATAAATTAATGGTTAGAAACATAGAAATAGAAAATAAATCAGCAGGAAAAATAATAGTTAAGGAGAAAAGGGGAAGAAGGAGTTCATTAGGGCCGATTAGGGTAAGCTAGGGGGTAAAGTATAACTAAAGGCAATTTTTTTTTTAGATTTGGATAGAGCGCGGAGGGATTAGAACCCCTGTCATGTTTTTATTGCTGTCTGTGCCCCCGTTAAGGGGGATCAACCCTCTCTATTTGTCCTGTTTACCATTATCATCAACAGCGAAAGGGGGACATCAGAACACTAATAAAAGGGAAATTGTTCAATGGGGACACTAGTTCTGGTGACACCCTGGGATCCCATCACTTTAGAGGGATTTCCTCTCACTCCCTAATTGGACACAGCCTCCATTATAAGCCTCCATTAATCTCTATCCAAAATGAAAAAGAAAAAGTTTTGCCTTTGACGTTAATAAGGGGATAAATATCAACACATTTTAATGATTCAACAAAAAAAATAAATACATTTTACTTGACAGGCTTCTTTCACTGACATCATATACAGATGGAATCTCATCTCTTTGATATGCAGAAGAATAACACATAGTAGACCAAGTAACATTGTTTATAAACATTGATCAGACGACAGATAGAGAGATACAAAGTAACATTGTTTATAAACATTGATCAGACAGGAGATAGAGAGATACAAAGTAACATTGTTTATAAACATTGATCAGACGGGTGATAGAGAGATACAAAGTAACATTGTTTATAAACATTGATCAGATGCGAGATAGAGCGATACAAAGTAACATTGTTTATAAAAATTGATCAGATGGGAGATAGAGAGATATAAAGTAACATTGTTTATGAACATTGCTCAGATGGGAGATAGAGAGATACAAAGTAACATTGTTTATAAACATTGATCAGATGGGAGATAGAGAGATACAAAGTAACATTGTTTATAAACATTGATCAGACGGGTGATAGAGAGATACAAAGTAACATTGTTTATAAACATTGATCAGACGGGTGATAGAGCGATACAAAGTAACATTGTTTATAAACATTGATCAGATGGATGATAAAGCAATACACAGTAACATTGTTTATAAACATTGATCAGACGGGTGACAGAGCAATACAAAGTAACATTGTTTATAAACATTGATCAGATGGGTGATAGAGAGATACAAAGTAACATTGTTTATAAACATTGATCAGATGGGTGATAGAGAGATACAAAGTAACATTGTTTATAAACATTGATCAGATGGGTGATAGAGAGATACAAAGTAACATTGTTTATAAACATTGATCAGATGGGTGATAGAGAGATACAAAGTAACATTGTTTATAAACATTGATCAGATGGGTGATAGAGAGATACAAAGTAACATTGTTTATGAACATTAATCAGATGGATGATAGAGCGATACAAAGTAACATTGTTTATAAACTTAGATCAGACGGGTGATAGAGCAATACATAGTAACACCGGGCTTTATTCATAAAAGCAGATCACATGTGGTATTTAGGTGTTTTCGCAAATTGTTTTGCAAAAAAACAAAAATGCCCTGTAAATAACACCTAAAACAGGAGTTAAAGTCAATTCACGAAAGGAAAAAAAATGCATGTGGTAAATAAGTAGTGGTCCCTGCACGCAATGTTTAAGGAACCGGCAGCCGCTGGCATCCTTAACAACCAATAAACAACCTGGTTGTTAACCACTTACGGACCGCCCGCCGTTGTTGTACGTCGGTACTTTGAAGAGGGATATCGTTGTTATGGCAGCAGCTATCTACCATAACCCCGGTATCCTCTTCTTCAGCGGGTGGTTCGCTTCAAGATAAAAGTGGCCTCTGTGGCGGATTCGCCGCAAGATCACTTTTATCGGCGGTCACGCTCCGGTGCCCTCCGCCGCTTACCGGAGCTGTTGTTAGCGGAGGAGGTGATCGGATCCTGTGTCCTGCTTGGTATGGAGAGGAGTGAGGGGAAGATGGCCCCTACCCGTCTCCATATCATTGCAGGGCGGAAGCGACGTCAAAACATCACTTACACCCACAGCTCTTAAAGGGACTTTTTTTTTTTTTTTTTTCAAATGACAATTTTTTTTTTTTTTTTTGAATGTTAGTGGTCTTTTTGGCCCCAGATCTCATATTTAAGAGGACCTGTCATGCTTTTTTTTCTATTACAAGGGATGTTTACATTTCTTGCAATAGGAATAGAAGTGACACAATTTTTTTTTTTTTTAAAAGAACAGTGTAAAAATAAAAAATAAATGGTAAAATAAATAAGAAAAAAAAAATTTAAACGCGCCGTAAACAGTGTTCAAACCACACAAGTGAGGTATCGCCACGATCGGTAGAGCGAGAGCAAAAATTCTAGCGCTAGACCTCCTCTGTAACTCAAAACATGCAACCTGTAGAACTTTTTAAACGTCGCCTATGGAGATTTTAAAGGGTAAAAGTTTGTCGCCATTCCACGTGCGGCCGCAATTTTGAAGCGTGACATGTTGGGTATCAATTTACTCGGCGTAACATTATCTTTCACAATATAAAAACAAATTGGGCTAACTTTACTGTTGTCTTATTTTGTAATTAAAAAATTTATTTTTTCCAAAAAAAATTGCGCTTGTAAGACCACTACGCGCAAATAAGGTGTGACAGAAAGTATTGCCGTCATTTTTTTCTCTAGGGTGTTAGAAAAAAAATATATAATGTTTGGGGGGTTCTACGTAATTTTCTAGCAAAAAAAAACAGTTTTTAACTTGTAAACACCAAATCTCAGAAAGAGGCCTTGAGTGCAGGCGGCCGCCGCGTCCTTAACAAATGGGCCATCAGCTGTCAGCGGGGTCCCCCGCCAGAAAACGATCCTGTTGCTGTACATTGTGACATGTTGGGGATTTATTCATGGAGACTTGTAAAGTTATGACAGGTCCTCTTTAAGATTACGGAGTTCGTTTCCGCCACCATGTCAGATTCAGATAAGTATTATAAGTTGAGTTTTACCCATCATGCCTCACGAGCGTTCTCCTTCCTGAACAAATGTTGGCGGCTGCGGGAGGATTGTACATCAGCAGACACACAAAGATGAGTTTGTTTTGTTACAAAAGCCGTAAACCTTCCGACAAGGTCTGTAATCGTCAATGCGCCACCATCGATTCCTCGCCATAAACAGACGCTTTATAAAAGATTGGTTTTGCGCTGGCTTTCTCGCGGAAGAGGCTTTTGTATTTTGGGAGCTCCGTACTCACTATTCCCGGGGAAGAGACACCGCCGAAGAACAATGGTCTTTATTCTGTGCACGGCTCCGGCTGAATCGGGGATTTAAAAATGTGATTTATTGGATTTCATTCTTTGTGAAAGTATGAGCTGGGGAGAGAGAAGAGGAAAGAAGAACACACCTTGTATCTGATAGGAAGACATAGAGAGAAGGGGAAAGAAGAACGCACTGAGTATCTGATAGAGAGAAGGGGAAAGAAGAATGCACTGAGTATCTGATAGGAGGAATTGGCATTGCATGCCATTGCTGAGCCTATCATCTACTAGGACCCCCAGGCCCTTTTCCATCCTAGATTCCCCCAGAGGTTCTCCCCCCAGTGTATAGATTGTATTCATATTTTTGCCACCCAAATGCATTATTTTACATTTTTCTACATTGAACCTCATTTGCCATGTAGTCGCCCACCCCATTAATATGTTCAGATCTTTTTGCAAGGTTTCCACATCCTGCGGAGAAGTTATTGCCCTGCTTAGCTTAGTATTGTCTGCAAATACAGAGATTGAACTGTTTATCCCATCCTCCAGGTCGTTTATAAACAAATTAAACAGGATTGGTCCCAGCACAGAACCCTGGGGAACCCCACTACCCACCCCTGACCATTCTGAGTTATCACCACCCTCTGAACTCGCTCTTGTAGCCAGTTTTCAATCCATGTACTCACCCTATGGTCCATGCCAACGCACCTTATTTTGTACAGTAAACAATTATGGGGAACTGTGTCAAATGCTTTTGCAAAATCCAGATACACCACGTCTACGGGCCTTCCTTTATCTAGATGGCAACTCACCTCCTCATAGAAGGTTAATAGATTCGTTTGGCAAGAACAATTCTTCATGAATCCATGCTGATTACTGCTAATGATACCGTTCTCATTATTAAATCTTGTATATAGTCCCTTATCATCCCCTCCAAGAGTTTACATACTATTGATGTTAGGCTAACTGGTCTATAATTCCCAGGGATGCATTTTGGACCCTTTTTAAATATTGGTGCTACATTAGCTTTTCTCCAATCAATTGGTGCCATTACAGTCAGTAAACTGTGAGTAAAAATTAGGAACAATGGTCTGGCAATTACTTGACTAAGTTCCCTAAGTACCCTCGTGTGCAAGCCATCTGGTCCCAGTGATTTATTAATGTTAAGTTTCCCAGGTCTAATTTTAATTCTGTCCTCTGTTAACCATGGAGGTGCTTCCTGTGATGTGTCATAAGGATAAACACTGCAGTTTTGGTTACTGAAGCCCCCGATTCCCTTGTCAAGACCGAGGAGAAGAATAAATTCAATACCTTCGCCATCTCCCCATCCTTTGTAACCAGATGTCCTTCCTCATTCTTTATGGGGCCAATATGGTCTATCCTCCCTTTTTTACTGTTTACATACTTAAAGAATTTATTGGGATTTTTTTTGCTCTCCTCTGCTATCTGTCTTTCATGTTCTATCGTAGCCACTCTAATTGCAAGCTTACATTTCTTGTTGCATTCTTTGTAAAGTCTGAATGCTGATGATGACCCCTTAGCCTTGTATTTTTTGAAGGCCTTCTCCTTTGCTTTTATATGCATTTTTACATTGGAGTTAAGCTATCCAGGACTTTTGTTCGCTCTTTTAAATTTATTACCCAATGGAATGCATTGGCTAATGCCCTTATTTAATATGCTCTTAAAGCAAACCCATCTCTCCTCCGTGTTCTTTGTTTTTAAGATTTTATCCCAATTTATATCTTCTAGCAAGGTTTGTAGTTTAGGGAAGTTGGCTCTTTTGAAATTCAGTGTCTTTGTATTCTCCTTATGTTTCCTATTTGTGTAATTTATACTGAAGCCAATTGACCTGTGATCGCTGTTATCTAAATTGCCCCGTATTTCCACATCCGTGATCAGGTCTATATTATTGGTAATCAGTAGATCCAGTAATGTTTTATTTCTAGTTGGTGCATCTACCATCTGACCCATGAAATTGTCCTGTAAGACATTTAGGAGCTGGCGAGCCTTAGATAAATGCACGGTTCCCTCCGCCCAGTCTATGTCTGGATAATTAAAATCCCCCATTATGATAACACTTCCCATCCTTGCTGCTAATCCAATTTGTGATAGGAGATCCGTCTCCACTTCCTCCCTCAGGTTAGGGGGCCTATAGCATACTCCCAGTATTATTTTCCCCTTAGCTTCATCCCTTTGGAGCTCTACCCATAAGGATTCCACCTCCTCCCTAGCTCCCTCAGTGATGTCATTTCTCACATTCACTTGTACATTATTTTTCATATATAGGCATACCCCTCCCCATTTTTTACCCTCTCTATACCTGCGATAAAGGCTATTCCCTTAAATGGTTGCCAGCCAATCATGAGAGCTGTTGAACCAGGTCTCTGAAATTCCCACAAAATCCAAATTCTCCTCGTACAACAGTATCTCTAGCTCACCCATCTTGTCCACCAGGCTCCTGGCATTGGTGAACATGCCACGTAGTTTAGACCGGTTGCATATTATCCTCTTTTTGGGTGTTCTGAGATTGCAGCTAGGACTTGCTACTATACTTACCTTGGGTTTATGTGCTTTGGTCAACCTACCACTAATGCCCCCAATACTACCCTCTGGAATATGTTCAATGCTGACTATCTCTACCTCTGGACCCTCCCCCCATCGCCTAGTTTAAAAACCCCTCTAACTTTTTGGCCATCTTCATTCCCAGCAGATCTGCACCCTCCTCATTTAGGTGCAGTCCATCCCTTCTATAGTACTGGTTATCGATTGAGAAGTCGGCCCAGTCCTCCAGGAACCCAAACCCCTCCTTACTACACCAGCTCTTCAGCCACTTGTTTACTTTCCTAATCTCCCTCTGCCTTTCTGGTGTGGCTCGATGTACCAGTAGTATTTCTGAGACTACCACCTTGGAGGTCCTTTTCCTCAATTTAGCTCCCAAGTCCCTAAAATCGTTCTTTAGGACACTCCATCTGCCTCTGACTTTGTCATTGGTGCCAACGTGCACCATGACAGCCGGGTCTTCCCCAGCCCCTCCCAGTAATCTGTCCACCAGATCAGTGATGTGCCAAACCCGAGCGCCCGGTAGACAACATACAGTTTGGTGCTTCAGGTCTTTGTTACAGATTGGCTTCTCTGTCCTTCTAAGAATTGAGTCCCCCTACCCCCACTTAGTATCTGATAGGAGGAAATAGAGAGAAGAGGAAATAAGAACGTATACAGGCGGTCCCCGGGTTACAAACAAGACAGGGACTGTAGGTTTGTCCTTAAATTGAATCTGTTTGTAATTTGGAACAGGTACATTTTGTAAGTGTAGCTCCAGCCAAAAAAATCTATTTTTAAGCTTTTTGGATAACATAGGGAAGGGTTATCTCCCCTGTGACATTTGTTTTGCTGTCTGTGCTCCTCTTCAGAAGATTTCACCTCACTTTCTGTCCCAATGAAAATTGGATTTTGAGCATCAGTGGAGGAGACTCCTTTTTCCCATATTAACTCTTACAGAAGAGAATTTCCCTTCCTAGGGGTAGATTTCCACTCACTTCCTGTTGTCTCCTTCCATTTGTAAGTAGGAGTCATTTGTAAGTCGGATGTTTGAAAATAGGGGACCGCCTGTATATACACTATACGGCCTGCCCTATACACTTTGCGGAAATTTTTATTTTTATTTTAGACCCAGTCATGTCATCACTGGGTCTTTGTGCTTCTTATGCAATGCAGGCAGATCGTGGCTGGTGGGGGGGGGGGGGCAGCAAGGTGCTGTCCATAACTTACCGAAAATATCACAGCACCCGGCCTCAGCACTCCTCTCAGGAGCCATCAGTGGGAGGAGTTATGCAAATATAAAATTACCTTGATAGGTGGATGTCAGTCTGGTGTGGGCACCCTTGGCAGGGTACAGTTGTATGCAGACTGCCCTGTGCCTCCAGCCCTCAGTGTACTCCGTGCTTCCAGCCTTCAGTCTAGGCTGTGCCTCCAGCCCTCAGTATACTCCATACCTCCAGCCCTCAGTATACTCCATGCCTCCAGCCCTCAGTGTAATAATAATAATAACTAATAATATTTGTGTCAAATTGCAGCGGATCCCCCAGGTTACATCAGGTTACCCCATCAGAGCACTCCCTTATATCAGGTGTCCCCATCTGAGTTCCCTTTTATATCAAGTGTCCCATCACAGGGCCCCCTTAATATTGGTGACAAATTACAGCTGGTTCCCTTACATCAGTTGTCCTCATTACAGTTCCCACTAATATCAGTTGTCCCAATCAGAGTGTCCCCATCACAGTGCCTACTTACATAGTTCCATAGTAGGTGAGGCTGAAAAAACACAAGTCCAACCTATGTGTGTGATTATGTGTCAGCATTACATTGTATATCCCTGTATGTTGCGGTCGTTCAGGTTCTTATCTAATAGCTTTTTGAAACTATCGATGCTCCCTGCTGAGACCACCGCCTGTGGAAGGGAATTCCACATCCTTGCCGCTCTTACAGTAAAGAACCCTCTACGTAGTTTAAGGTTAAACCTCTTTTCTTCTAATTTTAATGAGTGGCCACGAGTCTTGTTAAACTCTCTTCAGCGAAAAAGTTTTCTCCCTATTGTAGGGTCACCAGTACGGTATTTGTATATTGAAATCATATCCCCTCTCAAGCGTCTCTTCTCCAGAGAGAATAAGTTCAGAGCTCGCAACCTTTCCTCATAACTAAGATCCTCCAGACCCTTTATTAGCTTTGTTGCCCTTCTTTGTACTCGCTCCATTTCCAGTACGTCCTTCCTGAGGACTGGTGCCCAGAACTGGACAGCATACTCCAGGTGCGGCCGGACCAGAGTCTTGTAGAGCGGGAGAATTATCGTTTTATCTCTGGAGTGGATCCCCTTTTTAATGCATGCCAATATTCTGTTTGCTTTGTTAGCAGCAGCTTGGCATTGCATGCCATTGCTGAGCCTATCATCTACTAGGACCCCCAGGTCCTTTTCCATCCTAGATTCCCCCAGAGGTTCTCCCCCCAGTGTATAAATTGTATTCATATTTTTGCCACCCAAATGCATTATTTTACATTTTTTCTACATTGAACCTCATTTGCCATGTAGTCGCCCACCCCATTAATTTGTTCAGGTCTTTTTGCAAGGTTTCCACATCCTGCGGAGAAGTTATAGCCCTGCTTAGCTTAGTATCGTCTGCAAATACAGAGATTGAACTGTTTATCCCATCCTCCAGGTCGTTTATGAACAAACTAAATAGGATTGGTCCCAGCACAGAACCCTGGGGAACCCCACTACCCACCCCTGACCGTTCTGAGTACTCCCCATTTATCACCACCCTCTGAACACGCCCTTGTAGCCAGTTTTCAATCCATGTACTCACCCTATGGTCCATGCCAACGCACCTTATTTTGCACAGTAAACGTTTATGGGGAACTGTGTCAAATGCTTTTGCAAAATCCAGATACACCACGTCTACGGGCCTTCCTTTATCTAGATGGCAACTCACCTCCTCATAGAAGGTTAATAGATTGGTTTGGCAAGAACGATTCTTCATAAATCCATGCTGATTACTGCTAATGATATCGTTCTCATTACTAAAATCTTGTATATACCCTGTTTCCCCTAAAATAAGACCTAGCGTGATTGTCGGTGATGGCTTCAATATAAGCCCTACCCCCCAAATAAGCCCTAGTTAAAGTGCTTGTAGGTCTTATTTTCAGGGTAGGGCTTATTTTCAGGGAAACAGGGTAGGGCTTATTTGGGGGGTAGGGCTTATATTGCAGCCATCACCGACAATCACACTAGGTCTTATTTTAGGGGAAACAGGGTAGTCCCTTATCATCCCCTCCAGGAGCTTGCATACTATTGATGTTAGGGTAACTGGTCTATAATTCCCAGGGATGTATTTTGGCCCTTTTTTAAATATTGGTGCTATATTGTCTTTTCTCCAATCAGCTGGTACCATTCCAGTCAGTAGACTGTCAGTAAAAATTAGGAAAAATGGTCTGGCAATTACTTGACTGAGTTCCCGAAGTACCCTCGGGTGCAAGCCATCTGGTCCCGGTGATTTATTAATGTTACGTTTTTCAGGTCTATTTCTAATTCTAAAGTAAGTGGGGGTTGGTACTGCGCTGTTCAAATGAAAACCAGATAAAAGAACAATGTGCTGCTAAAGGTAGGAGTACACATGCAAATGAGTGAACAAATAAACAAAAACAAATCAATAATGCAAACACGATCCACGGTGGATAATAAGGTGACAGTTTTCACCTTATTTTGCAAGGTGCAAAATACTATTGATATATATTTAAACACTGCAATAATTATTCTATATATAAAAATATGTGCAAAAATGGACTGTGCAAAACCAGCAAAAGTCTTGTGCAAAGTGCAAGTAAACTGTGCAAAAACAGCAATATAGTCCTTTCTTCTTTGTGCAAAGAACATCAAAGTGCAGACAAAGGTGCCGAGGAAAAATAATAATCTCCTCTTTGTGCAGAGACACACACTAGTAAGAATGGCCTCTTACCTTGTGGTAATGAGGTAACCGCATATACAGATGAAACTCGAAAAATTAGAATATCCTGCAAAAGTTCATTTATTTCACTAATGCAACTTAAAAGGTGAAAGTAATATATGAGATAGACTTATTACATACAAAGCAAGATAGTTCAAGCCGTGATTTGTCATAACTGTGGCTTACAGCTGATGAAAACCCCAAATCCACAATCTCAGAAAATTAGAATATTACATTCAATCAATAAAACAAGGATTGTACATAGAACAATATCGGACCTGTGAAAAGTATAAGCATGCATATATACTCAGTACTTGGTTTGGGCCCCTTTTGCAGCAATTGCTGCCTCAATGCGGCGTGGCATGGAAGCTATCAGCCTGTGGCACTGCTGAGGTGTTATGGAAGACCAGGATGCTTCAATAGCGGCCTTCAGCTCTTCTGCATTGTTCGTTCTCATGTCTCTCATCTTCCTCTTGGCATTGCCCCATAACTTCTCTATGGGGTTCAGGTCAGGCGAGTTTGCTGGCCAATCAAGCACAGTAATCCCACGGTCCTTGAACCAGGTTTTGGTGCTTTTGGCAGTGTGGGCAGGTGCCAAGTTCTGCTGGAAAATGAAGTCCGCATCCCCGTAGAGCTCGTCTGCGATAGGAAGCATGAAGTGCTCCAAAATCTCCTGGTAGACGGCTGCGTTGACCCTGGACTTAATGAAGCACAGTGGACCAACACCAGCAGATGACACGGCTCCCCAAATCAACACAGACTTTGGAAACTTCACACTGGACTTCAAGCATCTTGCCGTGTGTGCCTCTCCATTCTTCCTCCATACTCTGGGCACTTGGTGTCCAAATGAGATGCAAAATTTGCTCCCATCAGAAAAGAGGACTTTGGACCTCTGAGCAACAGACCAGGTCTGTTTTTCTTTAGCCCAGGTAAGGCGCTTCTGACGTTGTTTGTTGTTCCGGAGTGGCTCGACAAGAGGAATACGACATTTGAAGCCCATGTCCAGGATCCGTCTGTGTGGTGGCTCTTAATGCACTGACTCCAGCCTCAGTCCACTCCTTGTGATAGTCCCCAACACTTTTGAATGGCTTTTTCCTGATACTCCTCTCCAGGCTGCGGTCATCCCTGTTCCTTTTTCTTCCACACTTTTCCCTTCCACACAACTTTCTATTAAAGTGCTTTGATACAGCACTTTGGGAACGTCCAACTTCTTTTGTAATTACCTTTTGAGGCTTTCCCTTCTTATGGAGGGTGTCAATGATGGTTTTCTGCACAACTCTCAGGTCAGCAGTCTTTCCCATGATTGTGATTCCTATTGAACCAGACTGAGAGACCATTTAAAGGCTCAGGAACAATTGTAGGTGTTATGGCTTAATTAGCTGATTAGAGTGGGACACTTTGAGCCTAGAATATTGCACCTTTTCACAGTATTCTAATTTTCTGAGATTATGGATTTGGGGGTTTTCATGAGCTATAAGCCATAATCATCACAATTATGACAAATCACGGCTTGAACTATCTTGCTTTGCATGTAATGAGCATGGGCGTCCACAGGTAGGGGCAAGGGGGGTCAAGTGCCCCCCTGGAATCAGGGATCGAATCTTAAATTCAGCACAGTTGCGTCTCGAGGTGCCACACCCGGGTGTCACCCGCCAATGGGGTGACACCATTAAGGTGCTGTCAAGCCCCCCCCCCCATCAGTGTAGCATGACTTCGGGCTCTTTTATCCTGCTCAGTCCAGCAGAGAACTCGGCGGTGCTGTGACAGGAGAAAGGCGAGCTGCGGGCTATCAGAGGTTTCCCCCGCTTGTCCCACCCTTTATCCTGTCAGGGAGAAGAGACGGCGGCTCTCACCAGGTTCCCCGCCCAGCTTCCTGCCCCTTCCGCTCCTTCCCTATTGGCCATAACTGAGGGCCAATCAAAGGCGACTAGGAGAGGCAAGCTTCATGGGACATGTAGTCCCAAAAGATTGTCGGCCCCATTTTCCACAGGGAGGAGGCTACAGCTCGATCAAGAGAGAGATTGAGAGACTGCAGCCTGGAAAAAAGCTGAGGGAGAGGGTTCTACATGACAAAGAACGAGGAGTGTGCTGGGCGGAAGCCAGAGAGAGAGCCACGCTGCCCAGCGCCACAAGAGAGAGCCATGCTGTCTAGCGCCACCAGAGAGAAAGAGACTGAGCCACTGCCAGGATACAGACATGCTACACTACTAACCAGAGTCGCCCCCGGGGAACCCAGAGTGAACGATCGTCCAGCCGGAGTGATCACTGCTGTAGTTTCGCTGGGTCTGGTAAGAAGGCCTGTTGGCCATTATCCATTACTTATCCTAGGGATTGTAATATGTCTGCAGACTCTGACCATAATAATGTGATAATGACACTGTCGAAAAGGGGTGGTGCATGGGTGACCCTAAAATGATGCCCCCCCCTGAAAAAAGTTCTACGTACCCCCATGGTAATGAGTCTATCTGATATATTAGTTTCACCTTTTAAGTTGTGAAATAAATGAACTTTTGCACGACATTGAAACTTTTCGAGTATCACCTGTATATATAAATCTGTGATATTTACTTCTTCCTTAGAATATAATCCTGAGCCAGTAGAATCTAAAGATGTCTTTGTTTCTCAGTGGATGCAAGGAGAATGTTAGGAAAGAAAGAGGGTTCCGAATGGTGTAGTATTTTTAAAACAGGTTGCTTTTATTAGTCGTAAACAGTGAGGGTACTCACATTCAGTAAAAAACAATAGACAATACTCCACGAGCGGCAAGCTCGTCTGCCAGCGTCAGTCTAGGTGCCTTTCCGTCCCTACGCGTGGCGTCATGGTCACATGACTTCATCAGGGGATTATATTCTAAGGAAGAAGCAAATATCACAGATTTATATATATATACACTACCGTTCAAAAGTTTGGGGTCACCCAAACAATTTTGTGTTTTCCATGAAAAGTCACACTTATTCACCACCATACGTTGTGAAATGAATAGAAAATAGAGTCAAGACATTGACAAGGTTAGAAATAATGATTTGTATTTGAAATAACATTGTTTTTACATCAAACTTTGCTTTCATCAAAGAATCCTCCTTTTGCAGCAATTACAGCATTGCACACCTTTGGCATTCTAGCTGTTAATTTATTGAGGTAAGCTGGAGAAATTGCACCCCACGCTTCTAGAAGCAGCTCCCACAAGTTGGATTGGTTGGATGGGCACTTCTGGCGTACCATACGGTCAAGCTGCTCCCACAACAGCTCAATGGGGTTCAGATCTGGTGACTGTGCTGGCCACTCCATTACCGATAGAATACCAGCTGCCTGCTTCTGCTGTAAATAGTTCTTGCACAATTTGGAGGTGTGTTTAGGGTCATTGTCCTGTTGTAGGATGAAATTGGCTCCAATCAAGCGCTGTCCACTGGGTATGGCATGGCGTTGCAAAATGGAGTGATAGCCTTCCTTATTCAGAATCCCTTTTACCCTGTACAAAGCTCCCACCTTACCAGCACCAAAGCAACCCCAGACCATCACATTACCTCCACCATGCTTAACAGATGGCGTCAGGCATTCTTCCAGCATCTTTTCATTTGTTCTGCGTCTCACAAACTTACTTCTTTGTGATCCAAACACCTCAAACTTGGATTCATCCGTCCACAACACTTTTTTCCAGTCTTCCTCTGTCCAATGTCTGTGTTCTTTTGCCCATCTTAATCTTTTTCTTTTATTGGCCAGTCTCAGATATGGCTTTTTCTTTGCCACTCTGCCCTGAAGCCCAAAATCCCGCAGCCGCCTCTTCACTGTAGATGTTGACACTGGTGTTTTGCGGGTACTATTTAATGAAGATGCCAGTTGGGGTCCTGTGAGGCGTCTGTTTCTCAAACTAGAGACTCTAATGTGCTTATCTTCTTGCTTAGTTGTGCAACGCGGCCTCCCACTTCTTTTTCTACTCTGGTTAGAGCCTGTTTGTGCTGTCCTCTGAAGGGAGTAGTACACACCGTTGTAGGAAATCTTCAATTTCTTTGCAATTTCTCGCATGGAATAGCCTTCATTTCTAAGAACAAGAATAGACTGTCGAGTTTCAGATGAAAGTTCTCTTTTTCTGGCCATTTTGAGCGTTTAATTGACCCCACAAATGTGATGCTCCAGAAACTCAATCTGCTCACAGGAAGGTCAGTTTTGTAGCTTCTGGAAGGAGCTAGACTGTTTTTAGATGTGTGAACATGATTGCACAAGGGTTTGCTAATCATCAATTAGCCTTCTGAGCCAATGAGCAAACACATTGTACCATTAGAACACTGGAGTGATAGTTGCTGGAAATGGGCCTCTATACACCTATGTAGATATTGCACCAAAAACTAGACATTTGCAGTTAGAATAGTCATTTACCACATTAGCAATGTATAGAGTATATTTGTTTAAAGTTAGGACTAGTTTAAAGTTAGCTTCATTTAAAAGTACAGTGCTTTTCCTTCAAAAATAAGGACATTTCAATGTGACCCCAAACTTTTGAACGGTAGTGTATATGCAGTTACCTCATTACCTCAAGGTAAGAGGCCATTCTTACTCGTGTGTGTCTCTGCACGAAGAGGAGATGATTATTTTTCCTTGGCACCTTTGCCTGCACTTTAATGTTCTTTGCACAAAGAAGAAAGGACTATATTGCTGTTTTAGCACAGTTTACTTGCACTTTGCACAAGACTTTTGCTGGTTTTGCACAGTTTATTTAGCATATTTGCACAGTCCATTTTTTGCGCATATTTTTATATAGAAGAATTATTGCAGTGTTTAAATATATATCAATAGTATTTTGCACCTTGCACTTTGAAAACTGTCACTTTATTACCTACTGTGGATAGTGTTTGCATTATTGATTTGTTTTTGTTTATTTATTCATTCATTTGCATGTGAACTGCTACCTTTAGTAGCACATTGTTCTTTTATCTGGTTTTCCTTTGAACAGCGCAGCACCAATCCCCACTTACTTTAATCTTTGTATGGATTGACCCTTATTCAGTGCTTGCAGCAGTTCCATATTTATTTATCTTCCACTTTCGCATGGTAGCGCAGGAATAAATATACACCTTACTATTTCTAATTCTGTCCTCTGTTAACCATGGAGGTGTTTCCTGTGTTGTGTCATGAGGATAAACACTGCAGTTTTGGTTAGTGAAAGCCCCCCGATTCCCTCGTGAAGACCGAGGAGAAGAATAAATTCAATACCTTCGCCATCTCACTATCCTTTGTAGCCAGATTCCCTCCATCATCCTTTATGGGTCTGTCCTCCCTCTTTTACTGTTTATATGCTTAAAAGTATTTCTTGGGGGTTTTTTTTGCTCTCCTCTGCTATCTGTCTTTCATGTTCTATTGTAGCCACTCTAATTGCAAGCTTACATTTCTTGTTGCATTCTTTGTAAAGTCTGAATGCTGATGATGATCCTTTGCTTTTATATGCATTTTTACATTGGAGTTAAGCCATCCAGGACTTTTGTTCGCTCTTTTAAATTTATTACCCAATGGGCTGCACTGGCTAATGCTCTTATTTAATATGCTCTTAAAGCAAACCCATCTCTCCTCCGTGTTCTTTGTTCCTAAGATTTTATCCAAATTTATATCTTCTAGCAAGGTTCGTAGTTTAGGGAAATTGGCTCTTTTGAAATTCAGTGTCTTCATATTCCCCTTATGTTTCCTATTTGTGTGATTTATACTGAATTTAATTGACCTGTGATCGCTATTTCCACATCTGTGATCAGGTCTGTATTGTTGGTAATTAGTAGGTGTCAGAAACCCTGAAATCAGACCGAGACCAAAGTACAGTTAAATCACACTTGTTTAATAATAAAAGCAAGAAGAACAAACGTAGTCAAAACATAGCCAGAGTTCAGGAACCGGAACGGATAGTCAGACAAGCCAAACGTCAGGGAGTCGGAGATCAGAGTAGTAAAACAGCAAGCAGGATTTGGAGCCAGAAGGGATGTCAGCCAAGCAAGTCATTTAACAAGAATGTAGGAGAGCGTCTCTGTGATGTTGACTAAGGCGAAGGCAGAGATCGTCTGGGATGGACGGCTTAAGTAGGCAGGACTGACAAGCAGGATATCATCAACAGCTGAGTAACTGTGGAGAGATAGGAGCTGGCAATTAGCTGACAGCT
Organism: Lithobates septentrionalis; assembly: GCA_037952835.1. Classification (NCBI taxonomy): domain Eukaryota; kingdom Metazoa; phylum Chordata; class Amphibia; order Anura; family Ranidae; genus Lithobates; species Lithobates septentrionalis. The sequence goes on from JBBDGP010002203.1 coordinate 1,126,355, forward strand.
GAGCGGCCAGCTCAGAGAAAGAAGGGCTGAGCCCAGCACTGACAGTAGGTCTAGTAACGCTTTGTTTCTAGTTGGTGCGACTACCATCTGACCCATGAAATTGTCCTGCAAGACATTTAGGAACTGGCGAGCCTTAGACGAATGCGTGGTTCCTTCCGCCCAGGGAATACCCTTGAATGGTTGCCAGCCAATCATGAGAGCTGTTGAACCAAGTCTCTGAAATTCCCCTCAAAATCGAAATCCTCCTCGTACAACAGTATCTCTAGTTCTCCCATCTTGTCTGCCAGGCTCCTGGCATTGGTGAACATGCCACGTAGTTTAGACCGGTCGCATACTGTCTTCTTATTGGGTGTTCTGAGGTTGCAAATAGGACTTGTTACTATACTTACCTCGGGTTTATGTGCTTTAGTCAACCTACCACTAATGCCCCCAATACTTTCCTCTGGAATATGTTCCACGCTGACTATCTCTACCTCTGGACCCTCCCTCCTAGTTTAAAAGCCCCTCTAAGTTTTCGGCCTTACTTATATAAGGTATCGCCACCAGAGTCTTCCTTACATCAGGTGTCCCCATCAGAGTGCCCCCAACATCAGGTGTCCCCATCAGAGTACTCCCTTACATCAGGTGTCCCCATCAGAGTCCTCCTTACATCAGGTGTCCCCATCAGAGTCCTCCTTACATCAGCTGTCCCCATCAGAGTGCCCCCCTTCATCAGGTGTCCCCATCAGAGTCCTCCTTATATCAGGTGTCTCCATCAGAGTGCCCCCTTATATCAGGTGTCCCCATCAGAGTCCTCCTTACATCAGGTATCTCCATCAGAGTGCCCCCTTACATCAGGTGTCCCCATTAGAGTACTCCTTACATCAGGTGTCCCCATCAGAGTCCTCCTTACATCAAGTGTCCCCATCAGAGAGCCCCCCTACATCAGGTGCCCCCATCAGAGTCCTCCTTACATCAGGTGTCCCCATCAGAGTACTCCTTACATCAGGTGTCCCCATCAGCGTTCCCCTTACATCAGGTGTCCCCATCAGAGCTCCCCCCTACATCAGGTGTCCCCATCAGAGTACTCCTTACATCAGGTGTTCCCATCAGTGTGCCCCTTACATCAGGTGTCCCCATCAGAGTACTCCTTACATCAGGTGTCCCCATCAGAGTACTCCTTACATCAGGTCTCCTCACATCAGGTACTTTTTTACTTACTGAAAAATACAACAGATAAATAGTTAATATGGACCTGTCATCAGATATATTGCAGTAGTTTTGCAGTCTGATCACTGGGAGAAGGGAGGCTGAGTAAGTATTTCCTCCTGACTGCAGCAGGCTGATGACATCATCTCAGCCTAGGCAAAGTCACTGACTGGAACTCAAGGATGTTTTTTTAAATGATAAAATATAGAACTTTTCTGGGGGAAAAAACAGTTGCTGTGTATTGTGACATGTCAGGAATGTAGTCACACACATGTATGATTACTGACAGGTCCACTTTAATTGAATATTAAATTTTGTAACAACATGCCATTTTTGAAAGCGTTGTTACTGATAGGTTCACTTTAACAGTATGGCGGAAATCCAGCTCTGAACTTTAACAGGTTAAAAAGGTTTGATGCGGTGGCCTAATCTAGTTATTGTGCGGAGGTTCAGTGACACAGAAGACGGGAGGTAATGAGCTGCAGGTTTGTCACATGTGCCTATTCTGCAATAATTCTAGAATAAATGATCCAGGCACCAAACAGCATTACAGTAAAGAAAAAAAGTGGGTATAGAAAAGAATCACTCCCCTTCAAAATAATCACATTTTGTTGCTTGGCAGCCAGAAATGAAAACAGGCACAGTGTTGGTTTTATCCAGCCGTATTTACTCCGTGCAACTTAAAACATCCAAAAGAAAGATATAACACCAACATGTCAGAAAAAAAAATTCAAAAACAATAAAAAGGATCACCCCCCCTCCTAAAAATGACTTGTAAAGTCAGTCAGGTGCAGCTAATCACCTTCTCAATGGCACACAAATCCATTTAACTTGCAACTCTGATTGGCTGTGGTCATTTTGATTAGCTCAGAATGAAAAGAGCTTTCCTGGAGCTTTTCAGTCCCCGGTAGTGCAACTGAAGCAAACAATTTAACAAATGGGTGGCAAGGCGCTGTCACTGGGATCTCTGGGATAAAGCTGTGGACGGGCACAAGTCAGGAGACGGATACAAAGGCTTTATCCACGCTTAGAAGCACAGTGACGTCTATTATTAAACAGTGGAAGGTATTTGGTACAACACAGACCCTCCCTGGATCAGGACCTCGCTCCAAACAGCAACTCTGACAAAGAGTGGTCATTGTCTGCATGTGGCACCAATATCACAAATTCTACACTGATGTGGCTTTCATGGGGGGAGGGGTGCAAGAAAAAAAAGCCACTCCTTGAGAAAGGCCTTTAATGTAGGAATGGTGTCATCACTGAGCTTTGCACAAAACGCACCTTGAAGATTCTGAGGCCACATGGAAAAAGTTGTTATGGCCAGATGAGGATAACATTTAATTATTTGGCCTCAACACTAAACGATACAAAATCCATCCAATTAACACCATTCCTACTTAAAAGCATGGAGGTGGCAATATCCTGTTATGGGGGGTGTTAATATCCTGTTATGGGGGTCTTTCTCAGGGACTGGAGCACTTGTCAGGGTAGAAGGAACAATGGATGGGGCAAAATACCATCACATTCTTGAGGAAAATCTGCTGCCCTCTGCTGCCAGAAAGTTGTCAATGAGAAGGTTTACCTTCCAACATGACCCAAAGCACACAGAGGACAATGAGCACACAGTGGTTGGAGGAGAAAAAGGTGAATGTCCTTGCATTACCTAGTCAGAGTCCAGACTTAAACCCCATTGAAAATCTGTGGAATCACTTGAAGACTGCAGTCCACAAACGGTCACCATCAAATGTAACTGAACTTGAGCAGTTCTGCAAAGAAGAGCAAATATTCCAAAGTCTAGATGTGCAAAGTTAGTAGAGACAAATTCCAACAGACTAAAGGCTGGAATTACAGCAAAAGGTGGTTCAAAAAAATACTGATACAAGGGGGTGATCCTTTTTCCAACTCAGTGATTCTGTTTTTTATTTGTATTTTTTATTTCTGACATGTTGGTGTTACAGTATCTCACAAAAGTAAGTACACCCCCCACATTTTTGTAAATATTTTCTTCTATCTTTTCATGTGACAACACTGAAGAAATGACACTTTGCTACAATGTAAAGTAGTGAGTGTACAGCTTGCATAACAGTGTAAATTTGCTGTCCCCTCAAAATAACTCAACACACAGCCATTAATGTCTAAACCGCTGGCAACAAAAGTGAGTACACCCCTAAGTGAAAGTGTCCAAATTGGGCCCAAAGTGTCAATGTTTTGTGTGGCCACCATTATTTTCCAGCATTGCTTTAACCCTCGTGGGCATGGAGTTCACCAGAGCTTCACAGGTTGCCACTGGACTCCTCTTCCACTCCTCTATGACAACATCATGGAGCTGGTGGATTTTATAGACCTTGCGCTCCTCCGCCTTCCGTTTGAAGATGCCCCACAGATGCTCAATAGGGTTAAGGTATGGAGACATGCTTGGCCAGTCCATCACCTTTACCCTCAGCTTCTTTAGAAAGACAGTGGTTGTCTTGGAGGGGTGTTTGGGGTCGTTATCATGTTGGAATACTGCCCTGCGGCCCAGTCTCCGAAGGGAGGGGATCATGCTCTGCTTCAGTATGTCACAGTACATGTTGGCATTCATGGTTCCCTCAATGATCTGTAGCCCCCCAGTGCCGGCAGCACTCATGCAGCCCCAGACCATGACACTCCCACCACCATGCTTGACTGTAGGCAAGACACACTTGTCTTTGTACTCCTCACCTGGTTGCCGCCACACACGCTTGTCACCATCTGAACCAAATAAGTTTATCTTGGTCTCATCAGACCACAGGACATGGTTCCGGTAATCCATGTCCTTAGTCTGCTTGTCTTCAGCAAACTGTTTGCGGTCTTTCTTGTGCATCATCTTTAGAAGAGGCATCCTTCTGGGTTGACAGCCATGCAGACCAATTTGATGCAGTGTGCGGCGTATGGTCTAAGCACTGACAGGCTGACCCCCCCCACCCCTTCAACCTCTGCAGCAATACTGGCAGCACTCATACGTCTATTTCCCAAAGACAACCACTGGATATGACGCTGAGCACGTGACCTCAACTTCTTTGGTCGACCATGGCGAGTCCTGTTCTGAGTGGAACCTGTCCTGTTAAACCGCTGTATGGTCCTGGGCTCCATGCTGCAGCTCAGTTTCAGGGTCTTGGATCTTCTTACAACAATTGTAGAGCAACAATTCTTTTTTTCAGATCCTCAGAGAGTTCTTTGCCATGAGGTGCCATGTTGAACTTCCAGTGACCAGTATGAGAGAGTGAGAGCGATAACACCAAATTTAACACACCTGCTCCCCATTCACACCTGAGACCTTGTAACACTAACAAGTCACATGACAACGGGGAGGGAAAATGGCTGATTGGGCCCAATTTGGACATTTTCACTTAGGGGTGTACTCACTTTTGTTGCCAGTGGTTTAGACAATAATGGCTGTGTGTTGAGTTATTTTGAGGGGACAGAAAATTTACACTGTTATACAAGCTGTACACTCACTACTTTGTAGCAAAGTGTCATTTCTTCAGTGTTGTCACATGAAAAGATAGAGGAAAAGATTTACAAAAACGTGAGGGGTGTACTCACTTTTGTGAGATACTGTATATCATTCATTTGGATGTTATAAGGTGTTCTGAGTAAATACAGCTGGATAAAACAAAAACTGTGTCTGTCTTCATTTCAGCCTGCAAAGCAACAAAATGTAATTAATGTAAAGAAGGGTGATTCTTTTCTATACCCATTGTACCCAGATTGAAGGGAGGGCACTGCACTACATACTGGGATGGAAGGGAAGGCACAGGGGTTGGAAACATTTTTGCTTTCTTTATTATGTTCAGGACTAAAAGATTTTTATTATATCAATATACAGGATTTATATAGCGCCAACAGTTTGCGTAGTGCTTTACAATATAAAGGGAGACAATACAGCAGCAATACAATTCAATACAAGAGGGTCAGGAGGGCCCTGGGAGCTTACAATCTAATAGGGAGGGGCTGGTGGAACAAAGGTAATAACTGTGAGGGATAAACTGATGGGAGAAGCAGAAGATTTGGTTATTAGCTGAAGGCAGGATAGGCCGCTCTAAAGAGATACGTTTTCGGGGATCACCTTAAAGTGGACAAAGTAGGAGATGGCCGGACAGATTGCGGTAGTGAGTTCCAGCTCTGGAGAAGTCCTGGAGATGAGCATGGGAGGAGGAGACATAGAAACTAGAGAGCAGGAGGTCTTGGGAGCAGCAGAGAGGATGGTTTGGGTGATATTTGGAGATAAGATTGGTGATGTAGCTCGGGGCAGAGTTGTGAATAGGGGGGGGGGGGGTGCAGTGAATGTGAATAATCGGCTCAACTGATGAGTTATAGACCCAATGCATAATAAGCCCAACTGGTATATACCTATCTTTTATTTCATCTATGGAGATGGGGGAGTAGTGGATGTGAGTAACAGGCCCAACTGGGGAGTAATAGGCCGAATAAATAATAGGCCCAATTGGTGTATACCTAACTTTTATTTTATCTGTATTTATTTTATCTTATCCCTATGGAGCGGTGCAGTGAATGTGAGTAATATTGCCAACAGATAATCGGCCTCACCAGTGTATGTAGGGTAAGGGCGGGTCAAGGTGATAGGATGGTCATCACATCCCCCATGTTTCTATCCTCGTGGGGCACCAAGCAAGGGTCACATGAGAGGTCTACCCCAGGGTGAGTTCTTCTGGGCTAAGTTAGGCACTTTATACAGGGTTGCTAGAAATTACCTGGGGTACCTTTACTTTAGCCACGCTCACGACCCGATAGATGACAAGCATAAACAAATTCTATTAAGCTCTCTTGATGTTATAAGCAGTACCATGGCATTTAGGAGTGACATGCAGAGCCAATGCCCTCTCCACCTGTCCAGCATATCACTGCTACCTCACTCCCAGTAACGTTATGGGGTCCCGCCAAGCACCTAGCATGGACTCCTTCAATTAACTCTTTCTCTTCCGTACCTGTGCACAGGATGAGGGCCCTGGCGGTATAGATCTGCTTCTGTTACTATGGGAAACAGGTCAGGGCTGAAGGAGTGCCACCAACATCTCCCTCGCTGCAAGAGGCTATCTCCCCTGCCACATGTACACACTTAACGACAGGCTACTAGAGAAATCTGCATTACCCTTGGTAACCACTTGTATCTTCACACTGTATCAACTCTTGTACTGATGTCTTCATGATGTCTTTCTTTATATGTGTCGGTTACTTACATTGCACCCCTTTGGTAACTTCAGACCAGGCAAAGGCAAAGTCTCAAAAGCTTTGCTTAAAGAATAAATTAACATGATGACAACGACGAATGACAGTCCAAGATAAAGTGCAGACATTCCCTAACATCCCTAGTACCTAACTACAGGCTTGCCCCAGCATACTTGTTCAAGCAAAGTCCAAAGTTGGTGAAGTCCATATCTGGAATTTAACTGCAACTTTGGCCATACAAACTCCGGCAATGACACCAGGCAGAGCATCCCTCTTTGAGTGTGTGTGTAAGTCTCCCCTCTCCTCCTTCTCTCTCAGGATCTGGGCCCTCTCGTCCTTTTCATGGAAAACACAGGACCAGAGGGTCGGACCCAAGAAAAACCCAAGAAAAACCCGGGAGTGCAGTTAACACCTATTTTCCCGCTGGGGCAGCAGTGATCACTACCTGCCTACGTTTATATAATTTTTTTTATCTATGGGGGGGGGGGGGGTGTTGCAGTGAATGTCAGTATCAGCCTCAACTGATGAGTAATAGTTTCAATGGATAATAAGCCCAACTGGTGTATAGCTAACATTTATTTTATCTATGGAGGTAGGGGGTGCAGTGAATATGAGTAATACACCAAACTGATGAGTAATAGGCCCAATGGATAATAGGCCCGACTGGTGTATAGCTAACTTTTACTTTATCTGTGGATATGGGGGTGCAGTGATCATGAGTATGTAGTATAATGTTTCAAATGATACAGTGAGGTGCTGCAAACAAAAGGCAGATCCAAGAACAGATGGACAGTAATAAGTAAACACTGCCCTTTGACTTAAAAAAACCTAAAAGGCCAACATAAAGTAAAAAAAACAAATGAAAATAAAACCCCCCATTTCAAAACTCTTTTTCTTTTTTTTTAAAGATAAGCCTTTTAATTTTTTTTTTATATTGTTATGTATAGGACAGCAGCTAAAACGGACTGCTGACCTCAAATCAATCACAAAATAAATTGAAAGACAAAGGCCCCCAATAGTATCAACACAAGAAGGCAGCAAATGGGTTGATTGTCCAAGGAGCTAGCAATCAGAATTAAAGTACAGGTTTCCTAACTGACCCTAATCTCTCCCTGTGCAGTTTGTCAGCTCTCCCTATCCTTTTCCTATAAAGGCTTCCAATGCACTAACACTATGACTGCTCTGTGCCTCTCTTTTATAGTGAGGGTGCTGGCTTATCCTAAAGCCCCCTTATTGGTCCCTCTAAGCCCGCAGGCCATAGTTCAAATGACATGGAGTGGATTCTGGTTTGAAAAAAAAAATCCTCCTTGGCAAATAAAGGCACATTTCAGGACATGGTCTGTATAACAGGCAGCAGAATACTTGTCAGTTTAGAAACATTGGTTTGAAGTCTCATGCAGACTACTCTTCATGCTCCCTCTGGGTGTTTCATGTACAGCAGCTCTGGCAGTTGAGTTGCATATTTCTATATATACTATATATATAGAGAGAGAGTGAAAAGAAGAGTAATGATTGAATATGGAGGGTATTCAGAACAAATTTAGAGATTTCCAATTTGCACATCAAGGTCACCATACAGAAATTACAAATCCGCACACAAACCCTAGATTGTCCGGTCTGTTCAGAGCATGGCAGAAAATAGATCTTTCCTTGGGGTGGCAGATTGAATTATTTTTGTTTTCAGTACAACAATCTATGACCTCCCATCTAAGTTTCGATGATTTTTTTCTAATATTTGACATCTCAACTTTGTACATAAAACTGTAATAAATCATAGAAATAAGAAAAGTTTAAACTATGAAAGCAGGTGACTATTTGCATAGAGTTTGCTGGTTCTCCTGGGCTTGCATGACTTCTCTCCCACACTCCAAAGACACGCTGGTAGATTAATAGGACCCTGTCTATATTGACCCAACTGGTGAGAAATTGGCCCAACAGATAATGGGCCCAACTGCTGAGTAATGGGCCCAAGTGATATTAGGCCCAACTGCTGAGTGATAGGCCCAAGGGATATTAGGCGCAACTGGTGAGTCATAGGCCCAATAGATAATAGGCTCAGCTGGTGAGTGATAAGCACAATGAATAATAGGCCCAATGGATAATAGACCCAACTGGTGAATGATAGATGATAGGCCCAATGGAAAATAGGCCCAGCTGGTAAGTAATAGGCCCAGTTGATAATAGGCCCAACTGGTAATATGCACAATGGATAATAGGCCCAACTGGTGAGTGATAGATGATAGGCCCAATGGATAAAAGCCCCAACTGGTGAGTAACAGGCCCAGTGGATAATAGACCCAACTCGTAAGTAATAGACCCAACTGGTGAGTGATAGGCCCAAGAGATAATAGGCCCAACTTATGCATACCTAACTTTTAATTTATGTGTTCAGATGGGGTTGTGCAGTGAATGTGAGTATACAGTATAATGTTAGGTTAATTAGACCCCGTCTACGTAGGCGCAGCTGGTAAGCAAATGTCTACATTGGCCCTAGTATATGTATTCATGTGAGATAAGGACCTTAGATTGTACCCTCCAGTATGTGAAGATCTGTATTATAAAAGTCTGTAATAAATAAATAATGCAGTGAATGCAAATGTGACCTTAGTATCAGCCTCTTGCAGTCCCTGTACAGCAGAACTCAGACTGGGAGAAGAAGAAGCAGCACAAGAAAACACTCCTGTGCTGACAAGAAGCATGCTGATAGGAGGAGAGAGCCAAATGACAGAGAGATGAGCTCATCCGCCTGCTGTTTCTCCTTCCACTGTACAGTCACAGGCTAGAGGAGAGACTAGACCTGTAAGTGTTACTGAACCGCGGCAGAGAAAAATCAGGTATCCTGCCCTGGCAGACTGTGTGGCAGAGCTGTATGTATCTCAGGACTGCGTAAATGGAAATACAAACCCTTTGGCAGGAAAAAAACTGTTCCAATTACAGTATGTCCTTCATCTGTGCGTTTAGTCGTCTGCCTAGAGATTTAATTAAGGTGGAGCAATGGACCTAAGGGCATTGTGTCACCTCACGACTCATAGGTGTGCACAGACTATTGCATTAGGGTGTGCACCTCAGTGGCGACGCTGCCCCCTCTATCACGCCACCCCCCTATATGAGTAATGGATAGATTTATGCATAGCATGAATCTATCCATGGCTGTCGCGGCCACCCCCTATTCATGTGTCTGGCCCTTTTCAGGCGCATAAATTACAGCGGCGGGGGGTGTATTTTTGAAGCACCTGATTAGAGCCTAAGGTTCTAATAGGCTTCAAAATAGGGTGCACTCGGAGGGCAGAGCATTGCGCTCAGAGCCCACACAGGTGTGTTAGAAAAGCAAATGTATATTCGCTTTTTTAACACTAAACCACCTCTCTGCCAATCATGAAGCGCGGGTCTGTTACCCTTCACTTGATGGCTGAAAGGACAGGCGAACCAATTGGATGCCTAGCAGGAGAAAAGAAGAGACGCATGGCAGAAGCATGGAGGACACCTGACCCGCTGCCCGTCCCACAGCTCGCCGTGGTCACCCGCTGTCTGACACTCCGGTGCCGGTCAGACAATAAGTGGGTGGGGGTGCTGGGCAAATGCCATCAGGGGTCACAGTGGCTGCAATTGATGGGAACAGTGGCTGCATTTGATGGCACAGTGGCTGCAATTGGTGGCACAGTGGCTGCAATTGGTGGCACAGTGGCTGCAATTGATGGCACAGAGACTGCATTTGATGGCACAGTGGCTGCATTTGATGGGCACAGCGGCTTCATTTGATGGGAACAGTGGCTGGATTTGATGCACAGTGGCTGCATTTGATGGGCACAGTGGCTGCAATTGATGGCACAGTGAGTGCATTTGATGGGCACAGTGGCTGCAATTGATGGGCACAGTGACTGCATTTGATGGTCACTGTGGCTGCATTTGATGGGAACAGTGGCTGCATTTGATGGGCACAGTGGCTTTTTTTCAGTATTTTTCACAATTTTTCAGTGCCCTCAAAAAAGCACCCCAGAGTTCAAACACACATGCGTGTGTGTATATATACATATGTATCAGTAGGGCAGTGGACTTTGTCAGTAGGGCAGAGATTGGTGTCAGTAGAGCAGTAGACGGTGTCAGTAGGGAAATGTATTGTGTCAGTAGGGCAGTGGTTGGCAGGGGCGGCCCGTCCATTAAAGGCGCACCGGCATCGCCGCTCCATCCATGCGTACGGCCCCTATGCAGGACGCCGGATGCATGTATTCCAATAGGGGGAGGGGGTTTTGAAGCACGTGATTAAATCCAGAGGCTCTAATAGGCTTCAAAATAGGGTGGACTCAGGATGCAGAGCACTGTTACATAGTTACATAGTAGGTGAGGTTGAAAAAAGACACAAGTCCATCAAGTCCAACCACTGTGCTCCAAGCCCACCCAGTTCTGTGACAATAGCAAATGAATATTCGCTATTTTCACACTGAATCTCCTCACCGCCAATTAGGAAGGGAATCTGAGACCCGTTTCTCGATTTGAGAAGTGTCCTTTGGCCACACAGGAGGAAGGTGACGGAAGCCGCCAGAAGCTGCCGAGCAAGGGGAGGGGAAGCCGTCCGTGATGCCCGCCGCCCAAAATGGAGGAGAGAAGGGAAAGCTGCCCGTGATGCCCACCATAGATGGGGTAAGTGCTCCAGACCCGACCGACCAGACTGGTCTCCCCCCCAAAAAAATTACCACCAGCTGCCACTGGTGGTTGGTGTCAGTAGAGCAGTCAATTTTGTCAGTAGGGCAATGGATGGTGTCAGTAGAGCAGAGATTGGTGTCAGTAGGACATTTAACAGTGTCAGCAGTTTTTTATTTATTTTTTATTATTTTATTATTATTTTGAATCGCCACTGCACAGAGTGATTATGGTGTGCCCAGACACATCAGACACACCCTGTGCGCATGCCTTTGCCATCCAGGAAACTGGGGGGTGGCAGCAAGGTTTTGTTTTTTTTCCCCTGTGCAAAAAATTTGGCCAGAAATGCTCAAAATTTCAGGAGTTCTGAACTGTTGAATGAAATGGACACATGGAGTCATTTTTTTATGTCTAATTAACTTTGTGTGACCCCCCGCTGTGCCATCACTCCGTTATCCCAGCGCAGCCGTGCCGCGTTCAAGGACGCCACTCGCTGGGCGCACTGCGTGAAATGTTCCAGGACTGGTGCGGCGGAGGGAAGCTTAGTTGGGGGTGCTAGAACAGTCACCCCATCTTGTGTACAGCGGTCATAAAAACTGAATTTTAAAGAGGGTATTGTATATACTTTATCAGAAGGCGAGACTGAAACATTTTAACGGCTTTGAGCGCTGGACAGATCACAACAACCCTGTAAAAAACAATTTGTTTCATTGTAACTTCACCATCTCTAAATAAATGATACACATTATATGTTAGCTTCTGAGTGCCCCTCCAAGAAAGAGACCTTCAGATAAGTTTATCAATATAAAGTATACATTGAAATCCTTATTTCATCTTTGTGGATGTAGAGATGACATCACATCAGAGTCCCCCCTTTTACAACAAAAGTCTCCCATCCCATCAAACTCCCCCCCATCTCATCAGAGCCCCCCTTTTACACCAGAAGCCCCCATTTACATTAGAGTCCCCCCCTTTCACATCAAAAGTCCCCCATTTCATATTAAAAATGCCTCCCTAACTCATCAGAATGCCTATTCCATCAGAACATCCCCCCATCTCATTAGAGCCCCCCCCTTTTACATCAGTAACCCCTCATTACATTAGAGTTCCCCCTTTCAAATCAAATGTCCCCCATTTCACAATAGAAGCGCCCCCACCCTCATCTCATCCCAGCCCCCATTTCACATCAGAAACCCAAGCCCCATCTCATGAGGACACAGACCAGGGCAATGCGGCTGCGGCGCTGGAGATGTTCCGGCCGGGACAGCTGAAAAAAAAAATGTCAGGGCCTTTCTCACCCTTGGGAGAGTCGGGATGCTGTCACCCCTCTAGCGGTTGTCACCCAGGTGCGAACCGCACCCCCCTAGCGACGCCACTGATCATAGACCTTGTTGACTCCTCTCCAAATGTAGTGTTTATGGTTGTGGCCAAAAAGCTAAATTTTGGTCTCATCACTCCAAATGCCTTTGTTCCAGAAGGTTTGAGGCTCGTCTCTGTGCTGTTTGGTATATTGTAAGCGGGATACTTTGTGGCAGATCATGCAGCCCCATCTTTCTTCAAGTGCCTCCTTATTGTGCTTCTTGAAACAGCCACACCACATGTTTTCAGAGAGTCCTGTATTTCACCTGAAGTTATTTGTGGGTTCTTTTTTGCATCCCGAACAATTTTCCTGGCAGTTGTGGCTGAAATTTTAGTTGGTCTACCTGACCGTGGTTTGGTTTCAACAGAACCCCTCATTTCCCACTTCTTGATTAGAGTTTGAACACTGCTGATTGGCATTCTCCATTCCTTGGATATCTTTTTATATCCCTTTCCTGTTTTATACAGTTCAATTACCTTTTCCTGCAGATCCTTTGACAATTCTTTTGCTCAGAATCCAGAAACGTCAGTGCAGCACTGGATGAAAGATGCAAGGGTCTGTCAGGAGTCCAGAAACTCATTGACCTTTTATACACACACACTAATAATAAGCAAACAGATCACAGGTGAGGATGGTTACCTTTAATAGCCATTCAAACCCCCTTTGTGTCAACTTGTGTGCATGTTATCAGGCCAAAATCACCAGGGTATGTAAACTTTTGATCAGGGTCATTTGGGTAGTTTCTGTTGTGATTATGATTTAAAAAGAGTAAACACAGCTGATTGATAATAAATGGCTTCAGTCAAACACTAACCATGAGTGAAAGAAAAGTTTTTGTGTTATCATTCATATTCTCTGAAAAATGACCAAGAATTCATAAATTCTGCCAGGGTATGTAAACATATAAGCACAACTGTATGTATATATATATATATATATATATATATATATCAATATATATATATATATTAATTGGGACGCCTGCCTTTACACGCACATGAACTTTAATGGCATCCCAGTCTTAGTCCGTAGGGTTCAATATTGAGTTGGCTCCACCCTTTGCAGCTATAACAGCTTCAACTTTCCCGGGAAGCTGTCCACAATGTTTAGGAGTGGGTCTATGGGAATGTTTGACCATTCCTCCAGAAGCTCATTTGTGAGGTCAGGTACTGATGTTGGACGAGAATGCCTGGCAACAATTCATCCCAAAGGTGTTCTATCGGGTTAAGGTCTGCACTCTGTGCAGGCCAGTCAAGTTCCTCCACCCCAAACTCGCTCATCAATGTCTTTATGGACTTTGCTTTGTGCACTGGTACGCAGTCATGTTGGAACAGGAAGGGGCCATCCCCAAACTGTTCCCACAAAGTTGGGAGCATGAAACTGATGTCTTGGTATGCCAACACCTTAAGAGTTCCCTTCACTGTAACTAAGGGGCCAAACCCAACCCTCAAAAAACAATCCCACACCATAATCCCCCCTCCACCAAATGATTTTATACCAGTGCACACAGCAAGGTCTATAAAAACATTGATGAATGAGTTTGGGGTGGATGAACTTGACTGGCCTGCACAGAGTCCTGACCTCAACCCAATAGAACACCTTTGGGGTGAATTAGAGCGGAGACTGCGAGCCAGGCCTTCTCATCCAACATTAGCTACATTATCTCTCGCCTTGACTATTGCAACTCCCTTCTCATTTGCCTGCCTCTCCGTAGGCTATCCTCTCTTCAGTCTATCATGAATGCTGCTGCCAGACTTATCCACCTTACCAACCGCTCAGTGTCTGCCAACCCTCTCCTCCAATCCCTACACTGGCTCCTCATCACCCGGCGAATTAAATTCTAAATACTAACCACAATATACAAAGCCATACACAACTCAGCCCCGAGCTACATCACCAATCTTGTCTCCAAATATCCCCCAAATCGTCCTCTCCGCTCTTCTCAAGACCTCCTACTCTCAAGCCCTCTCGTCTCCTCCTCCCATGCTCGTCTCCAGGATTTCTCCAGACCCTCTCCCATCCTCTGGAACTCGCTACCTTCACCGGTCCGGCTATCCCCTACTCTTGCTACCTTCAGGCGATCCCTGAAAACTCATCTCTTCAGGGAAGCTTATCACATCTCCAACTAATCTCCTACCACTTCCATCAGCTCATTCCCCACAGGTACAAACTTTTGTACCACCTGCCCCACCCTTTTAGATTGTAAACTCTTCTGAGCAGGGCCCTCTTAATCCTCTTGTATTTTATTGTATTATAACTGTATTGTCTCCCATTTATATTGTAAAGCGCTGCGTAAACTGTTGGCTCTATATAAATCCTGTGTAAAAATAATAATATTAATGATAATTAGTGCCTGACCTCACAAATGCTCTTCTGGAAGAATGGTCAAACATTCCCATAGACATACTCCTATACCTTGTGGACGGCCTTCCCAGAAGAGTTGAAGCTGTTATAGATGCAAAGGGAGGGCCAACTCAATATTGAACCCTAGGGATGCCATTAAAGTTCATGTGTGTGTAAAGGCAGGTGTCCCAATACTTTTGACACTATAAGATATATATAGATATATATATATATATATATATATATATATATATATATATATATATATACATATATATCTCTTATAGTGTCAAAAGAAAGTATATATATATATATATATATATATATATATATATATATATATATACTTTTTTTTATCAGCAGTGAGGCAGATGATGATGCGATGAGGTAGTGAAGGATTCTGTTGAATTTCATCCTTTATCTCAAGCCTGATTTTCTTTCTAATGACTCCGTCCCCTTCCCCCTTGCGCTGTCTTATGTCAGGTTCAGCCAGGCGCCCGTCATGTGATATGTATAGAAGTGACACTCGGGGCGAGGTGCCAACCTCAGAATATGTTTCTCAGTTCACGGCCTCTTGACTCGATTTCGGGTGGACTCCGCGGTATTCAGAAAGGGGGGGGGGGGGCGGCACGAGGAGGGATAGCCGTGATTCCACACCACCGGATGTGTCAGGGGGCAGACAAGGCAGGGCAGAAAGATTGGTTAACCATCAAGCCCTGACCTCTCAGGTTGCCCCATCCCAGCCGGGGGGGGGGGGGGGGGGGGGGGGGGGGGGGGGGCACTGGGTCCTTTACATGTAACCCTACATCTGCCTTTCTTAAAGTAGACACAAACACCCACTGGGGCGACATCTTGTTTGCTCTGTTTGTTATGAATATTAATCGTGTTTTAATAAAAATATTTTTTTTTCACATTTGTTTGCACCTCATTTCTTCTGATCTTCTACATGCACCCCACTGCATTACATTCTCGGGGCGGGTTTCTTGGTGGTGACAACAGTGGACCACATCTGTGTATGATGCTCTGCAATGGCCCTTGTAGGCTCCACTGGAAGCCCATGTGACTGAGTGACAATGCAAGAGTACAGTCGGGAGACATGGACAGAGCGTTGTCACCCTATAATACTAAATCACCCAGCAAATTAAATTCTAAATACTAACCACAACCACAAAGCCATTCACAACTCTGCCCCGAGCTACATCACCAATCTTGTCTTTAAATATCACCCAAATCGTCCTCTACGCTCTTCTCAAGACCTCCTACTCTCAAGCTCTCTTGCCTGAAAAAGGACCTTCATGTGGTAGCCAAAGCAATCAGAGTTCAGTTTGTTGTAGACAGATAACTGAGAGATCATTTCTGATTGGTCACTATAGACGGCTCTGTTTTTTATTTGGTATAAATCTGAATGTCTCTTAGTATAGTGGGGTGGTTCCAGAGTCTGTACCAGCGTTATGGGACAGGAAAGTTGATGTCCACCATAAAGTGTCGTAGAGGGGGAGAGAAGTCAGATCTTCGCACACATAGCGGCTGCAGGAGATTATAACTAATCCTTGTTATGTATGGGGGACATCTATGAGGAAAGTAATCTTATCAGTAAACAGTGTGAATGAGAAGTGTGAAGATTCACACATAGAGGGAGGTGTGTAACTGTGCAAGAAGATGGCAATACTCTATCTTCTGCAAAGAGTCAGCTATAGCAAGGTGCCCTCCTCTTCTACTCCTAGCAAGGATCCATCTACCCCCCCCCCCCCTCCCCACCATATTGCCTCTCCATTCCCAACAAGACCCAACCTCCCCCACTGCCGACCCATCCACTTTCAGCAAGGTCCCATATTGCCTCTCCACTGCCAGCAAGGTACCCTATTGCCACCCCATTCCCAACAAGATGCCAAATCCACTTCCCCCCACCCATCAACTTCCAGCAAGGTATCATATTGCCCCTCTACTCCCAGCAAGGTTTTCTCCCCCCGGTCTCCAACTGCCAGCAAGGTGCCATATCCCCCTTCCATTCCTAACAAGATGCCACCCCTACCATTCTCAGCAAGGTGTCATATCTCCCACCTCCACTCCCAGCATGGTGTTACCCCTGCCTTCCCTATTCCCCGCAAGGGGGGAGTGATCAAAGTGGGAGTATCTGGGGGGAGTGATCAAAGTGGGAGTATCTGGGGGGGTGATCAAAGGTGGGAGTATCTAGGGGGAGTAATCAAAGTGGGAGTATCTGGGGGAGTGATCAAAGTGGGAATATCTGGGGGGTGATCAAAGTGGGAGTATCTGGGGGGGAGTGATCACAGTGGGAGTATCTGGGGGAATGATCAAAGTGGGAGTATCTGGGGGGTGTGATCAAAGTGGGGGTATCTGGGGGAGTGATCAAATTGGGAGTATCTGGGGGGTGTGATCAGAGTATCTGGGGGAATGATCAAAGTGGGAGTATCTGGGGGGTGTGATCAAAGTGGGAGTATCTGGGGGGAGTGATCAAAGTGGGAGTATCTGGGGGATGTGATCAAAGTGAGAGTATCTGGGGGGTGTGATCAAAGTGGGAGTATCTGGGGGGAGTGATCAAAGTGGGAGTATCTGGGGGTGTGATCAAAGTGGGAGTATCTGGGGGGAGTGATCAAAGTGGGAGTATCTGGGGGAATGATCAAAGTGGGAGTATCTGGAAGGTGTGATCAAAGTGGGAGTATCTGGGGGGGTGATCAAAGTGGGAGTATCTGGGGGGGTGATCAAAGTGCGAGTATCTGGGGGGGTGATCAAAGTGGGAGTATCTGGGGGGAGTGATCAAAGTGGGAGTATCTGGGGGAGTGATCAAAGTGGGAGTATCTGGGGGAATGATCAAAGTGGGAGTATCTGGAAGGTGTGATCAAAGTGGGAGTATCTGGGGGGGTGATCAAAGTGGGAGTATCTGGGGGGGTGATCAAAGTGGGAGTATCTGGGGGGTGTGATCAAAGTGGGAGTATCTGGGGGAAGGTGATCAAAGTGGGAGTATCTGGGGGGAGTGATCAAAGTGGGTGTTTCTGGGGGGAGTGATCAAAGTGGGAGTATCTGGGGGTGTGATCAAAGTGGGAGTATCTGGGGGTGTGATCAAAGTGGGAGTATCTGGGGGTGTGATCAAAGTGAGAGTATCTGGGGGGTTTGATCAAAGTGGGTGTTTCTGGGGGGAGTGATCAAAGTGGGAGTATCTGGGGGAGTGATCAAAGTGGTAGTATCTGGGGGTGTGATCAAAGTGGGAGTATCTGGGGGGTGTGATCAAAGTGGGAGTATCTGGGGGTGTGATCAAAGTGAGAGTATCTGGGGGGAGTGATCAAAGTGGGAGTATCTGGGGGAAGTGATCAAAGTGGGAGTATCTGGGGGGTGTGATCAACTGAGAGTATCTGGGGGATGTGATCAAAGTGAGAGTATCTGGGGGGTGTGATCAAAGTGGGAGTATCTGGGGGGGTGATCAAAGTGGGAGTATCTGGGGGGTGTGATCAAAGTGCGAGTATCTGGGGGGTGTGATCAAAGTGGGAGTATCTGGAAGGTGTGATCAAAGTGGGAGTATCTGGGGGGTGATCAAAGTGGGAGTATCTGGGACGGTGATCAAAGTGGGAGTATCTGGGGGGTGTGATCAAAGTGCGAGTATCTGGGGGGTGTGATCAAAGTGGGAGTATCTGGGGGGGTGATCAAAGTGGAGTATCTGGGGGGTGTGATCAAAGTGCGAGTATCTGGGGGGAGTGATCAAAGTGGGAGTATCTGGGGGAAGTGATCAAAGTGGGAGTATCTGGGGGGTGTGATCAAAGTGGGTGTTTCTGGGGGGAGTGATCAAAGTGGGAGTATCTGGGGGAGTGATCAAAGTGGTAGTATCTGGGGTGTGATCAAAGTGGGAGTATCTGGGGGGTGTGATCAAAGTGGGAGTATCTGGGGGTGTGATCAAAGTGAGAGTATCTGGGGGGAGTGATCAAAGTGGGAGTATCTGGGGGGGTTATCAAAGTGGGAGTATCTGGGGGGGTGATCAAAGTGGTAGTATCTGGGGGTTTTCCTCCTCCATTCCCAGCAAGGTGTCAAATTACCCCTCCATTCCCTAAAGGGTGCTACCCCCCTCAACTCCCAGTAAGGTGCCATATCTCCCTTCCATTCCCAACAATATGCCTGCTCCCCTCCCTTCTCACCAAGGTACCATACTAAACTCCACTCCCAGCAACGTGAACCCCATTCCCCCCCACTCCTAGAAAGTTTCCACCCCCTCCACTCCTAACAGGGTGCCATTGAACTCCCCTCCACTTCTGCAAGTTGCACTTCCTTCCACTCCCACAGAGTTTACATCCCCCCTCCCACCAGCAGGTTGCCACCCCCCTCTATTCCCAGGAAGATGCCATGAAAAATTCTAACTCCCAGAGAAGTGATATTCCCATCCCCAGCAAGTTGTCTCCCTTTTTTTTTAACAGCAAGGTATCCTCCTACGTGCCATCCCCCTCAGAGTGGTGCACCTCCTCCACTCTTAGCAAGGTGTACCTCTCTAGTTCCAGGAAGGTGTACATGTCCTCTTCCAGCAAGGTACACCTCTCCACTCCCAGCAAAGTGCACCCCCTCTGCTCCAAGAACATGCCATCCATCGCCTTCCTCTACCAACAAGGTACACACTCCTCCTTTTCCTGCAAGGTACCAAGCCCTCCACTCCCAGCAAAGTGCACCTCCCTCTACTCTTATCAAAGCCCCTCCTCCACTCCCAGCAAGGTGAACCCCCTCTGTTTCCTGCAAAATGCACCCCCATCTGTAGGTGCCATCTCCCCTCTACTCCCAGAGACGTGCAACCTTCTCCACTCTCAGCAAAGGGCCATCTTCCCTCCAGCTCCCATTTGAGAGATAAGTAGTAGGAAGCGGTTGAGTGAGGGTAGTGTGTGGAGCAGGGAAGAAGACAGTAGTCTGTCCAAACTGCTGTGTGGACCTTAACCCTCTTGGGACCTTTACCTGCTAGAAATGTAGAGCCCCTGTTTTGGATGTCCCCTTCAGGGAAATGCTACCTATGTTTTCCATAGTGGGGAGCCAGTTAGCTGGAGGACTCTATCAGGGAGAACCCTGGAGTGGTCATAGTGCAGTACAGAACCACCCTTTTCTCTAGTAAGGTATTGTCCTCATCCAGTAAGGTGCAGATCCTTCTCCATTAAGATGCAGATCACCCTCCTCTCCAGTAAGATGCAGACCCCTCGCACCCCCCCCCCCCGCCACCGCTTAGAAGGTACAGACCACCCTCTCCAATTAGGTTCAGACTCCTACACCCTCCAGTAAGGTGCAGACCCTCCTCCATTAAGATGCAGACCACCTTTTGCTCCAGTAATGTGCAGACCCCCCTGTCACCTTTTGTAAGGTGCAGATCACCCTCTCATCCAGTAAAGTGCAGACCCCCCTGCCCACTAGTAAGATGTATACCCCTCACTTCCAGGAAGGTATAGACCACCATCCCCTCCAGTAAGGTGCATACAGTAAGGAATTAATCCTCACCCCTTCCCCCCCCCCAGTAAGTTGTAGAATCCCCCCTCCCCAGTAAGGTGCAGCCCCCCCCCCACCTCTCAGAAAGATGCAGACCCCCTTCTCCTCCAGAAAGGAGTAGATCCCCCCCCGTAAGGTTCATTAGGGTGCATCCCCCTTCTCCAGTAAGGGGTATATTCACCCCCTCCCCTACCTCAGTAAGGCGTAGACCACCATTTCCAGGACAGTACAGATCCCCCTCCTGTAAGGTGCACACAACACTCCTGCCCAGTGAGGTACAGACCCCCCCCCTCCAGAAAGGTGCAGGCCACCCCTCTCTCTAGCTCTTTAGTAAGGTCACGCCACACCCCTCTCTCTTGCAAGGTGCAGACCACCCTATTGTGAGGTGCACACAGCCCTCTTGTTCAGTAAGGTGCAGATACCACCCCCCCTCCTCCAGAAAAGTACAGACCACCCATCTCTATGGTAAGGTGCAGAATTCCCACCAGTAAGGTGTAGAACACCCTCCCCTCCAATAAGGTGCAAACCCCCCTCTCCATTAAGGTGTAGAACACCCTCCCCTCCAATAAGTCCAATAAGGTGCAAACCCCCCTCTCCATTAAGGTGTAGAACACCCTCCCCTCCAATAAGGTGCGAACCCCCCTCTCCATTAAGGTGTAGAACACCCTCCCCTCCAATAAGGTGCAAACCCCCCACCTCTCCAATAAAGTGTAGAACACTCTCCCCTCCAATAAGGTGCAAACCCCCCACCTCTCCAATAAAGTGTAGAACACCCTCCCCTCCAATAAGGTGCAAACCCCCCACCTCTCCAATAAAGTGTAGAACACCCTCCCCTCCAATAAGGTGCAAACCCCCCTCTCCAGTAAAGTGTAGAACACCCTCCCCTCCAATAAGGTGCAAACCCCCTCTCCAGTAAAGTGTAGAACACCCTCCCCTTCAATAAGGTGCAAACCCCCCTCTCCAGTAAAGTGTAGAACACCCTCCCCTTCAATAAGGTGCAAACCCCCCTCTCCAGTAAAGAAAAAGGGGGGAACATTTGGGACTTTGAGTGAGACGTAAGGGAAGGTTTACGCCTCCATCCCTGTGCTGTATGCAACATAAGAGGGGGGAGATTTGGGACTTTAAATGAGGTGTGTATGGTGAAACCAAACAAATCATGTAAGTAAAAACATCCATATGTTTATTACTAAACCATTAAATGGCATGACATAATACAGCATAACATGCATAGTGCAGTTGTAAAAATTCCATTGGAAAAATTGTTAATGGCACACAACAGTTAAATATGATTTATACCCTCATTTTTTAGAACATGGATGCATGGCTCCTGATGAATGGATGAAGTCCATGAAACGCATCAAGCCTACCTTGATGCATCCAGTGTACATCGACATTCTAAATGGTTTTGCCAATTTATGTTTTTACCAGACTACATTCTGCTTAATATCTAGTATGCATATCTTTTACTGTTGTGTGCCATTAACAATTCTTCCAATGTAATTTTTACAACTGCACTATGCATGTTATGCTGTATTATGTCATGCCATTTAATGTTTTAGTGATAAACATATGGATGTTTTATTTGTTTGTTTTCATCATACACACCTCATTTAAAGTCCTAAACCTCCCCCTCTTATGTTGCATACCCTCTCCAGTAAACTGTAGAACACCCTCCCCTCCAATAAGGTGCATACCCCTCCCCTCCAATAAGGTGCATACCCCTCCCCTCCAATAAGGTGCATACCCCTCCCCTCCAATAAGGTGCATACCCTTCCCCTCCAATAAGGTGCATACCCTTCCCCTCCAATAAGGTGCATACCCTTCCCCTCCAATAAGGTGCATACCCCTCCCCTCCA
The DNA here is from genome assembly GCA_037952835.1 of Lithobates septentrionalis. Lineage (NCBI taxonomy): Eukaryota > Metazoa > Chordata > Amphibia > Anura > Ranidae > Lithobates > Lithobates septentrionalis. The sequence goes on from JBBDGP010002203.1 coordinate 1,148,408, forward strand.
ATAAGGTGCATACCCTTCCCCTCCAATAAGGTGCATACCCTTCCCCTCCAATAAGGTGCATACCCTTCCCCTCCAATAAGGTGCATACCCTTCCCCTCCAATAAGGTGCATACCCTTCCCCTCCAATAAGGTGCATACCCCTCCCCTCCAATAAGGTGCATACCCTTCCCCTCCAATAAGGTGCATACCCCCTCCCCTCCAATAAGGTGCATACCCCCTTCCCTCCAATAAGGTGCATACCCTTCCCCTCCAATAAGGTGCATACCCCCTCCCCTCCAGTAAGGTGCATACCCCTCCCCTCCAATAAGGTGCATACCCCCTCCCCTCCAACAAGGTTCATACCCCCTCCCCTCCAATAAGGTGCATACCCCCTTCCCCTCCAATAAGGTGCATACCCTTCCCCTCCAATAAGGTGCATACCCTTCCCCTCCAATAAGGTGCATACCCTTCCCCTCCAATAAGGTGCACACCCCCCTCCCCTCCAATAAGGTGCATACCCTTCCCCTCCAATAAGGTGCATACCCTTCCCCTCCAATAAGGTGCATACCCCTCCCCTCCAATAAGGTGCATACCCTTCCCCTCCAATAGGTGCATACCCCCTCCCCTCCAATAAGGTGCATACCCCCTTCCCCTCCAATAAGGTGCATACCCTTCCCCTCCAATAAGGTGCATACCCCCTCCCCTCCAATAAGGTGCATACCCTTCCCCTCCAATAAGGTGCATACCCCTCCCCTCCAATAAGGTGCATACCCTTCCCCTCCAATAAGGTGCATACCCCCTCCCCTCCAATAAGGTGCATACCCCCTTCCCCTCCAATAAGGTGCATACCCCTCCCCTCCAATAAGGTGCATACCCTTCCCCTCCAATAAGGTGCATACCCCCTCCCCTCCAATAAGGTGCATACCCCCTTCCCCTCCAGTAAGGTGCATACCCCTCCCCTCCAATAAGGTGCATACCCCCTCCCCTCCAACAAGGTTCATACCCCCCTCCCCTCCAATAAGGTGCATACCCCCTTCCCCTCCAATAAGGTGCATACCCTTCCCCTCCAATAAGGTGCATACCCCTCCCCTCCAAAAGGGTGCATACCCCTCCCCTCCAATAAGGTGCATACCCCCTCCCCTCCAACAAGGTTCATACCCCCCTCCCCTCCAGTAAGGTGCATACCCCCTCCCCTCCAACAAGGTTCATACCCCCCTCCCCTCCAATAAGGTGCATACCCCCTCCCCTTCAATAAGGTGCATACCCCCTCCCCTTCAATAAGGTGCATACCCCTCCCCTCCAATAAGGTGCATACCCCCTCCCCTCCAATAAGGTGCATACCCCCCTCCCCTCCAATAAGGTGCATACCCCCTCCTCTTCAATAAGGTGCATACCCCTCCCCTCCAATAAGGTGCATACCCCCTCCCCTCCAACAAGGTGCATGCCACCCTCCCCTCCAATAAAGTGCATACCCCCTACCCTCCAATAAGGTGCATACCCCCCTCCCCTCCAATAAGGTGCATGCCACCCTCCCCTCCAATAAGGTGCATACCCCCTACCCTCCAATAAGGTGCATACCCCCCTCCCCTCCAATAAGGTGCATACCCCCTCCCCCCAATAAGGTGCATACCCCCTCCTCTTCAATAAGGTGCATACCCCTCCCCTCCAACAAGGTGCATGCCACCCTCCCCTCCAATAAAGTGCATACCCCTACCCTCCAATAAGGTGCATGCCACCCTCCCCTCCAATAAGGTGCATACCCCCTCTCCTCCAATAAGGTGCATACCCCCCTCCCCTCCAATAAGGTGCATACCCCCCTCCCCTCCAATAAGGTGCACACCCCCCTCCCCTCCAATAAGATGCATACCCCTACCCTCCAATAAGATGCATACCCCCTACCCTCCAATAAGGTGCATACCCCCCTCCCCCCCAATAAGGTGCACACCCCCCTCCCCTCCAATAAGATGCATACCCCTACCCTCCAATAAGATGCATACCCCCTACCCTCCAATAAGGTGCATACCCCCCTCCCCTCCAATAAGGTGCATACCCCCCTCCCTTCCAATAAGGTACATACCCCTCCCCTCCAATAAGGTGCATACCCCCCTCCCCTCCAATAAGGTGCATACCCCCTACCCTCCAATAAGGTGCATACCCCCTCCCCTCCAATAAGGTGCATGCCACCCTCCCCTCCAATAAGGTGCATACCCCCTCTCCTCCAATAAGGTGCATACCCCCCTCCCCTCCAATAAGGTGCGTACCCCCCTCCCCTCCAATAAGGTGCACACCCCCCTCCCTCCAATAAGATGCATACCCCCTACCCTCCAATAAGGTGCATACCCCCCTCCCCCCCAATAAGGTGCACACCCCCCTCCCCTCCAATAAGATGCATACCCCTACCCTCCAATAAGATGCATACCCCCTACCCACCAATAAGGTGCATACCCCCCTCCCCTCCAATAAGGTGCATACCCCCTCCCTTCCAATAAGGTACATACCCCTCCCCTCCAATAAGGTGCATACCCCCCTCCCCTCCAATAAGGTGCATACCCCCTACCCTCCAATAAGGTGCATACCCCCTCCCCTCCAATAAGGTGCATACCCCCTACCCTCCAATAAGGTGCATACCCCCCTCCCCTCCAATAAGGTGCATGCCCCTCCCCTCCAATAAGGTGCATACCCCCCTCCCCTCCAATAAGGTGCATACCCCCTACCCTCCAATAAGGTGCATACCCCCTCCCCTCCAATAAGGTGCATACCCCCTACCCTCCAATAAGGTGCATACCCCCCTCCCCTCCAATAAGGTGCATGCCCCTCCCCTCCAATAAGGTGCATACCCCCCTCCCCTCCAATAAGGTGCATGCCACCCTCCCCTCCAATAAGGTGCATACCCCCCTCCCCTCCAATAAGGTGCATACCCCCTCCCCTCCAATAAGGTGCATACCCCCTACCCTCCAATAAGGTGCATACCCCCTCCCCTCCAATAAGGTGCATACCCCCTACCCTCCAATAAGGTGCATACCCCCCTCCCCTCCAATAAGGTGCATGCCCCTCCCCTCCAATAAGGTGCATACCCCCCTCCCCTCCAATAAGGTGCATGCCACCCTCCCCTCCAATAAGGTGCATGCCACCCTCCCCTCCAATAAGGTGCATACCCCCTCCCCTCCAATAAGGGTGCATACCCCCCTCTCCAGTAAGATGTAGATTCACCCTTTCTAGAAAAATGCAGATCCCCCTGCCCCCCTGTAAGGTGCAGACCCCTTCCCCTGTAGTAAAGTGCACCCCCTTAAGATACAGACCCCCCTCCCCTTCAAGAAAGGTGCACCCCCTCTTCCCCCTGCAGCCCCCCAATCCTCTATCCCCATGGCAGCTCCTCTCCTCTGTACAGCTCCGGCACTAGGACCCTGTGCCTCCCCCCCCCCCCCCCCCCCACACTGCACTGTGCATCCTCCGTCCCCCCCCCCACTGGAGTGCAGTCTGTGGCTCCGCTCTCCGCCTGTCTCCCCTTCGCCCCTCTCTCTCCGCACACACGGCGATGTGGATCCTCCGATCGGCGTGTCCCTTCTCTCTGGGGAGCAGGTGTGAGAAACCGGAGCGAAACCCTTTTCCGAGAGAGCCCGGGGGGGGGGGAGGGGGAGGGCGCTGGGGAGGGGCGGCTTTTCAAAAAGGATGGCTCTCTTCTTTTCCACCCTTCCCCGAGAGCCGAGCAGGACTTCAGATTAATGTGTGTTTATACATGTAGTCCGAACGTGTGTGTGTGTGTGTGTCGGGCGGAGATCGGCGGGCGAGTGTGGGGGATTACAGGAGGAAAGAGAAGATTGGAGACAGACATGGTCCTCATATTACATCACATACTTATCGCTGTTCTCCGTTTCTTTAGACGGGGTCAGCAGGCTTTTCTGAAGGCGGACGAAGGGACTCCGGGATGCTCCGAAGCACTCCAGGTAAGACGGTCCTTCTTCCATTCTTCTTCCATTCTTCTTCTCTCCTTCTATCCTTCTATATTTCTTCTATCCTTCTTCTCTCCTGACACCTTCTATCATTCTTCTATCCTCCTATTCTTCTTCTATCCTTCTTCTATTCTTCTTCTATCCTTCTTCTATTCTTCTTCTATTCTTCTATCCTTCTTCTCTCCTTCTATCCTTCTCTTCCGTCACATTCCATAGTCTCCTGAGATGTTCTGTCCTTCTATCCTTCTTCTCTCCTTCTATCCTTCTATATTTCTTCTATCCTTCTTCTCTCCTGACACCTTCTATCATTCTTCTATCCTTCTATTCTTCTTCTATCCTTCTTCTATTCTTCTTCTATTCTTCTATCCTTCTATTCTTCTTCTATCCTTCTTCTATTCTTCTTCTATTCTTCTATCCTTCTTCTCTCCTTCTATCCTTCTCTTCCGTCACATTCCATAGTCTCCTGAGATGTTCTGTCCTTCTATCCTTCTTCTATCCTTCTATCCTTCTTCTATCCTTCTTCTATTCTTCTATATTTCTTCTATCCTTTTTCTCTCCTGACACCTTCTATCATTCTTCTATCCTTCTATTCTTCTTCTATCCTTCTTCTATTCTTCCCTTCTATGCTTCTCTTCCCTTATGTTTGATGGTCTCCTGAGATGTTCTGTCCTTCTTCTATCCTTCTTCTATCCTTCTTCTATCATTCTTCTCTCCTTCTCTCCTTCTCTTCCCTTATATTTGATGGTCTCCTGAGATGTTCTGTCCTTCTCTTCCATCACATTCCATAGTCTACTGAGATGTTCTGTCCTTCTTCTATCCTTCTTCTATTCTTCTATCCTTCTATATTTCTTCTATCCTTTTTCTCTCCTGACACCTTCTATCATTCTTCTATCCTTCTCTTCTATCATTCTTCTATCCTTCTCTTCTGTCATTCTTCTATTCTTCTCTTCTATCATTCTTCTATCCTTCTCTTCTATCATTCTTCCATCCTTCTCTTCTGTCATTCTTCTATTCTTCTCTTCTATCATTCTTCTATCCTTCTCTTCTATCATTCTTCTATTCTTCTCCTCTATCATTCTTCTATCCTTCTATTCTATCCTTCTTCTCTCCTGACACCTTCTATTCTTCTTCTATCCTTCTATTCTACTTCTATCCTCCTTCTATCCTCCTTCTATCCTCCTTCTATTCTTCTTCTATTCTTCTTCTATTCTTCTCTTCACTTCTATCCTTCTTCTATCCTTCTATTCTTCTATCCTTCTCTTCTATCCTTCTATTCATCTTCTATCCTTCTCTCCTGACACCTTCTATTCTTCTTCTATCCTTCAATTCTTCGTCTATCCTCCTTCTATTCTTCTTCTATTCTTCTTCTATTCTTCTCTTCCCTTCTATCCTTCTTCTATCCCTCTATTCTACTTCTATCCTCCTTCTATCCTCCTTCTATTCTTCTTCTATTCTTCTTCTATCCTTCTATTCTTCTATCCTTCTCTTCTATTCTTCTTCTATACTTCTTCTCTCCTGACACCTTCTATTCTTCTTCTATCCTTCTTCTATCCTTCTATCCTTCTCTTCCCTTATGTTTGATGGTCTCCTGAGATGTTCTGTCCTTCTCTTCCGTCACATTCCATAGTCTCCTGAGATGTTCTGTCCTTCTTCTATCCTTATGTTTGATGGTCTCCTGAGATGTTCTGTCCTTCTTCTTCTATCCTTCGTCTCTCCTGAGATGTTCTGTCCTTCTCTTCCATCACATTCCATAGTCTCCTGAGATGTTCAATCCTTCTTCACTCCTGAGACATTCTATCCTTCTTCACTCCTGAGACATTCTGTCCTTCTTCTCTCCTGATACATTCTATCCTTCTTCACTCCTGAGACCTTCTATCCTTCTTCACTCCTGAGACATTCTATCCTTCTTCACTCCTGAGACATTCTATCCTTCTTCTCTCCTGATACATTCTATCCTTCTTCACTCCTGAGACATTCTATCCTTCTTCTCTCCTGAGACATTCTGTCCTTCTTCACTCCTGAGACATTCTATCCTTCACTCCTGAGACATTCTGTCCTTCTTCACTCCTGAGACATTCTATCCTTGTTCTTTCCTGATACATTCTATCTTTCTTCTCCCCTGATACATTCTATCCTTCTTCCCTCCTGAAACATTATATCCTTCTTCTATCCTTATACATTCTATCCTTCTTCTCTCCTGAGACATTCTATCCTTCTTCTCCCCTGATACATTCTATCCTTCTACTATCCTGACACATTCTATTCTTCTTCTCTCCTGATATATTCTATCCATCTTCTATCCTGATACATTCTTTCCTTCTTCTCTCCTGAGACATCTTATCCTTCTTCTCTCCCGATACATTCTATCCTTCTTCTCTCCTGAAACATTCTATCATTCTTCTCCCCTGATACATTCTACCCTTCTTCTATCCTGATACATTCTATCCTTCTTCTATCCTGATACATTCTATCCTGATTCCTGATACATTCTATCCTTCTTCTCCCCTGATACATTCTATCCTTCTTCCCTCCTGATACATTCTATCCTTCTTCTATCCTGATACATTCTATCCTGATTCCTGATACATTCTATCCTTCTTCTATCCTGATACATTCTATCCTTCTTCTATCCTGATAAAATTTTATCCTTCTTCTATCCTGATACATTTTATCCTTCTTCTCTCCTGACACATCCTATCCTTCTTCTATCCTCATACATTCTATCCTTCTTCTCTCCTGATACATTCTATCCTTCTTCTATCCTGATACATTCTATCCTTCTTCTATCCTGATTCCTGATACATTCTATCCTTCTTCTATCCTGATTCCTGATACATTCTATCCTTCTTCTCTCCTGATACATTCTATCCTTCTTCTATCCTGATTCCTGATACATTCTATCCTTCTTCTCTCCTGATACATTTTATCCTTCTTCTCTCCTGATACATTCTGTCCTTCTTCTCTCCTGATACATTATATCCTTCTTCTCTCCTGATACATTATATCATTTTTCTCTCCTGTTACATTCTATCCTTCTTCTATCCTGATACATTCTATCCTTCTTCTATCCTGATTCCTGATACATTCTATCCTTCTTCTATCCTGATTCCTGATACATTCTATCCTTCTTCTATCCTGATTCCTGATACATTATATCCTTCTATCCTGATACATTCTATCCTTCTTCTCTCCTGATACATTCTATCCTTCTTCTATCCTGATACATGCTATCCTTCTTCTCTCCTGACACATTCTGTCCTTCTTCTCTCCTGATACATTCTATCCTTCTTCTCTCCTGATACATTCTATCCTTCTTCTCTCCTGATACATTCTATCCTTCTTCACTCCTGACACATTCTATCCTTCTTGTCTCCTGATACATTCTATCCTTCTTCTCTCCTGATACATTCTATCCTTCTTCTATCCTGATTCCTGATACATTATATCCTTCTATCCTGATACATTCTGTCCTTCTTCTCTCCTGATACATTCTATCCTTCTTCTCTCCTGATACATTCTATCCTTCTTCTCTCCTGATACATTCTATCCTTCTTCACTCCTGACACATTCTATCCTTCTTGTCTCCTGATACATTCTATCCTTCTTCTCTCCTGATACATTCTATCCTTCTTCTATCCTGATTCCTGATACATTATATCCTTCTCTCCTGATACATTCTATCCTTCTTCTATCCTGATACATTCTATCCTTCTTCTCTCCTGACACATTCTGTCCTTCTTCTCTCCTGATACATTCTATCCTTCTTCTCTCCTGATACATTCTATCCTTCTTCTCTCCTGATACATTCTATCCTTCTTCACTCCTGACACATTCTATCCTTCTTCTCTCCTGACACATTCTATCCTTCTTCTCTCCTGATACATTCTATCCTTCTTCTCTCCTGACACATTCTATCCTTCTTCTCTCCTGATACATTCTATCCTTCTTCACTCCTGACACATTCTATCCTTCTTCTCTCCTGATACATTCTATCCTTCTTCTCTCCTGATACATTCTATCCTTCTTCTCTCCTGATACATTCTATCCTTCTTCTCTCATGTTACATTCTATCCTTCTTCTCTCCTGATACATTCTATCCTTCTTCACTCCTGACACATTCTATCCTTCTTCTCTCCTGATACATTCTGTCCTTCCCTCTTGGTATTTAGATATTTTGTTTCAGATGACAGTCTCTCCTGCACACTGCTGTCTCTCCCAGTGGGAGCCGATCCATTTTTCTGGAACATTGTATTATTATTATTTTTTGGGTTAAGCCCGGCTCCTCTGTGAGCGCCGGCAAGTGTGGCGAATGCAAGGTGCCAGCTGTCCTTGGGCTGCAGGTGGATCGATCGTACGTCTGGGGGACGGGTTTGGCCATTGTTGGCGGAGAGTTGGAACAATTGGCTGGAAATATTTGGAAGTGTGGAGTTCTGTTTGCCGGGTGTGCGCACCTGAGCGCGCAGGTGACCCTGTCAGGAAACACTCAGACTTCTCTGCTCGTTTATCTCTCTATGTGGTCTGTCTGAGCCAGCCAGCGCTCACCATACAAATACAGATCAGGGAGTGTATAATAGGAGTAGGCGGTGCCGGATTATTTAATTGTTCTGTTGTATCGAGAGCTCTAAGGTATCAATATTATTCAATCGATCATTGATGTGACTAAAATGATTTAATAAAATAAAAATTGATTTTATAGTGTCCATGCACACTTCGATGAATGATCAGTCTCTTTTCTGAGCGATCTCCCCCGTTATTGATCGCGTGTCTGTGTAGCCCATGCAATCTCATAATCTGACGTATCGAAATTAGTGAACGATTCATCTCCGTGCTGCCGATCGATGTAACGCGACCCGTAATTTCCTGCCCTGGCCGATCAATCGGATCTTGACCTAAATCGAGTCTAAATTGGTTTATGAAGGGAAGTTATGGGATTGTTTGCCGATTCAATTGGATAATAACAATCGAAAAAAAGTGTACGGCCACCGTTATTGAAGCCGGTAAGTCGATCGACTATGATGGAATTTTATTGATTGTTCACGATGGAATGAATGCATATCTGCTTGTGTAACAGACAAACTGATTGTGTTTTCAGATCGAATTAAATTATTATTTCGGATTCGGCACTGTATACGTTGTGTTGTTTGATATTTTAATTGATGGCGAAATCGCTGGCTTTCAATCCTTCGTACTTAGATCAATCAAACATCGAAGTCTAAGGCTACTTTTGATTATTCTGCTGAATGAAGCAGAATTGTGACAGCTGGCAAAAAAAAATGGTGATGGGATTGGCTTGGCGTTGATTGTGTCCATTATTATTTATCATTTCGCAATATTTTTGATTAAAAACATGGATTTTCTGGTATTTTATAATAATGAAAAAATAACATTATATATATATTTTTTTATTATTATTTTTTTTTTTTATTCTTGTTTCTGTTTTGTTACATATATATATATATATATAACAACTAGAAACAAGAATAAATAAATAAATTTAAAAAAAAAAAATATATATATATATATATATTTATTCTTGTTTGTTACTTCTTGTTTCTATTTTGTTATATATATATGTAACAAAACAGAAACAAGAATAAAAAATAATAATAATAATAAAAAAATATAATGTTATATATATGATAATAATGTGATATATATATATATATATATATATATATATATATATATATATATATTTATTTATTTATTTATTCTTGTTTCTATTTTGTTATATATATATATATATATGTAACAAAACAGAAACAAGAATAAAAAAAAATAATAAAAAAAAATATATATATAATGTTATGTTATTTTTTCATTATTATAAATATATATATATAATAAAAATAATGTAACAAACAGAAACAAGAAAATCGACAAAACCAGCAACTGGCGATGGAGGGGCAGACCGGTCGCAACGCGTCGGCTGGGATCCTGACGCATTGATCACTTGTTGGCACGACGGTTTTTTACCAGCTGTGCAATTTACAGAAAAAAAAAAAAATCTACTAGAACTCATTAATTGACGTCCTTTGTTAGTGGGGGGTAAATAGAAGGTCACAGTGTACGGGGGAAGGAGTGTGTGGGGGGGGGGGCTTTTCCTGGTGATAAAGATTGCTACAATGTCTCTATTAATACATCGATCATTCAAGACTTCAGCAGTTACAACGCCCCCTGCACACAGGTGCTAGCACTCTAATTTGGAAGGAGAGTAGATCACCCAGGAGAAAGAGATCCAGAGGGAGCAGTGGTACCCTGGTGGTAGTTGGACCCCCCAGTCACCGGTGCTGCAAGGTTCTACCGCTAACCCAGACTGCAGGGAAAGGCAGAGAGGAAATGAACTGCTCAGGAACTAGAAGTCCCAGCATGCCCAGTGTGTGCAGGACTGGAGGTCTCAGCATTTCTATATGTGGACAGCTTTGGAGGAACTACAAATCCCAGCATCCTGAGATCATTCTACATGGGCACACACTGGCACAGACCCTCCTCGGGGGTCAGAGCCCCACCAATACTCCACCCTGAGCTGTGTGTACAGAGGGGGCTCAGTTTTGCCCGGACACTGTCAGTTGGCAGTGATGGAGTTACAGGTGGAGCTGATCCGGTGTCAGTACATTGATGTCCTCTGGGTGTGTCGGTGGGATTTGTCTCCGCTCCAATGGAATGTTGTTGTCCTGCAGCCTCCATAATTAGAGGAGCTAAATATACCGACCCAGGATTCTAACAAGTCTATAAACAGAGCAGACAGCTGCTACTATATCCTCCACCCTCCCACTGCCTACTGCTGATCACTGTCTACATCACCGCTGATCACTGTCTACATCACCGCTGATCACTGTCTACATCACCGCTGATCACTGTCTACATCACCACTGATCACTGTCTACATCACCACTGATCACTGTCTACATCACCTCTGATCACTGTCACCATCACCACTGATCACTGTCTACATCACCTCTAAATACTGTGTACATCACCGCTGATCACTGTCTACATCACCTCTGATCACTGTCTACATCACCGCTGATCACTGTCTACATCACCTCTAAATACTGTGTACATCACCGCTGATCACTGTCTACATCACCTCTGATCACTGTCTACATCACCGCTGATCACTGTCTACATCACCTCTAAATACTGTGTACATCACCGCTGATCACTGTCTACATCACCTCTGATCACTGTCTACATCACCGCTGATCACTGTCTACATCACCTCTAAATACTGTGTACATCACCGCTGATCACTGTCTACATCACCTCTGATCACTGTCTACATCACCGCTGATCACTGTCTACATCACCTCTAAATACTGTGTACATCACCGCTGATCACTGTCTACATCACCTCTGATCACTGTCTACATCACCGCTGATCACTGTCTACATCACCGCTGATCACTGTCTACATCACCGCTGATCACTGTCTACATCACCGCTGATCACTGTCTACATCACCACTGATCACTGTGTACATCACCACTGATCACTGTGTACATCACCACTGATCACTGTCACCATCACCACTGATCACTGTCACCATCACCACTGATCACTGTCCCCATCACTGCTGATCACTGTCTACATCACCGCTGATCACTGTCTACATCACCACTGATCACTGTCACCATCACTGCTGATCACTGTCTACATCACCGCTGATCACTGTCACCATCACCACTGATCACTATGTACATCACCGCTGATCACTGTCTACATCACCGCTGATCACTGTCACCGCTGATCACTGTCACCATCAGCGCTGACCACTGTCTATATCACCACTGATCACTGTCACCGTCATTGGTGATCACTGTCACCATCACCACTGATCACTGTCTACATCACCGCTGATCACTGTCACCATCACCGCTGATCACTGTCACCATCACCGCTGATCACTGTCTACATCACCGCTGATCACTGTCACCATCACCGCTGATCACTGTCTACATCACCGCTGATCACTGTCACCATCACCGCTGATCACTGTCTACATCACCGCTGATCACTGTCACCATCACCGCTGATCACTGTCACCATCACCGCTGATCACTGTCACCATCACTGCTGATCACTGTCTACATTACCGCTGATCACTGTCTACATCACCGCTGATCACTGTCTACATCACCGCTGACCACTGTCTACATCACCACTGATCACTGTCACCGTCATTGGTGATCACAGTCTCCACACAGTGCTGATCATTGTCCCCATCTACTGCTGATGACTGTCAGTTTTGAGAAGATAGTATGTCACTGATCACTGTCAGTACAGAGGGGACAAAATGTCATTGCTTGCTGATCACTGTCATCATCCACTGCTGATCACTAACATTACAGAGGAGGCAGTGTGTCACTTCTCATCACTGTCAGTATATAGAAGATAGTGTGTAGTGAACTGCTGCTGATCACTATCATGTTAGAGCACATACTGTCACTGATCACTGCCGATCAATGTCCTGTTTGCAGTAATGTTGTTGATGGTCGCTTCTCTTCGCTCTCTTTAACCATGAGAGGTGTCACCATACCCGAGCAGAGCTATTAGAGGTGTCACCATACCCGAGCAGAGCTATAAGAGGTGTCACCATACCTGAGCAGAGCTATGAGAGGTGTCACCATACCTGAGCAGAGCTATGAGAGGTGTCACCATACCTGAGCAGAGCTATGAGAGGTGTCACCATACCTGAGCAGAGCTATGAGAGGTGTCACCATACCTGAGCAGAGCTATGAGAGGTGTCACCATACCTGAGCAGAGCTATGAGAGGTGTCACCATACCTGAGCAGAGCTATGAGAGGTGTCACCATACCTGAGCAGAGCTATGAGAGGTGTCACCATACCTGAGCAGAGCTATGAGAGGTGTCACCATACCTGAGCAGAGCTATGAGAGGTGTCACCATACCTAAGCAGAGCTATGAGAGGTGTCACCATACCCGAGCAGAGCTATGAGAGGCGTCACCATACCTGAGCAGAGCTATGAGAGGTGTCACCATACCTGAGCAGAGCTATGAGAGGTGTCACCATACCTGAGCAGAACTACAAGAGGTGTCACCATACCTGAGCAGAGCTACGAGAGGTGTCACCATACCTGAGCAGAGCTACGAGAGGTGTCACCATACCTGAGCAGAGCTATGAGAGGTGTCACCATACCTGAGCAGAGCTATGAGAGGTGTCACCATACCTGAGCAGAACTACAAGAGGTGTCACCATACCTGAGCAGAGCTACGAGAGGTGTCACCATACCTGAGCAGAGCTACGAGAGGTGTCACCATACCTGAGCAGAGCTATGAGAGGTGTCACCATACCTGAGCAAAGCTTTGAGAGGTGTCACTATACCTGAGCAGAACTATGAGAGGTGTCACCATACCTGAGCAGAACTATGAGAGGTGTCACCATACCTGCGCAGAGCTATGAGAGGTGTTACAATATCTGAGCAGAGCTATGAGAGGTGTCACCATACCTGAGCAAAGCTATGAGAGGTGTCACCATACCTGAGCAGAGCTATGAGAGGTGTCACCATACCTGAGCAGAACTATGAGAGGTGTCACCATACCTGTGCAGAGCTATGAGAGGTGTCACCATACCTGAGCAGAGCTATGAGAGGTGTCACCATACCTGAGCAGAGCTATGAGAGGTGTCACCATACCTGAGCAGAGCTATGGGAGGTGTCACCATACCTGAGTGGGTCCATGACAGGTTCTCTGCAGACATGGATGGCACTTTGGGGTGTTGTGATGTCAATTGTTTGTGGTAGTGCCAAGACTGTACTCCCCTTTATTTCTCATTCCTGCCCTGAGTTCCCAGGTCTGTACACCTGCTGAGCCCATTATGAGGGGTTCCCACCATCCCTGTGCTGAGTTCCCGGGTCTGTACACCTGCTGTGCCCAATATGAGGGGGTAACTCAGAATGCCAGGCTCTGCATATGTCTAAAATAACACTTTTGGGTGGATAGACCTGTTACCTTCCTAACCTAGAGGTGCAGTCTCTGTGTGGGGTGAGCCATTGACCCCTTCATTGATATTCTGTAGAGGGTTTGGGTGTGACGCCGGGAAGTACGGCCATCATTTTGGCTGCCAATAGTAAATATGGCTGCCAATAAATTTAGACGTTGTCTACTGCAGACTGGGGAATGCACCGTCCTGCCAAGAATCTACATATTCTATTTATTAATAGGGGGGAATGATGTCATCCTCATTTACGGCTCCAACCTGCTTAAACTAATTATCAGAAGCCGAATGAGATCTTACCTTTAACCCTTCCATGGTTGGAGCGATTAACATTTTGAACATGAAAACGCACTTTACAGCCAGAAACATTATTATATTTTGAGAAAGCAGGGGCCCTGGAGAATAAAGTGGTGGCAGTCGCAATGTTTTATGTTGTATGATATTCGCAATGTAAAAGTTGAATCAAGTAACGAGATACCAAACATGGCAACCCTTAAAATTATGGCAAGCACTCATTGATCAGTGTGATCATGTGACTGTGCTGACCAAAGAGAAACGTTTCCTACCAGAAGCGTTACACCTTACCGGAAGATGAAGCCTCAGATGCTCTTCTCATTGGTCATGCGGCTGTGCTGACCAATGAGCACTTACCATTGTGAACATTATGATGGACACTCATGCCAGGGCTGTGTATTGCATTGCACTGTGTAGAGACTACTGCGCCAGCAGCATGGGGTATCATGGCTATGGGCACCGGGGGTCAGAGGGGTGGCCAGGATATTTCACCTTTTAATTTTTCATAAAACAGGTGAACATACCCTTTAATTTCATGCTATTACAAGGGGCCAATAAACCCATAGCATAATGCTCCTTAAGAAGGTATCAGGGGTCTCTATTAGACCCCCTAATGCCACCTCTGCACTATTCTGAATCTGATTGGGTAAAGACTGCACTCAGTTAGCCAACAAGGTTGAAAATGTATATCTATGAACCTGGATGTGCTCATAGCTGAGCGCTTCTGGGGTCCGTGCTTTAAAGGGGAGATCAGTGAATGGATTTTGCCTGCTTTCCCAACCTTTTTTATCCTGATACTCACCCAGGTCCCGGGCATCCAGGGCACATATGGGGGATGTGGGGTGTCATTTGGGGTGAGCTTTACACCTTCCCTAGCATGTACAAGTGACAGGTTCTCTTTAGGGAGGTATCAGTGGTCTATTAGACCCCCAATGTCACCTCTGCAGTATTCTGAATCTGATTGGGTACAGACTGTGCCAGGCCAAAGAGGATTGACAGCTCTGAACCAGGAAGTGCTCACCCCTTTAAAGGGGTATCAGCTAATGGATTTTGCCTTATCTCCCACCATTGTTCATCCTGTAACCCACCATAGAGGTCCTGGGCACCCAGGATGCATGGGGGGGATGTGGGGTGACAGGTGGGGGGGTGGGGCTTTACACTTTCCCTAGTATGCAGAAGTGACAGGTTCTCTTGTGGAGGTATCAACCATTAGACCCTTAATGTCACCTCTGTACTATTCTGAATCGGATTGGGTACATACTGTGCTCCACTTCTTCCCTGACCAGAGAGGATTGATAGCTCTGAACCAGGAAGTGCTCAGAGCTGAGTGTTCCCTAGTTCAACCTTCAGAGTGGAGATCGGCTAATGGATTTTGGGTGAGCTCCCGCCATTCTTCATCCTGACACCTACCAAAGTGGTCCTGGGCACCCAGGACGCATGGGGGGGGATGTGGTGTGTCAGGTGGGGGGGTGCTTTACACTTTCCCTAGCATGTAGAAGTGACAGGTTCTCTTTTGCAGGTAGCAACGGTCTATTAGACCCCTAATGTCACCTCTGTACTATTCTGGATCTGATTGGGTACAGACTGCGCTCTGCCTCTTCCCTGGCCATAGAGGATTGACAGCTCTGAACCAGGAAGTGCTCAGAGCTGAGTGTTCCCTATTTCAACCTTCAAAGTTGAGATTGGCTAATGGTTTTTTGGTGAACTGCAGCCATTCCTTATCCTGACACCTACCAAAGATGTCCTGGGCACCCAGGATGCATGGGGGTGGGGGGCTTTACACTTTCCCTAGCATGTACAAGTGACAGGTTCTCTTTTGGAGGTATCAACGGTCTATTAGACCCCTAATGTCACCTCTGTACTATTCTGAATTGTATTGGGTACAGACTGTGCTTCGCTTCTTCCCTGGCCATAGAGGATTGACAGCTCTGAACCAGGAAGTGCTCAGAGCCAAGTGTTCCCTAGTTCAACCTTTAAAGTGAAGATCGGCTAATGGATTTTAGGTGAGCTCCTGCCATTCTTCATCCTGACACCCACCAAAGAGGTCCTGGGCACCCAGGACACATGGCTGGGATCGGGGGCAGGGTGTCAAGTTGGTGGTGGGGGGGGGGGCACCTTCTCTAGCCTGTAGAAGTGATTGAACGGTTTTAAAACCACCTCAGTGACTTCTCCCACATAGCTGGCAGCCAGGAGACTAAAAAAAAAGGTAACAAACCCCCCAGTTGCAGTAGCTACGGCAATGAAAACGTTAAAGTAGATGTAGACCCAATTGCTACAGTAAAAGCCAGCTGAGGCTTCACCTGTAACTAAACCATTCCTTTTTGGGTGGACTGGCCTTTTAAAAGCACACGTTCCTTTAAACTCTTTTGCAAATTGCGGTCTTGAGCGGCCGAGACGACGTAATCCCGATGCTTGACATCTATCACAGCTGCCCTGAAGCTTGTACCAGCACGGCGGCGGTGGTAATAGTTTTATTTCGTTTTTTTACTTGGTGTGGTAATAAAGGGCCTCTGAGACATTGACCCCTCCGGGGACCTCGCAGAGGTGGTGACATGACAAACCATCAAAGCGTCACAGCGAGGTGTCAGATCTTGTGACTCCTCTGTCATTGTTGTCATCTCGCTGTGAAGAAAACGATGGAAAGTTGCGGGGGAAAAAAAAGGGAAGATTAGATGTTAAAAGAAAAACCACCCTTTGTGTGACATGTATCCTATATATGGGGTGACTGTGCCTTTAAGAGCCGCACAAATCCCCGGCAGCTTCTCATCTGCTCGGTGTATTGTACACCTACCAGCATTTCAGCCCCGGTCCCCAGGACAGAGTTTACCCCACCCACAGGCCGCTTAAGACCCCACCCACTGACTGGGTGGTCCCATCCAGACCCCACCTAATTACAGGAGTGGCCCACCCAAACCCAGCAAGACCTCCTACTCACAGACCATGTCATTGTAATAAATGCCTTATTGCTTTACTGGCCATGATCATTAACGCAAATAAGGGTGACACTGTGATCTCGGGACATAGCTCGGGACACAGCATCATCCAGAACTGAGGTCCACAGTCCAACCCAAGCCCACCCACTTACCATGGTCAGCCAAACCCTGCAAGACCTTCCACTCACGAGCCATATCGACGTAACGAATGCCTTATTGCTTTACTGGCCATGATCATTAACACAAATAAGGGTGACACTGTGATCTCGGGACATAGCTCGGGACACAGCATCATCTAGAACTGAGGTCCACAGTCCACCCCAAGACCACCCACTTACCATGGTCAGCCAACCCCTGCAAGACCTTCCACTCACAGACCATATCACCGTAACGAATGCCTTATTGCTTTACTGGCCATGATCATTAACACAAATAAGGGTGACACTGTGATCCCAACACATAGCCCGAAACACACCATCATCAGATCTGAGGTCCACAGTCCAACCCAAGCCCACCCACTTACCATGGTCACCCAAACCCCGCAAGGTATCCCACTCATAGCCCCTATCACCATATTTAATGCCTTATTTATTTATTATACAGGATCATTAACTCAAGAGTGACACTGTGATCCCAGCACATAGCCCAGGACACACCATCATCAGAACTGAGGTCCACAGTCCACCCCAAGCCCACCCAGTTACAGCGATCACCCACACCCCACAAGACCTCCCACTTACAGCCCCTATCACTGTAACAGATGCTTTATTGATTTATTGAGCCCATGCTCATTAACACAAATAAGGGTGACACTGTCATCCCAGCACAAAGCCGGGGACACAGCATTATCGGATCTGAAGTCCACAATCCAAGCCCACCCATTTACCATGGTCACTCAAAGCCCAAAGGGCCTCCCACTCATAGCCCCTATCACCATATTTAATGCCTTATTAATTTATTATTGCAAATGCTCATTAATTAAAGAGTGACACTGTGATTCCAGCACATAGCTCAGGACACATCATCATCAGAACTGAGGCCCACAGTCCACCCCAAGCTTACCCAGTTACAGTGGTCAACGAAAACCCGCAAGACCTCACACTCACAGCCCCTATCAACGTAACAAATGCCTTATCGATTTACTGTCCATGTTCATCAACTCAAAAAAGGGTAACACTGCGATCTCAGCACATAGCCCTGGACACAGCATTATCCAGAACTGAGGTCCATAGTCCACCCCAAGCCCACCCACTTACTGTGGTCAGCCAAACCTTGTAAGACCTCCCACTCACATCCCCTATCACCATAAGTAATGCCTTATTGATTTATTGCACGTGCTTATTAACTCAATTAAGGGTGACATTGTGATCCCAGCACATAGCCCGGGACACAGCATTATCCAGAACTGAGGTCCACAAGCCACCTCAAGTCACTTACTGTGGTCAACCAAACCCTGCAAGACCTCCCACTCACAGCCCCTATTGCCGCAATGAATCCCTTATTGATTTATTGCACATGCTTATTAATTGAGGGCCACAGTCCACCCTAAGACCACCCAGTTACTTGGTTTCATCCAGACCCCGCCTACGTACAAGAGTGGCCCACCCAAACCTGGCAAGACCTCCCACTTACAGCCCCTATCACCGTAATGAATCCCTTATTGATTTATTGCACATGCTTATTAATTGAGGGCCACAGTCCACCCTAAGACCACCCAGTTACTTGGTGGTTTCATCCAGACCCCGCCTACATACAAGAGTGGCCCACTCAAACCTGGCAAGACCTCCCACTTACAGCCCCTATCATCGTAATGAATACCTTTTTGATTTACTACCTATGATCATTAACGTGCAATATCAATAAGGGATTCATTACGGTGATAGGGGCTGTAAGTGGGAGGTCTTGCCAGGTTTGAGTGGGCCACTCTTGTACGTAGGCGGGGTCTGGATGAAACCACAAGTAACTGGGTGGTCTTAGGGTGGACTGTGGCCCTCAATTAATAAGCATGTGTCAATAAGGGATATTGCAATAGGGGCTTTTGGTTGACCACAGTAAGTGACTTGAGGTGGCTTGTGGACCTCAGTCTGGATAATGCTGTGTCCCGGGCTGTGCTAATCATAAGGTGACCAGGTAGCCTGTATGAGATATTAGGGATTGAGTTTACAACATAGGTGTTCATTCCTGAAATTGGCAAATGTTGGTCATTCCAAGCCATTGTGAGTGGTTGATTGCCAGTGAACGCCACGCGCAGAGTTCATGACGCATCCAGGAGAGACTCTGCTTAGTCTTCCTCAGCAGGCTCTTTCTGAGACTCTGATTCTGATGAATGTTTGCTATGGCGCCCCCCTCCAGCAACTTTGTGTAACTGCTAAAAAATCAATTGTCTTGTCTTTGCCTCTTCGTTCTGCGCAAGGCCTCCCTATCCCCCAGGAGAGATGATGATTACATGGGATATGACACAGAGACGCTCTCTGGGTACAACAGGAGCCTGCGCAGAGAGATCAGGGAAGCCGGGGAATGCTAGCTGATATGTGCAGCTTGAAACCGAGTCATTGTCACATGATATTTCTCTCCGGAGTCACGCGCTTCGATGGGATTTCCAAAAATGTGGTTTTCTGAAAAGACTCTTCAGTGTTCCCAAGTGCAGAATCCGCCTTCCTAATAATAGCACAGTGTGGATACGCTCCGCTTTATCACTCCCTTAAAGGGGAACTCCATCTTATCAAACTCTTAAAGTGAAACTCCATTTTATTAAATTCTTAAAGGGTAACTCCTTTTTTTTCAATTCTTAAAGGGGAACTCCATTTTAATACATTTTTTAAAGGGTAACTTCTTTTTATTAAATTCTTAAAGGGGAACTCCATTTTATTATATTAATAAAAGTAGCTCCTTTTTTTAATTCTTAAAGAGTAACTCAGTTTTATTAAATAATAAGTAACTTAATTTTATTAAATTCCTAAACTCAATTTAATTAGATTCTTTAAAGGGTAACTCCTTTTTTTTAAATTCCCTGAAGGGGAACTCCATTTTAATACGTTTTTAAAGGGTAACTCCATTTTATTAGATTCTTAAAGGGTAACTCCTTTTTTTAAATTCTTAAAGGGGAACTCCGTTTTAATACATTTTTAAAGGGTAACTCCATTTTATTAAATTATTTAAAGGGTAACTCCTTTTTATTACATTCTTAAAGGGGAACTCCAATTTAATACATTTTTTAAAGAGTAACTCCTTTTTTCAATTCTTAAAGGGAAACTCCATTTTATTAAATGATTAAAGTGTAACTCCATTTTATTAAATTCTTAAGGGGTAACTCTATTTTATTATATTAATAAAAGTAGCTCCTTTTTTAATTCTTAAAGAGTAACTTAGTTTTATTAACTAATAAGTAACTTAATTTTATTAAATTCCTAAACTCAATTTAATTAGATTCTTTAAAGGGTAACTCCTTTTTTTTTCAATTCTCTGAAGGGGAACTCCATTTTAATACGTTTTTAAAGGGTAACTCCATTTTATTAGATTCTTAAAGGGTAACTCCTTTTTTTTCAATTCTTAAAGGGGAACTCCATTTTAATACATTTTTTAAAGGGTAACTCCATTTTATTAAATTATTAGAGGGGAACTGCATTTATTAAACTATTATAAGTAACTCCTTTTTTTATTAAATTCTTAAAGGGGAACTCCATTTCATTAAATGATTAAAGTGTAACTCCATTTAATAAATTCTTAAGTGGTAACTCCAATGTATTATATTATTAAAAGTAGCTCCTTTTTTTAATTCTTAAAGAGTAACTCAATTTTATTAACTAATAAGTAACTTAATTTTATTAAATTCCTAAACTCAATTTAATTAGATTCTTAAGTCATTTTAAAAAATATATATATATATATATTAAAAGTAACTCAATTTTATTGCATTCTTAAAGGGGAACTCTATTTTATGAAATTATTATAAGTAACTTCATTGTATTAAATTCTTAAAGGGGAGCTTCATTTTATTAAATTCTTAAAAGTTAACTCCATTGTATTAATAGATTAAAGGGTAACTCCATTTTCTTAAATTATTAAAGGGTAATGCAAATAATATGGACACACCCTTTAGGAGTATAAAAAAATACTCTTAAAGGGGAGGTCTATTTTATTAAAACATTCATTCCATTTTCTATAGATATAAAATTTGATACATGTGTGAAGTGAAACAGTAGGTGGCGCTGTCTGAGGGATTACTGCAGTGTCTTGGCTTCACTCCGCATTATATCCATTCATGGAAATATTGCAGTATTGACACTCTATGGGTTGTTCACATATTACTCAGGAATACTTTAATCGGGGGCTGGTCTTTTTTTTAAGGCCTGGTAATAATAGATGTATAGTGTGCCGAGGTCACATGACGTACTACTTTTGTAATTGTGCACACGCCTGCACTTGTGGTATATGGCCAGGAAGGGGCGCACTAGCATGTAGGTTCACTACCGCGTTTAGTAAAGGAGCTTTGGATGGAAATAAAATAAAACATGCATAAAAAAACGCAGCTCAACTGCCTATTTTTACTGCCCACAGCCCACAAGGGTTTATTGTTCTGCTGGGGTTGTTCTGGTTGCTGCTGGGGGATTTATCATTGCTGTATGGAGATGTATTGTTCTGCTGGGGGATTTATCATTGCTGTATAGGGATTTATTGCTCTGCTGGGGGATTTATCATTGCTGTATAGGGATTTATTGTTCTGCTGGGGGATTTATCATTGCTGTATAGGATTTATTGTTCTGCTGGGGGATTTATCATTGCTGTATAGGGATTTATTGTTCTGCTGGGGGATTTATCATTGCTGTATGGGGATTTATTTTTCTGCTGGGGGATTTATCATTGCTGTATAGGGATTTATTGCTCTGCTGGGGGATTTATCATTGCTGTATAGGGATTCATTGTTCTGCTGGGGGATTTATCATTGCTGTGTGGAGATTTATTACTCTGCTGGGGGATTTATCATTGCTGTATAGAGATTTATTGCACTGCTGGGGGATTTATCATTGCTGTATGGAGATGTATTGCTCTTCTGGGGGATTTATCATTGCTCTATGGAGATGTATTGTTCTGCTGTGGGATTTATCATTGCTGTAGGGGATTTATTGTTCTGCTGGGGGATTTATCATTGCTGTATGGGGATTTATTGTTCT
Organism: Lithobates septentrionalis; assembly: GCA_037952835.1. Taxonomy (NCBI): domain Eukaryota; kingdom Metazoa; phylum Chordata; class Amphibia; order Anura; family Ranidae; genus Lithobates; species Lithobates septentrionalis. The sequence goes on from JBBDGP010002203.1 coordinate 1,170,692, forward strand.
GCTGGGGGATTTATCATTGCTGTATAAATATTTATTGTTCTGCTGGGGGATTTATCATTGCTGTATGGGGATTTATTGTTCTGCTGGGGGATTTAGTGTTGCTGCTGGGGGAGTTATGGTCACTGCTGGGGGCTTTATTGCTGCTGCTGGGGAATTTCTTGGTTCACCAGAGGGGGGTTTCATTGTTGCTGTAGGGGGATTTATTGTTCTGCTGGGAGATTTGGTGTTGCTGCTGGGTGATATATTGGCACTGCTGGGGGTTTTATTGCTGCTGTTGAGGGAATTGTTGTCGCTGATTATGGGGGGGATTTTATTGTCACTGCTGGGGGATGTATTGATGCTGCTGGCAGATTCATTGTTCCTGCTGGGGATTTTATTGTCACTGCTGGGGGATTTTTTATTGTCACTGCTGGGGTATTTATTGTTGCTGGTTTGGGTTTTCATTGGTGCTACTGGGGTGTCTATTGTTGCTGCTGGGAGGGTCTATTATTGCTACTGAGGTGTCTATTGTTGCTGCTGGTGGATTTATTGCTACAACAGGAGGTTTCATTGTTGCTGCTGGGGGGACCATTGTTGCTGCCAGGGGGATTTATTGTTGCTGCCGGGGGGGATTCATTGTTGCTGCCGGGGGGGGGGGTTCATTGTTGCTGCCGGGGGGGGGGGGATTCATTGTTGCTGCCAGGAATTTTATTGTCACTGCTGGGGCTTTTATTATGGCTGCTGGGAGGATTCATTGTTGCTGCTGGGAGGTGTCTGTTATTGTTACTGGGGTGTCTGTTGTTGCTGCTGGGGGATATCTTCTTTAAAAGGAGGTGGTGCTGTGAAGTAAGTAAAGGGTTGAAGACAAGGGGCAGTTCTGGGAAGTGGGTAGGTGGCCTATTACAGGGATTTCCAATGATGGTCAGCACCATCTAGTGGTCACAATGCGGTATTTTTTCCTGAAATACCCCAATCAGATACAATACCACATTATGGCCACTAGATGGAGCTGATGATCGTAGAAAATGACTCTATTAAACAAAACAGGGTCAGACTTTGTCAAGCCAGGGTGCGGGCTTGTCACATTCGTCCAGCAAACGTTTTATAAACAGACCTGTTTTGTTTGGTGAGTTTCTTCTGAATGGACCCAAAATCTTTCCTTTCTCTGGTTTGTGTTTTTTTTTTTCCTTTTATTTTTTTTCCCCTGAGCCCCCCGAATCAGCAGATGTTCAATATCATGAAATCAATAAGATTTCTTTTTTTTGTTTCCTTTTACATTTGTATCATTGATCCTCAAAAAATTGGTGCAATTCACTAACTGCTCCCCCCCCCCCCCTTGTTTGTCACCCTTATTGATTGCTGATAGAAGTCTATTGATGGATGTGAGTGCGGCTGATTTGTGGCCACTCTAACTGATTGGGGGCCATTTGTCGTATTGATCACTCCCCCCCCTCCCCCGCCACCTGCAATAAATTCTGAAGCCGCAGGACAGAAGTGACGGCTTTACATCTGATAAATAAAAGGAAGGAGATGAGTTCCTGATGAGGAATTGTAGAGTGACTGTGCTGGAAAACAAATGACCTTCTATACCTCTAGAATAGACTCTGCTCCTTCCTCTATAACTCTCCTCTCCTGAAATACGCTGCTCTGCTGGAGGACTCTGCTCTTTCCTCTATAACTCTCCTCTCCTGAAATACTCTGCACTGCTGGAGGACTCTGCTCCTTCCTCTATAACTCTCCTCTCCTGAAATACTCTGCTTTGCTGATGGACTCTGCTCCTTCCTCCATAACTCTCCTCTCCTGATATACTCTGCTCTGCTGGAGGACTCTACTCCTTCCTCTATAACCCCCCGCTCCTGAAATACTCTGCACTGCTGGAGGACTCTGCTCCTTCCTCTATAACTCTCCTCTCCTGAAATACTCTGCACTGCTGGGGGACTCTGCTCCTTCCTCTATAACTCTCCTCTCCTGAAATACTCTGCTCTGCTGGAGGACTCTGCTCTTTCCTCTATATCTCTCCTCTCCTGAAATACTCTGCACTGCTGGAGGACTTGGCTCCTTCCTCTATAACTCTCCTCTCCTGAAATATTCTGAACTGCTGGAGGACTCTGCTCCTTCCTCTATAACTCTCCTCTCCTGAAATACTCTGCACTGCTGGAGGACTCTGCTCCTTCCTCTATAACTCTCCTCTCCTGAAATACTCTGCACTGCTGGAGGACTCTGCTCCTTCCTCTATGACTCTCCTCTCCTGAAATACTCTGCTCTGCTGATGGACTCTGCTCCTTCCTCTATAACCCCCCGCTCCTGAAATACTCTGCACTGCTGGAGGACTCTGCTCCTTCCTCTATAACTCTCCTCTCCTGAAATACTCTGCACTGCTGGGGGACTCTGCTCCTTCCTCTATAACTCTCCTCTCCTGATATACTCTGCTCTGCTGGAGGACTCTGCTCCTTCTTCTATAACTCTCCTCTCCTGAAATACTCTGCACTGCTGGGGGACTCAGCTCCTTCCTCTATAACTCTCCTCTCCTGAAATACTCTGCACTGCTGGAGGACTCTGCTCATTCCTCTATAACCTCCTCTCCTGAAATACTCTGCACTGCTGGAGGACTCTGCTCCTTCCTCTATAACTCTCCTCCCCTGAAATACTCTGCACTGCTGAAGGACTCTGCTCCTTCCACTATAACTCTCCTCTCCTGAAATACTCTGCACTGATCACACATGATTGATCATTGGGCTTTGTGTGATAAGGGGGTAAGGGGCGTGTCAAAAAAAGTCCCTCCCTTTCCCCCCCTTAAATATTGGAAGAATGTTATACTTGTATATGACCTTCAAATCAAATAGCAATGTAATGTTACAGCAGCAGGTTGAATGCTACCAGTTATAAGCAGCTCCGCCCAAAACGGAGTCGTCTCTCTGTATTGCGGCTGGGTACAAACTGAATGGAAGTTTGAAATTTTGAGTTTATCTCACTGCGTAAAATCTCCCCAAGAAATACAAGAAGTCGGCATGTGACTCAGCATTCTAGCAGCCATTAAGGTAACCATTGCATTAACACATTTTAAGTTAAATGTCATTTTTGGATAGAGTTGGCCTGCAAACAGAGGCGGAGTCATGGAGGCGGGGCAGCCTAGAATTCTGGACAAGCTCAGGACACGGATCCTCAGTGACTATTTCCATATGACCGGGCGTGTGAGAATCCAGCTGACATGAGTCCAAATTCTATTTATAAAAATGTTTTTCTGCCCACTCGGAGAAGGATTTGTACCAGGCAGGTAATTCTCTCTCCCAAACCGCTCCAAGTCCATGTGCTGCCATTTTCATCCCCGCGTGCCATGGGCAGGCGACGGTACATCGAAGGGCTTTATTATAGAGGTTTATAGGTCAGCCAGGCGCTCTTCTTTTGTCTCCCCCCCCCCCCCTTATCATTTATTATTTTTTATGGTCAGGACTAAGAAATGCACTTTAAGTAGACATATATTTTAGACAGATAGATAATAATTTGCATATTATGATTTTGTGTAATGAAAAAAAAAAAAATAATACAAAACATGTATTAAAAAAAAATAATAAAATGAGCAGACTCGATGGACCACTTGGTCTTTTTGTGTGCCATCACTTTTCTATGTTTCTATATCTTATTGGACCAGCAGGTGGCGCTTTTGCCCTCATTTCACATGATTTCTGGAGACTCTTGTTGCTCACAGAGTTCAGTAGCTCAAGCTGAATTTTACATATAGAATTAGTCAAAGCAATGACTCTGCCCCCCCCCCCCCATCTCTCTATACAACTGGTGAGAGACAGGGGGGCCCATTTATGTCAGAGAGGAGATTTAGCTACGCACCAAGCACCCCAATGTACCCCCACAGCACACCTTGAATTAATATATATATTTTTAATTAATATCTTTTTTTAATTCATTTTTTTCTTTTATGTTCGTAAAGATAGTTTTTGTTTTTTTAATTTTCATATTTATATTTTTGTTAACTCTTTGATATTTACAAAATACTGTATATGAAACAATATAAATAAAAACTATAATAAATATAAACAATATTTGTTTTACAAATAAAGATTTAAAACTTATTCTGCTTATATATACATGCATACATACATAGATACATACACACACATATATATATATATATATATATACATACACATACATACATTATTAAATAAAACCTTTCCATTTTCCTTACACACCTAACTTTAGACCCTATGGTGCTGTCTCCGGGTCTCCACAGTTTTCTATGCAAAGCAGGCAGATCCTGGTGGGAGGGGCCAGCAGGACTTCCTGATAACATCCCAGCACCCAGCCTCGGTACTCCTCTCAAGCTAATACAGGCAGTGGGTGGAGTTATGCAAATATCAAAATGCCTTGATGGGTGGGAGTCGGTCTGGAATAGTGGGCATTACTAGGCAGGCTCTATTTGCATCGTTAGAACCCACCTGAGATGCTGAGCCTCTGTGATCGAAAGAACAGAAATCCAATGAGTGAAAGAGGTGGGCCAGGGACAGGCAGGCTACGTAGGAAAGGGCTATCATGGGTGCTCAGCCTGGGGCCCTCCAGCTGCTGTCGAACTACAAGTCCCATCATGGCTCTGCCTCTGAGAGTCATGCTTGTAAATGTCAGCCTTACAATGCCTTGTGGGACTTATAGTCCTGCAACAGCTGGAGGTCCACAGGTTGAGCACCCATGTGCTAGATTATGCTGGACGTCCTCCAACCAGGAAATGAGGCGGGGTTCTATCTGACTTTGCCGCAGCTTCTAATGCACATTGTGAGAAGCTCACAGTGGCAGTGAAATCAGAGTCAGATTTAACATGTTCAAGCTCTTTTCCTGGCTACATTTATATTTATATTTTTATAAACTGATGCTTTATATATACAGTTTATATTATACACAATCTTTGTTTTACAAATGAAGATTTAATACGTGACACAAGAATCCCAGAGCACTAGGGGCTATCTAAAAAGAGCAGAACAGTTATTATCTCCAGACTGATTGAGTCTCTAATCGAGTTCTTCAGAGAGAATTGTATAGAGGGGGGAGGTAAGGGGGAGGAGTCACTGCTCCGATTGAGCTTTTGACCTCTGTGAGCAGCAGGACTATTTACTGCAGGAGTTAAGGAGAAGCTGGGAAAATGAGGATGGTTTGTAAATGATTCCCCCTTCTGGCTGTATGTGGAATTATTGAACAACTATTTCCAATGCCGGCATCACTCCAGTTTTCAGTGCAGTGCGGTCTATGTGGGGGAGGGGGGGGGGGGGGCACTGATAGCCTGGTAATTACAAGCAAGCCTTCACCATAGCATGCAATAAGGAGGTGAATGTTCATATATTTAATAATTTATGCAGCTCTGACTCTGCTAGAGTTCCCTTTTAGAAATCACTGTCTCATAATTGGACCCCCCCCCCCAGGGTATGATGAACGATTGGCGAGGTCACTTCTAGATTGAGTACTAGCGGCTCTGCGGGAAATGGTGTGGGGGGAGAACGATAAGTGCGTTTTTCCCGCCAGGACTGATGGGTAGATAAATTCTGCAATTTGCTTTGCTGTAACGAGCTGACAATATATCGCCCGCTGGGAGCTCGCGGGAGACTCCGCCATTATGGGAACAGGAGGGGGGAGAAGATCGTAAAGTGCTTTTATAATCTTCCCCGTTACCAAATCCAAAAAGACAGTAGACGCCTGATGGATGGTTTGCCATGATCTAGTATGCGTCTATCACTAATCCACTGTAAACTGATGTCTCTGTTATGACCGGAGCTAGACGGGGATTGATGGAATCAATGGGAAGCCATTGCTGGGCAATGTCTGAAAATGTTGGTTGCTGGGCTTGCCTCTTGGCCTCAATACTTTTGAAACCCCTGGAATGCAGCAAGCATGCAGCCAGTGAGGTCAAAGCAAAGTCTTTGTTCCATGTCTGAGACTGCATATTTGTTCCATGTCTGAGACCAAAAATGAGATGAAAACAGAAGATCACCATGACAGCCAGGCATCTAGCATTTTCAACAATAGATCCATGGCAATAGAAACCATTGTGTTTCTCTGTAGTTACTTATGTCAGAGTGTAATACCACAGATTTCCTTCCTGGAGGTGATGGCAGAGTGGACACATCGCTACAAACAACATCCCAGGAACCAAGAATCCTCCCACTTATAATGAGGCCAATCACAGGATTCCGTGCTGTGTGTGGCATTTCTCCAATTACATACCCTACATCTCATTCCATAGATAGCTTGTGTTTACAATGTATCTGATAAGGGTTCTCTGACCTATACCATCGCGCTGTACCTAGAGCACTGAGCCAGTCACACCATTCTCTGTACCAATGGAGCTTACACTTTAATGTCCCCCCCCCCCCCCCCCCGCAGTCACAAGCTATTTTTATTATACATTTATATTGTGTTGAAATATCTAGGATCATTCCATTCATAAAAGTTTAGATAACAAGCAGTCCCTAATAAAGTCCAGAAGATGTGCTGTGTACGGACAAAAAAGTAAAATCACAATAAGAGAAAGAATGTATTACAATGTATCTTCTTTGTGTCTCCTTTGCATGTTCTGTGTATCTTCTTTGTGACTTCTTGTATCTTCCTTGTGACTTCTTGTATTTTCCTTGTGTCTTCTTTGTATCGTTCTTGTGACTAATTTGTGTTTAGTTTGTATCTTCCTTGTATCGTCTTTATAACTTCCTTGTGTCTTCTTTGTATCTTTCTTGTATCATCTTTGTAACTTCCTTGTTTCTTCTTTGTAACTTCCTTGTGTCTTCTTTGTATCTTCCTTGTGTCTTCTTTGTATCTTCCTTGTATCATATTTGTAACTTCCATGTGTCTTCTTTGCATCTTCTATGTATCTTCTTGTATCTTTTTTTGTATCTTTCTTATGTCGTCTTTTATCCTTCTTGTGTCTTTCTTTTTATTATCTTTATGTCTTCATTGTATTTTCTCTTGTGTCTTCTGTGTGTTTTGTTTGTATCTTCCTTGTATCGTGTATGTAACTTAATTGTGTCTTCTTTGTAACTTCCTTATGTCTTCTTAACTTCCATGTCTTCTTTGTAACTTCCTTGTGTCTTCTTTAAAACTTCCTTATGTCTGCTTTGTAACTTCCTTGTGTCTTCTTTATAACTTCCTTGTGTCTTCTTTGTAACTTCCTTGTCTCTTCTTTATAACTTCCTTGTGTCTTCTTTGTAATTTCCTTGTGTCTCCTTTGTAACTTCCTTGTGTCTTCTTTGTATCTTCCTTGTATTGTCTATGTAACTTCCTTGTGTCTTCTTTGTAACTTCCTTGTGTCTGCTTTGTAACATCCTTGTGTCTTCTTTGTATCTTCCTTGTATTGTCTATGTAACTTCCTTGTGTCTTCTTTGTAACTTCCTTGTGTCTGCTTTGTAACTTCCTTGTGTCTTCTTTGTAACTTCCTTGTGTTTTCTTTGTAACATCCTTGTGTCTTCTTTGTAACATCCTTGTGTCTTCTTTGTAACTTCCTTGTATCGTCCTCGTATGTTCTACGCGTGTTCTCTGTATCTTCTACGTGTCTTCTTTGTATCTCCTTTTTAACATCTTCATGACTTCTTTGTATCTTCTTTGTGTGTTTTTTGTACTTTTCTTGCATTACCCTTGTATATTATGTGTATCTTCCTTGTGTGTTCTTCGTATATTCCTTGTATCTTCCTTAAGTACTATTTATCTTCAGAAGCACCTCTCTGTGAAATCACTCCGGAATAATAGCGTATTTAGCCGATTGCCCGGGGTTCCCCTTTACATCACACATATGTACAGAATTGCGGTGAAGCGTGCAGATCGCTCTTCCATTTTACACCCGGACAGATGTTATTGGTCATTATCCAGGGAAATCCAGTAACTTGTCAATCTGGAAAGCCATATACTTTTCTAGCTTGGGGATTAAAATACCGTTGTGGATTTATGACGCGGCTAACGTTCGCGCTTATAAAAAGTCATCCAGAGGGCCCTGAGCCTCTCCCGCCTGAGCTATTATCACCTCCATCGTCCACAGCCGCTCTCTATAAAGATTACTCACCTGTGAGCAGGAAGGATTCATTTACGAGCGGAGCTCCTTGTCATTGGGCCCTGAAAGGTTTTCCGCCTGCACTTCGTCCCGTTTTATGGGCACTTTTTGACCATTAAGAGTCGTTTATGTGCCGCTGATCACATCTTAAACCCGCTGGATGTATGTTAATTCCTGAGTAAATACATTCACACTGGCGGCGTGGCATGTTTATAACCCACCGCCTGACCGCGTTCAAAATGTTGGCAGATTTCTTGTATTGTCTCTCTGCCGCAGTCCTTTGTTTGGTGAGATCGGAGATGTAGAGCCGTCATAGTGCTGCATTTTAAAGGCTGAACCCTGCAAAGAAGTAAAAGATCATTTCTGTTATGGACTCATTCTAAATTCACTCGATGGTCCTTCCAAGCAGCTAATGCAAGTACCCCAATGTGACTGTGTATTGGCTTCCTTTAGTGCTATGCAGCAAAAAACGTATACCTCCAATTGACCCCAATGCATTACAGCGACATTCCCCGCTGTAATACATCTTAAAGCTGAACCCCGGGTAGATATAAAAGCAGCAGCTGGATATGACCTGGTATTGCCTGTTGCAGTCCCTGTACAGCAGAGTTTAGATTGGAGGAGAGAGACCCAGCACAAGAAGCCAGGTTTTTTGCAGGGCAAAGGAACTTGCTGATAGGAGGAGAGAGAACAGTAAGAAAAAGCTGAGCTCATCAGTGCACTGCTTCTTCTTTCACTGTCCAGTCACAGACCGGGAGGAGTGACAAGACCTTACTTAACAATCAGGTCTCCTTCCCTGCTAGACATGACTGGACTGTGTAAAACAAAGAATTATAGCGCAGGAGCACAATAAGGCCTATGTGTAATAAGGGGAACTCCACATAAAGTCCATAAAAGTCCTTAGTGATACTCCAGGGGTGGACCCTCGATGGCTCAGGAGCACCTTTATGCAGGACGTCTGTGGAATTTGAAGAATTCTCTAAAACGATAGATAAGGACAGCAGAGGGCGTAATCTAAATGCCCTCAGATTGCGCCCTCTGCTGTCCTTATCTACAGCTGGGCCGTGTGGCAGAGCTGTGAAAATCTCAGAACTGGATGGTCAGAAATACAATTTTTTTTGGCAGATATAAAAATTACTATATCTGTATTTCATTGATGTATTTTGCTGTTAGCCATTAATCTAGCTTATTTATGGATTTATGTTTTTCACCCCGGGATGCAAAGAGGGTTCCGCTGAAATTTCACGGCTCTTTCCTGTTCTGTTAGTTAGTGGTCTTACACAGCAGTTTTATCAGCGCCAGCCATATTTCATGCCTGCAAGCAGGGGGCGCTGCATCGCCTGTGTCCAGCCACAAGTCTACCCATAGATGGTCTTATCTATATGTTACTCCCATGGAAAACGTCCATTTCCACCACCTTGTCTATTTGAAGGAGCTGCCACAGAAATTATGTGTTAGTGAATGATTCGCAGGAATCAGGGTTCACGTGACCTGTAAAACCCATTTCATTGCCAAGGACAGTCACCTGGGCACCAGTAGCTCTGACATATACTGCAGTGCTGTACAGAGAACACTGAGCCAATCACATCAGTCTCTGTACCAGAGGAGCTTACACTCTAATGTACCCCACAGCAGGGATGGACTGGCCATCGGGACTACCGGGAGATTCCCGGTGGGCCGATGGCTCAGTGTGGGCCAGTTTCACTTTCAGCCGCATCTGCAGTGTGCGGCGATCTACCCGTCAACCGCCAACAGCTGGCGCCTGACGGGTAGATCGAGATTAGCCAGCATGCAGAGTAGCGCAGGGAGCTTCTGTGGCAGTAAGTTCTCTCTCTCTCGTGTCATCACGCTGTTCCCCGGCGGCCCCTCCTCTCTTCTTGTCTATACCAATTGGCTTGTAAGTTCATCTGGTATAGACGAGAAGAGTGGAGGGGCCGCCGGGGAACAGCGTGATGACACGAGAGAGAGAGAACTTACTACTACAGAAGCTCCCTGCGCTACTCTGCATGCTGGCTAGTAAGATCCCATAATGTGCAGTGTGCCCCACAATGTACCCTGATGATGTGCCACATAATGTGCCCCGTGCTCTAATGTGACATGTGCCCTGATGTGCCCCATCATGTGCCCTGATGTGCTATGTGCCCCGATGTGCCCCATCATGTGCCCTGATGTGCCCCATCATGTGCCCTGATGTGCTATGTGCCCCGATGTGCCTCATCATGTGCTCTGATGTGCTATGTGCCCCGATGTGCCCCATCATGTGCCCTGATGTGCCATAATGTGCCCTGATGTGCCCCAAGCCCTGATGTGCCCCGTGCCCTGATGTGCCATATGCCACGTGCCCTAATGTGCCATGTAGCCTGATGTGCCCTAATGTGCTATGTGCCCTGATGTGCCCCATAATGTGCCCTGATATGCCATGTGCCCTGATGTGCCCTGTGCCCTAATGTGCCATGTGGCCTGATGTGCCCCGTACCATGATGTGCTATGTGCCCCATCATGTGCCCTTATGTGCCATGTGCCCTGATGTGCCCCGTGCCCTGATGTTCCATGTGCCCTGATGTGCTATGTGCCCTGTGCCCTTATGTACCATGTGGCCTGATGTGCCCTGTGCCCTGATGTGCCCCGTGTCCTGATGTGCCCCGTGCCCTGATGTGCCTCGATGTGCTATGTGCCCTGATGTGCCCCATGCCCTGATGTGCTGTGTGCCCTGATGTGCCCCATAATGTGCCATGTGCCCCATCATGTGCCATAATGTGCCCTGATATGCCCAGTGCCCTGATGTGCCCGTTCCCTGATGTGCCATATGCCCCGATGTGCTATGTGCCCTGATGCGCCCCGATGTGCCCTGATGTGCTATGTGGCCTGATGTGCCCAGTGCCCTGATGTGCTGTGTGCCCTGATGTGCCCCATAATGTGCCATGTGCCCCATCATGTGCCATAATGTGCCCTGATGTGCGCAGTGCCCTGATGTGCCCCGTGCCCTGATGTGCCATGTGGCCTGATGTGCCCAGTGCCCTGATGTGCCCGTTCCCTGATGTGCCATATGCCCCGATGTGCTATGTGCCCTGATGCGCCCCGATGTGCCCTGATGTGCTATGTGCCCTGATGTGCCCCGTGCCCTGATGTGCTGTGCCCCGATGTTCTATGCCCTGATGTGCCTTGTGTCCCGATGTGCCCCTTGCCCTGATGTGCCCTGATGTCCTGTGCCCCGGTGTGCTGTGCCTCAATGTCGTGTGCCCTGATGTTCTGTGCTGTGCCCTGTACCCTGATGTGATGTACCCTGATGTACTGTGCCCTGATGTGTTGTGCCCTATTAGCTGATGTGCTGGACTCTGTACCCTGATGTGCTGTGCCCTGATGTACTGTGACCTGATGTGCTGTACCCTGATGTGCTGTGCCCTGTACCCTGATGTACTGGGCTCTGTACCCTGATATGCTGTGCCCTGTACGCTGATGTACTGGGCTCTGTACCCTGATGTGCTGTGCCCTGTACCCTGATGTGGCCTGGTGTGCCCTGTACCCTGATGTGGCCTGGTGTGCTATACCCTGATGTGCTGTACCCTGATGTGCCTTGTGTCCTGATGTGCTGGGCTCTGTATGTGCTGTGCCCTGTACCCTGATGTGGCCTGATGTGCTGTGCCCTAATGTACCGTGCCCTGATGTGCTGTGCCCTGATGTACCGTTGCCTGATGTGTTGTGCCCTGGGCCGGTCTGGATGAAGTCCAGGACCACATTTTTGTCCCAGTCCAGCCCTGCCCCCCAGTCACACACTGTTATTATTATACATTTATATAGCTCTGATATATACCATAGTGCTGTACAGAGAACACTGAGCCAGTCATATCAGTCTCTGTACCAGAGGAGCTTACACTCTAATGACCCCCCACAGTCACACACTATTATTATACATTTATATAGCTCTGACATATACTGGAGTGCTGTACAGAGAACACTGAGCCAGTCACATCAGTCTCTGCACCAAAGGAGCTTCTCCACCAGGTGGTGCTGTTTTGCATGGTGCTGTTGGCTCACTCTACTTTGGTCTCAGCTGGAGGAAACATCAAACCTGGGTCTGTCCTGCAGACTTCTCCCCCAGCCCCCATGCAGTGGGTGGGGGAAGATGAAGGTGGAGGCTCTCCAGAGGCACTGAGGCCTACCCCATGTGCTCAAGCTGCAATGGATCCTGGGCATGTCCCTATGCAAGAGGAATCCTTACCAGTCCTCCAGGATAGAGTGGTGAACAGACTTCGCTGCATTGCTAAAGAGGAACAGAAACTTGCTGTTGTGAAAGAGGATCTCAGGAAAAAGAAATCCCTACACAGTAAGTCTGGAAACAGTAAGAGGGAAGTCTCCAAGCTGAAGTCTCTGGAAGAGGCATTGAAAAAGCAGGAGAAGTTGGTCGCCTCTCTGAAGGAGAGCAGCGGTGTGTTCAAAGTTTGAGAATGAGGAGAGATTCCAACAGATGAAGGAAAGTGCCTGTGCCAGTACCAGCCAGAGGGTGATACCAGAGCAACGGCGACAGTATGGATGGGGGGGTAAGGAAGTGGCTTCACATGGTGGCCCCAGTACTGCCCCTGCCTTTTGGATCTGTCATGTCTGAGTCAGTATCTGCCCCCTCCCTCCCCAGCAGCCTGGGTCATCTCAGGAGGAGGTTGAGGAAAATGGCGGATTGCTGCAGGCCATTACAGAAATTGAATCTCCCTTGAGCGGCACCGATTCATCAGATGAGGATCATGATAATGGAGTGCTTGCTGAAAATCTCTCTCAGTGTGTGGAGGACTTTCCTGAGATTGCATCTGCCAACAGATCATTGCAATCAGCAGGGAATTCAGGAGGAGCTGGCTGCGAGGAGTCCCACATGAACACTAACAGTGCAGAGCAGGAATGTCGCATGAACATTGAAACTGCAGAGCAGGAGGGCCATATGAACGCTGAAACAGCTGATGTTTTTTCTAAACAGAAGACTTTACTTGATGACGGGACTGCTGGTATCTGTGGTACTTCTGGGACTATGGTGAGTGGGACTGTTGTGCTGGAGGGGAGGAGGGAGGATCAAGTGGTGGGTAATTTACCAAACTAGATTTCAGAGGTTCCTATGCAGCCAGTTAATGTTTCATCTGTCCCAGTTAGGAATTATGCTAAGGCTGTGTTGGGACAAAGTAATGCTGCTGCTGGAAGGGAGCCAGTTGTGCGACTTTCACCTAACGCACCTTCCGTTAAACGCAGGAATGTGGTATAGCTCAGGTGGGAAGGAGGAGGTATTCCACCTATCAGGAGGGTGGTTGTGGATAAAATCCTAGCCATGGGATTTAAGGTGGAGGATATTTATGCTCTTATCAGTCCGGCTGGTTCCTATAAATATGATTTGTCATTTGTGCGTCCAGAATCACTGGGTCTGTTTTGGGAGTGGTATGAGCGTGTATATAGGGGCCAGCCGGACTGGAAGGGGCTTGTCCCCAAAGTTGTCTCACAACAGCCCTTAATTAAGAATGTGACTATCCTGACTAGGAATGAGTCTATACCCCTCAAGGATTTATGGGTCTGATTGAGGAGGTTTGGTGAAACGACCTGTCCCCTAAAAAAGATTGTGGATGATAGAGAAATCTGGACGGGTGGGTGGTCGGTGTCATTGAGGTTGAGTGTGTGTGAGAATGTGGTCAAGCATTTGCCCTCCTCTGCCTTTATTGGTAGAGATAGAATTACTGTCCTCTACCCTGGTCAACCTAAGCTTTGCCATAAATGTGGAGTCAAAGGACATTTCTTCTCTAAATGTCCAGAACAGAAGTGCTCTTTGTGCCAGGAACTGGGGCATCCGGCGAGAGACTGTAACGTCATTAAATGTAACCTAAGTGATAAGATTGGTCACCCTTATAGCCGGTGCCCTGAGGCTTTCAACAATAAGCCAGAGCTAGTATAGGAATTCTTCTGTCTGGATAGAGAAGAGTCTGGGTTGGCGGAGGTTGTACCAGGGGATCCTAGTGTCTCGGTCCCTTCAGAATCTGTGTCTGTGGGGCTCTCTGAGGTGTCAGTGTCCCCCCAGTCTGTGGTTCCCCAGTCAGTGTCAGAAAGTGTGGTTGTCAAGTCTGTGTCTGCACCTATTGTTTCTCCTAGTGTAGTGAAGGCAGTGGAGGGTGCTGGACCAGCGTGTATGGTGGTGCCAACCCCTCCTCGGCGTGGCAGAAGTGCGGCTGGAGGTCAGCGGACACCGAGGGTGGAGTGAGGGATGGATTGAATGATGGTGGAGGGGGAGGTGGGAAGGGAATGAGAGTGGCTGGTGCGGAATGCAAGGTGAATGATGTGGGGGGAGTGGTTTATGGGGGGTTTTGGAATCAAATCTCAAAATGTTTCTTAGCCTGGATTGTGTTTAAGTTGAGTTTCAGGGTTTGTAGTCTCTTTTTTGTTGTCATTAAAATACGTTTCTTTCTATGTTATCTTGTCAGGAAACGATTTTCTTTACTTGCTGATGTAAGCACGCTTGTTTTTGTTTAATTGTTTATTTTTGTGTAAATATGTTTTTATTAATAAGCTGTATGTTTGTATGATATTTTAATAAACAAAATGTACACTCTAATGCCCCCCCCCCCCTCACAGTCACACACTATTATTATTATACATTTTTATAGCTCTGACATATACTGCAGTGCTGTACACAGCAAGGGTACTGCTTAAGATATTTTCAAACTAGGAAATCTCCTGCAGCCTCTTTACAGTCACTTTCTGTCTATGTGCACTCTATGAGACAGCAATACAAACCTTACATACCTGCCACAGTCTATAGTTGGCTGTAGTTGTGTGTGTGTGTGTTTGGGTGGGGGGTGGGGATCCCCTGGGCCCTGTGTGGTTTGTGCTGCTGCACATGGTTTGTGAGGGTGTTGGGCTGCACTGGAATCTTTCTATAAACTTCTGACCCCCCCTCCCCCCTCCGTAACCTGAAAGTGTTTTTTGCCCTGTCAGTGATCAGTGACATTCCTCCTGGAGGTCTCATCTTTTCATCTCTTCATAATATGCGGATCAATTTCAGAGCATTATAAATTCACAGTGGCGAGGGGCCGGCGCTGCGATTCTCATTAAAACCGACCTCACGCTGCGCTATACATGCCGCTGGAGCGGTAAATCATATCATTATCGATCCAATCTGCGCTGCACAGATAAGATTACTCTCCCCGATATGGGCTGAATGCATGCAGGGCGACATTAACTTGACTTTACATGGCTGGCGGTAGAAGTGCGAGAAGCTCCGCGTGCAGGGTTGTGCACCATCGCCAGCCTATCAGGGAAAACGTCGGCATTAAGGTGATCGGCTACAAACTTAACTCTGCGTTCAATATGGGGAGAAATAAGAAAGGAACAACCTCTGCCCTTCATCCAGAGGACCTCCAGCCAAACCTGAGACTATTGTATTTAAAGTGGACCTGGTCATCAGATATACATATTTCCTTGTAATTTGCAGCACTAAGTACTAAGTGTTAGTGTAACCCTTCCAGGTATTTATTCCCTTTCGCAAAGATCTTAAGGTATCACTAGAGGGGTCACCAGCAGGAGGAAGGAGGTCCTGATTCCTCTATATAGATCTTTATATCACTAGAGGGGTCACCAGCAGGAGGTCCCAATTTCTCTATATAGATCATTATTTCACTAGAGGGGTCGCCAGCAGGAGGAAGGGGGTCCCGATTCCTCTATATAGATCTTTATATCACTAGAGGGGTCACCAGCAGGAGGAAGGAGGTTCTAATTCCTCTATATAGATCTTTATATCACTAGAGGGGTCACCAGCAGGAGAAAGGAGGTCCTGATTCCTCTATATAGATCTTTATATCACTAGAGGGATCACCAGCAGGAGGAAGGAGGTCCCGATTCCTCTATATAGATCTTTATATCAGTAGAGGGATCTCCAGGAGGAGGTTCTGATTCCTCTATAGAGATATTTATATCACTAGAGGGGTCACCAGCAGGAGGAAGGAGGTCCTGATTCCTCTATATAGATCTTTATATCACTAGAGGGATCACCAGCAGGAGGAAGGAGGTCCTGATTCCTCTATATAGATCTTTATATCACTAGAGGGGTCACCAGCAGGAGGAAGGAGGTCCTGATTCCTCTATATAGATCTTTATATCACTAGAGGGATCACCAGAAGGAGGAAGGAGATCCTGATTCCTCTATATCAGTGATGGCGAACCTTAGCACCCCTGATGTTTTGGAACTACATTTCCCATGATGCTCATGCGCTCTGCAGTGTAGGTGAGTATAATGGGAGATGTAGTTCCAAAACATCTGGGGTGCTAAAGTTCGCCATCACTGCTCTATATAGATGTTTATATCACTAGAGGGGTCACCAACAGGAGGAAGGAGGTTCCAATTCCTCTATATTGATCTTTATATTACTAGAGGGGTCACCAGCAGGAGGTCCCAATTTCTCTATATAGATCTTTATTTCACTAGAGGGGTCGCCAGCAGGAGGAAGGAGGTCCTGATTCCTCTATATAGATCTTTATATCACTAGAGGGATCACCAGCAGGAGGAAGGAGGTCCCGATTCCTCTATATAGATCTTTATATCACTAGAGGGGTCACCAGCAGGAGGAAGGAGGTCCTGATTCCTCTATATAGATCTTTATATCACTAGAGGGATCACCAGCAGGAGGAAGGAGGTCCCGATTCCTCTATATAGATCTTTATATCACTAGAGGGGTCACCAGCAGGAGGAAGGAGGTCCCGATTCCTCTATATAGATCTTTATATCACTAGAGGGGTCACCAGCAGGAGGAAGGAGGTCCCGATTCCTCTATATAGATCTTTATATCACTAGAGGGGTCACCAGCAGGAGGAAGGAGGTCCTGATTTCTCTATATAGATCTTTATATCACTAGAAGGGTCACCAGCAGGAGGAAGGAGGTTCCAATCCCTCTATATAGATCTTTATATCAGTAGAGGGATCTCCAGGAGGAGGTTCTGATTCCTCTATAGAGATATTTATATCATTAGAGGGATCTCCAGCAGGAGGAAGGAGGTTCTGATTCCTCTATATTGATCTTTAGTTAGACCTCATTTAAAATACTGCGTCCAGTTTTGGAAACTCACTTATAAAAATATATTGAATGTATAGAACAAATGAAAAGTCTGGGGGGGGGATAAAACCAGGGCTTTTTTTCAGGGGGAACTTAGTGGAACTCAGTTCCACCACCTCTGGCTCAGACCCTTTGGTGCCTGCTCACCACAATCACTTGTAGACACAGAAGTCTGGTTTCTGTGTTTACAAGTGACAGTTCTTCAGTTCTGTATGTAAAGCAATCCTGGTATTTAATGACCCTTTAAGAAAGACCCTCCTACTGTTTTACTGAAATTTGACTGAACACACCCACTATTTGATGTGATTTGGAGGGTGTGTGTAGGGGGGGGGGGTTCTGTTGGGCCATGGTTAAGTTCCAGCATCTATTGTTTGAGGAAAAAAAGCCCTGGATAAAACATATTGGTAAAGACTTTGGGTACCTAATATTATGTACAGTCTGGAGAAAAGAAGGGAAAGGGAAGACATGACTGAAACCTTTAAATAAATGAAGGGGTGGGGGGGGGGGGATAGAGTTAAGGAGGGCAGGATTATCAATATGAAGCCAAGATCAAGAACAGAAGGACATGACCTCAAATGAGCAGGAGGAAAGTTCCAGACTGACCTTAGAAAATAATACTTTACCGAAAGAGTAGTTGATGGTTGGAACAGACTTCCAGCAGAGTGAGCCAGTCATCAGTAGGACATTTTACATGCTTGGGATAAACATAGGTCTATACATGCAACAACAAAAATTAAAATAATATACAAAAAGAAGCTTCAAATGGTAAAAAGAGCAGAAACAGGTATTACAAATCGTAACTAATAAGTAGAAAGATTTTGTTTAACGAAGAATTAAATCTGCGGACATTTCTGGGGTCAGATATTAAATATATATATATATATATATCAGCTCGGAAAGGTTGGTAACTGCAGAATATCTATCGCCCCGGCACAGTGGCAGCTCCACCGCCGGTGCCCGCAGGATGTGACCCGGGTGACCTCGTATTGTCATCGGGGCAGGATGGAAGGAAGAAGGGAGCTGCACAGGAACAGCGCACACTCCAGACTGACCGTGCTGACGCACTCCGCGTTTAACGTAAACAAGGCAGACGGACGCTCACATGTCCGCACTTAACCCCTTCTACGCCGAAAAAAGAAAAAAAAAGAGTCACAGCAAAGTCGTCTGCTGGATACTTTAGGAAGACCTGCCTCTGATTGAATCATGCCGATGTCACTCTTCAGCCCTGCAACTTGTCAAAGTGTAAAAATGGAAGCAAACTTTCATTCTTTACAATAGTTACATAGTTATTCAGGTTCAAAAAAGACACCAGTCCGCCCAGTTTAACCAGTTCAACATTTGGAATAGATTGAAGAGATTAGGAAACAACCTTTGGTTACATTTATATATTAATTCTCTCCAGGATTCTCTAGAAGTTACATTGTATTTCTTGTTACAAAGATGTACTCTATGTATTTCCTATGTTCCTTAGCTCCATCTAGTGGTCATAATGCAGTATTTTCATTCAAAGAGGAAAATAGCCTAAAAAAAACCATTCAATTTTCACCCAGATTGCACAGAACTCATGCAGATTCTCTGGATGAATGGATATGCATATTCCTTTAAATAGCCCCCCTAAGGCCGACCATTTGCCCCGTACACACTGTAAGAAAATCAGGCGAACATTTTCATCCGAGGAACGATCGTATGATTTTCTGGTAGTGTGTACACAACATTCAAAAGCCGGGTTTGGACAAACTCCAACATTTTACTTGTACGGGAAGAGAACGAGCGAGTTTCGTTTAATGTGTACCTTTTTCGTACGATTTTCTTAGGCTAAACATCAGATAACAAAGGCTTCGCATGATCAGAAAACAACAAATAACAAAAAAAATTAAAATACATGGGTCAAATTCTGAAAGAATTTTCATTCGAAAAACTTAACTAAGAATTTGCCTTCGAATTTCGCACCATTAGTGGGCTGCAGTATCTCTCTCAGCACAAAGACCGGGCTGCCAAAGATTGCTCTCAGTCTGGATTAGAGATTGGTAACCAGCTGTCTGATCAATGTTTATAAACAAACATATACATAAATGTTTATAAACAATGTTACTTTGTATCTCTCGATGTCCGGTCTGAACAATGTTTATAAACAATGTTACTTTATATCTCTCTATCTCCTGTCTGATCAATGTTTATAAACAATGTTGCTTTATATCTCTATCTCCTGTCTGATCAATGTTTATAAACAATCAGGGGCAGCCCGTCCATTAGGGGCGCCCGGGCGCCACCCCCTCTCTCCACACCACTCCCTATATGCAATGGATAGATTCTTGCATAGCATGAATCTATCCACGGCCGCCACAGCCACCCCCTAATGATGCGTCCGGCCCCTTTCAGGGCATCGGGCGCATAAATTACAATGGCAGAGGTTTTTTTTTTTTTAAGCACCTGATTAGAGCCAGAGGCTTCAAAATGGGGTGGGCCTCGGGTCGCAGAGAATGCGCTCTGATCCCACCCAGGTGTGTTACAACAGTGAATGAATATTCGCTGTTGAAACACTGATCCTCAATCCGGCCAATCGGAAGCGGGTGTGAGACCCGTTTACCGATTGGCCAAAAAGAGAAAAAGAGAAGACTCCCGATTGGCCGCCGAGGAGGAGGGAGGAAACGGAAGCCGTCGCCACCGCTGCCGTGATGACCCGTGGAGAGCAGGAGAACGGGAGGCCGCTGAGCAGGGGAAGCCACCAGTCATGGGGTAAGTGCTACCGGCCGGGTGGGTTGGCATACTGTTTGCCACCCCCCCCCCCCCCCAAAATAATTCCATTGGCCACCACTGTAAACAATACTTTGTTTCTCTTGATCTCTGGTCTGAACAATGTTCATAAACAATGTTACTTTGTATCTTTCTATCTCCCATCTGATCAATGTTTGTAAGCAATGTTACTTTGTATCTTTCGATCTCCGGTCTGATCAATGTTTATAAACAATGTTACTTTGTATCTCTCGATCTCCAGTCTGATCAATGTTTATTAACATTGTTACTTTGTTTCTCTTGATCTCTGGTCTGAACAATGTTCATAAACAATGTTACTTTGTATCTTTCTATCTCCCATCTGATCAATGTTTGTAAGCAATGTTACTTTGTATCTTTCGATCTCCGGTCTGATCAATGTTTATAAACAATGTTACTTTGTATCTCTCGATCTCCAGTCTGATCAATGTTTATTAACATTGTTACTTTGTTTCTCTTGATCTCTGGTCTGAACAATGTTCATAAACAATGTTACTTTGTATCTTTCTATCTCCCATCTGATCAATGTTTATAAACAAACATATACATAAATGTTTATAAACAATGTTACTTTGTATCTCTCGATGTCCGGTCTGAACAATGTTTATAAACAATGTTACTTTATATCTCTCTATCTCCTGTCTGATCAATGTTTATAAACAATGTTGCTTTATATCTCTATCTCCTGTCTGATCAATGTTTATAAACAATCAGGGGCAGCCCGTCCATTAGGGGCGCCCGGGCGCCACCCCCTCTCTCCACACCACTCCCTATATGCAATGGATAGATTCTTGCATAGCATGAATCTATCCACGGCCGCCACAGCCACCCCCTAATGATGCGTCCGGCCCCTTTCAGGGCATCGGGCGCATAAATTACAATGGCAGAGGTTTTTTTTTTTTTAAGCACCTGATTAGAGCCAGAGGCTTCAAAATGGGGTGGGCCTCGGGTCACAGAGAATGCGCTCTGATCCCACCCAGGTGTGTTACAACAGTGAATGAATATTCGCTGTTGAAACACTGATCCTCAATCCGGCCAATCGGAAGCGGGTGTGAGACCCGTTTACCGATTGGCCAAAAAGAGAAAAAGAGAAGACTCCCGATTGGCCGCCGAGGAGGAGGGAGGAAACGGAAGCCGTCGCCACCGCTGCCGTGATGACCCGTGGAGAGCAGGAGAACGGGAGGCCGCTGAGCAGGGGAAGCCACCAGTCATGGGGTAAGTGCTACCGGCCGGGTGGGTTGGCATACTGTTTGCCACCCCCCCCCCCCCCAAAATAATTCCATTGGCCACCACTGTAAACAATACTTTGTTTCTCTTGATCTCTGGTCTGAACAATGTTCATAAACAATGTTACTTTGTATCTTTCTATCTCCCATCTGATCAATGTTTGTAAGCAATGTTACTTTGTATCTTTCGATCTCCGGTCTGATCAATGTTTATAAACAATGTTACTTTGTATCTCTCGATCTCCAGTCTGATCAATGTTTATTAACATTGTTACTTTGTTTCTCTTGATCTCTGGTCTGAACAATGTTCATAAACAATGTTACTTTGTATCTTTCTATCTCCCATCTGATCAATGTTTGTAAGCAATGTTACTTTGTATCTTTCGATCTCCGGTCTGATCAATGTTTATAAACAATGTTACTTTGTATCTCTCGATCTCCAGTCTGATCAATGTTTATTAACATTGTTACTTTGTTTCTCTTGATCTCTGGTCTGAACAATGTTCATAAACAATGTTACTTTTTATCTTTCTATCTCCCATCTGATCAATGTTTGTAAGCAATGTTACTTTGTATCTTTCGATCTCCGGTCTGATCAATGTTTATAAACAATGTTACTTTGTATCTCTCGATCTCCAGTCTGATCAATGTTTATTAACATTGTTACTTTGTATGTCTCGATCTCCGGTCTGAACCATGTTTGTAAACAATGTTACTTTGTATGTCTTGATCTCCGGTCTGAACAATGTTTGTAAACAATGTTACTTTGTATGTCTCGATCTCCGGTCTGAACAATGTTATTAATCTCATTAGTGACGAAACGTGTTGGGTGTGTGATGCTTGTATAGGACATATATTTACATACTTTGTGACAGTGATCACATGATTGCCAATCCTTCACTTTGAACTGTTTAAAGGGATGATGGGGTGGACGTGAAGGGAATAAAGTGGAACTAAACTCCCAGACTTTTTCACCACCTGCTCATTCCAGCAATGCTGCAGTTGAATCCCTCGCCGGCTGCTGCCATCTTCTCCCCAGCTACTTCCAGGTGCCAGGTTTTCAGCCTCGCGATTGGCCGGTTGGGGAATGACATTATCCCACGCATGCGCACAAGAGTCCGTCATTCCGGCACAGCCAGGTAGTGCCGGCAATGCACACTGAGCTGCGTACTCTCCAGCAGGGGATTCATATTCCTGGTATACACACAAAGCAGAAATATGACTTTTGGCCGGAGACGGTCTTTGAAGCTGTAATTTGTCGGCGGACTGAAATGTAAACCGCGGAGAGACAGGAGATAAAACGTTTGCTTTGTGCTCGGGATCGCTCAGAAGCAGCCAGGTAGCTTGCCTGGAGGCGGAGAGGTCTTCACTCCTTTTGTCTACGTGACACACAAATGATGTTCCTGACAGACAGAAATACAAACATGGTGGAGGCGTAGACGCGTAATAACACGGTCCATATCCGCGGCTGTCATCCCCTCCAATATAGTGAAACGGGCGCTCAGCCATTACAGCAAACAGTCATTAGATGAAAGCAGCAGGTAGTGAGCATTGTGTGTTTATGGAAGGAACCGCACCGTGAAATTGCATTATTATTATTTTAGAACAACATTGGAATTCTACTCCAGGGGGAGGGGAGATCTTCTGACTGTTGGGTCCAGGTGAACAAATCTGAATTTGTGATGTGAGTGAGGGGCAGAGACACATAATCTTTGAGGGTGTCCGATACGGCTGTGTTTAGGGTGTCATGGACACAGGACTGTGGATAAGGGGGTACTACCAGTCGTTCTGTACGGGGCCCAGGCCAGCAGGGGGACCCAGACAGCAGGGTGAATTGGATATGGGCAGGGTGGGTGAATGGGATCAGCGGAGGGGGGGGGGGGGGGCAATTATTGGAACTGATCCCCTGTATGGCTCTCTCTGCAGCAG